>CM060977.1:150148382-151348382 GCA_030765065.1 Deroplatys truncata | reverse complement strand
CAATTTCATCTACTGCTAGATGGAGTTATTAGTCGGCCACTATTTGAGTGCCCTTGGAGGAGAGCGCCATGGTTTTTGTTGACAATGCCTAAAGTCATCAAGATTAGAGATCACAAGGGAACGAGGGACAAGACAATAGGGTAATGTACGTTACACAAAAAACGTTGCATTTTCAGACCTCAGACTCGCTAGTAAATTCAACTGGAACTGCCGATGTTTTCTTTATCTGACTGTCCTTTCAATGCCCCGCCTATTCGTTCTTTGATTGTTTAGTTCCTCTTCCCACCAAACGCATTCATATCATGGTCGACTAGTACTAATGTTACATAATCTGTAACTCGGGAAAACAAGACATTTTCTATGTCTACCAAAGAGGATATATTTGTCTTATCAAGCGGTGAAAATTTGTTACGTTGTTTCAGCTTCAAAATCGGTTGGGATCTTAGCGTTCTATATTTCATGTCAGAAAAATTTAACATGAATTAAATTTCAACGTAGTCCATCTATAAACAAATAAATAAACAAAATCTGATTGTACTATCTTTGGTTACTACACCGGGGCATACATTCAAACTTCACATTTATTCTCACAAACGCATTTACATTTTAGATTACATCAAATTCTTTCAGATAAAATAACTACGACCTATACAATGTCTACAAAATAATAATATAATAATAAATAAAAATAAAAGGAAGAAAGAAAAACATAAACAATTAGATTAGAGTAAAGGCGTAAAAAAACTATATTACAATTCTAAATTCTATATTTATCTATACTTGCTGGAAACAGCAAACTTAGTAGCTGGTAACTAGCTACTGTCTACTCCTATTTAACTATATTCATTGGAAATCGGCGAAAATGTACTGGTAGCCAGCACAAAACTTTCTACTAAACTACTAAAAATTTTAAAGGGTTTGTTTATATTTATATTTTATTTAAAATGTTCCTTAATTAAAATTTGTTATAAAGTTAAAGTTATCTATTTATAATATTCCGTTGTTCTCATAATAATGATTTAATTTATAGTACTTCAATATTTTATTTAATTCATTTATATCTTTATTTATGGATTTGTGTTTGTTTATTTATTTGCCTTATAACATTTTATTTAATCTAAATATTAACTTTCTATTATCTCCCTTTTAATTTATTTTATATATAAATTTTTTAAATTGTATCAGTATATATTAAACCTTTACCTATTTTAACCAAACACTAAACCTTCTTTTCTCTATTACTAAATATCTACTCACTTTATCCCACAACTTTTCACTTCACTCACATCCTCCATTTTATTCTAACACCAACTCCACCTCCAACCTACATAAACCCAAATTCCCTTCCTATTAATAACAATAACAAATTCACATCTCCATGCATCTAACATCACCATAACTCCATTCGCTATCCCTCCCAAACCACATTAACTACTCCTCCATTGGAAAATCTGCTAGGCTCCTCCTCCAAAAATGGCAAAAGTGCTGGCTACTCCTCCAATAATGGTAAACCTGCACCCCAACACCACTGTCGTCTTCTCTCCTTTCCTCTTCTTCCTCCATCCTCGTTCTATAATTACCAAATTTCTCTCCTTCCCGTCGTCTTAACTAAAATGTTCTCTCTACCCATTCCTCCACTTCATTCTCCGTCAATGTCAACATTTGTAAACTAACAATTTCTTCACTTATGCTTCTATCTTCTCCCGAATCTAAATTTTAATTTATTATTCTAATCCTCTCATATCTTCTAATTTCCTCTCTCCCTCTCGGTAATGGTTCTCTTCTTAGTTTTGGTGATATACCTTTTTCCCACGCTGTTCTACTCGCATAATTCGCTAATTGTTGCAGATATTTAATTAAATCAGGAAGTCTTAAAATTATATACAGGGCATATCTTCCTAAATGTTACCTTTCTTCTAATGCATGTTGATTGTATCTATTACATTCAAAAACTGTATGTTCCGGTGTATCCCTAATTCCACAACTATCGCATATGTCGTCATTTGTTCTTTTAATTTTGTTCCAATACGTTTTGTATTGGCCATGTCCCGTAATAAAGTGTATTAATCCTTTTGTTGGTTGTATCTGTCTTAGTCTAATCTTTCTTGAACAATTGAAAATAACTGAAAAACTCTTCTTCCCTCCTCTATTTCCTCCCATTAATGTTACCATCTTGTCTTAAATTTTTCTTAATATCTAAGAAAGTATTGCACTTTACTCCAATTATGTTTCGGCCATTTGAAAATCTTTTCTTTTAATCCAAAATCTAGCTGCTTTAAACGTATCAAATAATCAATTGGCCATATTGCCGTTGTTATTTATAAAACCACCGGTAAAATGTAATAATATTTTTCTTTGCGTCCTTCTCAATAATTTTCTAATAACTATATCATCCATCCTGGTTGCCCAGATTCCCGCCGCATATGTTATAATGGACGCAAATATTACATTGTGGTAGGTTGTTATTGTTTTCAGCAATAATTTAAAATTTTTCTGCATAATTCTACCAAGTTGCATTATTATTTTTTCTGATTTATTACCAATATATCCGTATGTTTCTTAAACTTTAATTTTTCATTCAGCATAATGACCAATATTTGGAATCTTTTTTCCTTCTTATATTTGCATAATTTATCTTAATAATCGATTCTCTTTTCAAATTTCCTTTAAACAACATATAACACGATTTATTGGATGAAAGTTTAAATTTAGATTTCTTACACCAATTACTTAATTTCTCTGTCAATTTAATTGCCTTGGTTTACAATTCCCTTCTATTTTGACCTTCAATTATAAAGATTAAATCATCTGCATATGCAAACGTATTTGATGTATTATCATTTTCCATTTCCTCAATTAAAGTTTCCACCTTTATCTCCCAAATTTTTTTTAAAGAGTCTGTGGATAATTCTTTTCTTTAATGCTACCAAAATACAAGGTCACCAGATATATTAATTAATACCCCAATCACATAATTTGTTTTACTTTTCCCAATATTTTCTAATAATCCCATAATCGCATCCTCCGTTGAAAATCTTTTTTTCAACATCCGAATTGTTTATTATTTTCCCCAATCATTTCTCTAAATTCCACAATTCTTTTATATATTAATTGTTCTTAAATTTCCCCTATGGTATTTAGTAAGCGTATGTGCCTATATGATTTTGGTTGTTTTAAGTCCTTATCATTTCCTTTTTTAAGTATTACTACTCGTGCCCTCTTTCCAAATGTCTGGAAATCTCCCTTTCCATAAGCAATCATTAAAAAGCGTACGCAAGAAGGGGATTATTTCATGTTTTAAATTAAATAGCACTTCATTCCTAAAGCCATCTGGTCCTGCTGCCTTTTTTACCTTTAGAGTATTAAATATAATTTGTATCTCCGATATATCTATTGGTAATATACTTATTTCGTTATTGCAGGGTATTTCTAATTCCACTCTACTTCTGTGTTTATTTCTTCGTTCGTATCAACTTCGTCATCTGGTAATAAGATATTCAATAATAATAATTTAGTCGATTCTTCCCAATTATCAGTCATAGTACCGTCAACTCAATCTAGGGTTCTTATAATTTCTTATTTTCTTATTTTATTCATAATAATTTTATATGGAATGTCCCATACATCTTGTGTAATTTTGACTTCAACAAAAGACTCCCAATGCTTCATTCTAGTTTTTTCTAATAGCACCTTGCATTTTTGTTTAGCCTCTCGGTATCTTTGTAAATTACGTTCCCTTTCTGTAAATGTAGCAGAGTTTTTTTGCAAATTCCTCTTAGTTTCATGGTTAATGATCTAAGTTTTTGCAGTTTATCTGTCCATACTTTTTCAAAGAATTTTTTGGGTCTTATTTTTGGAACTGTACTCTTAACTACTGTCTTAATGATCTCGGTTAGGATTTTTGCACCCTCATCGACTGAATGCCCACTATACTTAAGATTTAGAGTTTGAAACTCCTTCATTTGTTGGCAATTTGCTTGCTTATAATTATATAACAAATCTTCTCTTCTATTTTATTTTGCTTTAGTTTCTATAATAGTATAATCAAAGTATATTATATTATGGTCACTTGTTGTCAGACCTTGACCCACCCTACAATTTTTTATTTTAAATTCTGCTTTCCTTGAAAACATTGTGATATCAATATTTTCACTTGCACCTGCTCTGTTCTGGAATGTGGGGGGAGTTGTTTATTTGATTTAAAATTACTAAACCCAATTCACAAATTACTCCTACTTTTTCACCCTTCTCATCCGTTACTTTACTATTCAAACATTTCGATTTGGCATTACAATTACACAAATGAATAATCGCGGTGTTTTTTGTGTTTGTTATGGATACCTTTCATTTGGGATAAAAAGGACTCTATGGTAGACTGTATTGAAAATAATAATTTAATGATATAATTTTCCCATTTTTGTGCGTTATTTCAATGCAGTTTACACGACTATTCAAATATTGCACTTAATTAGTTAATTGTAGCTCTGGGTTTATTACAACTATGGCGTTTTTACCTAATACCATTTGTCTCGCTAACATTGGCATGTGTGCTACACAGCCATTTATTATATACGGTTCCTGGATGCATATTACATCAATATTCAGGTCGTCAAATATCCTCCTTAATTCCATTATAACTAGTTTATTCCTTTGACCACTTATTTTCGCAATTCTTAAAAATGTCATTTTCTTCTTACTTAGGTATTAAATTTCTCCCTTCTTATCTTGGAAAAATTTACTCAATTCTCTCTGAGGCAGTATTTTATATCACAACATTGTGAATGCCAGAGTGATTGTAGTGTAAATTAACATTATTGTATGACAATGATTTTAGGTGTTTGTTAGCCATAAGCATTGTTAGGAAATAAGTTTACACGGCCTCACTGATACTGACAATAGGAGTGAGTAACAATGAAGCGATGGGGTGAGTTGTTTATCACTTAGAAGAGAACAAACAAATGATGTCAGGGTAGCGTGCCTTTCTTTAGAAATGGAGGGAATATCTTCCCTAGAGCATATGTATTAGCAATTGTGATTGGCTTACAAAACAGACGCTAATGTTGGCGCGATTTAGTAACCAATAGTAGCTCTATTATAATGTTTAGGCATATCGGGGTGAGGGAGTATAAATTATTGAGTCAAAAGCAAGTATCGCGCAGTTCTACAGAACCATTCGCAAGGTACACATCATGCAGTTCTCAGCACTCTCTCGGGAGGTACACATCACGCAGTTCTACAGAATCATTCACGAGGTACACATCGCGCAGTTCTCAGCAATCTCTCGCGAGGTATACATTACGCAGTTCTAATGAATCATTCGCGAGTTACACATCACGCAGTTCTATGGAATCATTCGCGAGGTACACCTCACGCAGTCTTAAAGAATCTATCGTGAAGTGCACATAATACAGTTTGGAAGAATCTCTCGAGTCGTAAAGTTAGTTACAGAATGTGAAGTACGCGACGACTATTACGACAGTAATTACATTCGGAAATATAACAGTTTCAGTTAGGCGTGTATAAAGATTAAAGATGTGAACTAGTAATTAAGTGTGAGGGCAATAAAAGTGTGAAAATAAATTCTTTTATCAGTGTTATCTTTTTAGTAACAACTCCTTTCCATTTACACGCCCTACTTAGAGATATTTGCTCGACTGAGTAATAATAGCTAGCCGGAGGACAAAGAACCCAAATCTTAAAATAAAACAATAATAGGCGCCCAGCAAATAAGATAACACGAACAGATTACTGCGACATCTCTTACCTCTGCTGCCATATTCTTAATAAAGGACTGCGTTTTAGCTCTTGTTTTCTTATTTTGATGTATGTTAATTTTTAATTTGGTTTTCTTGTTTCTTTTATTTAACTCATTTATAAATCCACTTACAATATTACCCAAATTTTCAACCGTCTTTGGTACCTTCTACCTGTTTATTTTTCGAATTTCAATTTTGGGTTTAAACATTGTAGTATTTTGTTTAATAACTGGAATTTCTTTCTTTTGTATTTTTCTGTAGGTTTTTTATAGGTTGATCCCTCACACCTAACCTAAACATAGCAATGCGGCCAGTTTTGATTCGGATCAAGAACTACTCCACCATAACAAAGAACAAAATCTCTAAAAATTTCATCTAAATTAAATTCTTCACCCCTCTTTCATTATACTTGTTCCAGTAAATTTAGTAATATTCCCGGTTCTGTTGGCATATTTTAGATTTGAGCTCAATTCTATTATCAGCACCGTCCGGTAAAGGAAACAGTATTTTTTCTCCATTCTCATATGTCGTCCTAATAACGTGCCTCAATGCCGCGATCAGCGGTTTTACTTCCTCAAGCATGGATAATTGCAGTGTCAGTTCAAACTTTTCATACTCCAAGAGCATTAACCGCAGGTTGCGACATTGACATCGTCTCAGCTATTTCTGCATGTGATTTTCTACCGTTGCTGTATCATTTAAATCCTCCTCGAAAAACGTAATATTCTCAATGACAGCGTCATAATCCACAGAAATTTTCTTTTTACTTTCTCTACAACGTATAGTAAGTAGGGGAAGTATTGCATTGCACCAAAAATTTGATACCGATATTTCACAAGAAATGCATGTTTTGAGGCTCCTGAATCGAAAAAAAGCATTTTTAAAAACATGTCCGTGTGTGTGTGTCTGTGAACAGCATAACTCAGAAACGAACAGTCCGATGAACACAAAACTTAGTATTTAGGTTCAGTATCTTCCAGATATGCGAGACGAGGTTTTCAAGAAAATACCCGCACCCCAGATTACGCTTTACATGGAACATTTTTTGAAAAGTTTAATTTTCTCAGAAATAACTCTAACGATTTTGATTAAAATATAATATGTTTGAAATATTTTCATCACAAATAAAATGTATATCTTGAATTTATTGGGAATGTCTCCAAAAGTATTCTTCATTGTGAACGACTTTTGCATAACTGGTAAGCCATAAGAGATAGACAAAATTTTACTACACAACAAATGTAGATCGCGTTAAAATACACAATTTATTCCATATACATTTTTTTGTTGTTGAGTGAACCATTTTCGAGATATTGCTTGTTATTCCCTTAAATTTTCCAATACTTATACTTCTTCTCAAATGGGAGTTCGCTATTCATTTTTTTATCCTGGTAATGCAAAGAGAATGGAATACTCCACATAGCAACCAGCTCTTAAAATATTTGACTATGGCTTAAAGCCTACCAATTCCCCTTGCACCTACAAGAAAATTAGCAATAAGATTAACATCTCGATATCTCGATTAACATGAAGCATATGGAGAATAAGCGTTTGTAAAAATAGTTTATACAAGAGTAGAGAAAGTCATGTGAGTGTAACACATCAGATTTTTTTAAATTAGTTCCCGTGCCTTACTCAGTTTTATGTATTTTTAGTGGTAATTCCGGCATCATCTCTTCCTTATTAATTTCATTGTCCATCTATAGAAGTCTGTCTAAGAATACGAAAGGAATAAGCATACAAAATATCGTTGCTACATTTCATCATTCCACCAAGAAGGTTCTTGTGTTGCCACTAGAGCTCCCTCTATATTGTGGTCTCAAATCTGCTGTAATACACATGGTAGGATTTTTCCCTGCCCTGGCACAGCTTGCCTTGTTTATTTACTTGGTTCACATTTCCAGAAATTCCCTACTTATGGTTTCTTTCTCTCTGCCTTTATAAGCGCGTCCCTTAGCAAATATGGAAGTCACTCTGTACAAAGCTATTGCTGTTTCTCTCCTCTTTCTCTCTTTCTGCGCCTCGTTTAGTGGTTTATTTAAGCGCTAGGATTCTCCGATGTCTGAATTAAAGTTTATATTGTAGCCTGCCGCGATTCAAGAGGGGAGAAATTCATAAGCTTGTGTTTGTTCACACTCTCTCACAGACCAGCTCATCTCATCACTTAAAACTCATTCGAATGCAAACTGAGTTGGCTCTTTGCACTTGCACATATATTGCTAACAGATTCAGAGCTGAGCTTCTCACTCTGGCCAACATTTCCTCTGCAGAATCAACATCCCCCTCTTTCATAACTGTTGCACACCTCATTTTCTTGTGAGCAACTCCAGTATTTGCCTTCCCTCGTTTCTGCATAGATATGTATTTTTGTTATTCTGGTCAGTGTGTATCTAAAACGTGTTATTTTATATTTTTCAAGTAAATTCTATGTTTGCGTATAATGTAATGTTATGTAAATAACTGTACTGCGTTATTGTAGATTTAAATATGGTTTTATAGAGCACAATTATATTATAAAATTAATTTACGTTGTGTAACATATATTGATTTTTTTACTTTTCATTTTATTACATTACACTACTCTGCATTTTCATACTTTTTGTCATATGATTTCTTAAAAGTAGGTGTTCTTGAATGCTGATTCCAAATAACTTCCGTTTTATTCTATCATGTCAGGTGTTTACACAAAATAAGAAGTAATGTTTTGACAATTTTACTAATGAACATAAAAGTATTCAAATACCATTTCACACAACAAAAGTTTTTATTTAAGAAACATTTTAAGAAGACTCTCATGAACTCCCCTAATTTATTTCATGACTACATTTTAACAAAACAAGAAGCCAAAGTGTTTCATTTAATTTTTTTCAGCTTTCTCTTCGTTGACTTCCTTGCAGATCCTTGAAGATGACGGTCCCTCCTCAACATCCAACAGTAGTCGGCCATCATAGTTTCATTCCATCTCTCCTGGTACCTTCTCTCCATTTCCTTAATATCTTGGTGAAAACCTTCACCCTGCTCTTCACTATAATGTCCCAGATTTTCTGGAAAGTAGTCGATATGTGAATGAGAAAATGTGCCTTTACACCCCTATTACAACCCATTTTCTTGAAATTTTCCAACATTGTTTCGACAATGGCCTTGTAATTAGGATCTTTGTTATTGCCTAAGAAGTTTTCATAACTGATCGGAAGGCGGTCCATGCTTCTATTTCTCTCTCATTCATTGTCTTCTCAAAATCTTCATCCTTCATCAATTTCTTTATTTGAGGACCAACGAAAATTCCAGCCTTTAATTTTTCTTGTGTAATGAAGGGGAATTTCTTGGAAAGGTACTTGAAGCAGGGTCCATCCTGTGGTAGAGCCCTTACAAATTGCTTCATCAAGCCCAATTTTGTGTGTTGTGGCGGAAGCAATATCTTTATATCTCTATATTTTTTAAGTGAAATTGTGAAAAAACTGTACCTGATAGAAAAATAATAAAAGCAGTTCTGAAATCAGCATAAAAAAAGTGAGTCAGAATCACTTATTAGTATTCAGTCATCCGATATCATGAAGACTAGTGTAATCATTATGAATGTAAATATTTTAAAGTACGTAGTAAACAATACATTTAAATGGTAACTTGTATAATTTTTTCAGTTGAAATTATGATAGCAAACTTGTATCCGGCTGCTGCTGCTGGTGTAACAATAATTGGCGCTGTTGCCCGAGGCTTAAAGGAATAGTGCTACTAAAACAAAGAGGAGAATGAAAAATCCGATGTGTTGTACCCGCATAACTTTCCCTACTCTCTACTTTTTACTCTTGTACAAACTATTTTTACAAACTTTTATTCTCCAACTGCTTCATGTTAATCGGAATGAACCTTTGCAGAAACTTATTGCTAATTTTCTTTTAGGTGCAAGGGGAATATGGTAGTATTTAAGCGATAGTCAAATCTTTTAAGAGCTGGTTGCTATGTGGAGCATTCCATTCTGTTTGTACGTCCAGGACATAAAAAAAGAAAACAAAAGAATAACGAAGTCCCATTTGAGGAGAGGTATAAAGTATTGGAAAATTGAAACAAATAACAAGGAATATCTCGAAAATGGTTCACTTGGCAAAACAAAAAATGCATATGACATAAATTGTGTGTTTTAACCAGATCTATATTTTTGTGTAGTAAACTTATGTCTATCTCTTAGGGTTTTCAAATTATGCAAAAGTCTTCAGAATAAAGAGAACTTTCGGGGAAATTCCCATAAAATTCATGATATACGTTTCATTAAACATATGATATTTTAATTAAAATCTTTAGTCATTTTTGAGGAAATCAAGATTTTAGAAAAATATTCCATATACAGGGTAGTCTGGGGTGGGGGATTTTCTAAAATCTTCATCTCGCATTTTTTAAGATGCTGAACCTAAATACCAAGTTTGGTATTTATCCGATTTTTCGTTTTTGAGTTATAGTATTCAGACACACACACACACACACACACACACGGATCTCTTTCTAAAAATGATTTTTTTGGATTCAGGAGGCCTCAAAACTGGTATTTCCTGTGAAACCTCAGAATCGAATTTTTGGGTGGAATTCAATACTTCCCCTACTTACTACACGTAGCAGAGAAAGCAAAAGTAGCTTCTTTGCTTGGATAGTCTTAGCTTATGTTGGAAGGTGTGAATACCTAAGGATATTTCAAAGAATTCTTTTGTTGTTTTCGTTTTTGTATGATAGCATCGAAGTTAGTTAATTGTTTCACGCGGAGAAGTAATTATACCGTTACTCTAAATCTGAGCTAGTTAAAAGGAAAGCAATCCAAGCATTATAGCATTAGTCTAAACTATTGTGAATACCATAATATAGTCTGCATTCTAATTTATTTGGGTCAGAAGCTGATGTTTTAGTGGCGTGCGTGCAGATGAGAAAACAAACATCTTTTATCGGGTTCTAACTCTCGCCGCTTTCTAAATGAAGTACGAGATCGAACCTTGGCTTCTACAGTGGCCCGGCTCGTCTCGAAGTTTTTGATTACAAGAATGTTTAGCCGCAGGGGTCTTTTTCTGAATGATTTCGGTTTGCTGAACTTATTGCTTTTTAATTCATTACAGCCTTTTTAAATTAAATATGTATGCATACATATTTTGTCCGCTGAATTAGCAATATATATTGGCACTATTTTTCGATTTGTGTTTCTTAAAACAAATGGTTTACCTAGCAACAATTTGATAAAGGAATCAAAGAAAAACACGAGATTAATAAATTCTTCCCCTAAAATGTTTGACAACCTCATTTATTCATATTCAGTTGGTTTTAATTACCAGATCAGAAGATGCATTTCTTAATAAAAAAGAAGTAAAATAAGTTATTTTAGAAACATTTTCATCAAAACCATAAACGTTATTCATTTGGCTGAAGGCTTAACTTATCAGTTAGGAAATTATGAATAAAAATAAGGTATATAATATTGTAGCGGGAAGAAAAGAGTATCGGTAAATATTTCGTTACAATAAATGTGCATTTAAAAGAGTTATTTTAAACATCCTCTTCTACGGTAAAGCGTAAAATCTAGAGTGTAAGATGAAATATTAGCCCCTTATGGCTACATTCCACAAATATGTAATGCTTGTAGCCGCGGAGATCTGTGTAAATACAGCGTTAATCTGAAAAAGAGAGACTGCTTAATACAGATTGCCTTGGATCTGTTAATTCAAGTTTTCTGAATACTAATGTAACAAATGAATATAAGGCACGAGGTCACCGTTAATGGTACTGCCCACAGCTCGATGGAAAGATATGTTTGCCTCGGAATAGGCTGCAGGCCTAATCATTAAATAGTGGAGGAAGAAAAAGAAGTGC
Source organism: Deroplatys truncata (assembly GCA_030765065.1). NCBI lineage: Eukaryota > Metazoa > Arthropoda > Insecta > Mantodea > Mantidae > Deroplatys > Deroplatys truncata. The sequence goes on along the minus strand of CM060977.1, from coordinate 151,336,782 downwards.
ATTTCACAATTGAATTCTACGTTAATTGTTCTCAAAGCACATAACGAAAGTAATACATCCTAATTTATGTTCTTAAAAAGAGGATATTTGTCGAATTGTCGAGCATTTGGAAAGATAGATTAATGGTTTGTACTTTAATTTTATGAATATATGAAGACTTTTAGTTAAATTAATATTATTCAGAGTTATAAGTAAAAAAATGCATCTTATGTCTGTAGAAGAAATACAACTAAAGATGTTTTTCCTTCCTTCAGTAGAACTTCACAGTTTTCTTAAGCAAATGTGCATAGTAGTCGCATAACAGGAACTGTCAATGCTTTGCAGCAAACGCCCTCTTGGGCTTCAATGCTAGATGATGTTTCCTCAGTTCCCTCCATTAATATATTAATAACTATTGCTATAATATACAGATGATTCTCCTTAAAGGCTGTAATATAAGTATTGCATGGGTATACCTTTGTGTTTGTTTACGCTCGTCACCTTTGCTTCCTCCTTCTGTTATTACACGACTCTGTACACCAGATATTCGCTCTCAGTAACTTAAATGAGAGACTGATTAACAAACAAACCTTCAAGAAGTCGACGATGAAGAAAATGATACGTAACGTAATGATGAACGGACGTTGCCGCCCCAGCCATCTCGCTCTGTGAAGGACAAATAAAAGTAAGTTAATTTGGTTGAGTTTTACAACTGTCTGACGAGTGACATATTTCCTTGTTTGACAGACTTTGCACAGAGCTATCGGACTAATATCATCAACGTATATCTATGAAGACTTTTCAAAAATTATACATGTGAAAGCTATAAATGATGAACATTCAGAGTCTATTTTCATGATAGGTAGCACAAATTAGAACCACAAATTCTGCAATTATAGCACAGAAAAATCAGTTTTATTCTTCTCATTGAATACGAGCTGCTACCAACGTAAAAATACTTTATGTAACAGGTTAATGTACATATTGCCTGTGAGATACATTGTCATGAGACTGTGAATAAAAAACTATTCGTTAAGCATTTAATTAAATCAGTTATTAATATGTAAGTTGATAGCGTAATTATTGACCGGAAGATATAAATAATTAAATAAGGAGATGGTAGTAAGATAATGAAATAATTTTAATAAAAAATATACCTATATTAAGCCAATGTATAATATAAATAAGCTTGCGCTGAAAGATTTGTCCGAACAAAAAGGTAATCAGCGAGTCATGTTAAGCAGTCATTAGCAACAGGTGAGGAGCCTGAACATCAGCTTAAATATTCTTGGAAGACAGTTTAAAGTTAAGTTTAGGCTATCATAGCAACAAGGTAACAGACGCACACGCAAAAATTGTAAGATTGGCTCAAGATTGGCGCAAGAAGGGATGTTGAATGGATGAATGAGTGTATTTATTTACATAAAAGTATACATGCATAGCTTTCTATCAATCGTACGGGTTCACAGACCGTATGTGCTGTTGTAATACACATAATAATAAGCAGGATTAATAATAATAGAAAGAAACGACAACAAATAGAAGGAAACCAGAAAAAAGTACCACTACAAGAAAGCACTATTGCACCAAAAAAAGTAAAACATATTTAAATATAGCATCTTAAATATCCACAGCCCACAAAAGAGCGGTAAACCGTATTCCGATGGTTCATCATACCTTATTATATTAAACAAAGAACAGTTAAGGGAATATATACAGCACACTAACAATAAGTGAAAAATAGAGCACCAACACCAACGAGGAGCTATTCCTACATCCTCGCTTCTCAGATCTCGGCTGTCTTGCCTTAAGAATAAATTTACCTATCCCCGCTATGTCTTTCCTGCCTGCCAATACCGTCCAACATGCCTTTTACTCTCCATTCGAGATGGTAAAGGATCATGGAAAATATTTTCCCCTCCATTCTTCCGTACACCTACATCTTGCCAAGATAGGCACCCATGGCTTTTCCTCCTCGTAAATGGGGCAGATTCTCGAGCCAATTTCATCGGTAATGTTTATCGTTCGCCATGCTCCCAATCTAAGAGTAGCGGAGTACTATAGGCGGAGCTTGAGTTAATATGGGGGCGTGCAATTCTAATCGGACACACATTCATTCGTGTACACATTCGTGCATATATTCCTGACACATTTTCTTTAGAATTAGTCACTTGAACTGGTAATTACTCGTGTTATTTTAAGCGCTCAGCGACGAACTTGTGTGAGAAAGATATAGCGGTAGCTGCGGCGCCTTTGCCGGTAACAATTTTAGCGGTTCGCGGCAATTACGCTTCTAATTTTTTTTTATTGCGGAAACAATAACATCAGAAGCAGGTAAAGTATACTGCTTTATAACTGCCATCGCTCGGCTTGAAACATTCAGATAACGCAGTGCGTTATCAAAGTACAAATTTTAGTTGAATAAGATATTGTGTTTGAAAACTAGTCTGATCCGTGCGCCTTGTGCCTGCGAGTTTATTGTTCCTATCTTACACGTATGTGGCTTCACCCGCGATTAACTCTGACGGTTATTGTGGTCCTGTTATGACAAGTTTGTTAACCCCTGCTCCAAGGATCACAGCCTGAATTGCGGGATGCATACGCACTGATGCTGATGTTAACGGTGGCCGGGTCGAGTTGAAACAATGAGCTCGAGCCGCATTGTGTAATGTATCTCGATTATTGCTGCCTATGGCAGCTTCGCTCGCTTGTCTGTCAGTACCTTAGGTATCTGCTCGAGACGTTGGTTTCAAGGGTGTGGCATTATTGACCATCTATTCGATGATATTCCTTGTCACATAGTTTAGTACATGGATTCTGTGTCTGTTTACAATTACTTAACTTCGGCCATGTGAATGAATATATTTGCTTCATCTGATATGGCACATTCGTAGAACCTTTTCTACCCACTATACATTAACCTAACATACCTTATATATGTATTATTTATACAGAAAGTTATTCTTCCGTACATATTGCATTATGCATTATACACCTTACTTATAAATGATTTAAAAGTAAACAATTACTTTCCCTATCAATGTCAATAATTGTCAAATTAACCATTGAACATTTTAGTCTCATATTTGAATTATTTTGTTTATCCAAGTTTTATCAATGAACTTTCAGAACTCCAGAACTTTGATCAAGCTTTTCACTCATCAATCTTCAAAATATGTAAAAATACTAAAACTGTAGCTATTATTGATTACAAATGTGCACATTGGAACTGTTAGTGATAGAAAAGTCATCTAAAGCTCCTTATCACCTCCTTTAAAGGGCATTCATTTAAAGTTCAGCTTAAACCAATTTTGAAAAGAGATGTCTTTGGGTAAGGATTTCAAATTTTTTATTTTTGAAATCTCAAACACACTCTTTCATCTGTTCAAAATAATGCTTTTTATCCTTCATTATGATACAGAAATGCACATCAGATTTCATTATATACATTCCACAGATCTTAATGATGGTGATGAACTTAGTTTTTGTCGTTCTGGGGGCAGTGTTATTTCAACTTAAACTCTCACATAACAGTGGACGAGAATGTACATAATGACACCAAGAACAGCATAATATGTTGTTGCGTTGTCGCGGGATAACAGCAAGATCTGAAGATATTACTGACATCCCTGATAAGAGAAGCAAGGTTAGCCCAACTTTTAAAGTTCTCATTCAGCTTCAGTTCACATGAAGTAATAGCTGTAGCATATTTAATCTTAACAAGATTCACAAAATGTGACTGGAGCTCACAAATGTTATGCAGTGATACCTATACCTGCCTCCCCACCAAAATAATGCAGATAATCCTTACAGACTAGATCAATAGAAAGCCTATTATAGCAGTAGCTTGACTGGATCTATTTGTAATGATTCTTGGTGTTTTTATTGTATCCAAGAATTTGAATAAATTAAACCAGGTTTCTTACACCTTATAGAATCCGCATTATCTTTAAAACCAGACTACATATCTTGAATTTCGAATTACTTTTTAACAATTCTGGCGACATGAACTTCACGCCCTCCAAAGAAGAGAGAACAGCACATTTTTCGACCATGGAAAAATGTCTTAAAGTTTTTTCAAATATTGTTTAAGGACCCGAATTATTCAGAATTTCTAATTCTATGGTATTTAACTGAATACTTCTTTTTGTATGTTACTGTGCAGTTGATAACTCATTATTTAAGTTCACTAATTAAAAAATGTGCTTGTTTATTAAATAAACACCCTTGCTTTTATCTGATTGATAATTTTTGAATTTATGCCGGAATTTATTTTTCTCTTTTACTAGGATAGCTGTGGGTAGCGCTTACATAGAGGATAAGTTGGGCATTTAACTTTTTATGCTGGTATAAAACGGTTCAAATTATGTTTAATTACACTTTATAGTTAATTAAACTGAGCAACTCGCATGACATATTCGAACCTACTCTGAGCCCAGTAGCATAACAGGTTTTGTGTCTCGATATAATTGTGTACAGGGTTTTTATTTCAAAACTTTCAAAGTTTCTTAAATATATATATAACTTAAACAAATAGTAGACAAATTCAGACATCAAGAGTAGGCATAAAATCATTAGTTTTTGATATATTACTTTGTTATTTAAATTACTAGTTCTTTTCCTTATTTTCTCATCCCTTGAAAGAAGTTGGGATGCTTTCACATTTTAGTTCTTTGTAATGGTAGCTATACCTCTAAAATAACACTGCATGTTGACCTAATTAAAGTTGATGATTATTATGTTTGTGAATTGTATTCACTATTATCATGAACATCGTATTTTTCATATGACTCATAGCTTGCCACTGATTAAATTTGGTTTATATTCATCTAGTATTATGAATAATAATTTTCAAGTTTTAAAAACTAAAGAGGTGCCCGATATTTCCAAGAATTAAAACTGCAAAAATACGATATGTGTATCCAAAAGTGGTTTAGCTCGCACATTAAATTAAAATATTTTTAAAATGAGATGTAGCAGATATGTATGGCATAAAAGCTTCAAGAAATAATGGGTTTTTTATATTAGGAGCAGCCGAGCATTTCCTTTTATTGCAGTTTATAAAAATTAATGACCGTAATTCTATTAGTAAAAAACAAATGAAGTTATGGGTTAGTACTTACTTTCGTAGGTATGACATTGAAACAGAATATAATTGAACCCAAACTGAATCATTTAATACCATTCAGAAGTTTAATCTGGTTGTACATACATTATATGATATACACAGCAATTTTAATTGCCCAGTGTTATGCATTGCTGTTAGAATTATTATTGATTTATATTATATTAATAGACCAACACTGTCGTAACCTCTACATTTTCAAATAAATCACGGGGGGGGGGGTAGAGCACGGTACCGGATTTCAAATCATCACAAACTACACGAGGTCCGACGGGGCGAGCTCAACAAATTACATAAATACACCTGAAAATTCCTAAAATATGCCTAAATCATTGTGTGGAAGGAAAGAAGGATCAATCTACTTCAATAATCTACATAATTTTAATTTGGTTTATTAATTATATTGAGGATAAAGAAAGATACAGAATACCTTCTGCTGTTGACGGAGCATCTCCTATGCTACAACTGAACTGTACTGTAGTCACATTGCAAGAGAGTGAGCGTCAGACGCTTGCTACTGATAACCGGTTGTCCCCACTACCATTGCATCATTCCGGCCTGTGTTGCCAACCCAAAAACCAACCAAACAAACATTACCATAACCACCAATATAACAAATGGATTACCACACCAAATGCCACAATACTTACATCTTAAATATATATTTAAAAATATTCTGCATGTGCGTATGAATTCTGCACCACTTCATAGAAAAAAAGAATGATGTGTTGTATTCGCATGGCGTTCCGTACTAACACTTCTTCAAACCACTCTTACACAAATTATTCTTCTATTTACTTCATGTTACTCAAGATAAACTTTCATTACACATTTCATTGCAGATATTAGAAGAACAGAAGCGATAATAACATTTCTAAAAGGCGGATCGCCGTGTGATGGCTTTATAATTCCATATTCCGTGCATGATCACCAGAAAAAGAAACAAATAGCGACTTTGGAAAAAGCATAAGTATTTAAGCATTCAAACCAATATAAAGAATATCTCGAAAACGCCACAAAAATTGGCATAAATTGTGTCTTAAAAAGATCTATATTTTTTGTCGTAAGATGTTGTCTATGTTGTCAGAATGAAGAGAACTTCACAAGCTATTCCCAGAAAATTCAAGACACACACTTTATTTTTCATATAAATATTTTAAACATATGGTAAAATTAAATTGAGTTTTATTTATGGCCGCTCTTTAACTGCTGTGGTCCTTAGCGTTCCATTCTATATTGGGTGTGAAAGACCGGTAATTTTGCTCAGAGGCCTCTTTATCAGGCTTGAGATTCTTTTATGTGCCGTAAATCTACGACACGGGACCACCAGCTATACTTCCCTTCCGAAGGAAGCCATTCTAAGGATTTTTACGCCTGAAAAATATTCATCGCCATCCGCCGGGTTTGAACCCGCAACCTTGGGTACTAGAGGCTAGCATGGTAACCACTACACCACGGAGGACGACTTAAACATGTGGTATTTTAATCACAATCGTTAAAACTAATTGGAGAAAATAAAAAAATAACGAAATCATTTCCATGTAATGGGTTATATGGGATGGGAGGTTAATAATAATTTTCGTAACACATCCTTGGGACCTAAATTTAAATACCAATTTAACCGACTTTTCCTTTTGAGTTACGCAGTTCAGACACACACGCTCGCTCACACACGCGCGCTCACACCAATACACTAATGAACGCTTTTTTCTAAAATGCTTTTTTGAATTCTGGGGATCTCAAAAAGTGTATTTCCAGTAAAATCTCGGTATAACATTTTTGGGTGAAATGCAATTCTTCCTCTACTTAGGTAAGCAGTGGAGAAATGAAAAAAGTCCTGCACACTTTGTAGTAGCTTTAGCCCATCTTATAGAATAAGTTTTACTACTATTAAATACCAAAAGAGCTTTTATGTGGTTTCTTTCTTTGCATATATATTCGAGTTTGTTTTCTCTACTTTTGTTTTATACAGCTTTTTCTCTAAATAGCATTTTCTGGTATACATGTCCCGGCTCCTTGGAAGCAATCGAAGATAGCTAAATTAAACTTCTAACTATTATAATGCATCCACTTTGGTGTTAATGACAGTTATTTATTAAAAATAATTCTGATAAATGTTCACCAAAAGATGGCATTATTAAGAAAATAATCCAATTTTCTTTAATAAGCAAGTTATTGCATACGTAGATCAGTGCAGGAATGCATCTACATCCTGTAAATATTTCAGTTTGATACCTTCATTAGCTTCAGAGATAATGAATCCTGAATTTATCAGATTAAACATTGGCTAGATAGGGATTTTAATCTCTCTTTAAATATACAGGATGATACGTTTGAGATTTCAGAAAAGTAAAACGTTATATATAAGAGATTCATGCACACATATCTGAGACGTTTGGTGTAATATAAGCGGAAAGGATGGAAGTTAACAATGAGAGATGTTTCATACTTCATCCGCGTTGCATGGCAGCACTATCCTGCATAGGAGATAAAATGGTGGTCATGCCACAACAACGCACTCAGTGTGTCGTGTGGTTTGTAAAATGTCTCAGTTCTACAAATAATGCATTTATGCTTGATGACTCGGCCACTCACATGAAATGTGGCTTTGTCCATGGACATTCATCGATTAAAGAAATAGTCATCCGCTTCCTACCTCTCACACACCATGACAGCAAACTTGATACGAGCTTTGTAATTATTCTACATTAAAGCTTGCTTTTGTTGAATATGGTATGGAAACATCTTAAGGTACTGTTCATCAATCCTCTGATACATTTGTATGGCATGTTCTGCTGTGCTGATAAGCGGTGGAAAGACCTTCCGTGGGCTCTAAGTCATGACTTGCCGAATATCTTCCTCCCTATCACTCATCTGTGCGAGGCGGTTTGAGACCACTCGCCAAGAAAATTTACCAGCTAACAATGTCTCAATGTGATGGGATATACTGACAGTTGTACTGAAGTATTAGAGCTCACTGGATCCATGTTACTCTTGAAAAGTTCGTATACCGTATGTCACACTGAGCGTACTGTTGTGGCATGATCGTCATTTTGTCTCCTATGTTTGCTATCGCTGCCATATCAGGCGAGTGAAGTTTGAAACATCATTCATTGTTAACTTCCATCATTTCCATTTATATTGCAACAAACTGCTCAGAGACGTGAGCATTAACCTCTTATTATAGCATTTAACTTTTCTGACCTCTCAAAAGGATCACTCTGTATTACTTTCTCTACTACGTATAGTAAGTAGGGGAAGTATTGCATTCCACTCAAAACTTCGATACCGAGATTTTCCCGGAAATACATGTTTTGAGTCCCCTGAATCCAAAAACAGCATTTTTGGAAACATGTCCTTGTGTGTGTCTGTGAACAGCATTAACTCAGAAACGAACAGTCGGATAAACACCAAACTTGGTATTTAGGTTCAGTATCTTCCAGAAATGTGACACGAAGGATTTAAAGAAAATCCCCTCACTCCAGATTACCCCTTACATGGAACATTTTTCGAACATTTTAATTTTCTCAAAAATGGCTCCAACGATTTTGATTAAAATATCATATATTTAAGATAGTTTCATGACAAATAAAATGTATATGTGGAACTTTCTAGGAATGTCTCCAAAAGTATTCTTCATTGTGAACGACTTTTGCATAACTGGTAAACCATAAGAGATAGACAAAATTTTACTACACAAAAAATGTAGATCGCGTTAAAATACACAATTTATGCCATATACATTTTTTGTTGTTGAAAGAACCATTTTCGAGATATTGCTTGTTATTACCTCATTTTCCAATACTATACTTTTTTCAAATTCGTTATTCATTTTGTTTTGTCCTGGTAATGCAAAGAGAATGAAATACTCCACATAGCAACTATCTCTTAAAATATTTGACTATCGCTTAAAGCCTACCAATTCCCCTTGCATCTACAAGAAAATTAGCAATAAGATTAACATCTCGATTAACATGAAGCATATGGAGAATAAGTGTTTGTAAAAATAGTTTGTACAAGAGTAGAGAAAGTCATGTGAGTGTAACACATCAAATTATTTTTCATGACTCGTTACCATATTCTGGCCTCAGCTTCGTTTCAGACGTAAGCATCTTACTGGTCCTGAAAAAAACTCACTTTCCTATGCAGTTACAAAAATAACTATTGCATAGTATGATTATCTTAATGGGTTATCGCGTCACATATTATATGCAGTGATATTCACTATTAGAATCCTATTTTCATTCACTGCGTGAGGAAGTGTAACAAAGTAACTAACGCCGCTGTGTAATAGCGCATTACGTTTTCTCTTTGTCTGCTCCTGACATTCTCTCTCTCCCTCTATGGTGTATTAATATTGTAGTGAGTTTTACAGTTAAAGTGTACATGCTGCGATTTCTCTCTTCACTGTTTGTTCTCGAGCACTGCTTTGTAAGTGTTCCACAGTCAGTTTTTTTTGCTTCCTTTTTAAGCGTCTGCAGGTTGTGGGCCTTGCATTGACACACTTTGTGACTAATTAGGCCATCATCACGCCTCTTTGTTCGCAAGTGAATTAGTCAAGGAAATGAAACCAAGCCCATCCATCCACTCTGCATCCAAACGTGAAGCCAACTCCTTCTCCTCATTTCCTGGCCTTCCTTCATTATCATACCTTTCATCTTTTTCCCGATACGGAAGTCGTGTTATCTGGGAGTGCACCCTGAAACATTTAAAGCTCTTTGTTTCCTCCGTCTGCTTCCTGAATTGCGCTGCATGACAGGGTCTTATATTTCCAAAGAGCCTTCTTTTCCTTTGCCTACCATTTTACTTTCTTTACTACGTATAGTAAGTAGGGGAAGTATTGTATTCCACCCAAAAATTCGATACCGAGATTTCACCGGAAATATATGTTTTGAGGCCTCCTGAATTCAAAAAAGTAATTTTGAAAACATCTCCGTGTGTGTGTGTCTGCCGGATAAACACCAAACTTGGCATTTAGGTTAAGTATCTTCCAGAGATGCGACACGAAGGTTTTCAAGAAAATCCCCCACCCCAGATTACCCTTTACATGGAACATTTTTCGAAAATTTTTATTTCCTCAAAAATAGCTCTAACGATTTTGATTAAAATATCATATATTTAAGATATTTTTATGACAAATAAAACGTATATCTTGAACTTTCTGGGAATGTCTCCAAAGTATTCTTCATTGCGAACGAATTTTGCATAACTGGTAAACCATAACAAAGAGATAAAATTTTACTACACAAAAAATGCAGATCGCGTTAAAACACACAATTTATGTCATATACATTTTTTGTTTAGTGGACCATTTTCAAGATATTTCTTGTTATTCCCTTACATTTTCCAATACTTTTTCTCAAATGGGAAGTCGTTATTCATTTTTTTGTCCTGGTAATGCAAAGAGTATGGAATACTCAACATAGCAACCAGCTCTTAAAATATTTGACTATCGCTTAAAGCCTTCCAATTCCCCTTGCATCTACAAGAAAATTAGCAATAAGATTAACATCTCGATATCTCGATTAACATGAAGCATATGGAGAATAAGCGTTTGTAAAAATAGATTGTACAAGAGTAGAGAAAGTCATGTGAGTGAACACATCAGATTTTCTCTGCCCCTCTCCTTCTTCCCCTCCATCTGTATCTCGCTCTTCTATGTACTTATACCTGAATCTGGACGTTGTAACAATAAGAGAGATAAGATACATTTTATGTATTAATTTAACAATATGGTCCATTAATTCACAGTAACTTTATATGCACTAGAACAGTATATTATGCAACAAGACTTTAATGGTAGTCATTAAGACGCAAGTACGTTTATGAAACGAGTGTCTTAATTACCATTATAGCCAAGTTGTATACGTCTGATTTTGGTCGACCACACTATAATTTCAAAACTGTGAGTTTTTACAAAAATATCTTACTTTGTAATTAAAAGCTGATCCGATGGCAGCACCGATACCAGGACCTTGAGCGTGCTTGCGATTGGTACCACAGATGCCAGCACTGCTAAGTCCACGCCGTATTTATTGATCTTTTGCAGGTAGCGTGAAAAATTCATATATTGAAGCAAAGGGAATGAACTCAATTTACTAATGTACTAAAATTACAATGAACAGCACTTTACTTTAAATGCACACGTTTCATTGTTTATCTGGGGAAGGGATCCCACTGGGCTGCTGCTTTGAAGGTGTTAAAAGGTATGGGCGATAGGGAAGCTGCCGCGCCGCCGAATAAGATTATGAGTCGTTGAAGTATTGTGGATGACTGAAGTAGGTAGTTGCTGCTACGTATTGAAATTCATTTTGTAGATTCTATATTATATTTCAACTGTTGTGAGCCGATATTGAAGTTGGTTGCAACCGCACGTATAGTACCCAGTAGCCTTCGTCCAAAAAATTTGAAAAATATTAACTTTGTAATTTTACTGTTTCTTTAAATATTTAATATTTTTTATGTTTGCCTCGGCTGAGTCGGTATTATTGTTAGATACATGTTTCTCTTGGTAGGGTTTTGGTGCGAAAGAATGCAGGTTTACAAAGATTATAATTTTATTTCACTCCTTTTATTACTGCTTGACACGATTTAAATAACACTTCAGTGATATAGAGAGCTGTGAGATTCTTTTTATTAATTAATTACAGTTTTTAACATGTAAACTTATTTTTTCGTCTCACACGAATACGTATTAAATCTCTCGAGGACACACAACCAACGCATCCAGTTATGAGTACTGTCTGCAGGCAACACATCCAGTTATGAGCGCTATCTAGAAGCAACACGTCTGGTTATGAACACTATTTGGAGGCAACTGAATTAATTTCAACCGTCTAAACTTGTAAATTTTTGTATTTCAAGTCTCTGATTGGCTAATCCTACTCCAATAGAATACCTTCATTTAACTAAAGCTCTTTCTGGTTGTTGATTGGCTATTTTTTAAACTGTCGCTAAAATTACATTATTGATACTGCAATAATCAGAAGTAGTATTATTAAACTCTCAAACTCATTCTTACCTCAAGGTTACCTCATTGTTACCTCATTGTTAGCAACTTTAAACCTATTTCTCACAGCTCCTACATTATTAAATTACGTAATACATTCACATAACATTATTAGACATGGATACAATAATATAAGCATATGCAATGATTGTTACATACATTTTACAAATTATTGCATACACATATTGCTTCAAGGTGGGCTGTTATTGAATTTACATATTATATAATTAGACTGAAAGTATTTAAGTGTTAAAAATACTGCCTCATGTCATAACCTTACGCCACATGTAATCAGCGTATTATATTGAGGTCGACCAAAATTAATTTTATATCATTTTGGCATAATTTGTATAGTAGTTGAATATAAACTTCATCAGTCACTTTTTATGCCTTCTGTGTTTTTCTTAGTCTATTATTATTTATTTATTATTATCTAACCTGCTTATGTTACTAATTTTTCAACTCTACTCTTTTTATACATTCCATGATTAGTTTTAAATATGTATTTGCTAAATCAATTATAGTTGGAGGTAGTACCGTAAAAAATAACTTTCGTTAAAATATACATTTTATGTCAAACAACCTGTTGTAGCATCAGGAATTTCAGTAATAGGATACGTTTAAGTTTTATTAGACTTCAACTATAAGTAGATAACATTTCAAACTATTTATTTTCATGAGCTCATGCCTAGAAGCTTATCGAACCTTTTATTAGCACCTGTGTGTTGTCTCATCTCCCTGCATATCACAAAACGTGTTTTAAAGGATTAACCAGGAAATATTTCTAAAGTCCATTTGCCTTCCCAGTGTAATTTTCTTGCAAGGACATTGATTTGCACAAGACGAAGATGGCATTGCGCGTACTCAACTACGTCTCCCTAAGGGCCAAGGTGGCTGGGGACCACGAGCCCCAGATCGAGCCCTCAGTCTCGAGCCTAGATGCTTAAAATGCTCCTGCTTGCCCTCAATCTGCGACCTCGTGGACATCATCCTACACAAAATTACACATCGCTTTTAAATAAGGGCGAACATGACAAGATTTCCCAGAGGTTACGTTAAGTTTATTTGGGCTTTGGACTAGTTACGACAGGAGAAAGTGGAGAATATTTAGGCTTTCCTTGATGGAGCTGCTACTGTTACCTGCCATGTATAGTTGAAATACGTACAATTGTCCTGGAAGCGCATTTGGAGATGTTTTAGCCTTCCACAGGTTAACTCCGAATGGATGGCAGTAAGGATGAGATTTTAAATGAACTTTTCCCAACGGCAGACAAGCTCTATCGCCACCGGATGGCTACTTCCCACAGCTGCCCACTTTCCAACGCCGCAGATTCACTTCCATATCGAGTGATGGAATGTTCCGGTAAAGCAGCGGTCGGTCTGGACTTGGCTTTTAAGATATTGTACTTGGATACTTACCGGATGGAATCCTCAGCACTCTGATATTTTACATTTGAACCTACTTAATGTGGGCCCTCCGTTGTATAATTTCCTTCTCTGTCTACTTGACTGCAAACGTTGGACAATCCAGCTGATTGTATGCTGCCTCATCTAAGACAAGTTTTACGTGATGAGAGGTGGAAGATGATCCAGCAACACAGAAAAGAGCCGTTCAAGCCTTGGTATAATGTAAAAAATAATAAATAAATCGTAAAAAACCAAACAGGGAGAAAAAACCCAAAAAAGGGTGATGCATTCAAAAAAACACAAAAAGAAGAGAATTTGATGTAAATATGGCACTTAAAAAAGTATTGTTTATTTAACAACTGTAGCAACTGCCAGGGATATGTCAGCGTCTCCGTTCTGCCAGTAGCTTCTCCCACACAGAGAAAAAAATTATGTATGCAGTAGGACAAGACTGTGAATGCAAAAGCAACATAACACCTTCTACAAGAATGGGGTTGGCCAGTTATCTCAATCGTGTAAGGGCTGTTAAGAATTTCAGAGATTATTAATCAAGCCAAATGATTTTTGAGTAAATACTCTGGAACACACTAAAAATAACAGCCTCCCTACACAAAGTATATAAACCGTTAAGAGCTTGTATTATTGAACAAATATTTTTATTGGCCCTCAACTGACTAGATAATAATAATAATCACATTATTTTCTAAATAAACCAAGGAGCTCGATAACGATGTTCGCTTATTTAATATCTATATGGAACACATCCTAATGGAATGAAACAAGTTTTTAACTAATGAGGGAATATCAATTGATGATAAAAGATAAATATCTTATTTGCAGATGACGTACTCCATGCAGAATCCGAGAAAAATCTCCGAATGTGGCAATATAAGTTCCAAATAATAGCCAACAGATAAAATTGCAAAATTTCAATAATTAAACAAATAATTGCATTTATAAAAAATACGCAATTGGATCTAAAATCGTATTAAATAGTAAAATAATTTAACAGATATCACATTTTCAATATTTAGGATGTGATATAACTTATCGAGATATAGAAAATAAATTAAGTAAATTTCAGGCTTAGAATGGAAAACAAGGAAAGATAACAATTAAAATTATATAAAATAATGGTAATCCCTTGGTTGTTAAATTCAGCGAAAACTGCATAATCAAATCATAGGATAAAATCAAAATACGAGCAGCAGAAATGCTCTTTCTATGTAATGTAAAGGGGATACAAGAACGCATAGGATAAGAAATGAAAATGTTAGAGAGGAATGATACATTGCCGTTTATGAAAATTGCAACATCAAGAAGGAAACGCATGGATTCAATGAATTTAATACCACTGGTTAGATACATGAAAAGTAACAACTAATAAACTTTTCAAGTCTATACATGACCTTTGAGCCCTAATATTCAGTATTTAGTGTGGGCTCCATTCGCTACAATTAGAGCTGCTATACGCCATGGCATTGGATCAAAAAGGTTTTGAATAAGTTCCTGAAGAATTTCCCTCCACGCAGTTTGTATTCGAGCCCACAAATCCGGTTACTGGAGGACCGTGATGCACCAGGTGCCGACCAATCATATCCCAGACATGTTCGATGGGCGACATGTCAGGTGAAAGTGCAGGCCAGGGAAGCAAAGGTACCCTTCGCTCTTCGAAGAAGGCTTGTACATTCCTCGCAATATGTGGCCTGGCACTGTCCTGTTGAAATGTGGCCTGTGGAGATAGCTAAGGCAAGGGGAGTACCTCAATCTCTACAACCACCGTTAGATACCGGTTGCTGTTCAAAGTACTCTCAATTCGTAGGAGGCGAGCTCGGTTGTTGTAACCAATGGCGCCCCAAACCATCACACTTGGTGTTTTTCCGATATGCCGCTGAACAATGCAGCCCTCCAGGTTGCACTCACCACAGTACTGCCGAACACGTGCGCGGCCATCACTGTAGGACACGTTGAAGCGGGACTACAGTGAAAAGACTACATTTTGCCATTCAGCTCCCCAGTGACGGTGTTCACGTGCCCATTGCAGTCCGAGGAGCTTGTGGTTTCTGGACAATGGAAGCCGACGTAATGACATACATGCAACCAGTCCAACCTGCAGCAGACGGCGACTAACCGTTGATGCAGACACGTTCACACCAGTTGCAGTGCTTCAGCGTCGAGCCAACACTATGGATGAAGCTATACGGTCCGTTATGGCCATGTGGACAAGATGACGGTCATCCCGTGCTGTGATCATATTCCGTGGTCCAGTACCCACTCTTCGCTGCGTACGACCTTCATCTATCCACTGCTTCCACATACGCATAGCTGTCGTAGCAGCATGCCCTGTACGAGACGAAATGTCACGGTATGACAAACCCGCTTCCCGGAGACTGATCATTCTGCACGTTCGAACTCACTCACATGCCGATATGGCTCCTTTTGACGTCGGACCGACACGAGAGGACTCTGATCGGCCTACATTTACCCCATCTCTCTGCAAAACTAATCACTTATTGTTTGCACACTCTTCTACACTTCTACCAAGTTTGGAGTTATTCGGGAAATTCTTGGTGTTGCAATTTCCACAAACTACAGTATATATATAAGATTAAAGTAAAATTTAAAACATATAACAAGAAATGTACAGAACGTTTAATCAGAATGAGCACCGAAAGAATACCAAATACCAAAAAGATCTTTCCTATACGAGTGTAACACAAGAGGAAAACGAGATGTTGTTCGACCCGAAGAAGATGGAATCCGCATGTGACCTCCCCGAACAAGGCGCATAGCGCTATTATTATTATTATTATTATTATTATTATTATTATTATTATTATTATTATTATTATTATTATTATTATTATTATTATTATTAAGGTAGCAAATATTCTGTTGTAGCAGTTCTTTGCTACACAGTTGAAGATGGTGACGTCGCCTTGTCATCGTCTTCTTCTCCTTCATTGTACTCTATCAATGGATATTTGGCTATTTATGAGTGTTAAATAAATTAATTTAATGATGATTGATGGGTTCCCTGGCTAGTAATTAAAGGTGGCGGTCGAGAATGGATATGCAGTCCCAGGTTGTGCTTGTGGTATGAAGGATGCTGAATGATTACTTTTGAAGTTAAATTTAACTGTAGAATTTTTACTTTATCACTACTTCAGATTAAAATTGTAAATTTACATCATATTTCACTTTAAACAGTTATGATACGAGTTTGTAAACTCTTTAATCACTTTGACATTTA
The DNA here is from genome assembly GCA_030765065.1 of Deroplatys truncata. Lineage (NCBI taxonomy): Eukaryota > Metazoa > Arthropoda > Insecta > Mantodea > Mantidae > Deroplatys > Deroplatys truncata. The sequence continues at coordinate 151,320,009 of CM060977.1, read as the reverse complement.
AGTTTCCGACCTTTATCACGCAAATATGTTTCACTTACATATTTCGTTCACAATGTTTACTTAACACGTCATTAGATTATCATTCAAGTACGTTCTTTGAGTACTTTTATGTTTTGGCGTGTATTTGTGATGCTAACTAGCACAGACATTTGTGTGTAAAATTCGAGATCAGTCTGGCTTCCTACTAAATTTTTCAGCTTATATACTGGCAATGCTCCAGAATATTTCACAATTTCCTATCATTTTGTTGGTTAAATTCTCTCCTACATTCAAATTGAACCTCCTGCGCTACGGTTTTCCTATAGGCTAAAATCAAATATGACGTCATACTTGAATGTTTAAATCTAACGCCTCCTCAACTGCCTTTCCCCTGTTTACACATTTTTCAGTTCTGACCTTACAAATTCGTTGCCAGAATGCACCTAACAAAAGATTCCGCTACCAAAACTTTCTCTTTTCTGAGCAAACTCATGAACGCAACTGCTTGTAGCTTTAATAGTTTCGCTTTGACAACTCACATCTCCATAAAGTTACGAACTTAGAAATATATTGTAATGCAGCGGTCATAGCCCAAGATTATTGGAAGATCGGTGCTGGGCGGTCGGAGTAAACAACATAACTGTCTCTCGCCAGCGTAAACACCAGGCGCGCTACCGGCAGATAACCGGAACCTCCTGTAAGCTTCTTTACCCCCTCCTCCAGAAGGTGTGTCGAAATAATCCTAGAACGTTCAAGTACCCTGTGAAAAGATTCCGCTGCCTATATAAGCGGGCTCTCTCGCTAGAACATTCAGTGCGAGGTGAGTAGTGGAGTTGCGTCGGACAGTCAGCAAGCGAGTTGGTGAACCCGCTTGTGGTACGATTCTACGAGCAAGCAGGTGACGGCTGCTGTGACGTAATGAGCGAAGTCTTGTGTTTGACTCCCCGGCGAGTGAATCGACCGGAAGAAAAGGCTACGTCACGAAGAAAGCGAAGTGACAGTTGAGCTGGTTCACCTACGTGAAGTGGTAGTGCGAACGAAGTGAACTCCTAGTGAAGGCGACTACATAAAAACAGCAACAACGAGAACAGACAGAAGTTACAGAAAAAACGGGACAAAGTCCCAATATTCACACTTTTTCTATGGATCAAGAGACTAGAGGTATTGTGTTCGACTCTCCGGCCAGCCGACCGTCCGAAAGTAGAGGCTACGTCATGAAGAAAGTGAAGTGACGGTTGAAGTAGTTCACCTGAATGAAGTGATAATGTGAACGAAGTGAACTCCTAGTGAAGGCGACTGCATAAAAACAAAACAGCATCAGTGAGAACAGGTAGAAGTGACAGAAAAACGGGACAAAGTTCCAATATTTGCGTTTTTTTATATCACTAAACATACATTAATATAAAATATGGCAATAAGAAGTACATAATTTTATCATAATTAGAGTACTCACACTATAGGTTTTATATTTAATTTAGCAATAACTTACTGCTTTTATGACTGAGAGGATGGTGTGATTACCCTTTATTGTCGTGGTAAGGTTCCGGTTTCCCTGTAACACTTTTAGCGTATGTCCCCTTTTAATTTGACTGAAACCAGTACTTATACATTTATCGTGATGAAAATAAGCAGAGAGAAACATACATTTTATATGGAGTTTTTAGAACCATTCTGAATTGACAATAGGCAAATAAATTTGTGTGGCTGTTACACGTTGTATGTGCTCCAGACTAGTTTGAGCCAAATGAAAACCTCGTTTCCAAAAAAGTATAAAAATTGAGATAACAGGTGGCAGCACTTCGCAGATCCTATGTTCACATGCTGGATGACATAACAGCTGCCAAAGGGTACTACATCACATTTAAAACACTAAATAAAAGTTCAGTTTCACGGCAAAAGATACCGAATCCTTCAACTGTTTGATGGCAAAACATACCGAATCCAAATACCCAATCACAGCATCTGCTTCAAGACACGTAACGTTAGAAACAACATGGTGGACTATGTATACTTCGTTTAAGGTGTTGCGATCGTTTATTCTTTTTTCTGAAGTTTGTGTTCATAACTAGTTTGCGTTATTTTAAAAATGGAGTCATGACCTGTCAAAAGCCTTAGTTTTCTCAGCCAAGAAATTTAAAATAAGCGAGGCAAAAAGTTAACAATAGAGGGTAAAGCAGCTCAAGTTGGAATTCATGCTTTGTATGCTGATGACCCCTTAAGAGAGCATAGGTTACTAAAGAAAGGGTGAAATATCAATCTTTTTGAACCGACTATCTCAAGTCCCTTGCCTTAGCCACATTCAGGATGCTAAAAGACATGGTGTGATTCAGCTACTTTCAGCTATGGGACACAGACTAAAAGATCAGCCATTGTTCAGAAACGTACTGAATACACCTAATGTTGTTAAGAGGTGAGGACATAAGTGATACAGATGTACTTAATGAGGATATAATATAATTTAAGCATACATACAGCTCAATTTGAAGTTTTTTCTGGCTTATAGATTATCATTATAATAAAATTATCAGTACTGAATATTACATCAATGGAAATCTTTCATGCTTTAGTGTAAAGGTATGTGGTTTTAATAATTCAGTAATGATTTTAATGTAATCTACTTTTGTTTAATTTGGCTCTGAAATGATTAATTACTAACAAAACTTCATTTCTAAATTATTTATGTGTATTTTATAGCATTAATTCTTTTCACAATTTTTATTCCAAAAGGTACACAATCCATTTTATTTATGCTTATAAAATTCGAGGGTGTTACAGATAAATAGATGCAATAGACAGACAGTGACACATGATGCCTATTAACATATTTAGAAGCTAGTAGCATGCATTCAAACAATTGCGAGCACCAAAGGTTTTTTGTTTCTCCTGAAAATATTGTTATTTGGGATTTGGTACCTTAGAAATAAGATTCTCAAATAGAAAAAGAATTCTCTCAGTCAATGACTTACACTACGTGATCAAACGTTTCCGGACACCTGGCTGAAAATGATGTACAAGTTCGTGGCGCCCTCCATCGGTAAAGCTGGAAGTCGATATGGTTGATGGCCCACCCTTAGCCTTGATGACTGCGTTCACTCTCGCAGGCATACTTTCGATCAGGTGCTGGAAGGTTTCTTGGGGAATGGCAGTCCATTCTTCACGGAGTGCGGAACCGAGGAGAGGTATCGATGTAGGTGTCGGTGAGGCCTGGCACGAAGTTGGCGTTCCAAAACATCCCAAAGGTGTTTTATAAGATTCAAGTCAGAACTCTGTGCAGGCCAGTCCATTACAGGGATGTTATTGTCGTGTAACCACTCGACCACAGCAAGTGCAGTATGAAGAGGTGCTTGATCGTGTTGAAAGATGCAATCGCCATCCCCGCATTGCTCTTCCCAAACGTGGGAAGCAAGAAGGTGCTTAAAATATCAATGTAGGTCTGTGCTGTGATCGTGCCACGCAAAACAATAAGGGACGCAGCACCCTGCCGGAAAAACACGACACACCATAACACCACCACCTCAGAACTTCACTGTTGGCACTACACACGCTGGCAGATGACATTCACCGTGCATTGGCTATATCCACACCCTGCCATTGTATCGCCACATTCTGTACCATGATTCGTCACTCCACACAACGTTTTGCCACTGTTCAATCGTGTAATGTTGACGCTCATTACAGCAAGCGAGGCGTCGTTTGGCATTTTCCTGCGTGATGTGTGGCTTATGAGCAGCCGCTCGACCATGGAATCCAAGGTTTCTCACCTCGCACCTAACTGTTACTTGGAGTGGATCCTGATGCAGTTTGGAATTACTGTATGATGGTCTGGATAGATGTCTGCCTATTACTCTTTACGACACTCTTCAAAAGTCGGCGGTCTCTGTCAGTCAACAGACGAGATTGTCCTGTACGCTTTTGTGCTGTACATGTCCCTTCACGTTTGCACTTCACTATCACATCAGAAACAGTGGACCTATGGATATTTAGGAGTGTGGAAATCTCGCGTACAGACTTCTGACACGAGTGACACCCAGTCACCTGACCACGTTCGAAGTCCGTAAGTTCCACGGAGCATCCATTCTGCTGTTTCACGATGTCTAGTGACTACTGAGGTCGCGGATAATGAGTTCCAGGCAGTAGGTGGCAGCAGAATGTAAATACGATGAAAAACGTATGTTTGTGGGGTGTCCGGATACTTTTGATCACATAGTGTACTATGTACATCAACAGGCAAGATAGCTGTTATGTTTCAAGCTACTCGTCGATTAAATCTCAGCTTTGTAGCATCCATAACTTTCGGTTGGAGCACGAAATCAATAAATCAACCTACTGGCATCGAATATTCAATATAAATAGTTTTATAATCATAAGTGGCAGATATTCATTTTTGAAGTTTGCTACTGTCAGATCAGTACACTAAATCGCATAATTTACATTGCCTAGTTCCCTTATATGATCTACGAGGCCAACATACAGTTTATGCATTCTCGTTAACTTGTATGATTAAAAATCTGTTTCTCTCTTAAGCAACGTTTATTCTACATCTCGCAAGCTATTCTCTATTAAAGTGTTGCATATAGAGCTAGGATTATAGAGATTACCATAAGCTATGAAAATTAGCAAAAAGCACGGCGCGAAGGGCAGGATAACAAGGTGATATAATTAGTTAAACCTTTGATCTTTCGGTTGGGCTTTGCTACTGCTGCCTAGTCAGGGTAACTACCGCGCGGCTGTTGTTTCACTTAATTTGCTTGATGGGAACTGGGGCTCAAGCCTAGTTCTCGCCTGAGGCCCGCGGTTCATGACCGTTCTTTCAACCTGCGACGCTGCGTAGTCTCAGCTGAAAAAAGGAGGGGAGAGACAACCTTCTGTTCATATGAATTTCTCAGCTCCCTTTTCTAGAAACAATTCTTACAAAATCTTATTTTTCTGTCTACTTGCTAATAAGTTAAGCTTTCATTTACAGGTACTCTTGTTGTTGTATGAAGGATACAGTAGCCTAAAGCAATATGAGGCAGTATTTTTTAACATCTAAACGATATCAGTCTAATTATATAATGTAAAATATAATAACAGCCCGCCTAAAAACAATATGTGTATAATATAAAATATAGTGTATGTAACAGTCATTGTATTATGTTTATATCATTATGTACATGTATAATAATGTTATGTGAATGTATTACGTAATTTAACAATGTAGGAGCTGTGAGAATAGAAGCCGAAAGTTGCTAACAAAAAAAAAAGTAACATTGAGGTAACCCTGAGGCAATAATAAATTAGAACGTTTAATAATGCTACTAGTAATGCTTGGAACAATAATGTAATATTTGAAACAGTTATAAATAGCCAATCAAAAACTAGAAAAGCTGAAAGTTATATAAAAGTATTCTATTGGAGTAGGATTAGCCAATCAGAGACTTGAAATACAGACATTTATAAATTTAAGCGGTAAACGCCAGACACTACTAGACAGCGTTCCTGAGCACTTCGATACGGTACAGGTTAAATGTGAGACATAAAACTTCTTATGGTGAGAATAAATGTAAAGTTTACGTGTTAAAAATGCAATTAATAAACTAATCTCACAGTTCTACAGTATGATATATCAGTGAATGCTATTTAATCGTGTGAAAAATTAATAAAAAAAAAGGAGTGAAGTAAAAGTAATAATTTGTGTAAGCCTTCATTCTTTAGTCGTTCCAGCCCTTCTAAGAGATACGTGTTTCTGCAAATTACTACTGACTAAGCCGAGGCAGATATACATATATAATATTTAATGAAACATTAAAATATAAGGTTGATTTTTTTAAACGTGGGGGCGAAGGCCACCGGAAACTTTGTAACATGGCTGGTCTAAACAACTTCAAGTTTGGCTTTCCAACTGTAGCAATGTAAATAGCAATTGCCTTGAAAAAAAACCAATAGCGACTTCCCACTTGAAAAAATACAGGTATCTGAAAATTTAAACTAATAACAAAAAAATATCTCCGAAATAGTTAACACCACAAAACATTTGACATACATGTGCTATAATGAGATATTGTTATGTACCGGAGCGAGGCCAAAAGGCTTTGAAACTAGATAATTAAATTTAGTTACCCCAGCATAAACATTGGGAAGCGTAACTGCAGTGGCAGCGAGAGCACCAGGACCTTAGCTGCACAAATTTAAAGCAGGCGTGAGATACTCATAACAGAATACACATAAATTCACATTTTACACATTACCTGCGGTTTATTATAAATTTGCCTTGATGACACTACATCATACACAAAAGATTACAGGACAAACATTGGAGGGAGATGCTCCCCGCTCACACGAGACACACGGTACATTCACTCGCCCTGAAGATACACACAAGACTGACTCACGCTACTGACTGACGCCACGCTAAACGCACAAAGAAAAGAACGCTTGCTTTCCCACCCCCTTCCTCACTCCGCCTCTGGCCAGGAGATGGGATGAGATGCCGCTTCGAAAGAAATTCAAATCAAAATCAAAATTAGTTCAACAATGTCATGCTACAAAGCAATAATGTGTCCGACGCTACAGTGCACATATACACGCTACAATATACGCTTTTGGTATAGTATGAGTATCTCTTACGTTTCACCAATTACATAAAAGTTATCCTAAATCGAAAATGGCTACAAAAATTTTCATACAAAGGGTAGTTTGGGGGGAGGGATTTTCTTGAAAACGTTCGTATCGTTTCAGGGCAATCTTTCTCTAAAAATTTACATTCACATGACTTTCTCTGCTAATATTGTTTATTTTATATAAGTTTTACAAACTATTGTTACGAAAGCTTATCTTTCTATCTGATTTATGTTAATGGAGATGAACCTTTGCAGAAATAATTCCATTGCACATTTCGTTAAAGGTTCAAGGGGAATAGACGAAATTGAATCGATAACCAGATGTAGTCACTATATGCTGGCCTAGAAGTTCCACACTTTCCATGACATTACGAGAAACAATTGAATAGCAACAGTACTTTAAATAATAATAACAAAAGGTATTGAAAAACTCAAACCAATAAAAATGTATATCTGAGAAATGTCTGATGTGACAAAAGTTTATTTGGAATAAATTCTGTTTTAAATAGATCTACATTGTTTGTGTAGTTCGTTTTTGTTTATCTCTTATGACTTACCAGGTATACAAAATTCCATCTAAATGAAGAGGAATTCATAGGCTATTCCCACAAAATTCAGGATGTACATTTTATTTGAATTGTAAATGTCTTAAACATACGATATTTTAATCAAAATCGTTTGAGCCATTTTTTAGAAAATCTAAAATTTTGAAAAATATTCCTCCTAAAGGATATTTTGAGAAGAGAAAGCTTCTTCAAAAATCGTGAAAGATTTTGGATGGAATATTCGAAAATGGCTGACGCTACTAAAAATATTCTTTGACGTAAATTCTATACGCAATGAGCTCCTGTATTTTTAATTAATCAAGTTTTGTATATATCTTATGGTTTCCTAGTTACATAAAATTCAAAATAACGAACGGGGCTTCGAAATCTATTCAAAGAAAACTCAAGGTGTGTGTTTTATACATTAAGTCAATATTTCAAACATATCGTGATATAATAAATATTTTTAGAGTTTAATTTGAAAAATTAAACAAATAACCTCATGTAAAGAGTGTTATGCAGTGGAGGGAATCTCGTAAATATATTTGTGTCGTAACCTTAGAAGTTCTTGGGCCTAAGCACCAATTTTTGTATTCATCTTATGTTTCAATTTCTAATTGGCTGTTCACAAACACACGTTAGCGCGTGCGCACGGATTTTTAATGCTCTTTTTGGATTCAGGTGACCTCAAAACACGCATTTCTGGTGTAATCACTAAACTGAACTTTTGGGTGGCAAGTAGTAGCTTCCTTACCTATCATAGGTAAGCGGTATGTTGCATGAAATTCAGGACAATGGTACCATTTTTCATTACCATGGTTGTAATTTATTTTATTTCAAGTTACAGTTTCTCCAAGAAAACTTTGGAGCATAAATATATTAATATTATACAAGAGAGAAATTTTTTTGTTTGTGTGTGTTAAATTAAGTTGAGTTTTATTTATAGACGCTCTTTAAATGCTGTGGTCCTTAGCGTCCCATTCTATGTTGGGCGTGAAAGACTGGTAATTTTGCTTAGAGGCCTCTTTATTAGGTTTGAGATTCTTTTATATGCCGTAAATATACGATACGGAGCAGTGTGCGTGTGTGTGTGTGTGTGTGTGTGTGTGTGTGTGTGTGTGTGTGAGTGTAGGGTAATCTAAAAAACCCTCAGCCGATTTTGATAATTATTTCATCATTGAGGAGCCCATTTCTTTCTGACAGACTGGTCTATAAAACACCTAGTTTCCTTTCATAAATTACTAAAAGATTAAAATGAATTTATAAAGCCCTTGAGCTTAAGTAAAACATACATAAGTTACTTACAGAATAATGGAAAAATCTGATGTGTTACACTCACATGACTTTCTCTACTCTTGTACAAAGTATTTTTACAAACTCTTAATCTCCATCTATTTCATATTAATCGAGATAAACCTTTGCAGAAACGATCTTTTGACATGCAAAGAGAATTACATTTTACACATAGCGACCAATTCTAAAAATACTTGACTATCGCTTAAGGCGTACTATGTTCCCCTTGTTTTGTATTTGCAAGGACAATATAGAAATGCAGTAGCCTTTAAGCATAGACATATCTCTTAATAGCTGGTTGCTAGGTGCAGCACCATTCTTTTTGCCACAGATTAATACTCTTTGCATATCCAAGACAAAAAAATGAATAACGAATTCCCATTTGAGAAAATAATTATTGAAAAATTTAAGGGAATAACAAGCAATCACTCGAAAATGGTTCACTCAACAACAAAAATGTATATGACATAAATTGTGTATTTTAGCGCGATCTACATTTTTGTGTGGTAAAATTTTGTCTATCTTATGGTTTACCAGTTATACAAAAGTCGTTCACAATGAAGAATACTTTTGGAGACATCCCAGAAAATTCAAGATATACATTTTATTTGTCGTGAAAGTATCTTAAATATATGATATTTTAATCAAATTCGTAGGAGCCATTTTTGAGAAAATTAAAATTTTCGAAAAATGTTCCATGTAAACGGTAATCTGGGGTGGGGGGATTTTCTTGAAAACCTTCGTGTCGCATCTCTGGAAGATACTGAACCTAAATACCAAGTTTGGTGTTTATCTGACTGTTCGTTTCTGAGTTATGCTGTTCACAGACACACTCACGGACATGTTTCCAAAAATGCTTTTTTTGGATTCAGGGGGTTTCAAAACATATATTTCCGGTGAAATCTCGGTATCGAATTTTTGGGTGGAATACAATACCTCCCCTACTTACTAAACGTAGTAGAGAAAGTAAAAATTTGCGTTTAACCGCCTTTAAGCAATTCAGCTTTTTCCTTGTTTTATGCTAAGCTTTTTGAGTTGTTTACCATTCTTGTGTTTGAAACAATGCGAGTTAACGTTGTATATTTTTATGAACATATTATTATGCGTCTTCTTCAGGATTAAAATGTTACAGGGTTCCGTGTTTGGTATTTTATGAATGTGTTTCAATTCACATAAATCTTTTTAAAAAGTTTTGGATTTTAGCGAAAGGCGTGCACAGAATTAGTGGTTCTACCTTCTTATTACTTGTGATTTTCATTGTGAAGCCGTAATTACTGCACAAACCAAGTCCAGAGAATGAATCGCTAGTCTCAACAGCCGAAACTTTGAAGTATTTCAGCAAGTTTAGGGAGTCCGCGGAAACACTGCATTAAGTTTAAAGCAGCAGGCAGAAGAGTTTCTCCATTATGATAGGAAACGAAGTTAAGGAAATTAACTTGCGCGCTGCGTTGCGACAGCAGAAATCACTTCTTTCCGTCTGCAAAGTTTCAGTGTTATTTCTGTAATATATTACTCATACTTGCCAACGTTTACGGTTTGCCCGTAAAGTGTACGGGAGCGGAGCGTTTTTACAGCTTTACGTCAAAGGAAGGCCTTTTACGGCTTTGTGGGCAGATTCAAAGGGTCACAGACTTTCACCACGTACATGACAAAAGCTTTAAATTCTATTTTATTATGCTGTAACGTAAGATTACAGATTGGATGCATCGCGCTAATTGGTATAGATCAGAGCTTATCTGTGTGTTTATCTTTCATCACGGCCATAGTCCCCTTTCACTGGGCTACAACAAAATGCACCGCGAGCGGTTTTAAAATTTGACTACACCACTGACCTCTAGTAACCGATGAAGAGTAAGTGGGTACGAACATTCAGTAATGGATGGCGTAATTTATAAGGTCAACTCACTCATGTATATGATTAATTTTTTCGCGTTCTATAGCTTCAGGATGTAAGTTTCCCATTTTTTGTGATAGTTTTTATGTTTAGTTCGTTATGAAGTGTAAAATATGGACTAGAAATCTGTGTATAGCCTAGGAAGGGATGTTCTTTACTCTAATACGCGTTCATTATCATATCAGGAAGAATTTCAGCATGTAAGATAGAAAGAAGCAATACTACCAGGTTTCAAGAAATTCTTGTAAATCATCAGCATCATCATCATCTTTCATGGTTTAAGCTTTTGGCTTGTTCCGGTCTCATCATTTAAACGGTTCCGTCCACCTTCTTTTAGGTCTGCCAATGTTTTTTTGGTGTATATCTTAAAACCAACTTCGTATAGCGGTTGTCATCCATCCTTTCCACATGTTGTTTCCAATTGTTTTGATTTTCTTTAATTGTTTCTAGTAATTTAAAAATTCTTAAATCTTTACGTATGTCTTCAATTTTCCTTCTGTCTTTTAATGCATATACTGCTACAGGTATTAAAAAGCTCATCTCTGTTGCTTCTATCTTTCTTTCCATTTGTTTGGTCATTGTCCAACATTAGGATCCATATGGTAACATTGGAACAGCCATCACTTTGTAGACCTTATGTTTAGTCTCTTTCGTGGTATTTTTAAAATTTCGTTTGATGGTGCCGCATATTTGGTTGAATTTATTAATTTTTTACTTTCTCTATTACATGTTTAAGAATTTGTATGACAAATGAAATATTTATCTCGAATTTTCTGGGAATGTCTCCAAAAGTGTTCTTCATTCTGAACGACTTTTGCATAACGGTAAACCATAAGAGATACACAAAATTTTACTACACAAAAAATTTAGATCGCGTTAAAATACACAATTTATGTCATATACATCTTTTTGGTTGCATAAACCATTTTTGAGATATTGCTTGTTATTCCCTTAAGTTTTCCAATACTTTTTCTGAAATGGGAATTCCTTATTCATTTTTTATGTCCTGGACATGCAAAGAGATTGTAATGCGCCACATAGCAACCAGCTCTTAAAATATTTGACTATCGCTTAAAGCCTGCCATATTCCCCTTGCACATACAAGAAAATTAGCAATAAGATTAACATTGCGATTAACGGGAAGCATATGGAGAATAAGCTTTGTAAAAATAGTTTGTACAAGAGTAGAGAAAGTCATGTGAGTGTAACACATCAGATTTTTTTATTATATTATCAGCTTTTAAGTAAGAGACATTACAGCCTAGGTAATAGAAACAGTTTATTTGTTCTAATATTGTCTCTTGAATTATTATTTTTACATGTTTTATACATTAACTTACATGTAAAATAATTCGGAATTGCATTTATACGAAGTTTGGTTTTAAATAGTAAAACAAACTATTATAAATGCGGTTCCCAATTATTTTACATGTAAGTTTTTGCACATTTGCGGCACGAACATTTTACGTATGCTAAATTTCATGCTAGACGGGGAAAAGTTTTACGGCTTTCAATTTCAGGAAGTTGGCAGGTATGTATTACTTGAGCTGTGTCAGTAAATTACAACACGCTGAACGAATATTATCAAAGGAAGAGACGCGCATAACTCTCTTAAATTTTATGCTCTAAAGCTACCTATGTGTTGCGACGAGAATGCAGAGAATGCAAACAACCGCATTTCACACATATTATACATAGGAACACGGTGCATCCTGTCCCATGATATACGGTGTTACACTGCTGCATCACATTAACTCTGTATATGAGGCATGCACATAAGCGAAGCTTTTCAAAATGTGTGCTTTACCGAGATAATAACTTATACTTATAATAATTACACTAGTCTGCATGATATCGGATGACTGAAAACTAATAAGTGATTCTGACTTACTTTTTTATGCTGATTTCAGAACTGCTTTTAGTTTTTTTCTATCACTACAGTTTTTTCACAACTTCACTTCAAAAATATAGAGATATAAGGATATTGCTTCCGCCACTACACATAAAATTGGGCTTGATGAAGCAATTTATAAGGGCTCTACCACAGGATGGACCCTGCTTCAAGTACCTTTCCAAGAAATTTCCCTTCATTACACAAGACAAATTAAAGGCTGGAATTTTTGATGGTCCTCAAATAAAGAAATTGATGAAGGATGAAGATTTTGAGAAGACAATGAATGAGAGAGAAATAGAAGCATGGACCGCCTTCCGATCAGTTACTGAAAACTTCTTAGCCAATAACAAAGATCCTAATTACAAGGCCATTGTCGAAACAATGTTGAAAAATTTCAAGAAGACGGGTTGTAACATGAGTGTAAAGGTGCATTTTCTGCATTCACATATCGACTACTTTCCAGAAAGTCTGGGACGTTATAGTGAAGAGGAAATGGAGAGGAGGTACCAGGGGAGATGGAATGAAACTATGATGGCCGGCTACTGTTGGATGTTGAGGAGGGACAGTCATCTTCAAGGATCTGCAAGGAAGTCAAGGAAGAGAAAGTTTGAAAAAAATTAAATGAAACACTTTGGCTTCTTGTTTTGTTAAAATGTAGTCATGAAATAAATTAGGGGAGTTCTTGAGAGTATTCTTAAAATGTTTCTTGAATAAAAACTTACCTTGTGTGAAATGGTATTTGAATACTTTTCTACGCTCATTAGTAAAATTGTCAAAGCATTGCTTATTTTGTATAAAACCCTGACGGACAGAAAAAATAGAAGTTATTTATGGAATCAGCATAAAAACGTGATTCAAGAACACCTACTTTTAAGAAAGCATCTGACAAAAAGTTTGAAAATGCAGACTAGTGTTATCAGGATTGGTGTGGGGTGATGAAATAAATCTGTTGGAACAACACAAACAACATATGTTTTGTTCTCTAGAATTTGACTGGAGACTAAGATAAAGCTTTGTATTCTCAAGTAATACTAATACTTGGTATATAGGATATAAAATATGTCGTCTGCAACATATGGGATGACAGATCTGACAAAGCTTAAGCAAATGCGCCATTTTCCTTTAGGTGGCCTCAAGGAGGAGGTCGCACTAGTCACTGTATTTTAGACAGTATCGCCATCTGAGCGTTGGCCGCCATTTTCTATTCAACTGCTGAGTGAAACATGCAGCCTTAAGGGGCAATATGACAAAATTGCGAAATTTTTCATCTCTTTACAATTTTAGTGCAGACCGTCTATTGAAATCCGTTTTTTACTTTCTTGACTACATATAGTAAATAGGGGAAGTATTGTATTCCACCCAAAATTTCGATACCAAGATTTCACCGGAAGTACATGTTTTGAGGTGCTTTAAAACCAAATAAAGTATTTTCGGAAACAAATCCGTGTGTGTGTGTGTGTCTGTGAACAGCAAAACTCAAAAATGCTACTCACTGTCTGATATGCTAAAACAGGCTGTTCCAACTTAGGTGCGCGCCAGAGAGCAGCGGAGTACTCGCATCTGTAGCATGCACTACAGCTCGGCACTGGGGCAAGCGAATGGGACGCTAAGGACCATAATATTTAAAGAGCGTCCATAAATAAAACTCAATTAAATTTCAATTTGTCGTTAAAACTGAATGAAGTAATGTACATATAGTGACGCTCTACGTTCCATTTTCTCTTCGAATCCAACACATAAAAGACATTCTTTTGGGCAAAAGAAAGAATTCTTCCCACGAAACAGTCAACCCCGGCTTAACATAGTGACATGAGAAACGATAGAACCTCAAGACTGGCAGGAAGCGCACGGAGGTATTCAAAGACCTCCCAGTGACGTATTGGCTATCCAACCGGTCTCCGAGCACTATTGCTGCGTACGCGCAAGTCCTCGCACTCAGGCTCTGCTAAAACATACCAGGTGTTGCTGAAGCCGCAGAAATTATGGAAAACTATATAAACACTCGCACACTACCTATATCAAATAATGAAAATGCGGAGAAAATGGCTTTCCTTATCAAAAACTCCGATTTGTTATACTCACATGACTTTCTCTACTCTTGTATAAACTATTTTTACAAACGCTTATTCTCCATATGCTTCATGTTAATCGAGATGTTAATCGTATTGCTAATTTTCTTGTAGATAAGAGGGGAATATGGTAGGCTTTAAGCGATAGTCAAATCTTTTAAGCGCTGGTTGCTATGTGGCGCATTCCATTCCCTTTGCATGTCCAGGACATAAAAAAATCTGATGTGTTACACTCACATAACTTTCTCTACTCTTGTACAACCTAATTTTACAAAAGCCTATTCTCCATATGCTTCATGTTAATCGAGATATCGAGATGTCAATCTTATTGGTAATTTTCTTGTAGATGCAAGAAAAATATGGTAGCTTTTAAGCGATAGTCAAATATTTTAACGCTGGTTGCTATGTGACGCATTCCATTCTCTTTGCATGTCCAGGACATAAAAAAAATGAATAACGAATTTGAGAAAAAGTATAAGTATTGGAAAATTTAAGGAACTAACAAGCAATATCTCGAAAACGGTTCACTCAACAAAAGAAATGTATATGACATAATTTGTGTATTTTAACACGATCTACATTTTTTGTGTAGTAAAATTTTGTCTCTCTCAAATGGTTTACCAGTTATGCAAAAGTCGTTCACAATGAAGAATAATTTTAGAGACATTCCCAGAAATTTCAAGATATACATTTTATTTGTCATGAAAGTATCTTAAATATATGATATTTTAATCAAAATCGTTAGAGCCATTTTTGAGAAAATTAAAATTTTCGAAAAATGTTCCATGTAAAAGGTAATCTGGGGTGGGGGATTTTCTTGAAAACCTTCGTGTCGCATCTCTGGAAGATACTGAATCTAAATACCAAGTTTGGTGTTCATCCGACTGTTAGTTTCTGAGTTATGCTGTTCATAGACAGACACACAGACACACACACGGACATGTTTCCAAAAATACTGTTTTGGGATTCAGGAGGCCTCAAAACATGTATTTCCGGTGAAAGCTCGGTATGGAATTTTTGGTGGAATACAATACTTCCCCTACTTACTATACGTAGTAGAGAAAGTAAAAAGCAATCGTAAAAATCTAAAAGAACACGCCGGAAATTAAGAAGTGGTCATAGGCAGGTCTTTTACTTAAGGCAAGTCTCGGGAACAAGATACGGTCCCAAATGCTGTGAAAATCATTCGGAAGCACTGGAAGTCATGGCTTGCCCCAGGATAACCGAAAATTCAAGAGAGACAGACCAAAGGTTAAGTCGCTGAAAATTAACAACAAAATTAAAATTAGTAACATAGTCGGGTTAGGCCAACAGAACTGTAATAAGTAGTCAACCAAAACTCCATTACCAACTTTAACTTATGAACACGGAACTAGAATACTTGTATATGAATAGCATTGTATTCGTTATTATTATTATTATTGCTATTATCATAATTCTTCCACTATTACAATTAGGGTTATCTTCGAAATTGACGACAAGTAGACCTAACTTGACAAGAAGGATTCAAATTTTGTACAAAAATACATATGTAAAAGTAAAAAATGAGAAAGTATTTGTCAAGCCTATTTCATGTTAATAAAGGATTACGAGGGTTGCTATGTATCTCCTACATTATATAAAATTTGCACAGGAAAAGCTATAGAAATGGGGGGAAGTGAAAAGTATAGGAATTTCAATAGATGATGACTCAACAATATGCTCCTTGCAATTTGCGAATGATCAGTTAATTGTGGCCCAAGAATATGCAGACGTAGAATATCTTAAAGGAAATTGATTCCAGGAAACAAATTGGGCCTAAAGGTAAATATGAATAAATCCAAATATATGTTACTGGAAGACGAAATGGGGATTAATAAACACACAGGGGAATGTAAATACTTGGGAGTAAAGGTTACGCAAAACTGGAAACATGAAAAGGAAATAAGATCAAAGATCAGGAAAGTATTCTTTAACTACTTTGAATAGTAAGTATAGGATAAACAGGTCATAAAAGAAACTAAAAATACAATTTTTAGAAGTATTATAACCCATGGCTCCGACATGTGGACATTGAACTATAAGTTGAAAAGTAAATTATTGGTAACAGAAAAAAATTAGAAATGAGATTTGAGGCAGTATTTTTAACACTTAAGTGATTTCAGTCTAATTATACAATACATAAATTCAATAACAGCCTGAACTAAAGCAATATGTGTATATAACAAGGTATAAAAAGTGTATATTACAGTCATTGTATATGTTTATATTATTGTATATATGTGTAATATACGCTGCTAAGACATTCATGTCTCTAAAAATAAATACTGACGCAGTCGAGGCAAATATAAATATAATATTTAAGGAAACAGTCAAAATTACAAAGTTAATATTTTCAAACTTGGGGTAAAGGCCACCGGAAAGTGCATTTTTTGGAGGGCGAACATTTTACCATACGTGCGGTTGCAACTACTTCAAGTGTTCGGCTCCACAACAGTCGAAATACAATACAACTCCTAAAATTAAACTTCTTCACATTATAAAATAAAATATGAATGTTTAAAATTCAATTTTAGCTTTTATTCAACAGAAACAATAAGAATGGTATGGGCATGCTAAAGGAATGGAATATGAAAGATTACCCAAAAGAACAATGAAGTGGACTCCACCAGGAAGGAGGTGAAAAGGAAGACCGAATAACAGCACGTGAATTCAAGGAATTAGAGGGGCGATGATTGATTGGGAAACTGAGGAAGATTTATGGTCCAATAGGCAAGAATGGAGAGAAGTGATAAGAAGGTGTTAAAACAGGAAACTTGGGTGCCGGAAAAGTGTTTGTAGAGTGTAAAGCCGGAAGTACTATTATTATTGACAGATAATGCTATAGGCTTTAATAGTATATTATGCAACAAGACTATAATGGTAGTAATAAAGACGTGAGTATGTTTGTTAAACGAGCAATAGGAAGTTTCATAATTTTCAAACGAGCTTTTTAATTACATTATAGTCAAGTTGTGTAGGACTGTTTTTGGTCGCCACACAATAATTACAAAACTTTGAGTTTTTATAAAAGGATATTACCTTGTTAATTGTGTGAAATTAAATGCTGATCGGATGGCAGTGCAACAGACGGCAGTACTGTTGGGACCACGCCGTATTTATTGAGTTTTTGCAGGTAACGTGAAAGCAACACATATTGAAGCAAAACAAATTAGTTAAGTTTATTAGAATATTAAAATTATAATGAATCTAATTTATTTTATTTTAAATGCACGTCATATTTCATTGGTTATCTAGGGAAGGATCCATCTTAGACTGCTACTTTGAAGGTGTTATAAGATATGTACGATAGGGGAGCTGCGCGCGCCGCCGAGTAAGGTCAAAATGAGCCGCTGAAATATTATGGATGGCATAACAGTTCAGTCACGTCACGTGTAATCAGCATGGACAACCAAAAATAATATTATGTTAAGCTTCAGACAGAAACTATTTTACAAGCTTTATGACGTCAAATCTAAATAATTTTATCTGGATAGGTATAATTCGTTTTTCTGAGTTTGGCAGCACCTGCTTTTTGCCATTATTTTAATTAATCTACTGCGCACCAGTTATTTATACATTTTGAATGTATCATACATAGTAGGTAAACGTTTGTTTTCTCTGCAATTTATTTTCAATAGTACAAAAAACGTTTAAATTAAAATTCTTATAGTAACCTGAACATTTTCATTTATAAAAGCCACAGTTACTCTGAAATTGGGATTATTTCATGGTAAGCATTGGTGTTAACATACGTGATTCAGTATTGCTTTGTCTAAAGTAATTGTTTACTATTAGTCTTTCATAGCTTATAGTATATTCCTTTTGCGTAATATAGAGACCAGAATGTTACAATTTCTGCTTGCAAAAGTGAAATGTTGGAACATCTACTAGAGAATTTTTTTACTTTCTCTACTACGTATAGTAAGTAGGGGAAGTATTGCATTTCACCCAAAAATTCGATACCGAGATTTCATCTGAAATATATTTTGAGCCCTCCTGAATCCAAATAAAGTATTTTTGGAAACATGTCCGTGTGTGTGTTTGTGTGTCCGTGAACAGCATAACTCAGAAACGAACAGTCGGATAAACACCAAACTTGGTATTTAGGTTCAGTATCTTCCAGATATGCGACACAAAAGTTTTCAAGAAAATCCCTCCACTCCAGATTACCCTTTACATGGAATATTTTTCGAAAATTTTTATTTTCTCAAAAATGGCTAACGATTTTGATTAAAATATCATACATTTAAGATACTTTCATGAAAAATAAAATTTATATCTTGAATTTCCTGGGAATGTCTCCAAAAGTATTCTTCACTGTGAACGACTTTTGTATAACTGTAAACAATAAAATATAGACAAAATTTTACTACACAAAAAATGTAGATCGCGTTAAAACACATAATTTATGTCATATACATTTTTTATTGAGTGATCCATTTTCGAGATGTTGCTTGTCATTCCCTTAAAATTTTCAATTCTTGTTCTCAAATGGGAATTCCTTTTTAATTTTTTTTGTCCTGGTAATGCAAAGAGAATGGGATACTCGACATAGCAACCAGCTCTTAAAATATTAGATTATCGATTAAAGCCTACCAATTCCACTTGCATCTACAAGAAAATTAGCAATAAGTTTAACATCTCGATATCTCGATTAACATGAAGCATATGGAGAATAAGCGTTTGTAAAGATAGTTTATACAAGAGTAGAGAAAGTCATGTGAGTGTAACACATCAGATGTTTCTAATAGTAACAAATTTCAGTAAAACATTTGCCTGTCAGAAGATAAGAATTTTCTGCATTGATTCTCGTAGCGAAATGTTGCAAGATTTAATGCATTTGGAACACAGAGCATAAAGTTATTTAACATTAAGAACTTGGAATTGCTGATATTTATTTTTCTCTCTCGTATTTGTTCTTTCTGTATTTAGAATTCATACTCCATGAATTGTATCGCCTTGAGGTCTACTGGTGATATTACTGTATCTCTGCAATAAAACCACACACGTAAGAAATGTATGGTAGGATTAATGATTTATGAAATGAGTCCGGAATCCACAGAGCTGGGTGTTATCTTACACGTAAGGATAAGGAAATATCCCGGGGGCTCTAGATAACTTATATTAACAAAGATTCAACTTGGCTCTCCGCAATACGAGGCTGAGGTTTAGCCGTGCACTATGTAAAGGTTTCATTATTCTTAACGAGAAGATTTCTGGACTCCTTGCTCCGGAATAAGAGCGGCTTGTCGGTCGCTTGAATTACATGCTCTCCCCCTGACAAGTAGACTGCACCGCAGCTCCATGCCTAATAACCTTGTCCAAAGCACAGACGGTTATTGTGCGGAGGATATAGGCTCGAAACCTCTTCGAGCAAGGTTATCTGCGCCATTAGAATATATTTGTTATACCCACTTCATTAAGGCAGTAAAAAATTAAGTCTTTGTAACCACCGGGACAATCAATCGCCTGAAAATCACGAGATATGGACGCAACTTGTAAATATCCAGCGATTATTATCAAAAGTGATATCACACCGATAGTTTTCAATAATTTAATTCAGCACAGGTAGTACTTCTTGTAAAAATAATCATTTCCAGACCACAGGTCGAGAAAAACTTGTTTTATGACTAGAACCACGAAAATGGAATTAAATTATCAAAGAAAACCATCTAATGCGAATTAAATTCGGTCAGATAATTTAACAATAATCAGATATATGAAACATATCATTACAATATGTCATACAAATACAAAGATTGTACACAAATAAGCGTCATGTATGAATGCAGAAGAGCTTGATTTGACTTTAGCTTCTTTAGAAAATCAATAAGACTAGACAACATAACAGGGTTAACTCCCAATAGCAAAATTTTCTCTGTACTTTCCAATTTATTCTCTCAAGTCGAATACTGATATATGCACTACTTTGTGCATAATCATTACTTTTAACATAGCTCCGTAAAGCCTACTGTATTTGCTGCAATTTACCATGTAAAGAACTCGAACTCACCTACCATTTGAAGTTAAAATAATAAGAGAATTACAGTTATATTCAACAATAATTATGCATTTAAAATAATCAGTAACTTAGTATTGCTTGTGGGTTTATAAGGATGATACTATTTACTAAATAAATTAAATTGAGTTTTACTTATGGACGCTCTTTAACTGTCGTGGTTCTTAGCGCCCCGTTAGACCGGAAATTTTGCTCAGAAACCTCTCTGTCAGGTTTGAGGTTCTTTTGCATGCCGTAAATCTACGTCACGGGACCACCGGCTCTACGTCCCTTCCAAAGGAAGCCATACTAAGGATTTTTACGCCCGAAAAAAATCCCATCTTTCTCCGCCGAGTTTCAACCCGCCACCTCGGGAACTAGAGCCTAGATGGTACCCCTAGACCACTATGTACTATCGATATAATTAGATCCTCATTTGTCAGTTCAGTACCCATAAGCTAGTATTTAGTTGAATAACTTGAGTAACTAGTCGTATATTGTCATTTTAATTAAACTTTAAATATAAAAACTAAGTGTAGTTTTGAACCTATCCCACGCTTTATGCTTAAAGCTCGTTTACTAACTTTCTGTATAGTGTGTATTTTTCCTCTTAAATTTAAAACATAATAACTTTTAATGATATGTAAACAATGTAATGTGTGGTAACAATGGAGTTTTACAAAAATTTTATTCCAATGGGTGTTATCTTCTATTTCTAGTATGAAAAAGCTCATTTATAACGAAATATAACAATAAACATTAACAAACAGTATGCATATTTTATTTCCTATACACATTACATTAAATTTTGCAGAAGTGCCATAGAATGCTGGAGAAACTCTGGTGGTGTTCGGATTATGAACTCGGCAGTCTTTTAGCAGGATGTAATTGAGACGCCACTCGCGGCGCTGTGCGATCGGCAGTGGCACGATAATACGTCACACATGACAAACAAGCATCGTAATTCAAACCGGGGCACGGAAGGAAAGAAATTGCAGAGCGGGGGATGCCCATATGTGGATCAATACAAGAGCGGGACTGTGCGTCTTAATATTACATAAGTGGAGAGCGGAACAGGAGAACACGCTCTACATCCCACACACTCGGATGGTTAGGGTTCGATTCTCATCAGTATAAAGGTAATTGTGTTTCTTGCTTTGTAAAGGAAATGTCAGCTGATTACTAGCAGCAATGTGTGCTTTGCAAAAAGGCTAAAAGTGGATGTATCAGACAATTACGTTTAACTTAAATGTTAGGGCCAAAATAAGTATTTATCAGGATTTTGCCTTATGCTGTGTTTCCTCTTAAGACAAACATAAGAATGTCCTTAAATTAGTTTATCCGAAAGGGTGGAAGAATCGTATTCTTCTTCCCAAACTTTGACTTGCTAAAAGCGTGTACAGCAAACTAATCTAAAAAATAGTTTTTTGACATAAATGTTTTTGATACACCTCCCGTTATTATCGTCATGGTGGAAAGTCTAATTCCCTGCATTTAGTGCTGGTAACCTAACCTACCTAAGTGTTTTGTTTATTTTACTGCACATATGTGCATGAACCATATTAAATCCTATAACTTCTGATATATTTATGATTGCAGATTTGGAGTACAGGATGTTTAAAAAATAGAGAGTATAATTTGAGGCATGCAGTCCCCATAGGTTGACAATAAAAAATTGCGTTATAACGCCTGTCCGGAAATGCTTGGTTTCTGAGGTATGACCTTCAAAACAGTGATATTCACCGGGACGTATTTCATACCGCAGATAGTTTTTTTTTTTAACAGAAGATGTTCAAAGTGTTGGAAGTAGTTAATCTTTACTTTATTAGCACCACGCTTTGGGCGCCAATTTGAAGTTGTATTGCAGTTCCACTGTTGGGGAGCCAAAACTTGAAGTAGTTGCAACCACGTACGATACAAAGTTTCCGGTGGCCTTTGCCCCCACGTTCACTTTCCGGTGGCCTACGCTCCAACGTTTACTTTCCGGTGGCCTTCGCCCCAACGTTTAAAATATATCAACTTTGTATTTTAATGTTTCCTTAAATATTATATATGTTTGCCTCGGCTGCGCCAGTAGTAATTTGTAGAAATACGCATCTCTTAGCAGGGGGTGATGCGGCTGAAGAATGAAGGCTTACACAATTTATAATGGTATTTAACTGCGTTTTATTAATCTTTCACACGATTAAATAACGCTTCACAGATTTATCCTACTGTAGAGATTGAGATTTTTGTTAATTGTACTTTTTAACACGTAAACTTTATATTATTCACGCCGTAATGAATTTTATATGTTTCACACTTTAACTTTCAGCTTTTCTAGTTTTTGATTGGCTATTTATAAACTGTTTTAAATATTACATTATTGTTCCAAGAAGTATTAGTAACATTATTAAACTTTCTAATTCATTACTGCCTCAAGCTTACCTCATTGTTACCTCATTGTTAGCAACTTTCGGCTTCTATTCTCGCAGTTCCTACATTGTTAAATTGCATAATACATTCACATAACATTATTAAACATGTACATAATAATATTAACATAATACAATGACTGTTTCATACATTTTATATATTATACATATATTGCTTTAAGGCGAGCTGTTATTTTTTTATATTATGTAATTAGACTGAAATCATTTAAGTGTTAAAAATACTGCCTCAGTGTCCACCCCATGCTTGAATACAGGTCTCACATCGACGTCTCATGGCCATGCAAATACGACACCAAAATTCAGGAGTATTGCATATTTCCTCACTAACTGCCACAATTCGATTCTGAAGGGATTCCATATCAGGTACCGGAGACGAATACATCAACGCTTTTAAATTGCCTCACAAGCAGAAATCGACAGGATTCAAATCAGGTGAGCGTGGTGGCCAAGCAAGTATCCATCGATCAGGAAACCTTAGATCCAAGTACTGGCGAGCGGTACGACTGAAGTGTGCAGGAGCGCCATCATGCAAAAAGTGAGCTTGTTTACGAATGCTCAGAGGAGTGTCTTCATATGTATGAGGTATGGTGTTTTCCAGGAAGTTTGTTTACGCCTGCCCGTAAGTCTGTTTAAAAGTTCATGGGGTCCAGCTAACCGTCACCAATGATACCGGCCCACATATTGAGAGTGAATCATACTTGGCGATGAGAATAAACAACTGCATGTGGGTTTTATAGGCCCATACATGTTAATTGTGAAAATTTGTAATACCATCTTATGTGAACTGCGCTTCATCTGTAAATAACACTAAGGCAGGAAAGTTCGGATTTGTAGCACACTGTTGCACGAACCATTGACAGAACATCAATCGAGCAGGGTAATCTGCTGGTTACAGGGCCAGCACCCTGCTCCAGACAGTCGCATGAGTAACATTCATGTGCACAGACGAAATGCATTTCTACCGGCTCCTGATTTGAGTGCATGTCACTCAGTCGAATGCCAAACACAACACTCATGTACCGTTCGCCTCGGAATGAACTTTCAGAGTGGGTTGCTAATATATTGTCACGGCAACTACCTGAAGGAAGAAAAAAGTTCCGGTGAATATCACTGTTTTGAAGGTCATAACTCAGAAACAAAGCATTTCCGAATACATGTTGTAATGGACTTTTTTATTGCCTACATGTGGGGAATGCATACCTGAATTTATGCCCTCTATTTTTGAAACATCCTGTATTTTATCGAATATTACCATTTAAATCGTAGCTGGGCACTTACTTCCTTACTATATTTACTTACAGCTTAATTCATACATCAGCTAAGTATAAGCTGCAACTTATTGATTCACTAGTCTGCATTTTCAAACTTTTGTCAGATGATTTCTTAAAAGTAGGTGTTCTTGAATCAAGTTTTTATGCTGATTCCAGAATAACTTACGTTGTTTTCTATCACGTCAGGTTTTTGCACAAAATAAGAAGTAATGTTTTGACTAATGAGCGTAGAAAAGTATTCAAATACCATTTCACAAAAGGTAAGTTTTTATTCAAGAAACATTTTACGAATACTCTCAAGAATTCCCCTAATTTATTTCATGAATACATTTTAACAAAACAAGAAGCCAAAGTGTTTCATTTAATTTTTTTCAGCTTTCTCTTCTTTGACTTCCTTGAATATGATTGTCCCTCCTCAACATCCAACAGTAGTCGGCCATCATAGTTTCATTCCATCTCCCCTGGTACCTCCTCTCCATTTCCTTAATATCTTGGTGAAAACGTTCACCCTGCTCTTCACTATAATGTCCCAGGTGTTCTGGAAAGTAGTCGATATGTGAATGCAGAATATGCACCTTTACACTCATTTTACAACCCATCTTCTTGAAATTTTTCAACATTGTTTCGACAATGGGCTTGTAATTAGGATCTTTTTTATTGCCTAAGAAGTTTTCAGTAACTGATCGGAAGCCGGTCCATGCTTCTATTTCTCTCTCATTCATTGCCTTCTCAAAATCTTCATCCTTCATCAATTTCTTTATTTGAGGACCAACAAAAATTCCAGACTTTAATTTGTCTTGTGTAATGAAGGGAAATTTCTTGGAAAGGTACTTGAAGCAGTGTACATCCTGTGGTAGAGCCCTTACAAATTGCTTCATCAAGCCCAGTTTTATGTGTAGTGGCGGAAGCAATATCTTTTGCAGGATGTTTTTGGTTCCAAGCAACAATTTTCTCCGCTGTGGCCATACTTTCACTCTCCAATGTCTTTGCTTTGCCCGATTGTTCCATTCGAACAGAAAACAAGACATTTTTGTGAACCTAGCTTGTTGTCCTAATAGTATTCCAATAACGTTGAAATCACCACAGATAAGCCATTTGGTTCCTCGTATTGGATACTTGTTAAAAGTATCTTCATGTTTTCAACTGTCTCCTTCATTTGAACTGAATGCGCGACAGGAATGGACCCATACACATTCCCATTATGCAGTAACACGCCTTTCAGGCTCCTCTTTGATGAATCTATAAAACGTCTCCATTAAGTAGGATCATGCTCAATGTCATAAAAGTGCATCAACACGTTTATGTTATTACAGTAAACCAAGGACTCGATCTGCGAGAAAAATGGACCTAGCTCTTGTTCTCTGTGTCTGTACCATGAGTAATGCGCTCCTGGTTCCAGAAGATTCTTATTTTTAAGAGGGGAGCCTAGTAACTCTGCAGATTCCTTAGCCAAATTAAAATCACGTACTGGATCATTTAGTTCACTCTGAGAGAACAGTTGTGGATTCACGTCGTATTCAGGGCGGTAGACATGATCAGAATCGTCTTCGGTGATTGCGTGAGGTTCACTTTCAACACCATCTTCTTCCAAATTCTCTAAAACAGCTGGAGGAAGAGGAGCAGGCAGATCTTCACCGCCTGGAACTGGCCTGATGGCTGAAGGAATACTTGGATACACAATGTGTTTCTTATTTTTCGAATTGCACCCCTGAACATTAACTAAACAGAAATAACAGTCTTTAAGGTGGCCTTTAGGCTCCCTGCACACCATAGGCATGCATGATTTCTTTCCTTTTATCCACAATCTTAACCTCTCAACACAATAGCGGTAAACTGTGTTTGGAGCCCAGGCCTTGTCTTGGTCACCAAGTTTCATTTTAAAATAAGCATGGTACACTTTTTTCACAAAGTCTGCTATATTAGTGCTCTGCTGAAGCACTGTATAATTTCCGCAAATGTAGCAGTAAACTTTTGGATTGTTCACATCCTTGCGTGTAGACATAATGTATTTATAACTTTAATCACGATATAGCACTGGTAATGCAAGCCTCTGATATTAACAACAATGCCTAAATTACAAATAGCAACCAGCATCTACAGGTGTAACAACTTAAAGACTTACAAGTCTGTATTGAGAAATTTCCCTCCAAAAAGTGATAAATTTCCCTCCAAGAAGTGAAAATTTTCCCTTCCACAATACTCATCATCTACTAGCTCAACTCTCTATTTTTGAAGTGAAATTGTGAAAAAACTGTATGTGATAGGAGAAACCTAATAGCAGTTCTGAAATCAGCATATAACAGTGAGTCAGAATCACTTATTAGTTTTCAGTCATCCGATATCATACAGACTAGTGTTATTTTAACATCAATAACCAGGCGTGGACAATCGATTGCATGTTCGCCACCAAGGTTAATGTTGTGGTCTTGCTACTGGAACTGCCATTTTCAACAGATATTAGTAATTATTAGTTTTATTTTCTTGTGAGTACTATTACTATTCTTCACTAACGTCGAAAAAGTAGCACGCATTACACATGCATTAAGTGCATTGGAGAATCTAGGAATTCTCCGTTTCGTATTTTCAAACTCTTCCTCGTTCTCTAATGATGCCCTTACCGTGCATGTATCATAATATACTATTATATAATGTATATTTTACAGTTATCAAACTTTATAAGTTGCACTACCTAAAATGAAAATACGCTTTAGCTGTGCAGCAAGGCGATCTACACTAAAGGCAAAATTTGCAGAAACCTAAAGGGAAGGAAAAGAAGTGGTAATGAATTGTGTGTCGAGAATCCACCGTGTCGCCTACCTATATGTACAGCAGGCTGTTAAACTAACTTTTTATGGGAACGAAGTCAATCTAACTTTCTATCCAACAACAAATACTAGGCAGTGTGCCACGAAATTACCACTCAATGACAGAATCTTTCTCATGCCTTTTGCATATAGATTTTCATAAAATTATATAAAACTCATTCTGAATGAAGAGGACCTCGTAGGCTATTCACAGGAAATTCAAGATATGCATCTCGTTTGTCTTAAACATATCTCGTATCTGCATTACCAAACAAAGATTAAATAAATGAATACAGTATGTGATCAAAAGTATCCGGACACCCCACAAACATACGTTTTTCATCTTAGGTGCATTGTGCTGCCATCTACTGCCTGGTACTCATTATCCGCGACCTCAGTAGTCATTAGACATCGAGAAACAGCAGAATGGGACGCTCCGTGGAACTCGCGGACTTCGAACGTGGTCAGGTGATTGGGTGTCACTTATATCAGAAGTGTGTACGCGAGATTTCCACACTCCTAAACATCCCTAGGTCCAATGTTTCTGATGTGATAGTGAAGTGGAAACGTGAAGGGACATGTACAGCACAAAAATGTACAGGCCGACCTCGTCTGTTGACTGACAGAGACCGCCGACATTTGAAGATAGTCGCAAAGAGTAATACGCAGACATTTATCCAGACCATCACAAAGGAATTCCAAATTGCATCAGGATCCACTCCAAGTACTATGACAGTTAGGCGTGAGGTGAGAAAACCTGGATTTTATGGTCAAGTGGCTGCTCATAAGCCACACATCACGCAGGAAAATGCAAAACGACGCCTCGCTTGGGTAAGGAGCGTCAACATTACACGATTGAACAGTGGCAAAACGTTGTGTGGAGTGACGAATCACGGTACACAATGTGGCGATCCGGTGGCAGGCTGTGGGTATGGCGAATGCCCTGTGAATGTCATCTGCCAGCGTGTGCCAACAGTGAAATTCGGAGGTGGTGGTGTTATGGTGAGGTCGTGTTTTTCATGGAAGGGCTTGCACCCCTTGTTGTTTTGCGTGGCACGATCACAGCGCAGACCTAAATTGATATTTTAAGCACCTTCTTGCTTCCCACTTTTGAAGAGCAATTCGGGGATGGCGATTGCATCTTTCAACACGATCGAGCACCTGTTCATACTGCACGGGCTGTGGCGGAGTGGTTACACGACAATAACATCCCTGTAATGTACTGGCCTGCACAGAGTCCTGACTTGAATCCTATAGAACACCTTTGGGATGTTTTTGCGACGCCGACCTCGTGCCAGGCCTCACCGACCTACATTAATACCATTCCTCAGTTCCGCACTCCGTGAAGAATGGGCTGCAATTCCAGCACCAGAGTGAAAGAATGCCTGCGAGAGTGAACGCTGTCATCAAAGCTAAGCATGGGTCAATACCATATTGACTTCCAGCATTACCGATGGAAGGCGCCACGAACTTGTACGTCATTTTCAGCCAGGTGTGTGGATACTTTTGATAACGTAGTGTATATTATATATCATTTTCAGAGATAATATATTCAGGATAATTTTACAAAACGCATTAATAAAATTTACATTACACCCTAAACATTTCATCAAATTTAGTTATTTATAGTCACGTTTCAAGTATTATGAGCTTTTGTATTTATCCACTGCATGCTGAACTTTACAGGTTATCTACCTGCAAGTTCTTGCCCCTGCTTTCTTTTAATAACAGTGAAGCCGTTCTTGGTGCGGCAACTCTCTTGCGGCTCCGCGCTTCAAATTTTTATAATAGTTAATGTTACGTGCTCTGGTGATGAGGTTGATGCTGTCATCCCGTAGCTCGTTCTGCGTTGTCTCGTACGCCAGCTGCTCAAGTGATATGTTTATGAGTTCTTTATGCGCGAGTGTATTTTGAAAGGATAACACCAGTTTAGTTAGCTGATAAATTTTAATTTTGACTAAAATGTTCAGCTTCAGAAGAATTTCTGGCTGTTGAATTTACGAATTAATAACTTGTATAACAATAACTAATCGAAACATCAGTTGCCGTAAATCGTAGAAATCTTACTCGGAAAGACCGCTCTCAATTGCTGCTAAATCTTGTCTAATGCTGGCGCGTTCATGTGCGCTTCACAACTTACTCAACTTAAAGCCCTCGCCCACATATCAATACCCTACCAACGTTACTTCTCGCGAGGTCCAATCTTAAAATCCTACGTATGCGTATCTGAAGCTGCTGTTATGCTGTACCTCCTTGAATCTCAGAATATTTTCCCCTTTCTAACTTACAGAATTCCAATTCAAACGTACTTAATTCAATTCCCACTGCATTCCAAGAATGTTAAGCTAATGTGTTCTATCTTCAGCTGTTACTAATGTCTTCTTCACATGGCTTGCTAATTACCTTTTTCTTTCCGGACAAATCTTTCAATTCAGGGTTATAACATTATACATTGATTTAATACACGACATTTATTATTGTATTTATTTCTCTATCTTACTTTCATTTCTTTATTAAATTATTTATATATTCCGGAGTACCAACAACATGAAAATGCTACATGTGTTTCTGAATGTGGTAAAAAAGCTCATAAGAGAAGGTTTAAGTTATTGTTTTCTAATGTACTGCATTTGACACGAAATCATTAGAAGTCTCGAATCTCCAGTATTTCGCTGTCCAGCATTCTTACTTTGCAACGTAATGCAAATGTAAGGATGATGTTTGTCCATATCTCTTCTGCATTGTTGCATAAAATGCTTTTAGGGGATGCGAAGGTATTGATCCTATCCAGGTGTTTGGCTAGGCAGTCATGTCCTGAGGGGATTTATGTTGTTCTTGACATGTGAATAGCAAATGTTATTTGAACTACAGAATGTAGGAACAGAATTATAGCTCGATTGTCGGTGTTATCAATAATATATGCAGGACTGAGAGTAGATGGAAGAACACGGCTGTGGATGGAACTAAAGTTTTTCGTTAATGAACGAATACAAGTTTACTCCAAGTCTTAACTTTAGCAATTCACCTCTCTTGGATCAACTTTAGTAATTCAGTAATCCACCTCTCTTGAATCAACTTTAGTAATTCAGTCATTCTCCTCTCTTGGATCAACTTTAATAATTAACCTCTCTCAGCCACACCCTATACTGGCAGTCCAGAAGCTCCCTTTCAGCTCAGGTGACCATGTTTACAACCGATCGAGTTGCATAAACAGGGTGCACCAAAACTCCAGTTATATAAATGATGAAGAAAAGCATACCGGGCACTGAACATACCTTTGCCTGTAATAGCAAGCTAGAGGACACGTTTTCATTCATTAGAATAAGCTGGTTTTATAAACTAGCATAGAAATGAGTTGACACCGGTTTACTGCGTCTAAGATTTCCATTTTATTTTGTCCTCTAGTCACTTTCTTTCAGATCACTGCAAAATATTTCCTCAGGGAATTTACAAATCCACGTGCCTATATTTAATTAATTTTAAAGGATAATAAAAAAATTATTTTTACTGTTCGCACCCAAGAGGATTTAGAATTGCGTAATTACAATAAACAAAGCAAAGTTTTTAACAATCTATATATGTTTGAACACTGAAAGTGATTGCATTTTTATTAGTTTCTCTACTACGTATAGTAAGTAGGGGAAGTATTCCATTGCACCCAAAATTTCGATACCGAGATTTCACAGGAAATACATGATTTGAGATCACCTGAATCCAAGAAAAAGCATTTTTGGAAACATGTCCGTGTGTGTGTGTGTGTGTGTGTGTGTGTGTGAACAGCATTACTCAGAAACGAACAGTCGGATAAACACCAAACTTGGTATTTAGGTTCAGTATCTTCCAGAAATGCGACACGAATGTTTTCATGAACATCCCCCCACCCCAGACTACCCTTTTCATGGAACATTTTTCGAAAATGTTAAAATTCTCAAAAATGGCTCTAACGATTTTGATTAAAATATCATACGTTTAAGATATTTTCATGACAAATAAATGTTTATCTCGAATTTTCTGGGAATGTTTCCAGTATTCTTCATTGTGAACGACTTTTGCATAAGTGGTAAACCATCAGAGATAGACAAAATTTTACTACACAAAAAATGTAGATCGCATTAAAATACACAATTTACGTCATATACATTTTTTTACTGAGTGAACCATTTTGGAGATATTGCTTGTTATTCCCTTAAATTTTCCAACACTTTATACTTTTTTTCAAATTCGTTATTCATTTTTACTTTCTCTGCTACATATAGTAAGTAGGGGAAGTATTGTATTCCACCCAAAAATTTGATACCGAGATTTCACCGGAAATACATGTTTTGAGACCCCCTGAATCCAAAAAAAACATTTTTGGAAGCATGTCAGTGTGTGTCTGTGTGTCTGTAAACAGCATAACTCAGAAACGAACAGTCGGATAACCACCAAACTTGGAATTTAGGTTCAGTATCTTCCTGAGATGCGACACGAAGGTTTTCAAGAAACTCCCCCCACCCCAGACTACCTTTTACATGGAACATTTTTCGAACATTTTAATTTTCTCAAAAATGGCTCTAACGAATTTGATTAAAATATCATACGTTTAAGCTATTCTCATGAGAAATGAAATGTATATCTCGAATTTTCTGGAAATGTTTCCAAAAGTATTCTTCATTGTGAACGACTTTTGCATAACTGGTAAATTATGAGAGATAGACAAAATTTTACCGCTCAAAAAATGTAGATCGCGTTAAAATACACAATTTATGTCATATAGGTCTTTGTTGAGTGAACCGTTTTCGAGATATTGCTTGTTATTCCCTTAAATTTTCCAATACTTATACTTTTTCTCAAAATCGTTATTCATTTTTTTTGTCCTGGACATGTAAAGAGAACGGGATGCACCACATAGCAACCAGCGCTTAAAATATTTGACTATCGCTTAAAATCTACCACATTTCCCTTGCATCTACAAGAAAATTAGCAATAAGATTAACATCTCGATATCTCGATTAACATGAAGCATATGGAGAATAAGCGTTTGTAAAAATAGTTTGTACAAGAGTAGAGAAAGTCATGTGAGTGTAACACATCAGATTTTTTTGTACTGGTAATGCAAAGAGAATGGAATACTCCACATAGCAACCAGCTCTTAAAATATTTGTCTATAGCTTAAAGCCTACCAATTCCCCTTGTATCTACAAGAAAATGAGCAATAAGATTAACCTGTCGATTAACATGAAGTATATGAAGAATAACCGTTTGTAAAAATAGTTTTTACAAGAGTAGAGAAAGTCATATGAGTGTAACACATTAGATTTTTAGAAGAAGGTCCGTGTGTGTAACCATAACTGAAAAACAAAAAGTCCATAAACATTAAATTTGGTATTTTAAGTTCAGCGTCGTCCAAGGAAAATAAATCATTTATAATACGGTATATACTAAATATAAATCTTAAAATAGAAAATATAATTAATAAACAAAATCTCGACACGAAGATTTTAGAGAAAATTCACTCCCCCCTTTTCAAACTACACTTTACATGGAGACTTTGTTATTATTTATTTCCTCAGAAACAGCGTTAACGTGTCTGATGAAAATACCATATATTAAACGTATTTGCATGACAAATCAAATGTATATCTTGAATTTACTGTGAATATCTGTAAAGTCTTCATTATGAACGACGTTGTATATTTCGTAAACCGTAAGGAATCCAAAATCTTACACAATGTACACAAGAAAAAAATGTAGATATCATTAAAGCACTCGGTTTATGTCAAATAAAATTTGTGGTGGCGTTAACCGCTTTCCAGATATTCTTTGTTATTGATTTACGTTTTCAAATACTTACACTTTCCTCAATTGGAAAGTCACCATTCGTTTTTTCTCGTGGTCATGGAATTTCAAAGTCATCATAAGGTATTTCTTATGCCTACAACGAACGTGTAAATGTGTAATAAAAATTTATTACAGTAATACCCGGAGTGGTTTCAAAGTTGTCGATAAATTCTCGAGTTACGAAGCATTTCGTGAGAGTAGATGATAAAGATATTTCGATAAATATCAAGTAGAATCATGGCCGTGATTGGTTCAAACACAACATTGCTTTAAATGTCAATGACCATTCTCCCATTTGCGGCATGAGTGAAATAGTCTAGATAAACAAGAAGTAGATAGAAGAATTTTTTAAGAGTAGTGTGTAGAAGAGTGAGTAGAAAAGTCTTGTGAGTGCAACACATCAGATTTGTTTCTCTCCGCTTCAAAACTCTCTTCTTAATCAAATATCGTAAAGTAGGATTTAACACAGTTTTATACTCAGTAAGGTGTGTACATATCAATAATTTGCAAAGTAAAGTAGGATATATCGTACACCTGCATCAGAAATTGATGTAAGGGGCATGATGCATTGTTGGGAAGAACTGTGGCAGTATTTTATATCACAACACTGTGAATGCCAGAGTGATTGTAGTGTAAATTAGCATTATTGTATGACAATGATTTGAGATGTTTGTTAATTATAAGCATTGTTAGGAAATAAGTTTACACGGCCTCACTGAAGCTGACAATAGGAGCGGGTAAAAATGAGCGAGGGGGTGAGTTGTTTATCAATTAGAAGAGACAAGCAAATGACGTCAGAGTAGCGCGCTTTTCTTTAGAAATGGAGGGAATATCTTCCCTAGAGCATGTGTGTTCGTAATTTTGATTGGATATAAAAATAGACGCTAATGTTGGCGCGTTTTATTAACCAATAGCAGCTCGATTATAATGTTTAGACATATCGGGGTGAGGGAGTATAAATTCCGTGCCAGAGACGGGTAACGCGCAGTTCTACATAATCATTCACAAGTTACACGTCGCGCAGTTCTACAGAATAATTCACAAGGCAAACGTCGCGCAGTTCAACAGAATCATTCACGGGTTATACGTCACACAGTTTAACAGAATCATTCACGAAGTACACGTTACGTAATTCTACAGAATCTCTTGCGTCGTAAAGTTAGTTACAAAAATGTGCAATACTCGAATTAATAATGTGCGGCAAATAAGTGATTATAGTTACTTTCGAAAATATATCAGTTTCAATCGGGCGTGTATCAAAAGTAAATCTGTGAAATTAACTAAGTGTGACGCCAATAAAAGTGTAAAAACAAATTCTTTTATCAGTGTTATCTTTTAGCAACACCTCCTTTCCGTTTACACACCCTGTTCAAGAGATTTGCTCGACTGAATAATAATAGCTAGCGGGAGGACAAAGAACCCAAAATTAAAAATAGTAAAACAATAACAGGCGCTCAGCAAATAGGATAACACGAAGTAACCGCGACAAAACTAAAATGACTGGAAGCCTGGGGCCCAATGGATGGGTTCGCGCGGCGTAGGAGACGTTCAATCTGGAAATATCAGCGCCGAGGACGCGGACAGGAAAAACACCGCGCAGCCGGTTCGGAGTCTTTTGGCTCACTCTGTATTTACTGCTACAAAAATTGGTACAGGTATTACAGCTTCAATGATGAGACCTTGGGAGCCATTTATCTATCATGTTGCATGCTTAGGTACCAATCCGAGCTAGGTCGTGACCTTCGCTATACGATGGCCTGAAGGTGTACTCCTATGACGTCATACTAGCAGTGCATCATTCTATTCCTACTGAATAAAGATCAGTTGATCTCCGACACTAGAGTAAGCCTTATACATGTTTTCCCTCTGTAAACTGTGCCTTCAATAATTATACCGGGTGATTTTAAATGATGGACCCATTTTATAATATTCATATCTATTAAAGTACAAATTCAACATGAACCACCTTTATACCAACAAACAGAGGAAATTTCAAAGTTTTGTTTACTACATTATAAATGTTCAATGTGTCCACCGTTTGCTGCACGGCAAACATCTACGCGATAGCCAAACTCGTTCCACACACACGAGCAAGCGTGTCTTCTGTTAC
Source organism: Deroplatys truncata (assembly GCA_030765065.1). Lineage (NCBI taxonomy): Eukaryota > Metazoa > Arthropoda > Insecta > Mantodea > Mantidae > Deroplatys > Deroplatys truncata. The sequence continues at coordinate 151,285,277 of CM060977.1, read as the reverse complement.
TGAGTGCACGGCAGCAGTGATACGGTCCAGAGTTGTAGGTAGAGGTGGGACGTAAACAGCTTCCTTAACATAACCCCATAAGAAATAGTCACATGGGGGTGAGATCAGGAGATCTCGGTGTCCAGAGTTGTAGTTAGAGGCGGAACGTAAACAGCTTCCTTAACATAACCCCATAAGAAATAGTCACATGGGGATGAGATCAGGAGATCTCGGTGTCCAGAGTTGTAGGTAGAGGCGGAACGTAAACAGCTTCCTTAACATAACCCCATAAGAAATAGTCACATGGGGGTGAGATCAGGAGATCTCGGTGTCCAGAGTTGTAGGTAGAGGCGGAACGTAAACAGCTTCCTTAACATAACCCCATAAGAAATAGTCACATGGGGGTGAGATCAGGAGATCTCGGTGGCCAGAAGTGTAGAGCCAGGTCTTCATTTACCCTGCGACCTATCCAAAGCTGAGGAAGGGATTCATTCAAAAAGCCTCATACATCGCTGTGCCAATGGGGCGGAGCTCCATCCTGTTGGAAAATGAGGGCCTGTGGATCTTCCATAATTTGAAGGAACAGCCATTGTTCCAAAATGTCCAGGTACGTTATTCCAGTTAGTTTTTTCCGCAAAGAAAAGTGGAAAGTCGCTTCATTGCTAAAAATGATACGTTGTAGAAACGCGTCATCATTCCTAGCACATAACCACAAAATTCGAGACGCTTCTCTTTGTCTTTAGGTTTAAGAGCCTACACAAGTTGTAATCGGTAGGGCGTGTACAGCAAACGCTATCTCAGAACTTTCAATACAGTTGGTTGGGGTATTCCAAGTTCTCTACTAGCTCTATGGGTAGACTTACTGGACTGCGAACAAAACTGTCTTCAATCCGTCTGACGTCCTCCTCTGAGGCACGCGATCGGCCTGTGCTTTTTTCTTTACACACACTTCCAGTCTGTTTAAATTGTGTAATGCTTTTTCTAGTTGGTGGTTCAATACCGAATTTGCTACGAAATGCCCGCTGCACTACAATTTGCGAACACAATACCGCAGAAAACCTTGTGCTCCACAGTAGTCATCTCACTACGTACTGACTGAAAGTGAAACGCAATGGCGGCCTATTGCGCGAGCACTCTACTGGCCGCTTCTAAAACCATCACCGCCCACCGAAAAAAAACTTTGAAACTTCCTCTTTTCATTGTTATACAGATTGTTCATGTTGGATTTGTATTTTAATAAAACCATCCTGTATATACTGCAAGTTTTATCAAGAATACTGTTTTATACAGTGAATAAGGCTAAGTTAGTGTTTTATTTGATGATGAAAAGAAGTGTATAATAATACCAAGGTAAAGTTGTTGTGAAATCTGCAGACTGTAAACGTTCAAGTTGTGTTTACTAACACTAAGAAATAACTATTGTTTGAATGCTACTGCAGCACAAGCATTCATGCCCAAATCCTTGCTTTCTTCTAACAAAGTCATAGCAGCTCTGATTTCTGTAGCAAAGCTTGATTGTATAAATCTTCTTGAGTTTAAAAACAGAGCTGTTAAGCTCTTAACACAAGCAGGCTATGTAGTCGTTTCTCTCATTTCAGAGAATAATCCTGTAAAAAGCGTTTGTGACACTATGTGACTGTAAACTGAAAACAGGCATCCCAAATTCCTTCATTTCCGAGCAAAAAAAATTGTTTGTTGTTTATGTTCATTTACTGAAATCAATAAGAAATAATTGGTTAACCAGAAAGACCCTTTGCACTTATTTATTTTCCTGATTTGCTAAAAGTTTGTGTCGGTCACTAAATACGTGCATTGGAAAAAGATAAACAGGTGATTTTAGCTCCAAGCTTAAATAGCAAAGTTCTCTTTCCAATATCTTTTGAGAAACAAAATGTCAATCTTGCTTTTGAATTCTTTAATAAAAATCATGTGTTACACTCACATGACTTTTTCTACTCTTGTACAAACTACTTTTACAAACGCTTATTCTCCATATGCTTCATGTTAATCGAAATGTTAATCTTATTGCTAATTTTCTTGTAGGTACAAGGGGAATTGGTAGGCTTTAAGCGATAGTCAAATATTTTAAGAGCTGGTTGCTATGTGGAGTATTCCGTTCTCTTTGCATTACCAGGACAAAAAAATGCATAACGAATTTCCATTTGAGAAAAAGTATAAGTATTGGAAAATTTAAGGGAATAACAAGCAATATCTCGAGAATGGTTCACTCAACAAAAAAATGTATATGACAAATTGTGTATTTTAACGCATCTACGTTTTTTGTGAAGTAAACGTTTGTCTATCTCTTATGGTTTACCAGTTATGCAAAAGTCGTTCACAATGAAGAATACTTTTGGAGACATTCCCAGAAAATTCGAGATATACATTTCATTTGTCATGAAAATATCTTAAACATATGATATTTTAATCAAAATCGTTAGAGCCATTTTTGAGAAAATTAAAATTTTCGAAAAATGTTCCATGTAAAGGATAAGCTGGGGTAGAGGGATTTTCTTGAAAACCTTCGTGTTCCATCTCTGGAAGATACTAAACCTAAATACCAAGTTTGGTGTTTATCCGACTGTTCGTTTCTCAGTTATGCTGTTCAGACACACACAGACATGTTTCCAAAAATACTTTTTTTGGATTCAGAGGGTCTCAAAACATGTATATCCGGTGAAATCTCGGTATCAAATTTTTGGGTGGAATGCAATACTTCCCCTACTTACTATACGTAGTAGAGAAAGTAAAAATACATAGAAACCTCGAATGTGTTGAAAACACGTGACTAATAAAGAAACGTCAAGGACTGCTAAGTTTATTTCTATCGTAAGCAAATGATGGAAAATTGTGATTGTAAAGCATCCTCTGAAAGACAGAAGCCTACATGAACCTTTCGGTAATCCTAGTCATTCAATTGGGGACAATAATATTCACTTTTTGTGGAGATTTTTAACACAGCTTTGTGAAGGGAAACACTTCATTACTGGGACGCTCAAGTCAAAGTCGTAATTTTGGCCGCTTGACATCAGAAACTCAAACTACTCTAGAATACACCACTGAAATTCTAAATGTTGTTTGTGAGGACATACATTTCCAAGTAAATTCAAATTATGTTCTATTAGGAAAATTTCAAACAGACATTTTGGAAAGTAGGTTTAGCCAGTACAGAGAAATGAGTGGAGTAATTACCATATCTCTGTGAGACAGATTCTAGAATTATAAAGGAAATTAAAATTTGAAGATTTTTATTAGCCCCACGTATGGAAAGCCAATTTGAACAAGATTGTTTTCATTTCGTTATTTACACCACGCTTTGGGCGTCAATTTGAAGTAGGTTGTATTGAAGGAGTTGTATTATATTTCAACTGTTGTGGTGCTCAACTGTAAGTAGTTGCAACCGCATGTATAGTACCCGGTTATACTTTCTGGTGGCCTTTGCCGCAAAAAATGCTTTTAAATAATATATTAACTTTGTAATTAAACTGTTTCTTTAAGTATTTAATATTTATGTTTAACTCGGATGTGTCAGTATTTATTTTAGAGACATGGATGTCTTAACAGGGTTGTGGTGCGGCTGAAGAACGTAGGCTTACACAGATTATAATTTTACTTCACTCCTTTTAATAATGCTTAACACGATTATAAATAACACTTCACTGATATAGAGAGATCTGTGAGATTATTTTATTAATTACTTGCACTTTTAACACGTAAAACTATTTTTCGTCTCACACGAATATGAATTAAATCTCTTAAGGACTCATCTCGCATCCGGTTACAAATACTTTCTGCAGGAAACTGAACTCTAAATTTGTAAATTTTGCTATATTTCAGTTTCTGATTGGTTAATCCTTTCATTTGACTAAAGCTTTTTCTGATTATTGATTGGCTATTTTATAAAATGTCTCAAAATTTACATTATTGTTGCTCCAATAATGACTAGTAGCATTCAAGCTTTCAAATTAATTATTGCCTCAAGGTTACCTCATTGTTGGCAACTTTTAAACTATTATTCTCACAGCAGCTACATTATTAAATTACGTAATTTATTCACATAACATTATTAAACATGGATACAATAATACAAATATATGCAATGACTGTTACATACATTTTTATATATTGTTGCATACACACATTGCTTTAAGGCGGGCTGTTATTATATATTATATAATTAGACTGAAATCACTTATGTGTTAAAAATACTGACTCAAATTATGAAGCTTAATTGAACTACATTCCTCAATCAGTGGTGGCTTTTCTATTGCACTGAAAGTGATAGAGAGGACAAAATAAACACAATCTTAAATGAGTTGTAGGAGAGCGTGAAAGATTCAGTAGACCGCATAGCAGTGGATGGAACTCCAAATATGAGTCTGATTTATGTTGTACATAAAGTTAATGAAACAGTGTCTTTCAAGTCTTGCGCTGAATTTCTTATGAATGACAAGAGCGTGTAAATAAATATAAAGGGCAAGTTTCAAATACTTGCCTTTAATTCACAGAGGAAGGTTCAATAGTCAAAGAATTTATAGTCGAAGTCATTGTGATAGTATATACAGTGCTTCAGACATTAATGAATGAGGAATTTTGTAAATTTAACAAGCACTTAAGTAAGAAATCTGATGTGTTACACTCACATGGCTTTCTCTACTCTTGTACAAACTATTTTTTCAAACGCTTTCTCTCCATATGCTTCATGTTAATCGAGATATCGAGATGTTAACCTTATTGCTAATTTTCTTGTAGATGCAAGGGGAATATGGTAAGCTTTAAAAATATTTTAAGAGCTGGTTGCTATGTGGAGTATTCCATTCTCTTTGCATTGCAAGGACAAAAAATGAATAACGAATTTCCATTTGAGAAAAAGTAGTAGTATTGGAAAATTTAAGGGAATAACAAGCAATATCTCGAAAACGGTTCACTCAACAACAAAAATGTATATGACATAAATTGTGTATTTTAACGCTATCTACATTTTCTGTGTAGTAACATCTTGTCTATCTATTATGGTTTACCAGTTATGCAAAAGTCGTTCATAATGAAGAATACTTTTGGAGATTTTCCCAGAAAATTCAAGATATACATTTTATTTGTCATGAAAGTATCTTAAATATACTATATTTTAATCAAATTCGTTAGAGCCATTTTTGAGAAAATTAAAATTTTCGAAAAATGTTCCATGTAAAGGGTAATCTGCGGTGGGAGTATTTTCTTGAAAAAACTTCGTGTCGCATTTTTGGAAGATGCTGAACACAAATACCAAGTTTGGTGTTTATCCGACTGTTCGTTTCTGAGTTATGCTGTTCACAGACAGACACACACACACACGCACATGTTTCCAAAAATGTTTTTTTTTTTTTTTTTTGGATTCAGGGAGCCTCAAAGCATATATTTCCGGTGAAATCTTGGTATCGAATTTTTGTGTCGAATACAATACTTCCCCTACTTACTATACGCAGTAGAGAAAGTAAAAAATTTGTCATTAAGAAAATTGAGGAAGAACCAAGTTTAGTGCATTGCCTCTATTTGTAGCTTATCACGGGTTAAATTAGTAGACAAATAAGTTTTTACAGTTACAAACATATTACTAAACAATTATAGGACATTTAGAAACTATTTCCTAACTCATAAAACAGATCCAAACAGAAAAATTGAGACTTTAGAAAATTGGTATGCTCATCAAGCAGAGTATACAAACTCTTTTTCTCAAACCCTGAGTTCGTGAAATTAGATTTCATCTCTAAAAGCTCCAATAAGGACAACTTCCAAAGCAAATGTAGGTAATGCTTATGTATGTAAATATAATACTTTTCAGTGATTTATTTTTCAGTTTATATTCAAATACTGTAACTACGTTCATTCCACAGAGTGTTTCTGACATTATGTATACCATAATGTGTGAATGTAAATTCCAGTTAAATAATTCCTTGTGTATTTCTGCCATCGTGAAAACGTTTTGGCCTTTAAATGCATAAAATACATCCAAGTAATACACTAACTAATGCTTCAATCTGCAGCCGTTCCACCGCTCCTGTCACGTTACAATCGTGAGTAGTGGGCTATTATATAGCTAGATAATCCACTGGCAGAATTATTTATTCAGAATTTTCCCTTGGTCCTTAGGAAGAACATACACAACATTAGTGTTCATCTTCACATTCAATTATACATCGTGCAATGCGACCTGTGGGATAAAGAACCTTAAATTTTTAAAAAATCTGAATCGTTACAATCATATGACTTTCTCTACTCTTGTACAAACTATTTTTACAAATGCTTATTCTCCATCTACTTCATGCTAATCGAGATAAACGTATGCAGGAACTCTTATTGCTAATTTTCTTGTAGGTGCAAGGGGAATTGGTAGGCTTTAAGCGACAGTCAAATCTTTTAAGAGCTGGTTGCTATGTGGAGCATTGCATTCTCTTTACATGTCCAGGGCATAAAAAATGAATAATTATTTTTCATTTGAGAAAAAGTGTAAGTATTGGAAATTTCAAACAAATAACAAGGAATGTTTGTAAATTGTTCACTCCACAAAAAAAATTATATGACATAAATTGTGTGTTTTAATAGGATCTGCATATTTTGTGTAGAAAAATTTTGTCCATCTCTTACGGTTTACCAGTTATGCAAACGCCATTCAGAAAGAAAAGTACTTTTGTGAACATTGCCAGAAACTTCAAGATATACATTTTATTTTTTATGAAAATATCTCAAAAATATGATATTTTAATCAAAATCCTTAGAGCTATTTTTAGAAACTTAAAATTTTTCAAAAATATTCCATGTAAGTTATAGTCTGGGTTGGTGGATTTTCTTGAAAATCTTCGTGTCGCATCTTTGAAAGATACTGAACCTAAATACCAAGTTTGGTATTTATCTGACTTTTCGGCTGCTGTTCACAGACACAGACATGCAATGTTTATAAAAGCGCTCTTTTTACTTTCTCTACTACGTATAGTAAGTAGGGGAAGTATTGCATTCCAAAAGTGTTTTTGGAAACATGTCCGTGTGTCTGTGTGTCTGTCTTTGAACAGCGTAACTCAGAAACGAACAGTCGGATAAATACCAAACTTGGTATATAGGTTCAGTATCTTCCAGAGATGCGACGTGATGGTTTTCAAGGAAATCCCCCCACCCCAGATTACCCTTTTCATGGAACATTTTTCGAAAATTTTAATTTTCTCAAAAATGCCTCTAACGATTTTGAATAAAATATCGAAAGTTTAAGACATTTTTATGGTAAATGAATTGTATATCTCGAATTTTCTGGGAATGTCTCCAAAAGTATTCTTCATTGTGAACGACTTTTGCATAACTGGTAAGCAATAAGAGATAAACAAAATTTTACTACACAAAAAATGTGGATCGCGTTAAAATACACAATTTATGTCATATATATTTGTTTTCTTGAGTGAACCATTTTCGAGATATTGCTTGTTATTCCCTTAAATTTTCCAATACTTATAGCTTTTCTGAAATGGGAATGCGTTAGTCATTTTTTTTGTCCAGGTAATGCAAAGAGAATGGAATGCGCCACATAGCAACCAGCTCTTAAAATATTTGACTGTCACTTAAAGCCTACCAATTCCCCTTGCTTCTACAAGAAAATTAGCAATAAGATCAACATCTCGATATCTCGATTAACATGAAGCATATGGAGAATAAGCATTTGAAAAATAGTTTGTACAAGTGTAGAGAAAGTCATGCGAGTGTAACACAGATTTTTTTAGTCAAAGGGTCTCAAAACATGTATTTCTGGTGAAATCTGTGTATCGAATTTTTGGGTGGAATACAATACTTCCCCTACTTACTATACGTAGTAGAGAAAGTAATAAGGCTTTCAAAAATCCACATTGTTTTCATTTCTGAAGCGTTAATAATACAAGATTCTTTAAATGAAGAGGAAAACCACATGCAGTTTAAATCCAACAGTTCTACGGAAAACTTTGATCACTGTCGCGCTTGTCATGCACGGAAATGAAGTGAGAGCTATCAGAGGGAGGGATCTTCAGTTCTCTCTCCCGGAACAAAGAAGGGGGGAGTTCTTAACCAGATTTTAGATATGCCCTATGTGTTAACGAGATATCATCTCATTCCACCAGGAAACAGCTTTGTCAGCTATGTTGTAAGACGGGTTTTATCTATGTAATAAATGACGTGGCTTTTAGATTGGTTAAACTGAAATTTAATTTTAGGTCGATGAAGCTTTGCTTGGCAACTACGGAGCGTGTTAAAAAGTCTGAATATATGTTTTAGTATTCTATGTGGTTTTAGTTTATAAGCCAAACCCCTCCTGCAAATGGTTGGTGAAATAACCTTGGCAAATTTGCTCCTAGAGCTCCTTGTTGAAAATGGTTATAAAAGCAAAAGAAAAGTGAATAAATTACCTTAAGAGTGAATTTAGAAGTGGATGTGATCTCTTCAATAGCTGATGTCCACATGCCCACTCCTTTTAGGTGTTTTACTTTTATAGGCAAATCGCGTTATGAACACAACAAACGTATCCATTTTTTCGCTAAATCACATGCAAAGTGGGAACTGTCAACCTAAATGAAAAGGTGAAATACTCTACAAATGCGATGTGTTGTTGTTACTACTATTTCTCCTTCTTCGTTTAGTGTTGCCGCTGAAAAAAACGCAACGCATTCATATTAAGAGTGCATAATACGAATCAAAATGGTGTGCACAGAATGCGAGAACACAGTATATAGCATTGTAACCGACCACCTGGGTATCCGAAACTTACAGAACCTGCAGAATCCAGAAACCTAAGCTTATATAAAAAAACCTAACCTAAGGCTAACCTTCCGAGAATACAGAAACCTAAGATCATGAAAATTCAAGATATACATTTTATTTGTCATGAAAATATCTTAAAACGTATGATATTTTAATCAAAATCGTTAAGAGCCATTTTTAGGAAATTAAAATTTTCGAAAAATGTTCCATGTAAAGGGTAATCTGGGATGGGGGGATTTTCTTGAAAACCTCTGTGTCGCATCTCTGGAAGATACTGAACCTAATACCAAGTTTGGTGTTTATCCGACTGTTCGTTTGTGAGTTATGCTGTTCACAGACACACACGGACATGTTTCCAAAAATGCTTGTTTTGGATTCAGAGGGTCTCAAAATATGTATTTCCGGTGAAATCTCGGTATCCAAAATTTTGGGTGGAATACAATACTTCCCCTGCCTACTATACGCAGTAGAGAAAGTAAAAATGAATGTACAATGCATAGTTTTCAGTGCCTGACTCGTAAAAAAATCTGATGTGTTACACTCGCATGACTTTCTCTACCCTTGTACAAACTATTTTTACAAACGCTTATTCTCCATATGCATGTTAATCGAGATGTTAATCTTATTGCTAATTTTCTTGTAGGTGCAAGGGGAATATGGTAGGCTTTAAGCGATGGTCAAATATTTTAAGAGCTGGTTGCTATGTGGAGCATTCCATTCTCTTTGTATGTACAGGACATAAAAAATGAATAACGAATTCCCATTTGAGAAAAAGTATAAGTATTGAAAAATTTAAGGGAATAACAAGCAATATCTCGAAAATGGTTCACTCAACAAAGAAAATGTATATAACATAAATTGTGTATTTTAAGGCAATCTACATTTTTGTGTAGTAAAATTTTGTCTATCTATTATGGTTTACCAGTTATGCAAAAGTCGTTCACAATGAAGAGTACTTTTGGAGGCATTCCCAGAAAATTCGAGATATATATTTCATTTGTCATGAAAATATCTTAAACATATGATATTTTAATCAAAATCGTTAGAGCAGTTTTTGAGAAAATTAAACTTTTCGAAAAATGTTCCATGTAAAGGGTAATCTGGGGTGGGGGATTATCTTGAAATCCTGCGTGTCGCATCTCTGGAAGATACTGAAACTAAGTACCAAGTTTGGTGTTTATCGGACTGTTCGTTTCTAAGTTATGCTTTTCACAGACACACACACACGGACATGTTTCCAAAACTGCTTTTTTTGGATTCAGGGGGCCTCAAAACATATATTTCCGGGGAAATCTTGGTATCGAATTTTTGGATGGAATGCAATACATCCCCTACTTACTATACGTAGTAGATAAAGTAAAAATGCTGAAAACTCTAATTCAAGTTAATAGGAGTAAAGTATTATAAAATTAGCAAATTAATATGTTGAACTTGCCTTAACCATTTATCTCATACTTTAACTTGTTATTTCGCAGAAGCCATCCTATTTTAAGTAGACAGAATAGAATCATATTAGCAATTCCCAAACGTTTTGTGGATATGAATTTGATGTTTCCTTTACAGTTTTTTGTTTTGTTTTTGGTGCTATTTATGTGTTGCCTTTAACACCTAACGACATATCGGCGGCTTCGCCTTTGGAATAGCTGGTCATTGGCACTTGTTTATTATTGTGTTAATAGTGTGTTTGCTACTTGTTTACATTGAATTTTCTTTATAATCATTGAATTCACACACGCACATTTACACTCACTCATACTTGCAGTCACTAGGTTGTATGAGGAATAATCCTGTTAAAGAAAAGTTTCTATTCTCCAGCCGAGAGCCGAACTCGGGACCTCTGGATTTGGAAAATAGCATGCTAACCACATAGGCCATCTTTTACATTTATGTTTCTTTACTTTTGGGGTTTTCTTGTAGATAATGTATATCATAAGTAATAGTATATTTTATTTCAATAGCAGCTTGTTTTTTAACTCGTTACTATGAAATGGTAGAGTTATCAAGTAACAGCTGTTGAGAGTTTAGCGCCATTTAACCAGGTAAGTCATAACATACGGTGAATGGATGAATGATGCCCAAATTAGTCTGGGCTCACAGCTTTTAGTTACGTGACCTTATCCTTTGAGAATAAGAAAAAGCAATGCAGAAAACTTCATCCAGGTCCCAAATTAGAACTCAGGTGGGCCTGAAGAGATTTATGTCAGACTGATACCTTCGTTTAAAGTCACATACCAGTCTTAAAATGTTAATAGAAAAAATTAAATCTAATTCATCAGCCACATTTAAATATACACGCGATAGAGCATGTTGATAGTTCGAGTAAACTATAAAAATATAAAGAAAAAAATATGAAAAGAGTATCTCTTAATCTTCTACAATGTTGCTCTTAACATGAGACATTTCACATTTTTTAGCTCTGGGACAGAAATGTTTCTTAGTAGTTCTTTAGAATTGATGAGCCCATGAGTAACATAAAATGCATTGTACTTACTGTTCATCTTGTACATCAGTTGAAAATGTAAACATGCATGGCTGTCCTCATTATCGGAAGAGTATGGAAGCCTTTGGGTCAGTTTCTTGTTCCCTGAATATTTTCTGTTCTTTTTCGTTACCTTCATCCCCTTTCTAGTTAACAATCTCCTAGTCCCAACATGTTCCTTTGCGTTTAAAGCCTCAGCTCCTGATTTCTTATTTCTTGTGGTGTTCCTCTAACTTTCCACAGAGAAACTTTGTGTGGAGAGGAGACAATCGTACTTACCGAATCTCTCTTAGTTGAAGGTCCTCAGATCGAGCACGTAGTAATGACCTGATGTCATCCCTGATCGAGGATGCAGAACCGTTTCAGAGGGGCAGGGCTGTTTTTATCGTGATGGGCAGTAAAATCATAAGAAAACAGACTTTGTTCGTCAAAGCAAGAACAGATGAGAAGTATTCATTAGTTTCTCAAAATCGGGAGTTAGCAGCCATTACTAAATAGCTCTCTGGGATAGTATATATATACAAAATACATTTCTTCACGGAATAATATGTATATTATTATTCAGCAAATATTAGCAGTCAAAAACAAAATGATAGCTTCGGAGCCATTCATCCATATAGAAGACAGCTTGTTTTAACAACTTTCGCGCATACAAGTGGAAACTATAAGAATTCTCATATCAGGAAAGGTATCGTAGTCAGTACCTGTACTCTGTAAATCACAAAATTGTGGCCATTTGTGTTCTCCGCAATAATAAGCACTGAATTTTATTTTTAAACTTTAATACAACTCGCTTTCATTGGAATCGTTCTGTTTTTGATGTAGCTAATAAATCTGAGTTATTGCCGAAAGCTCTAGGATACAACTCATTTGCGTTTCTTATAATTTATTAAATGCACACTCATGACTAGTGCACGAGCTGGTGGGAGAAACCTTCTACGTTGAAGACATCAGACTTCAAGTATTATTCCTGCTATCAACATAGCCATACAAAGAACCTAAAGTGAAAAGAGAAAGGAAAGCTAAGAGATAAGTCCTACAGTCTACGCCGTGAATGCCATGTTGGACAGAACTGATGACAGAGAACCAACCTCAAAGGCGTATACTCGCTTTGCGATACTTGGTTTTCACCACAACATGTACAAGAGGCTAGCCCCGCATCTCAGTCTGTTGCTTCTGCAACGGGTGCAGAATAGGTATCTTCGGGCTATCCATTCTGTATATTGCCCCTTATCCGTGAGATGGTTTCACGAAGCCTCATCTCTTCCCCATGTGGAGGATGAAATTAGGCGCCGGGCCGCCGCAAAATTTTATACCAGTTGCCATAACATCGAAGCGCCTTCGTTCGGTCTTTTGGGGATTATAACTCTAGAACACCCCACTTGGGGCGTCACCGACTTCGGTAACAACGGAGCACACTCAAACAGTGTGCAGATGTTTCCACGGGAGGTCTATCTGAATCTCGAATTCAAGCACGGTGACAAGAAACTGATAGATGCCCTTACTTGGCTCATCTTTGCCACCTATTTTTGTGTACTAAAAGTTGGGGACGCAGTGAATCTACAGGCCTTCCAGATATTTATCCGGAAGGAACGCTGGGAGTTGGACAAAAGGAGCACTTTGGCCTTGGATCCCCCGCATTTAAGGAAGTTCTAAGTGTCCACTGCAGGAGGGCATATGATAAGAATAGGGATAAGAAGAAGAAGAAATAAGAGCTCTATCCTTCTTGTGTAGTAGTTTTCATATTATCCTAAAACCAATCCCAAAATAAAGTAAATAAATACATTGCACAAACATTAAAAAAAGAAAAACAAAGAAAAAAGTCCTAAAGGTCAAATTCACACCTTTATGCTAAAAAAATAATAAAAAAAGTATATAAAAAATAAAAAAGTAAAAAAAACAGCGGTGCAAAGCAGTCATTTCGGCCGAAATTGATACGAAGCGATGCAGTGGACAGTGTAAAAAAAAAAAGAGCAGCTGAGGCTGAGCTCCCGTATAATCCTTCCAAGAGTAGCTTGGATTTTCAAAATTACAACCCCTACATAACAGTATGAAAAATTACTTAACACCAGCAGTGCACAAGGGCCGTTGCACCATGACCGGCATCTGTTGAGGAGCAAAACTTGCTACCTCTTTTCACTCCCCTACTTAAATTTCACCAGTCACCCTATAAACCCCACATCCCGCCACTACCTGATTAAGCCCTAATTAGGGCAGGTACACGCCTAACACACTTCAGGCTGCCCTCAGCCCACCATCATGTCATCATCATCAGTCGGTAGAGCATCTGCCTCTGTGCGTGGGGTCCCGGGTTCAATTCCCGGCCGGAGATGGAAATTTTTCTCTAGCCAAGATTATTTCCTATCCTCCCCAGAGTCTGGAAGTATGAAAGGTGTGTGAATGTGTGTGCGAGATCTAATGATTAAAACCCATAGTGCAAGAAACCCAATGATAAGCAAATACAACTTAACATAATTACCTTAAGCATTAAGTCCGAAAGGAAAGGCCGCCGATAAGACCAATGTAGTTAAAGGCAAGGTATAAATGGGACTTAAAAAATCTGATATGTTACACTCACATTATTTTCTCTACTCTTGTACAAACTATTTTTACAAACTCTTATTCTCCATCTATTCCATATTAATCGAGATAAACATTCGCAGAAACGATCTTTTGACATGCAAAGAGAATTACATTTTACACATAGCGACCAGTTCTAAAAATATTTGACTATCGCTTAAGACGTACTAAGTTCCCCTTGTTTTGTATTTGCAAGGGCAATATAAGCACAGACGTAACTCTTAATAGCTGGTTGCTAGGTGCAGCATCGTTCTCTTTGCATATCCAAGACAAAAATATGAATGACGAATTACCATTTGAAAAAAAAAGTATATATATATATTGGAAAATTTAAGGGAATAACAAGCAATATCTCGAAAATGGTTCACTCAACAACAAAAAATTTATTTAACATAAATTGTGTATTTTAACATATATTTCCGGTGAAATCTCGGTATCGAATTTTTGGGTGGAATACAATACTTCAACTACTTATTATACATAGTAGAGAAAGTAAAAAAAATCTGACGTGGTACATTCACATGACTTTCTCTACCCGTATCGCTTATTAGTAGGTATGCAAATTATTCTTACGAAATTTTATTTTCCTATCTACTTCATTTTAATCCAGATAAGCATTTCTGGAAATAATCGCATTACACCTTTCGTTATAGATACAAAGGAAATAGCGATACTATGTTTAAGAACTGGACAGTATACCTGGTCTTAAAATTCCATACCCTTTCCATGAAATCACGAAAATAAGTGAATGTCGACAGCATTTTAAAAGAATGACGAAGTTTTGAACAATTCGAACTATTAATAACGGAATTCTCGGAAATTACTGATGTTAAAGAAAAGTTATTTGAGTTAAATTGTATGTTTTAAAAACATATACTCTTTTATATGTAGTACGTTTTCGTCTAACGTGTAACGTTTGCCAGTTATGCAAGATTATATAAATTTCCTTCCGAGTGAAGAGGATTTCACAAACTATTCCCAAAGAATTCAAGATATAAATTTAATTTTTCATGTAAATATCTTTAATATATGGTATTTTGATCAAAATCGTTTGAGCCATTTTTCAGAGAATAAAAAACATGCGAAAAATATTCCATTTAAAGAGTGTCACATGTTCGGCACGCATTGAAATTAAATATCAAGTTTGGTATTTAACTAGTTTTTCATTTTTGAGTTACTCTGTTAGCAGACACAGAAACACGGACATTTTTCTAAAAGTGATATTCTTGGATTCATGAGGCCTCAAAACATGTATTTCTGGTGAAATTTCGATATCGAATTTTTTTGTGAAATGCAATACCTTCTCTTCCTACAATGTGCGTGGTAGAGAAATGTAAAAAAAAAATGTTAAAAAATAAAAATAAATTTACTTTACATACAGGTCCCTGTACATAATCTTATTTCAATAATTTTCGTTTACTTCAGCTATTTAAATCAAATATAGTAATTAAAAATTTTAAAAAATGATCTGTTTGTTACATACTCTTTAATGTTCTTGCTTCTCACGCTTCCTACTCAGGATCGAATCCTTTGGTCGAGTTGCCTGGTGGAGAGTTATGTTCATGTTTTGTCTTAAGTTCTTATAGCTTGGCACTATTGATAAGCGAAGTTGTGCCCGAATTTAATTGATTCATCGTCTTGTGTCGGCTAGCTTATGACGTATCTGATGCTTCACAACGCGTGACTTTCTGTACCTAATGATTTTATCTTTATACGATTTCAAATGTAAAGACTAATTTTCTCTATAATTACTGTTTTAACAACAGTGACCTCACTATAAGTTTTCGTTTATCTAAAGAAAATCAAAACTTGCGTGGCATTTAATTGACTATTTCACAATTAGAACAAAGATATTAAGATTAGATGAAATAAATACAATAAAATATTGACTTATTAAAATACCAAAAGCTATTATCACTTGGCTATTTATAAGGGAAATAAATGATGGTCGTAGTGTGTTTTATAATAGGGTATGGCTAGCACAGAAACAAATGCTAGGAGGTGATAAAAAACAAGTATTATAGAGGTGATAACAATTGTGGGCTTAAGCAGCCATAACTGATTGACATACGTTGTTCTGCACTGTTTTATTGGTTGGAAATAGTATGATGTATAAGTGCAAAATACTATATATAGAGTGAAATATATATTCCTCGGAATACTCTAAGTTTCTTGATGAGACTTGAAGCTCGAGAACATCTAGACTCTAGAGCGTATATGTCCCCAGGAAATCTTCAGCTCTTACTTCCTAGGAAATTGTTTCAAGGAGATAATACTCCAGTAATATTTCAATACGATTTGATATAACGATTAGTAGTTTGTCGTAATTGTATTCTAGTTAGGGTATTACATACTCCTGTACTTTTCTCATAAGAAACAGGATCATGTGTGCGTAACATTTCAAGCTGTTAGACTTAGAGAGGTAAAAAATTTAAATGAACGACACCGAATACTTTGAAGCAGCACATACCGCAAAAAAAAAATAACATAAGTGTGTATTTATAGAGAGATACATCTTTTCAAGTAGAGTTTTAAGTTTTCTCAGTTATATAAAATGCCAACTGAATCGAAAAGACTTCAACGTATAGAATATTCAAAATATACAATTTATGAAGAGCTGGAACATTAATTTTTTTAATTATTCTGTTTGAAATTCACTCAATGCCCAAATTTTACCAGAATGTTCTAGAGTTTTGATTGCCTGTCACTAGAGGCGTAGATGTTCATGTTTTATTCGTAATTGTTAGTTTTATTGTCGGCAACTGTTTTTAAGATTTTGTTCTAGTCAACGTGAGCGACTCTTCCTTATAAAGTAATACTGGATTACGAATTCAATTACAGTTACTCAAAGGGCACACCAGAAAGAATTTGGTGTTCGGAATCCTCCCCAAAGAAACACAATACTGGGATTGGTAAACAAATTGGAAACAACTGGATCTCTGGTGAGTGAAAAAGGTAAAACTCGTTCAGTTACGCTTCCCACGGTTGTTGATGACGTAAGAGCACGACTGGATCAGTCACCCAAAAAATCATTAAGACGTTTGTCGCAGACAGGATACAGCTACTCAATGTGTCAGAGAGCTGTGAAAAGTGCAGGCCAAAAGTCGTAATAGGATTACGGTTGCCCATCAGTTACAGGAACCACATAAGGATAGAGGACTGAATTATTGTCGTTGATTTCAGGCGTTCATTGTGCCAAATCCTGCCATATTGTCCATCACATGGTTCACAGATGAAGCAAGGTTCCATTTATCCGGCTATGTGAACTCAAATAACTCACGCTATTGGGCCAGCAATAATCCACATGTTATTCATGAAGTACCTATGCACCCGGTTAAAATCAGAGTTTGGTGCGCAATATTCGCACAGAGAACAGTGGGACCAATTTATTTTTAAACGATGTGAACACTGCAGAGTACCGACGGATTTTCATGGAGTTTTCTGAGCAACTAGACGATGTAGAGCTGAGTCAAGGATATTTTCAACTGGACGCGCTACATGCCGTACATCAAATGAATCCATGGCACTAATTGCAAGTTTCTTTGACGACCGAATTATTTCCAAGGACATGTGGCTACCGAGATCTCCGGATTTGACATCGCCGGACTTCTTTCTATGGGGTGTTTAAAAGACAGGGTTTATGCCTCACGTCCTAAGACATTGGGCGATCTGAAGCACAACACTACATAGGAGATTCAAGCTATTGACAACAGAGTCCTCCGAGTGGCCAGTAACATGGAACAACGTGTAGAGTTGTGCCTTATGTAGAATGGAGGACATTTTCAACATTTGTTATAGAGGTAAATAGTCTCCCAAAATTCCTCTGCATTTCAGGTATAATAAGTTGTCGCTAGCATAACTCGTTTTAAAACAATTAAGAAATAAAGGTGTCAGTTGATAAATCAACCTGTACATTTTATTCACAACTTAGAAACCATGCTTTTAATAGACAGGCGAGTAAATTATTTGCCTAATTCTTTATATCAACATTACATTTCCAGAATCTCAAACATATTTTATTTAAACCGTAAAACCTTATAACCAATTTTGAGAAAATAAAATATAACTGAAGTACTTTCATATTGGAGTTTTTTTGGGTTGGGGAAGGAATTACCTTAAAACATTCTTCTTGTATACTTAAACGGCAACTGCTTAATTTAGTATTTATCCGGCTTTTCGTTTTTGTTTTACACCATTTATAGACACAGATAGACAGGTCAAGGGCACTCACACGCAGGTGGGCTCGTAAACTATTTGTTAAGGTGGCTTTTTTCTGTTTAAGGGTTTCTGTTTTTTCTGGGCTGAGTGTGCGACCACTTCGGACGCAGTCAGGAACAGTTTATACGAGGGCTGATCAACAAAGACTGAGACTGATTTTTTTTCACAGATGTTTATTACTCCAATTCAATGTTTACATGATCTTTTTCAAAGTAGTCCCCTCCTACTTCAATGCACTTTTTATACCGTCTCTGTCAGTCCTTGAATACGTGCTGCAGACCATTCTTTGTCAGGTCCTTAAGAATCGCCTCTTTTCTTGAGCACTGCTTCAGAGTTCTCAAATCGAATACCCCTAAGCTTTGCCTTTACTGGTGGGAATAAAACAAAGTCACAGGGTGCAAGATCGGGGCTATAAGGTGGATGTGGTACACAGTAATGTTGAATCGAGCCAGAAACTGCATGACTTGATTTGCGACGTGAGGTCGTGCATTGTCATGATGAAGTCGCCACCCATTCCGAGAAAGCTCTGGTCGTTTCTTTGCAATGTGCTTCCTCAATGTAGCCAATACTGACGTGTAGTATGCTGCTGTAACAGTAGTGTGAGGGGGAACCGCATGCTGGTAAATCATTCCATTACAGTAAAAACATGTGATCACCATCACTTTCCCTTTAGATGGAACAACTTTTGCATTTTTTGGTGTTAGGGAACCTGGCGATTTCCAGACTGTGCTGCCTTGTTTTCCTTCAGGATCATAATGATGCAGCCATGACTCATCACCGGTGATAATCGATTTAAAAAATGCATCACCTCCATTGTCTGGTATGCGAAATGCACGTAGGGTCTACAAAATAGAGCATTACTACCAACCTACCAATACAAGAGTGCTGCCGCCTACCAACATTATACATAAAAACCCGCTCTTTTCAAATATTTATGTTACAGATACGAAACTATCACGCAAGCTACAAGAAAAAATCAGTCTCAGTCTTTGTTGATCAGCCCTCGTATAAGCGACGGCGCAGTTCTGTAAGCGGATGAACCCAAACAGCTACATTGGAACACCGAAGTACGTCCTGTCGACAAGCTCACGGTGTATGGACAGCGCTGAGGAACCATATACTAAACATCGCCAACTTGGGACACGGCTCCGTCTTGAACACATTCATCGTCTGGAGTTTCGCTTTGATAATAAATCACTCCAGTATTGTGTAATTTGACTGGCCATGGGAACGTTACATTGGATCCTTAAGAACAACGCAGGAAATGTAGTTAAGAAGTAACGACTAGAGTATTTGCGACGACGACGATGGGCAATGGTAACTGTTCAATGAAGCTTTTCATTTCCAATTTGAAGCAACTAACTAAACCACTATCTGAAGTGTATCGGGTGTTCCACTCGAAAGATGCCCCAGAAATCGCTGTGTAAAAAAGGTGAATGGAGACGAAATGAAAGTAGAAAAGTTTGTGAGGAAAGCTAATTTTTACGGAAACGATCGCCTTGGCTGTATTTAAATCATGACCATTAAGGAATTGTAACAATAAATAAAGGAGCGCCTGATAAGGCATTAAGTTTGTTTAATTTGATCTTTTTGTATTTGTATAGTCTTTTATCCCGCGGACAGACTTTTAGTTGATTACTTTCACATTTTATTTCGCACTGTTCACACACCAATTTGCACACGGTTCATGGTAGTTCTTTGTCTTGTACATTTTTACTTTCTCTACTACGTATAGTAAGTAGGGGAAGTATTGTATTCCACCCAAAAATTCGATACCGAGGTTTTACCGGAAATACATGTTTTGAGACACCTAAATCCAAAAAAAACATTTTCGGAAACATGTCCGTGTGTGTGTGTGTGTGTGTGTGTGTGTGTGTGTGTGTGTCTGTGAACAGCATAACTCAGAAACGAACAGCTGGATAAACACAGTATCTTCCAGAGATGCGACACGAAGGTTTTCAAGAAAATCCCCACCCCAGATTACCCTTTACATGGAACATTTTTCGAAAATTTTAATTTTCCTCAAAATGGCTCTAACGATTTTGATTAAAATATCATATGTTTAAGATATTTTCATGGCGAATGAAATGTATATCTTGAATTTTCTGGGAATGTCTTCAAAAGTATTCTTCGTTGTTAACGACTTTTGCATAACTGGTAAACCATAAGAGATAGACAAACGTTTACTACACAAAAAATGTATATCGCATTAAAATACACAATTTATGTCATATACATTGTTTTTGTTGAGTGAACCATTTTCGAGATATTGCTTGTTATTCCCTTAATTTTCCAATACTTTTTCTCAAATAGCATTTCATTATTAATTTTTACTTTCTCTACTATGTATAGTAAGTAGGGGAAGTATTGTATTCCACCCAAAAATTCGATACCGAGATTTCACCGGAAATACATATTTTGAGACCCCTGAATCCAAAAAAAGCATTTTTGAAAACATGTCCGCGTGTGTGTCTATGTGTCTGTGAACAGCATAACTCAGAAACGAACAGTCCGATAAACACAAACTTGGTATTTGGGTTCAGTTTCCTCCAGATATGCGACACGAAGGTTTTCAAGAAAATGCCCCACCCCAGACTAGCCTTTACATGGAACATTTTTCGAAAATGTTAATTTTCTCAAAAATGGCTCTAACGATTTTGATTAAAATATCATATGTTTAAGATATTGTCATGAGAAATGAAATGTATATCTCGAATTTTCTGGCAATGTCTCCAAAAGTATTCTTCGTTGTGAACGACTTTTGCATAACTGGTAAACCATAAGAGATAGACAAAATGTTACTACACACAAAATGCAGATCGCGTTAAAATACGCAATTTATGTCGTATACATTTTTTCGAGATATTGCTTGTTATTCCCTTAAATTTTCCAAAACTTTTTCTCAAATTGGAATTCGTTATTCATTTTTGTTATGTCCTGGACATACAAAGAGAATGAAATGTGCTACATGCAACCAGCTCTTAAAAGATTTGACTATCGCTTAAATAGTACCATATTCCCCTGGCATCTACAAGAAAATTAGCAATAAGATTAACATCTCGATATCTCGATTAACATGAAGCATATGGTGAATAAGCGTTTGTAAAAATAGTTTGTACAAGAGTAGAGAAAGTCATGTGAGTGTAACACATCAGATTTTTATTTTATTTGTTGATGCTTTTCCTTGCGCTTTGCTTTATAAAAGTTTCACCGAATCGTTTTCTTACATCAATCTTTCAGATACCGTGTATCTAAGTTTCCAGAACTAATGAGAAATTGGAGAGTTCTGTATTTGTTTCAAACAACGTGTTACTTACTTTTTAACGCTGTTGTTATACAACTAGTTGGGTACAAGTTGAAAAGATTAACCTCAAGTGAACCTACACTATATGCAGTGCGTTTATTACCCACATCCTTGATACACACGGTATAAGATGCTGATTCTTGTTTGCCGTTTCGTGACATTGGATGTTGTCCCCTTCTACACCAGCGTCATGTTTTGCGGTTTGCTGTTGCGCCTATGGTGGTAGGCAAACCGACTACAGAGGACAGAGCAAAGGGATAAGAGAAGTTTCAGTCCTTCCAGAGATGTCAAATGTTGCATTGCTAGTGGCAATCGGTGAAGCGTTTCTACTAGGTTTTACTACTTAGCTATGTACTGCATTTGACCCAACAATTTGAAATCGAGATTTCACTAGAAACGTACGTTCTAAAGTCCGCTGAATTCCAGAAAAAAGTTTTTGAAGGCTCTTAGTAAAAATATAATTTCTCCAAATATTTGCATTTAGGTAGGTATACTTGAAAACACTTCACCCAATAACAATTTATTGATAGTGTTATATTCACATTCTTTTTAAGAACTGTACTACATGCAGTATTCTGTTCATACACAAAAACGCTATAGATTACACTAATCTGCATGATATCGGATGACTGAAAACTATTAAGTGATTCTGTGTCACGTTTTTGTGCTGATTTCAGAACTGCTTTTATTTTTTTTCTATCACGTACTGTTTTTTTCACAATTTCACTTCAAAAATATAAAGATAATGCTTCCACCATTACACATAAAATTTGGCTTGATGAAGCAATTTGTAAGGGCTCTACCACAGGAGGGTCCCTGCTTCAAGTACCTTTCCAAGAAATTTCCCTTCATTACACAAGACAAATTAAAGGCTGGAATTTTTGTTGGTCCTCAAATACAGAAATTGATGAACGATGAAGATTTTGAGAAGACAATGAATGAGAGAGAAATAGAAGCATGGACCGCCTTCCGATCAATTACTGAAAACTTCTTAGGCAATAACAAAAATCCTAATTACAAGGCCATTGTCGAAGCAATGTTGGAAAATTTCATGAAGATGGGTTGTAACACGAGTGTTAAGGTGCATTTTCTACATTCACATATCAACTACTTTCCAGAAAATCTGGGACGTTATAGTGAAGAGCAGGGTGAACGTTTTCTCCAAGATATAAAGGAAATTGAGAGGAGGTACCAGAGGAGATGGAATGAAACTATGATGGCCGACTACTGTTGGATGTTGAGGAGGGACAGTCTCTTCAAGGATCTGCAAGGAAGTCAAAGAAGAGAATGTTTGAAAAAAATTAAATGAAACACTTTGGCTTCTTGTTTTGTTAAAATGTAGTCATGAAATAAATTAGGGGAGTTTTTGAGAGAATTCTTAAAATGTTTCTTGAATAAAAACTTACCTTGTGTAAATGGTATTTGAATAATTTTCTACGCTCATTAGTAAAATTATCAAAACATTACTTATTTGGTGTAAAAATCTGACGTGATAGAAAAAAAGATGCTGGAATCAGCATAAAAACTTAATTCAAGAACACCTACTTTTAAAAAAATCATCTGACAAAAAGTTTGAAAATGTAAACTAGTGTATTGAAACTTTTCAATAAAAGCCTTCAAGATTCTATTAGGCAAATGTTAAAAATGTGTCATGTCTTAATACTGCTACATATTTTTACACTCGTTATGTCGATGTTCTTGCGGGAAATATTTTGGAGCACCAACGTGTACACATAAACCCTGCACTTTAGCTGCACCTTTGAGATGTTACATACATCAATATATACGTACATTGATATTTTTAAACAATTAGAGACTGAAGCACCAACTAAAATTGACAGATTATGAACAAAAGACATTTTGACTAAGAAACCTTTCCCGAAAAGTCCGGGAGAGCCCCGTAGCTCATTTGGTAGAGCAACTGCCTGCAGTGCGAGGGATCCCGGGTTCGATATCCGGCTAGGGGTGGGAATTTTTCTCTAGCCAAGGTTAATCCCTATCCTTCCTAGAGTCTGGAAGTATGAGTGAGAATGTGAATCTATGTATGAGCTAATATTAGATAAGAGTTGCACGAGTGAACACCATTGCCAATAGGATAGGAAAGGCCGCCGGTAAGACCAATGTAGTTAAAGCCGGGGTATAAACATCTTCTTTCTCTGTTTAACCTCCTGTTATGCAGGACTTTCATCTCCAGGACTGGGCTCAGAGGCCCGTCGAGGAGCAGACACTCATGGATCAGACAGAATATCCAGAATGGGATCAGCCCGATGCCGGTATGGGATGAAGGAAGTAGATGAAACGAATGATGGTGAAATGGATGAAAGGAAAGGCGATGATGGAGCAGTTGGTGGAATCAATGGCGGGATAAACCGGAGAACCCGGAGAAAACCCGCCACAAATCCCACATCGGATCTCTGGTACCCGGGCATCCTCGGTGAGAGGCGAGCGGTCTAACCACTCGACCACGGCGCCGACTAACATAACTTTAAAAAAAAAATAAGAAACAGAAAGCCCACCTCTGTGTGTGTGTGTGTGTGTTATTGTCAGCAACATAACTAATATAGTCTATCCAGTTAATATTAAAAACATCTGTTTCTACGGGTGCAACCAAAGATTTTCAAAGAATTACATCACCTGAAATGAAATAATCCTTTACATAGAACACTGTTAGTTCTTTTTGTTTTCCCAAAAATTGCCATAACCATTTTTATTAAAATGCTATATTGATAAGATATTGGTATATGAATGAAATGTATATGCTAGTTTCAGTTTTTATAATTAGGAGACTATAAAATACATCGTAAAAATAATGCAGTAGAGGACCATTTAAGTTGAGACTGCACAATATCTCCAAAACTAAGCGGTTTAGAATGAAATTTCTTCAATAAAAGTTGCTTGATGTTATAAGGGAAAGTAAATGGCACTAGTTGTTTTATTTGGAGGACATTGTGATGGTTATTTTAGGGTCAATTTAATTTTTTAAAAGGTAACTTACCTTTTTTAGGTTGTTTTGTCACTCCTCATAAAAAACTAAACACCATTTGTATAAGGCACTTTGCAATTGTTTTTATACAACGTAAATAACAACAAAAATTGCATGCTCTGAAGAGCGCAATGAATGATTGGACCTTCCATGCATTGGGAACCAACATTTTTTATTTTGTTTCCTTTTTCCTCATCGCAAAATAAACAGCTTATTGTAAAGCATTTTCTAATGAGGAAACAACATAAAAATGTAGGTTCTCATTTTAAAAAATATGATATGTTACACTCACATGACTTTCTCTACTCTTGTACAAACTATTTTTACAAACACTTATTCTCCATCTATTTCATCTTAATCAAGATAAACATTTGCAGAAACGATCTTATTGCTAATTCTTCTGTAGGTGCAAGGGGAATATGGTAGACTTTAAGCGATAGTCAAATCTTTTAAGAGCTGGTTGCTATGTGGAGCATTCCATTCTATTTGTATGCGCAGGTCATACAAAAAGAAAAGAAAGAAAAGCAAAACGAATAACGAATCCCCATTTGATAAAAAGTATTAAGTATTGGAAAATTAAAACAAATAACAGGAAATATGTCGGAAATGGTTTACTGCACACAAAGAATGTATATGACATAAATTGTGTGTTTTGTGGTAAAATTTTGTCTATCTCTTACGGTTTACCAGTTATGCAAAATTCATTCAGAATGAAGACGACTTTTGGGAACATTCCCAGAAAATTTTAGATATGCCCTTCATTTGCTATGATAGCTTCTTAAAATTTCATGTTTTCATCAAAATCGTTAGTGCTATTTGTGAGAGAAAAAAAACTTGGAAAAATGTTCCATGTAAAGGGTAGTCAGGTAGTTTGAAATGCGGGGCTTTTATTAAAAATCTTCGTGTCGCATCTTTTAAAGATACTGAACCCAAATACCAAGTTTGGTATTTATCCGACTTTTCGTTTTTGAGTTACGCTGCCCACAGACACACAGAAGACACACGGGCCTTTTTTAAAAATCCTTTTTTTGCATTATGAGGCTTCAAAACCTGTATTTCGGATGAAATCTCAATATTAAATGTTTTGGTGAAATGCAATATTTCTACTTACTATACGTATTAAAGAAAGTAATAAGCTTAAGTAAAAATATTTTGTATACCCACTAATAAACGATATAGGGTAGGGAATGAAATGTGAATGTATCACATCAGAATTTTTTGTTCTAGTTTACTGCTTTGCTGGAAACACGTGCTGCCTCACTTGTACCTCAATTTTAGTCTTATCCGAGTGCACTTCCGCTCGTTTATAATCACACCTTGCTTTATCCACACACATCAGTACTTCCGTTCGTATATGATCATATCTTGCTCTGTGTTTTGGTTTTCGGTATCCTTGCTTATATTACAAATATCATTTTGACTGTTATTACGTTATCATTTCTCTTACGCACACAGAATATTTTTTATGTTCTTGACATGCAAAGAGAATTATATTTTACACATAGCGACCAGTTCTAAAAATATTTGACTATCGCTTAAGACCTACAATGTTCCCCTTGTTTTCTATTTACAAGGGCAATATAGAAATACAGTAGCCTTTAAGCATAAACGTATCTCTCAATAGCTGGTTGCTATGTGCAGTACCATTCTCTTTGCCACAGATTAATACTCTCTGCACATCCAAGACAAGAAATGAATAACGAATTACCATTTGAGAAAAAGTATAAGTATTGGAAAACTTGAGGGAATAACAAGCAATATCTCGAAAATGGTTCACTCAAAAACAACAAAATGTATATGACATAAATTGTGTATTTTAACGCGATCTACATTTTGGTGTAGTAAAATTTTGTCTGTCTCTTATGGTTTACCAGTTATGCAAACGTCGTTCACAATGAAGAATACTTTTGGAGACATTCCCAGAAAATTCTAGATATACAATTCATTTGCCATAAAAATATCTTAAACTTATGGCATTTTAATCAAAATCGTTTGAGCCATTTTTGAGAAAATTAAAATGTTAGAAAAATGTTCTATGTAAAGGATAACCTGGGGTGTGGGGGATTTTCTTGAAAACCTTCGTGTCGCATCTCTGGAAGATACTGAACCTAAATACCAAGTTTGGTGTTTATCCGACTTTTCTATTCTGAGTTATGCTGTTCACAGACACACACACGGACATGTTTCCAAAAATGCCTTTTTTGGATTCAGGGGGTCTCAAAACATATATTTCAGGTGAAATCTCGGTATCAAATTTTTGGGTGGAATACAATACTTCCCCTACTTACTATACGTAGTAGAGAAAGTAAAAATCAAATTAACCCTAAAGTGACCATCATAACGTCCTCCAAACAAAACACGACTAACGTCATTTACTTTCCCCCATAATATCAAGCAAATTTTATTAAAGATACTTCTGTCTACAACGCTTACTTTTGGAGATATTGTCCAGTCTCAACTTAAATGGTTCACACTATATATATATATATATATATATATATATATAGATAAGTATTTAAAGGTGGTGTATTAGAAAGTGGACCAGTAGATCCGTTCCGATCACACCAATTTCTTGTTAAGTCATCTCTTTCTGGATCGACCCAGATCACGATGTCCAAATAGTTTGTAGTTCAGGAAAGATACCATGTCTGTGGCTGCATTGATTTATGGCTCAGGAAACTGGGAATTAAGAATACTTGATAGGAGACATATTGAGACAGCAGAAATGAGAGTTTTATGAGCGTAGCTGGCTATACTCGAAGAGATGAAATAAGGAATACTGCGTTTTTTTAAAGCTCTCTTGTTTACCCAGTTTATGATTACTAAGCTTCAATGTTTTACTTTTACCGCTTATTACCGCAATTACACGTACACATACAGACATGCCCATGTCGGGACTCGAGCCCGCGAACCTCAGCTTGGAGGATCACCGAAACTATACTCTCCAGCGACCACGGCCTATGAAGGTTAATTCGTTAGTGGTAGCAGTAACCATTTCCGAAATATTCGCTGTTGTTTACCCCAGTTTTACGAAATGTAAGAAGAACACTTGAGATATGGTGAGGTCACGCAAAGCGTCCATAGTATCAAGCTAATATAACGACCTGCTTTTAAACAGTCAACTATCACCTCAACGTCCTGTATCTTCTTGGGTAATAGCATATGCAGAGTCGGACGGCACCGTGCCAGTATAATGATTGTAGTGTTGTAGGACTGTGATACAGATCTCGGACTTCATTGCGCGCTTTATCTCAGAACATATATCTGTTCTTGCTCATTCCTTTTATAAACAACTTCATCATGTGCCTGGGGCAGTACATTTCTCACTTGAAAGAAGATCCACAGCTTTCCTAAGGATTAAGAGTCGCCTTCCGCAAGACCTACTGCTATCATCCGACGAAGACCACTAACTGTAAACTCATGCCAGATTTCTAACACGCGGGGTGTTACTTAACACGACTGAGGGGCCTCATTTGGCTGACCTTAATCTACCTTTCGTATTATTCCTTATTATTCTGTTAACCTGATCCTGTATAACAATGTAATGCTGGTCGACTTTTACATAAATGAAAAAAGAAACTTATCTGCACTTGGAACGTTAGGTGTATGCCAAGGCGTTGGTTCGGAGAGGATGGGGAGATAATGTCTCATTGTTTCGTTATATAGGTGAAGGGCAAAGTTGCAACTTGATTTGCATGAAATGAACCTTTCTGCAATATAGTTTCAGTGTTGCACATTCTGATACAAAGCATTCATGAATATATTATAATAGAATACAAACGATAAAACAATTTCCTTTTTATGACCCACTTATTTGTTTATACAGTTCTATTACAATAAATAAGAATACATTTTTATAAAGTATCAAAAGAAAATCCTCCCCTTATCACTTGGAAATCCTTTGTATTCAGAAACCGTTACAACTTAACGTTACAAACGCTAAACCTCTTACAACACTGAACTCTCTCGTAAAAGCGAATGACAGATCACTGTACGTGTTGACAATGAGTGCCTGTCCTGCTGCCGATTAGCTAGACTGGTGGGACGTGACATACGCGGGGTGTAGTCCATATATCGCGTCTCGAGGCGATGAAAAGGCAATGAAGTCCGAGGTCTAGCGATAATCTACAAGAATGTAGGATATAGTTTAAGACTTGTCCTGAAATATATTCTGTAGACACTCAACATTCACATTCCGAAAAATATTCTAAATCAAAGCTACAGCTACTATATGTAATTAATGGAAAAGAAATGTGGTAGATCAGTTAGGTTTGGAATATGAATACAAGGTTTTACACTATCGCAAACCACTCCAGAAAAGACGAAATGTAAAATCTGGGAAAAGAAACAATAATTAAGGAAGTACATGATTTGATGCGGGGCACAATCTAATTGTGACAAGACACTGGCTATTAAGCGTTTAGGAGCAATATCAAAATAAGGAAGTGTAAAACCGACCGTGTTTTCAGTAACCAACAATGGAGAGTGTTCAATCTTTACAGTTTGCTTATGACGAAATATTGCTGACGATTTTTGGTGATACGTTAATTAAACTTGCATAGTTTTTTTTAAAAAAGAGCTATGACGTATTATATTCACATTACTTTCTCCACCCAATCTTATTCCAACTATTCCTACAACAGCGTATTCTTCTTCTATTCATCCAGAAATGGTTTTGTTACACATTTTGTTGTCGCTACAGGGTAACACAACGGGCCAAGGTCAGGACCTCTTCGTCCAATCCAACGATTTGGAAACAATCCGTTAAGAGAAGCTATAGTACTTTGTGCAATATGGCCTGGATAGCCGTCATGTTGGTACTACAGGTCCTCCTAGTCTGCAAAGGAACGTCTCCTAGCATCTGTTGCAGATGGTCTGTCACGAGGCTGCGATTCCTGCACGAGTTGGGGGCCTATGAACAAAGGCCCTATGAGGTGAAGGTTCATTAATCCCACACCACACGTTTAAACTCCATAGACGCTGACGTTCCACCTGACGAAGCCAACGGGGATTGTCAACAGACTAATAGTGCATGTTTCTGCGGTTCACTTGGCCATGATTAGTAAATGTTACCTCATCACTAAATAAAATACATGATGAATCTGGAGTATCATGTCTTAATGCCCACGTACAGAAGTTAACACGATTCTTAAAATCGTTTCCATGCAGCTCTTGATGGAGAGATGTGATAAGGATGGAAGCTATGTCGATAGAGAATGACTTGACTTATGCCACTTCCACGTGCGATTGTGTGGGAAGTAATTTGCGGATCTACTGCAACGGCATCCAAAACATTAATTTCTGCCTCTTCTCCAGTCACTTGTTTGTTTCTGTTAGGTTTACTAGGTGTTACAGTACCACTTTCACGTAATTGGTTGAAGAGATTGATAAATAATTGCCAAGATGGTTGGCGTCCACTGGGATACGTTTCCGCATACACCGTACAGGAACGAACTGCATTCTTCCTACACTCTCCATACACCATGAGCATGTCGGCTTTTCCTGCATTAGTAAACCCCATCCTCCACTCACGACTTACTGCTTGATTTGTCACAAACTAACAAACAGAAAGTCGCAATGCAATCAATGAACAGAAAACACAATGCAAACAAACATAATAACATCGTACCTAGCAACTAAGCAGATTGAATGGGACAAACAATTGTCGGGGTGGAAACTTTTCAAAATACGATTTCTGGTAAACCACTTGCACTGTAATCCTGCAACAAAGACCATTGACATTCTAATTTACTCTACCTTTATTCTGTTGATGTAACTACGCATTGTTCAATTTAAAAATGTGTATTTTTGCTCAAAAAATACACTTTCTCAGTATTATTAAAATCTGTTTATAGGCTAAATGTACGAGCCCCTGATTACCAATCAATGCTGTGAAAATTGCACATCAATAGCATTTTCCATTTCCAAAATATTTGCGGTGCAAGTTTTAGGTGATTCACCTGTGTGTGTGTGTGTGTGTGTGTGTGTGTGTGTGTGTGTGTGTGTGTGTGTATATATATATATATAATAGAAGTAGATAAATAAAAGTTTTTATTAATCACTTTTAGAATATATTCGAAAGCAAATGATAATATGCACGGAAAGTTATCTGGCTGCTAAACACCAAATTTGCATTGTGTAGTAATTTCCACCGCAACTAAAATACTTGCTATTTTGTTTTAGTATATTGCAACTTAGTTACTAGCTCATTTGTTACACTGATTAATATATTTTATTTTGTTGCAGGTAAGTGGCCAATGATAATCTGATGCTACAGGTTATATGTAAGTAGATGTTAGATTCATAGTTCCATAGTGCAAAGCTCGACTTTATGGAGGCCGCCGAAATGTAAAGCTGGTATTTGACATTCCTGCAGTTAAGTCATTCCAGTGTAAAGGAATATATATCAATGGAAAAAATAAATTTAGAAAATTAATATAAAATGAGAAATGTATTTCAATCTTTATTTCTTCTAAAGTGTATGAAGGAAATTGCGTTTACCAAACTTCAGCAACAGAGAATAGTTATTTTTTGTCATTTTTATAGCCGTTTTAGCTTCTATGGTCACATCAGGGGCTTTACTTGAAAACAACTCTTATGTTTCTAAATAGTTGAACTGTATGTTGGTTGTATTCACCTCACTCCCACATTCCTACTCCCAGACTCTGCGGTGGGTAGGGAGTGACTATAGTTCAGGAGAAATTCCGTCGCTCAGCTAGGAACTGAGCCCGGAATTTCTGGGTTAAAAAGCCCCAACACTGACAACTCAACTACAGAGGCAGCTATCTAGAATGTTGTCGAGCTATTGAGGATAAATTTAGCGTAACAATGATTCTAAGTGATCATAACTCCGGAATCCTTTGTTGTAGAATCCATAACAAGCCTTATTTCGTATGTGAAATTGGCAGTATATTGAAATATAATAATATGTTTCGTTTAGAGAAACTAATGTTACTACTTTTAAACTTATTTTAAATCGTATTATTCTCCCTATTGTATATATTAGATTAAGCCTGTTTCAGTCTCTCTTCGTCATTCAGTGCCACTTAAGTCTGCCTATTGATAGGTACGCATCTTTAGGTCCCATATACAGGGTGATTTTAAATGATGGGCCCATTTTATAAAATTCGTATTTATTAAAGTACAAATCCAACATGAACCATCTTTATACCAATAAACAGAGGAATTTTCAAAGTTTTGTTTAATACATTATAAATGTTCAATGCGTCCACCTTTGCTGCACGGCAAACATCTACGCGATAGCCAAACTCGTCGCACACACGAGCAAGCGTATCTTCTGTTACTGAGTGCACGCAGCAATGATACGGTTCCGCAGGTCGTCCAGAGTTGTAGGTAGAGGCGGGACGTAAACAGCTTCCTTAAGAAATAGTCACATGGGGTGAGATCAGGAGATCTCGGTGGCCAGAAGTGTAGAGCCAAGTCTTCATTTACCAAGCGCTGAGGAAGGGATTCACTCAAAAAGTCTCGTACATCGCTGTGCCAGTGGGACGGAGCTCCAAGCTGTTAGAAAACGAGGTCCTGTGAATCTTCCATAATTTGAGCGACCAGCCATTGTTCCAACATGTCCAGGTACGTTATTCCAGCTACAGTTTTTTTTTCCGCAAAGAAAAATGGTCCATAAACCTTTGTACGGGATAAGGCACAGAACACGTTTACCTTCGGTGAGTCTCTTTCGTGTTGCAATGTTGAATGTGGATTTTGCAAACCTCATATGCGAACATTGTGTCTGTTGACTTTTCCACTAAGTCGCTTCATCGCTAAAATGATACGCTGTAGAAACGCGTCATCCTCCATCGTACCTAGCACATAACCACAAAATTCGAGACGCTTCTCTTTGTCTTTAGGTTTAAGAGCCTGCACGAGTTGTAATCGGTAGGGCTTGTACAGCAAACGCCGTCTCAGAACTTCATACGGTTGGTTGGGGTATTACAAGTTCTCTACTAGCTCTATGGGTAGGCTTACGTGGACTGCGAACAAAACTGTCTTCAATCCGTCTGACGTCCTCCTCTGACACATGCGTTTGGCTTGTGCCTTTTCCTTTACACACACTTCCAGTCTGTTTAAATTGCGTAAACCAACGGCTAATGTTTTTTCTAGTGGTGGTGCAATACAGAATTTGCTACGAAATGCCCGCTGCACTACAATTCGCGACTCACTTTTTGCAAACTCAATAACGCCGAAAACCTTGTGCTCCACAGTACCATCTCACTACGTACTGACAGTGAAACGCAATGGCGGCCTATTGCGCGAGAATTCTACCGGCCGCTTCTAAAACCATCACCGTGCGCCGAAAAAAAACTTTGAAACTTCCGCTTTTCATTGTTATACAGATTGTTCATGTTGGATTTGTGCTTTAATAAATACGAATTTTATAAAATGAGTCCATCATTTAAAATCACTCTGTATTTTAAAAGTATTTTGTTATTTTGCATGGGCTATATTCTTACAAGAATTTTATTAATTTAGCGCTTTACTTTAACTCTAATTCCAGTTCCGGTTATTCTCTCATAAATATACAAATATATTCCCTCGAACAGCCCTGGACAGCTGTAAGAAATCTCATTTCTGCGAAGGGTATTTGTCTCCTTTTTTCCATGATATTACAAAATATTGCAACCTAATATGAGTATCTTTCCTTGTATTTTCTTTTCTTTTATTATTCTGTTATTGTGTCACATATTTCCTTCAGTTTTGGTCTTCTCGTTTGCATCTTCTCTTAGTACATAATATCACGTGCGAGGGATTTGAAGTGAGAACGTTATCCTATTAATTTAATTACATCTCACTTTTGTTTCTTATTGTATTTTTAACTTGGATTTCCATAGACTTGCTTTGCTTGTAGAGATATTCATATTATATTTTCATTTATTTTACATAGTTCAAAAACAGCTAGTTATAGTATGCCTTATCGTGGAAAATCACAATTTTGCCATATGCAAATACAAGCTTATTTCTTCTATTAAAACTTTTATTTTTCTATGGTTCCATTCTTGTAGGTGCACTGTTATAGTTATTAAACAATACTAGAGATAAATGTTTGCCTGGTTTAAATCCGTATGTATTTTCCATGATAATATTTCATTATTTTGCTACGGTTTGTGGAATAAATATTTATAAAACCTTCTGCTATGATCCTCATGTAATAGCAACGCTAATATAGGCATTGAAAGTGTCTGGATGACGTCTCCTACCTTGGATCGTGTGGCGGGGGAAAATATATTACAAGAAAGAGCAGTAGGTTTCTTAACTAGGTAATTTTAACAAGCAAACAATATTAGAATAATATAACAATAAAAATGACAAATGAGAGTTATATAAATGCAGCAATAGAAATATTGTGTATGTAAATATGAAATTGACAGTAACAAATGTTAGCAACGGGTGAAATTATAGAAAACTAAAAATGTAAAGCTAGTGTGGAAGTATTACAAGCAATTAAGCCTCAAGTAGAACACTAAAAGTGTAATCAGAACAAGTGCACTTATAATTCCCTTATACAACTTCCGTTTGCCAACATTCAAGCATTTCAATTTCGTTAAAATCATTAACAATTTCATATAACTTGCAACTTTGAAGGAGTATAAATGCCTCACTGTTGGAAATCCAATTTGAAGAAGTTGTATTGTAGTTCCACTGTTGGGTAGCCGAACTTGAAGTAGTTGCAACCACGTACGGTACAAAGTTTCCGGTGGCCTTCGCCCCAACCTTTAGGAATCAACTTGTATTTTTATGTTTCTTTAAATATTATTTATATTTATGTTTGCCTCGGCTGCATTAGTATTAATTTGTAGAAACATGTTTCTCTTAACAGGGGGTGATGTGGCTAAAGAATGTAGGCTTACACAAATTATAATTTTTACTTCACTCCTTTTATTAATCCTTCACACGATTAAATAACACTTCACTGATATAGAGAGATGTGAGATTATTTATTAAATACTTTCACTTTTTAACACGTAAACTTTATAATATTCTCGCCGTAATGAATTTTATGTCTCACACTGAATACGTACCGAGCGAACAAACTGCTCAGGTAAGTTGCCTTCTAGCGACTGGCGTTTACCGCTTAAATTTGTAAATTTTTCTATTTCACGTCTCTGATTGGCTAATTTTATTCCAATAGTATGCTTTTATTCAACTTTCAGCTTTTCTGGTTGTTGATTGGCTATTTATAAACTGTTTTAAATATTACATTATTACTGCTTCAAGAATTACTAGTAGCATTATTAAACTTTCCCATTCATTATTGCCTCAAGGTTACCTCATTGTTACCTCATTGTTAGCAACTTTCAGCTTCATTCTCACTGCTCCAACATTGTTAAATTGCTTAATACATTCACTTAACATTATTAAACATGTACATAATAATATAAACATAATACAATCACTGTGACATACATTTTATATGTTATTTATGCACATATTGCTTTAAGGCGGGCTGTTATGTTTTATATTATATAATTAGAACTGAAATCATTTAAGTGTTAAAAATACTGCCTTAACTTCAAAATTTAACCCTTAGTATTCTAAATTATTTGCTGTCGGGACAGATCAAGAATGCTCTGGGTGATTATCGCTTCGCCCCTTATCAACGTCACATTTCTTGCCCTTCTCTCTTAGACTGTCCTTTCTGGTAATAGACGAAGCGCGTTCTTCACGAGACCACAGTGATGCCGTCATTAAAATAATAGAACCGATAATACATGAGCCAGCCCGAAAAGTGTGAACTGTTTGATAATGTATTTCTATCTAATTTCATTCCTCATTTTTCCAATGATGTTCCTCATCAAGAAATATAAATCTCGCTTGTTAGTATTGCTCTGTTCTCCTAAAGCCGAAATTCACCTCTCCTGTGGAAATACGTTTTTCTTGCACCATCTGGTTTTCAAGAAAGCTCTTGGATACGATCAAATTCCTAACATCGCCTAGAAGAATCTTGCTCTCCAAGCTCTTGCTTTTCTGACCTCTATCTTTAATGCTCCTCTGCACTTAGATATTTTTCCTTTTTTCTGAAAACATGCCAAATTATTGTAGTGCATGCAGTAGTATTGTAGTTCCACTGTTGGGGATCCAAAACTTGAAGTAGTTGCAACCACGTACGATACAAACTTTCCGATAAACTTTGCGCCCACGTTCACTTTCGGTGGCCTTCGCCCCAAAGTTCAAAAAAAATCAACTTTGTATTTTGATGTTTCTTTAAATATATATATTTATGTTTGCCTCGCCTGCGTCAGTAGTAATTTGCAGAAACACGTATCTCTTAGCAGGGCTGGAACGGCTAAAGAATGAGGGCTTACACAACTTATAATCGTATTTAACTTCGTTTTATTAATCTTTCACACGATTAAATAACACTTCACAGATATATCCAACTGTAGAGCTGTGAGATTTTTGTTAATTGCACTTTTTAATACGTAAACTTTATATTATTCACGCCTTAATGAATTTTATATGTCCCACACTGAATACGTACCGAGTGAACTGCTCAGGAACGTTGCCTTCTAGCATCTGCCGTCTACCGCTTAAAATTATAAATTTTTCTATTTCAAGTCTCTGATTGGCTAATCCTACTCCAATAGAATACTTTTATTTAAATTTCAACTTTTCTAGTTTTTGATTGGCTATTTATCAACTGTTTTAAATATTACATTATTGTTCCAAGAATTATTAGTAGCATTATTAAACTTTCTAATTCATTACTGCCTCAAGGTTACTTCATTGTTAGCAACTTTCGGCTTCTATTCTCACAGCTCCTACATTGTTAAATTACATAATACATTCGCATAACATTATCAAACATGTGCATAGAAATATAAACATAATACAATGACTGTTACATACATGTTATATATTATATTATACACATATTGATTTAAGGCGGGCTGTTATTTTTTATATTATATAACTAGAATGAAATCATTTAAGTGCTAAAAATACTGCCTCATGCATAAACCTGCCAAAACCTTCGAACTTCCTTCAGGTTATCGTCCAATCCGCCTTCTTCCGTCTCTGTCTAAGGTATTAGAAAAAATTGTTAATAAACGCATACATAAATTTGTTTCTGCGTCCTCCATATTGCCTCATTTCAGTTCGACTTTAGAACCCAGCATTCAACAAGTAATCAGCTGTTAACGAGTTACAGACAATTTTGTTCATGCCTTTCAGAGTAAATAACGCATTACAGCAGCTTTCCTGGACTTCACTCGCCTTTGACAAGGTTTGGCATTCAGGATTCCTCTAAAAACTGCGTCACATGAGCTTCCCAATTATATATTTACTATGTTCAAGTGTTTGTTTTGAATCCAGTAAAATTAGAACATACCACCTATCTTTCTTGTAATATATCTGGTGTGTACCTCAGAGCTCCGTGCTGGGGCCAATAGTTTTTAACGCTTATACTTCCGGCGTCTCAATTTACCCTCGGTCAATAATGCTATGTTCACGAATGACACCGCTCTCTTACCTCACACGACGGAATCCTTACTGCTAAAAGCAATCTTCATACTGCATTTATTTCTCTAACTTCCTGCTCAATATCTGGCGCATTGTACTTATTCCTTCAAAATAAGAGACTGTGATCTTTACTCTTTAGCTATTTTTATGATTAATGGTCAAGCA
Source organism: Deroplatys truncata (assembly GCA_030765065.1). Taxonomy (NCBI): domain Eukaryota; kingdom Metazoa; phylum Arthropoda; class Insecta; order Mantodea; family Mantidae; genus Deroplatys; species Deroplatys truncata. The sequence continues at coordinate 151,248,344 of CM060977.1, read as the reverse complement.
TACAACCGTGAGGCAGTATTTTTAACACTTAAATGATTTCAGTCTAATTATATAATATAAAATATAATAATTGGCCGCCTTAAAGCAATACGTGTATATAATATATAAAATGAATGTAACAGTCATTGTATTAATGTTTGTATTATTGTATACATGTATAATAATGTTATGTGAATGTATTACGTAATTTAGTAATGTAGGAGCTGTGAGAATATAGATCAAAGGTTGCTAACAATGAGGTAACTTTGAGGCAATAATGAATTGGAAATTTTAATAATGCTACTTGTAATTCTTGGAAACAATAATGTAATATTTTAAAACAGTTTATAAATAGGCAATCAAGAACTAGAAGGGCTAAAAGTTAAATAAAAGTATTCTATTGGAGTAGGATTAGCCAATCAGAGACTTGAAATAGATGAAATTTGCAAATTCATGCGGCAGAAGTGAGTTGCTAGTAGACAGCGTTCCTAACTGGACGCGAGACACGTCCTCGAGAAGTTTAATACGTATTCAGTGTTAGACGAAAATACATTACGGCGAGAATATTATAAAGTTTACGTGTTAAAAAGTGCAAGTAATTAATAAATAATCTCACATCTCTCTATATAAGTGAATTGTTATTTAATCGTGTGAAGGATTAATAAAAGGAGTAAAGTAATACATTATAATTTGTGTAAGCCTACATTCTTTAGCCGCATCACCCGCTCCAAAGAGATACATGTTTCTACAAATTATACTGACGCAGCCGAGGCAAACCTAAATATATATAATATTTAAAGAAACATAAAAATACAAAGTTGATTCCTAAAACTTGGGGCGAAGGCCACCGGAAAGTGAACGTGGGGCAAATAACGTACATCTAACTCCATCAAATTGACGCCCAAAGCGTGGTGCAAATAATGTAAAAATGATCCTCCTCCAACCGCTATGTGTTTAAAAATACACCTCGATCTTCGCTTTACCTGTAAAAACCATATCAGCCACAAATTAACTCTGAAACATTCCCCACTTTCCAAACTATATCCATTGTTGAACATAAAATCCTCTCTTAGAAGCAATATCACCGTCCTACTTTACACCTCGCTTATGCTCCTTTGTTAAACTGCGCCTCTCCCCGTGTGGAGTACCGCAGCTTCAAGTAAATTAAAAGCGCTGCAGTCCCTCCACAACAAAGTACTCGTATTGTAGTCAACCAACCCCGGTTTATCCGCAGCAGGAACTTCGTATCCTCACCATTCGCAAGTTCTTTTGCACCCTGGCTCAGAGCTTCTTTCATATACTGTTACTGGGAATATGGCCTAAAGGTTCACATGAAAATTCAATTAATTTTGAGTACCCAGCACGTACGGGGCGTATACTTACTTGGCTGCGGAGGACCGAAACGTGGTGTGGAGGTTCAGAGGAAGGCGTGGGTTTTTACTATACAAAATTCATAACACAAATCTACTAGCACATTCCTAGATTTATTTCCCAACCGTTTGGGGTTCCTACATTATTATACATAGAAGCTGGGGGGATGTTCACCGATCCAAAGCCCGGCTTACTCACGCGGTCCGTTACTCACGGAGTCTAACTGAGACAGACGCTATCCCCCACTACTCGTGGCTAGCAAATCTACCAGCCAAGAGTGACGTAAACTACAATGTCTCTGGAATGACAAAGTAGAACAGTAATGTAATCCCCAAATTATTAATACGCCACAATGCTTCCGAACGTCTCCGGAGAAGAATTCTTTTCTTTTAGCCGGTGATCTTCCCTTTACCAGGATCCGAACCGACTACCTCAAGTATATCTACTGTCACCGAATGTATCACCTGAGGAAGATTAACCCATCTCTAATCCTATAGTTCCGTCTTTAATATTTAACTCTTTACTGTATTCGCGAGAGACTTGATTGAGGTTGATCTCCTTTAGTATTCTTTTTTGTTCTAGTGACTGTTTCTTTTTGACTGCTTTAGTAGTTTTTATTCCAGGTTTGTCTGTGTTCTCATTAGTCTATAGCTTGTACGCTGAGCGACTGTTTCAAAATAAAAATAAAAGAGTAATAACCACTCGGGAGAATAGAAGGCTATGCGGTGCATACTGAGAATTTTTGGAAACGCTCGGTGCAAACAATTATTCCTCAGCGTCCACATGGCTGACTATTCGTTTACGTGAAGACGTGTTCCTGTATCGTCACTGTGGGGGTATACTACTACCAAAAGTCTAAACAATATAAATCTGAAGAAAATTAGCAGACCAAGGTGCGAAGCTTCCTCGGCCAATTCAGCTTACTAGAAATGTCAGGTCTTCGTGCAAAATTGCGGAAACATATGTGTAAGAATCACTTGTGAGCTTTGCTAGAATGGCATGTCCTCTAGAAAGGTAGGTAATACATTTGGTAAGACGTTCTGACAACCTGGCGCTTGTTAATCTCTGTAGCAGCCTAAAATACTTTATTAATGTTTGACAAGTATTTGACCATAAGCTGAGTGAGATACAATACTGATATCAAATTATTTGAACTGTATGATGAGGCAGTATTTTTAATACTTAAATGATTTCAGTCTAATTATATAATATATAAATTCAATAACAGCCCGCCTTAAAGCATTATTTGTATAAGTAACATATAAAATGTATGTAACAGTCATTGTATTAATGTTTATATTATTGTATACATGTATAATAATGTTATGTGAATGTATTACGTAATTTAATAATGTGGGAGCTGTGAGAATAATAGATCAAAAGTTGCTAACAATAAGGTAACCTTGAGGCAATAATGAATTGGAAAGTTTAATAATGCTACTGGTAATTCTTGGAGCAACAATAACGTAATTTTTAGACAGTTTATAAATAGCCAATCAACAACCAGAAAAAAGCTTAAGTTAAATAAAGGTATTCTATTGGAGTAGGATTAGCCAATCAGAGACTTGAAATAAGATAAAATTTACAAATTCAGGCGGTAGAATTCAGTTGCTAGCAGACAACGTTCCTAACTGGACGCGAGACGCGTCTTCGAGAAGTTTAATACGTATTCAGTGTGAGACAAAAATTCATTACGGCAAATATTATAAAGTTTATGTGTTTAAAAAGTGCAAGTGATTAATAAATAATCACAGTTTTCTGTATAAGTGAAGTGTTATTAATCATGTCAAGGATTAATAAAAGGATTGAAGTAAAAATTATAATCTGAGTAAACCTTCAGCCGCACCACACCCTGTTAAGAAATTCATGTCTCTACAAATTAATACTGACGCAGCCAAGGCAAACATATATATATAATATTTAAAGAAACATTCAATATACAAAGTTGATTCTTAAACTTGGGGCGAAGGCCACCAGGTACCATACTGCGATTGCAACTACTTCAAGTTCGGCTCCCCAACAGTTGAAATACAATACAACTCCTCCTAAAATAAACAACCTTCTCAATGAGAACTTTGGGTAGCCCAAAGATCTTGATTACGGGAGTTTACCTCTCTCACAAACCCCACAAAATCTTGGGTATCTTTATTGCATCATAGTACCAGAAAATGACAGAGTTCCAATCTGGAGGGTGGTCTAAGAATTCACAATTGCCTGGTATAATCTGCGGTATTGTAGTGCAGACAGACAAATTAATACGTATTGAGCACCTCTTATGAGCAATCGTCCTCTCCCAAAACACTACACAATTTTATTTTAGCATCCTGTCAATAATTTTGTAACCTAATATATATAAAATACCAATATAATTATATTTTCAGAACCCTTACCCAGTCAAAGAATAAAGACTTTTACTTCCTGAAAACAGGAATTGCATCTCTTTGGGATTCAAAAAAATCATACTAATATTTTATTTGTTAAACATGAAGTATACAATGTCTTTGCTCTATTTATCTATTTTTACTTTCTCTACTACGTATAGTAAGTAGCGGAAGTATTGTATTCCATCAAAAAATTCGATACCGAGAATTCACTGGAAATACATGTTTTGAGGCCCCCTGAATCCAAAAAAAGCATTTTTGGAAACATGTCCGTGTCTGTGTGTGTCTGTCTGTCTGTCTGTGTGCCTGTGAATAGCATAACTCAGAAACGAACAGTCGGATAAACACCAAACTTGGTATTTAGGTTTAGTATCTTCCAGAGATGCGACACGAAGGTTTTCAAGAAAATCCCCCACCCCAAATTACCCTTTACATGGAACATTTATCGAAAATATTAATTTTCTTTAAAACGGCTCTAACGATTTTGATTAAAATATCATATGTTTAAGATATTTTCATGACAAATGAAATGTATATCTCGAATTTTCTGGGAATGTCTCCAAAAGTATTCTTCATTGTGAACGACTTTTGCATAACTGGTAAAGCATAAGAGATAGACAAAATTTTACTACACAACAAATGTAGATCGCGTTAAAATACACAATTTATGTCATATACATTTTTTTGTTGAGTGAACCATTTTCGAGATATTGCTTGTTATTCCCTTAAATTTTCAAATATTAATATGTTTTCTCAAATTCGTTATTCATTTTTTTGTCCTGGTAATGCAAAGAGAATGGAATACTCCACATAGCAACCAGCTCTTAAAATATTTGACTATAGCTTAAAGCCTACCATATTCCCCTTGCATCTACAAGAAAATTAGCAATAAGATTAACATCTCGATATCTCAATTGACATGAAGCATATGGAGAATAAGCGTTTGTAAAAATAGTTTGTACAAGAGTAGAGAAAGTCATGTGAGTGTAACACATCAGATTTTTATAAGTATTCGGTTTTGACCTGGATTAAACTAGGTAAATATGTATATTTCACGAGCACGTTGACAGACCCGCAATGCCTCAAAACTCCACTTTTGTTCCATGTATCAGCATAGTATTACCGCCTTCACGGTTTACTAAAGAACTTCGCTGGTGGTAGCTAGAAGCTGAAATTGAAAAGCTCTATCAAAATGGAAGATCATTTTGTATTTCTAAGATACATAATTTCGATCATGTGTATTTAATCGCGTCTATTAGATTTTCTAACCAAGTATTACAAAGCAGCATACATTCTATAACATGACTTCTTAGAGTGGTCCGAAAAGACGGTCATTTCATCTTTGTGCTGGATTAACATCTATCTTTAACGTGTTCGGACCCGCACATTTGCCTGACTATAAATATGTTTTATTTTCTCTTTGTGTTAATTTTCGCCTTTCAGTAAAAGTAATGGTTTTTTACCAATCTCATTACACTAATTCTTCAGCAGCGCTTTCTGAAGCTCAGTAGGTAGGGCGGAATTGAGAATTGCTTTTCATAAAACAACCCTAGCGAAAGAATACCGCGCACCGTTTTAGAATCAATGACAGATTCCACAGCTTCAAGTAAGATAGCACATATTTGACATGCCTGCTAGTCAAGTTATGCTGTTGTTCGAACTTAAAGAGATAGAGCTTTAAAGGTAGAACTTATATTGTGATAGTTTTACCACACAGAGCGCAAACCATGTGTTTAATTTAGTGCTTTGTTCTTGGGGATATGAAAGGCCACATCAGTTTCGCGTCTTCTCTTTTGATTCCGTAAAACTGAAGCCTACAATTGCAGTTTAAAAACTACATTTACGCAGAATAAAACCAAACTGATTTAATTGAAAAAATGTTCATACTACAGGCACCCCAAAACACACCAGCATTGTGGTAAGTTATGTATTTTAGGCCTTTTAGGGTATCCATATGTTAAATTTATAATCTTGTAATTATTATAAACATATGTTCAAACTTTTGTTAGAAGCTGCTCTAAAATAATTATAAGTATGTTTTAAAATTCGTGCAAATAATTTTATTTAATAGTTTATTAGAAAAAGCATTTAACCACTACTATAATAATCAGTGATGCTTTAATTCGTAGTTACCAGACAAAAAAAAACTATATTCTAACAAAACACACTCTCAAAACATAAAATAAAAGTTCAACAAAACGTAAAATGCACTCTTTAAAAATGCCTTTAATTTTCCAAATCTGATATAACATTATCATTAATCAAAACGGTTGATCTCACCATGGAATATTCACTCCAAAGACTCGAAGCTTTATTACAAAGAATCTGATTCATTACCTACACACGAGTCCTTGAATTTCGTATAACTTCATAAATAAACTTTCCTTGACTTTTCTGGAAGTATATTAATATTTGTATTTTGGACTGCTTTTAAATTTTTTTCTGGTGAACATTGAAAATCACCTTCTTTGCTCATTTTTACATATGAAACTAGTATCCAAAATCGCAGAATATAACAAAAAAGTTTGTTGATTTATCGTGTCTTTTGTTCCAAAGCCCACATTATACTTTCTCTAAACATACCTATCGTTTCCGAAATATATAAATTTCACTAAATATATTAAATATACAACATTACTAAAATACTCTGAACGTAGATAAAATATTGTAGACAACACGTTACAAACCAGGTTACTCCCTTCGGGCGTGTTCTAACTTGAGCCTCTCGTTACTAAACCTCTACTTTTGTAACTAGTCCTCTAAATACCTATTAATTCTCTAATTATGTTAGTTAACCATCCGTTCCACACAATGTGAACTATTTGGAAAAAACAATAACGCATTTTTTATCTTCATTTTTCACAGCTGTTCCTCAAGGATCAAATTATCATATCTTGAGCAATTTAAAAGTGTAGTAAAAATTATGGCAGTTAATTCATACCTTCTTATTTCTGCTAAAAATTTGAAAGATATTGGTTACAGATGCATCGTTGAAGCATTTTAATGTGTAAAAGTGTAAGAAAAATTCAAGTGTATTAAATGCCTTTGAAATGGCTACCGGAATTAGGCCGAGTATTTACGAGCACTTACAGCATCACATGATAGTATTTTATAGGCTCCAAGGACAAAAGCCATAATAGGTGATTCAAGCTAAAGCTTAATAGTGGGTAAAATACAAGGGGTAAAATAAAAACACTTTTAACACGTGTGTCAGATCAAAGATAGCAGAAGGCTGCCAATATAACGTATAGATTAACTCTACAACGAATTGTCACGAATTTTATTGTGAACAGATAATGCGAGCGGTATGAGAAATTAATCATGTAAACATACATTATGAAAAGTACTTTTAAATGTGGTAACAGATGGTTTTTAATTTCACATCTTAATCTTTAAATACCTTTTCTCTGATATTATTTTCATCAAATAGGCAACCACACATTAAATAAGTTCTCTTAAAATTGTATTATACATTTTCCAACTACAGGTCTAAATTCTAGCAATAAACACTATCAATACCTTGCAAAATTTTAATTTTAATAAAGATTATTGTGTGGCGAGCTTTTAGTTTGTTGAAAACCATTTTATTGAGCACTTAGCTTTATATTTTTAATGTAAAGTGTTTAGTTTACCAAACAATCATTAAGTAGCAGGAAAACAAATAAAATAAAATTTTAATTGAAAATTGTAAATTAGTATGCCTAACTGTATGGGAGATTGTGTTGCGTTTTTTTAAGTAATAATTTTTACAAATTTATAAAAGCATTTTTCCCCCAATCATCATGCAGAACATACTTAAAACTGCACTCGGACAAAATTTAATTTTTGTCTCAGTAGTTTAAAGAAAGCAGAATTTAAAAGTAAACTAAAAGGGCACCTACACTAGGTACTCCTAATGGTCTTAAAACCTCGTTTGGGATGTCACGTTTAGGAAACGTTTCTTTCTTAAGCTGTATTATGCTTGTAATAAAACAAACTTTCAGAAATATTTCACCCTATCTTTAATACATGACACATCTGATGGAATTCTTCTTTTGGCCGCCTTCTATTTAATTACACGTCAACACTGATCTTGCTGTTTTAAATATTAAAGTCTTTTATAGTAATTTCCATGTCCTGATTCCAAAACTGAAGTCCATATTGTGTATCACATACCATTCCTTTCAAAATTCCTATCTTCCATTTTTATTTATTTGTGTATCTGTTATGTGATCATAAACCATTACACTACTGAAACAATGCCATCTATTGGAATAAAGCTACTAAAAGGAAAAATTGATTGTTTCATGGCAGGTGGCAGCACATTCTAAGCCGGTTACATAATTTTGTATTGAGAATTCATCTGTAGCAGGGCTTAATAGTTGTATAAATCAATAAATTAGCATTTAAACAATACCATTTTGTTATCTTTATCATATAAAACTCAGTGCAGCATAATGGAAAGAAGGTGTTATATAAATAATCCAAATTCATTTTGTTGTATTTGTTGTAGTTTCATTGTGAAGAAGCAGGAAAAAACCCTCATTTGTAAGAAAAGCGTACAAAGCTTACTTCGGAATTGAAATAGGAGATCAGTTCAGGTCTTGGGCTCCTCATAATGTGTGCAGTGTTTGTGTTGAAGACTTACGAAATTGGACAAAGGGGAAGAAACAATCACTATGTTTTCGAATACCAATGGTGTGGCGTGAACCTCACAATCAGTGATGACTGTTAATATGACGGGTTTTAATGCAAGGAACAAAGCAGGAATTGTATACTCAAACTTGTCATCTGCTATGAGACCAGTGGCTCATGGCCCTGGTATTCATATACCTAAGCCACCTATAGACAGTAGTGAACTTATTTCAGATACACACAGTAACAGTGATTCACCATCATCACTTGTGTCCGAGGAGTTCGTTCCTGAAGCATGAAATGCGCCAAAAACATTATCACAAGCCAAGCTAAATGATATTTTAAGGGATTTAAATCTTCCCAAGGTGTTAGGTTCCAGGCTACAGGAAAACAGCTTACTTGCAGCTGATACATCAGTGACTTTCTACAGGAACAGAGAAAAGGATATCTTGCAATACTTCAATGAAAAAGAAAATCTAACCGAGCGGGATGGCTTAGGCAGTAAAGTCTGTGGCCCGCATTCGGGAGGTCTCGGGTTCAATCCCATGGGCCGAACAATCTGTCTGAGGCTTTTTCGTGGTTTTTCTCAGTCGCCAAGATAAATACCGGATTGGATATTTAATGCCACGACACTAAGTTCCATCTTAAGTCTAAAACAATAGTAAAATGAAAAATAAGAGGTAATAGCGAATGCTCTTCCATCTATCTACAGACAATGTAAGCAGTTAGACTGGGCGGCACCCTAATGCCATCTGCACGGCACGAAGCAGGGGCTACAGGAATGAGACTAGAAGGCTAACTGTTCGCCTTTCTGTGTGAGGGCGGCGGTTAAATAGACGGCACCCTAATGACATCTGCACGGCATGAAGCAGGGGCTACAGGAATGAGACTAGAAGGCTAACTGTCCGCCTTTCTGTGTGAGGGCGGGGGTTAGACTGGACGGCACCCTAATGTCATATCATGAAGCAGGGGCTACAGGAATGAGACTAGAAGGCTAACTGTCCGCCTTTCTGTGTGAGGGCGGCGGTTAGACTGGACGGCACCCTAATGTCATATCATGAAGCAGGGGCTACAGGAATGAGACTAGAAGGCTAACTGTCCGCCTTTCTGTGTGAGGGCGGCGGTTAGACTGGACGGCACCCTAATGTCATATCATGAAGCAGGGGCTACAAGAATGAGACTAGAAGGCTAACTGTCCGCCTTTCTGTGTGAGGGCGGCGGTTAAACTGGACGGCACCCTAATGACATCTGCACGGCATGAAGCAGGGGCTACAGGAATGAGACTAGAAGGCTAACTGTCCGCCTTTCTGTGTGAGGGCGGGGGTTAGACTGGACGGCACCCTAATGTCATATCATGAAGCAGGGGCTACAGGAATGAGACTAGAAGGCTAACTGTCCGCCTTTCTGTGTGAGGGCGGCGGTTAGACTGGACGGCACCCTAATGTCATATCATGAAGCAGGGGCTACAGGAATGAGACTAGAAGGCTAACTGTCCGCCTTTCTGTGTGAGGGCGGCGGTTAGACTGGACGGCACCCTAATGTCATATCATGAAGCAGGGGCTACAGGAATGAGACTAGAAGGCTAACTGTCCGCCTTTCTGTGTGAGGGCGGCGGTTAAACTGGACGGCACCCTAATGACATCTGCACGGCATGCAGCAGGGGCTACAGGAATGAGACTAGAAGGCTAACTGTCCGCCTTTCTGTGTAAGGGCGGGGGTTAGACTGGATGGCACCCTAATGTCATCTGCACGGCATGAAGCAGGGGCTACAGGAATGAGACTAGAAAGCTAACTGTCCGCCTTTCTGTATGAGGGCGGCGGTTAGACTGGACGGTACCCTAATGACATCTGCACGGCATGAAGCAGGGGCTACAGGAATGAGACTAGAAGGCTAACTGTCCGCTTTTCTGTGTGAGGGCAGCGGTTAGACTGGACAGCATGAAGCAGGGGCTACAGGAATGAGACCTTGAAGGCTAACTGTCCGCCTTTCTGTGTGAGGGCGGCGGTTAGACTGGACGGCACCCTAATGTCATCTGCACAGCATGAAGTAGGGGCTACAGGAATGAGACTAGAAGGCTAACTGTCCGCTTTTCTGTGTGAGGGCAGCGGTTAGACTGGACAGCATGAAGCAGGGGCTACAGGAATGAGACCTAGAAGGCTAACTGTCCGTCTTTCTGTGTGAGGGCGGCGGTTAGACTGGACGGTACCCTAATGTCATCTGCACAGCATGAAGCAGGGGCTACAGGAATGAGACCTAGAAGGCTAACTGTCCGTCTTTCTGTGTGAGGGCGGCGGTTAGACTGGACGGTACCCTAATGTCATCTGCACAGCATGAAGCAGGGGCTACAGGAATGAGACCTAGAAGGCTAACTGTCCGCCTTTCTGTGTGAGGGCGGCGGTTAGACTGGACGGCACCCTAATGCCATCTGCACAGCATAAAGCAGGGGCTACAGGAATGAGACCTAGAAGGCTAACTGTCCGCCTTTCTGTGTGAGGGCGGCGGTTAGACTGGACGGCATCCTAATGCCATCTGCACAGCATGAAGCAGGGGCTACAGGAATGAGACCTAGAAGGCTAACTGTCCATCACATATCATTCAAAGAGATATCCACCAACAGATCCGTCGCGATATGACCAAGGAGTTAAAGCGACGTAAAATAAAATAGAATAATAAAAAGCAAATCTAGTTTTTTGTAATAACATTCCAGACTTAGTAAAGAAACTGGGTTGTGTTACATATGGTCCACATAAATGGAGGCTATTTATTGATTCTAGCAAAAGAAGTCTTAAGGGTGTGCTGCTTCACAATGGAAATGCTATTTCTTCAGTTCCAGTAGTGCACTCAGTGCAGCTGAAGAAGAATTATGGAGGTTTGAAGTATCCTTTGGAGAGAATTAAATATCTTGAGCATCAGTGGTTAATGTGTGGAGATTTGAAAGTAATCTGTATGATATTAGGCAACAACAGAGATTCACAACATTTCCATGTTATTTATGCAAGAAACAAACATTGGAAACAAAGACAATGTCCCAAGAGAGAAAGTTTAACGCCATAGAGTAAGAACATAACGGTTAGCCTAGTGGATTCTAAGAAAATACTTTTACCGCCCCTTCATATAAAACCTGGTGTAATGAAACAGTTCGTAAAATCATTTGATCAAGATGGTGATTGTTTCAAATATCTCAGTGTCAAATTTCCCGCTGTTTCTGAATCAAAAATAAAAGAAGGAATCTTTGTGGGTCCGCAAACCAGAGCTCTATTTAAAGACAGGCAATTTGAAGCTACTGTGACTTCTGAAGAGAGCAATTTGGAATGCATTTTAAGAAGTTATGGACAATTTTGTAGGAAAAAATAAACATCCTGACTATGTTAAAATTGTGAACAACATGCTACAGAAGTTCTAGAACTTTGGGATGCAACATGAGTCTCTAATTACACTTTCTATTTTCATATTTGGACGTCTTTCCTGACAACCTGGGGGCAGTCAGAGAGAAACAAGTGGAGAGGTTCCATCAGGATATTCGACAAATGGAGAGGAGATACCAAGGACGATGGAATTCTTCAATGATTGCAGATTACTGCTGGGTGCTGTGTAGGGATTCCACGGCAACACACAAGAGTAAATCCAAGAGACAAAATTCGATACCAAACTAACAAGAGTTTATTAGTTTGCTGTTTATAAAGTCAACTTAAATGTGATATTTGGAAATAAAAACACTCACAAATTCATTTGTAACTCTTATACAACTTATAAGTATATATGTTTTCGAAGAAAATATGTAAATATTTCAGTTCTTATTTGTAAGAAAACCTGATGTAATGAAGAAAAACAGAAGTAATTTTTGAAATCAGCCGTACTGAAATATTAAGAATTACCTTTCAAATGTAAAACAGCCCAAAAAAGTTTCATTTGTAGACCTGTGTTATCGTTACATAGTTTCGGATAAGTGAATTAATAGAAGAAAATTCACCAATGTTACTCGAACTCGTTCATTAAGATTTTAATACTACGAATTAAATAACATTAAACTGTGCAACAACCAAGATATAGAAACAAACTATTTTTAGTTGGAGAATAGGTTTGAAATTAGTACTCTCCGAGATTAATTACTGTATTTACACGTCCATAGCTGGAAACCTTTGAAGGGAATGCTGTACAAAGCTTAATGTTTACATTCTCAGCTACATAGACGCGAAATATTACAATAAGTTTGGAGAGAGGGGCATTATTAAATATTTGCATAAAAAGTTTGCGCAACGTTTTGTTACCTACTCCAGTTCATGATAACGCATGCGTAACCCCGGAGAGTTTTGTGCTCTGAAGAGAGATTCAAAAGCTAATTATGGGATGTTGAGGGAGAAAGAGGGAAAATGTGTGGAAAAGAGATGGCTAGAAAGAAGAAAGAGATCATAATCCAGCACTTTCCGTTGCCCAGGGAAACAACATTTTTATACCACCGTCGTCGTCGTTGTCCTGCTAGTAATCGATTCGAGTCAGCGAAGTAGAAACAAAAAAAGCCACACACGTATAAACAGAGGCCTTATTTTTTCCGTAACCTGTTGGAAAACTCAATTTCCACATTCACCCTCAGCCTGCTGGAGTTGAAAAGTTTTGTAATAAAGTTGAGTTTCGGATGTGCTATTAAATTTAGAGGTTCTGTCTTTAGAGAAAAAGAGAGCTGTAGACCTCGGATGGCAATATACTTTCAAACATGCAGAGTTCCAATTTCAGATATTGCTTGGTGAAGAAGGCATCTTAAAATATTAACTAACCACAAACTACTTTTAAAATAAATAATTATTTAAGCTTTGGAAGTAAAATTTTCAGAATTTGCTCGTTGCAAAATATACTTTTAAGTAGATTCATCGATTATTGCATGAACATAAATTCTGTCTTTTAACTCACATGATACAACGCTTTCATTTGCTATATTGAATTGGATTGCGTTCTGAGAGTTCACTAGCAGCCAGAAAGGCCCGTGAACATTGAACACGTCAAGGAAGTGTACAATTTAGTTGCATATGTACATAAACATTAGATGTGAACATAGAACACTTAAAAAAATAATACTTATGATGTACAAAATGAAACAAAACAGGGATATTTTGTAATTATGTACAGAAACAAAATCAAATACTTCCCTGCACTTATATGACTAACATAATATGTATATACAAATACAATTTGGCTGCATATAAATTACAATACCTGAGCTTTGTTTTAAACCTTCACTAGGCTTTTATAGCCTGTACGTCTCATCATTTAGTTCTATTTGATTTGCATCAATTGTCACATTTAAATAGCTTTCATTAATTCTAGAGCAGGCATCAAAATATAATTGACAATTATTTGTCATACAGTTAAATACTACTTACAGAGCACATAAGTGTTATCAGGATAATTTTTCATTGAGATAATTTTGTACAGAATAGAATACTTTGAGCAAAGGTATTCTTTAACAGCAATTTTAAAAGCATTAAAATTGTCAACTTTTCCCTTAAGATCATTAGGAAGAGCATTAAATATTTTTATGGTTTCACAACATACACTTTTCTGATAGCAAGAAAGTTTTGCACTAGGATGATGGATGATGGATGTTACATTTGTGTCTGGTGTTTATCTCATAAATGGCCTTGTTTGTTATAAATGTAGCTCGATTGCATTACAAAGAATTGTAATAGAGATAATATATACATACAAGGCGGAGTTAACATCTTCAGGCCTCTGAAAAGGTCTTTGCAAGAGTGTCTGTTATGTGTGTTGGAAATTATTCTTATAACCTTCTTTTGCAGAAGGAATATTCGTTTACTTTCCACTAAGTTGCCTCAGAATAATATTCCACACTACATAATAGAGTTAAAACACACTATGTGATCAAAAGTATCCGGACACTCCCACAAACATACGTTTTTCAGCTCAAGTGCATTGTGCTGCCACCTACTGCCTGTACTCATTATCCACGACCTCGGTAGTCATTAGACATCGTGAAACAGCAGAATGGGACGCTCCGTGGAACTCACGGACTTCGTACGTGGTCAGGTGATTGGGTGTCACTTGTGTCAGAAGTCTGTACGCAAGATTTCCACACTCCTAAACATCCCTAGGTCCACTGTTTCTAATGTGATAGTGAAGTGGAAACGTGAAGTCACATGTACAGACAAAAGCGTACAGGCCGACCTGGTCTATTAACTGACAGAGACATTTGAAGAGGGTCATAACGAATAATAGCCAGACATCTATCCAAACCATCACACAGGAATTCCAAACTGCATCAGGATCCACTCCAAGTACTATGACAGTTAGGCGTGAGGTGAGAAACCTTGAATTTCATGGTCGAGCGGCTGCTCATAAGCCACACATCACGCGGGAAAATGACAAACGACGCCTTGCTTGGTGTAAGGAGCGCCAACATTACACGATTGAACAGTGGCAAAACGTTGTGTGGAGTGACGAATCACGGTACACAATGTGGCGATCCGATGGCAGGGTGTGGGTATGGCGAATGTCCGGTGAACGTCATCTACCAGCGTGTGTAGTGCCAACAGTGAAATTCGGAGGTGGTGGTGTAATGGTGTGGTCGTGTTTTTCCTGGAGGGGACTTGCACCCCTTGTTGTTTTGCGTGGCCGGATCCCAGCGCAGACCTACATTGATATTTTAAGCACCTTCTTGCTTCCCACTGTTGAGCAATTCGGGGATGGCGATTGCACCTGTTCATACTGCACGGGCTGTGGCGGAGTGGTTACATGACAATAACATCCCTGTAATGGACTGACCTGCACAGAGTCCTGACTTGAATCCTATAGAACACCTTTGAGATGTTTTGGAACGCCGACTTCGTGCCTGGCCTCACCGACCTACATGGATACCTCTCCTCAGTGCCGCACTCCGTGAAGAATGGTCTGCCATTCCACAAGAAACCTTCCGGCACCTGATTGAAAGTATACCTGCGAGAGCGAACGCTGTCATCAAGGCTAAGGGTGGGTCAACACCATATTGACTTCCAGCATTAGCGATGGAGAGCGCCACGAACTTGTACGTCATTTTCAGCCAGGTGTCCGGATACTTTTGATCACGTAGCGTATATCGTTGATGAACGAAGGGCACTTCTGCGGTTCGTTTTGGAGTTTGGAGAATTTTGTTTAAGAACTTCCTTTCTTTATGAAACAATGATCAATATCCGTTAAGGTTGATTCTTTATTTCTGAAATTATTGTTATTATTCACATCTTCATTTAACTATGTCAAATAATCGTAATAACAACTATTAAAGGAGAGGCAACTTTAAACAAACGTGGAATGATGGTTGAGCATAGGGCTGATAAGGCAATCTCGTAAACTTTTTATTATTCACAATCCTCAAAAGAAGAAAAGCCGGATAGATAAACGTTCTATATGGCACTGAGATATGGACTTTTCTGAGAAGGGAAGACTCAAGCTACAAAGAAATATGTTAGACCATAACCCAAGATGGAAAAGAAGTGTTGGATTTCCATATAAGAAATGGGGAGACCAGACTTTTTATCAAGATGGAACAGTTCGCAATGTACTGAATAGTGACGTTAGTATTTATTATTATTATTATTATTATTATTATTATTATTATTATTATACTCTTTATTCAAGAGACGTTGAATGTATAATCTAATTTATAAATGTTTCATATACTCTGTCAATTGGTTACACATTGTTATGTGAAATCATTAACCTGCTTTTAATAAATAATAGTATAACGGCCTACGGCCTTCGCGCAACTACGGGTAAAATAAAATTACTTTTAACACGTATGGCATATACTATGTTTACTTTCTTTACCACGTACGTAGTAGGTAGAGAAGGTATTGCATTGCATTCCACCTAAAAATTCTGTACCGAGATTTCACCGGAAATACATGTTTTGAGACCCCTGAATCTGAAAAAACATTTGTTGAAATATCTCCGTGTGTGTCTGTGAACAGTATAACTCAAAAACGTAAAGTGGAATCAAATACCTGGTATTTGAATTCAGTATCTTCCAAGGATGCGACACGAAGATTTTCAAGAAAATTCCCTCATCCCCAACAACCTTTTACATGGAACGTTTTCGACAATTTTATTTTCTAAAAAATGGCTATAACGATTTTGATTAAAATACCACATTTGAAAGATATTTACATGGAAAATAGAATGTATATCTTCAATTTTGTCGGAATAACCATTTCTATGACTATCCCCATTGTGTATACACTGGTGTGCAAAACCTTAGGACGAAATAGGTAAGTTAACATAACAAATGAACCACTTGGTGGGAGTAGATGAAGGTGCGGGAGGATGTTGCCAGAGGTCTCTCACACGCACACAGAAAGCTGGACGTCACATGGCATGAGTGTAGCGAGCTTATAGTGCCAAATTGGTCTGGTCCCGCAACACGGGGCAGTTGACGAAACAGGACAAGACGGTGTGCGGCAATTAGCGAGCTGTTATGGTGCACTGTTGTGGTGTTCTTCATAGCAACATGGCCCGTATACACCATTGGGATGACTTCACACGGGGAAGAATCATCGGGAAACTGGAAGAAGGGCGAAGTGTGACGAGTGTTTCTCAGGTGTTTGGAATTGCTCACAGCATTGTTTCACGTGCATGGGGATGACCGCTACATTGTGCAACATGCAAGAAGGGATCCACGCCAAACAGCGGATGCAATGCATCAAAATTTTACCAACGAGGAATGGGGTTGCGTGCTCTTCTCAGATGAGAGCATATTCAGTCTAAGTAGTGATTCTAGACGTACACTTATCTGGCTATATGTAGGAACACGTAATGAACATGGTCGTTTTGGTGGTCCGGGTGTTATGGTTTGGGGAGGCATAATGTTGCATGGGCGCACCCCGCTCCAAATCTTTGAACACGGTGCGCTCACTGGTCAGCGTTATTGTGATACTGTACTCCTTCCCCATGTGCGCATTTTCAGGGGTGCAGTCGGCCCTGACTTCATTTTTATGGATGACAATGCGCGACCGCATCGAACCTCGCAGGTGGAGGATCCCTTGGAACGAGAGGATATTCGGCAAATGGACTGGCCTGCACGTTCCCCTGATTTAAATCCCATCGAACACGTGTGAGATGTTTGGATAGACGCATTGCAGCACATCCACATGCACCAACGACCATCCAACAGTTGTCAACAGCGCTGGTGGCGGAATGGAACGCCCTACCACAAGAACTGGCTACAACCTTGTGGCCAGCATGGGAGCACGATGCAGAGCTTGCATGGCTGTCCGTGGTGATCATTCACCCTTTTAAGCACCTTGTGTCTGTTTCTGTAAATCTAGAGAGCCACCATATGTCGTATTGACTTTAGTGTAGCTTATGATCTATGAATAAAAGTGGCATTTCTGTTCGTCTAATTGCATATTTCGTTTAGTTGCCTACTGTAGCAACCCGTAGCAGTTCCCTCTATGTATGATTCAAGTTTCATCGAGCTATGTTACTTGGCAGTGTCACAGAATGCGAAGATTACGAAATGTGTATAACAAAATGTGTAATGTAGCTCTTTCTGCAAAGGTTTATTTGGATTCAAATGAAGCAGATATAAAAATAGTTTACTAACAGTAGTGTGTATAGCCACTTATAAACGATACAAGGTAGAGAAAATCCTGTGAATGTATACATCAGATTTTGTTTCAAATCATTAATCCCTCTAGAGATCAGATCTCCCTATAGTTCAGGATGAAGTGTCTCCCTACAGGACACGTAGCATGATGGAGATATCGTTAGCAGCGTCACTCCTCTCCGTTCTTGTCAAATGAAGGAGACAAGTAGACAGATATACTGTTGTGTTCTCGTATTGTTAGAGGCGCGACTTCCAATTTGCAGCACTCAGAAGTTATTTGTGAACTTTGAAAGAGATTCTTACTCTCTGCTTTCTTGTCATCGTTAATTTGTATACACAGCAGAAGGAAAAACATCCAATGCTGAAATCGCTTTTATAATAATATTAAAGTAAGGTATTGTGGTTCGAATTGGACATCAGCGATAACGCTTTATTGTTTGTGAGAACGATTGTAATTGAATTTTACTCCTAATAATTACAAGGACTGAATTATGCTACTACACAGCAATCGGTAGATTCAAAGCCTTTAATGGGTACCAGAATTTTCCGAATACCATATACATGTTGTACATATTGAATTGAAAATAATGTATAATCATTCTCAAAGAATCAGTGGATGCTGATATTAATAAAACACTACTGAAAGTAATTATTAAGTATTTAGTAGTGTACAAAAGAATTTACTTGACAAGAAATTAAACTTATTTTGTATTTCTACATTTCGTCGAAAGTTATTTGCAGCGAACAAAAATAGAACTCGTGAAATAACTAAATCAGGATTTTCAAATTTATATATAAATACCGAATGGAAGATGTATTGAGGTAAATGTTAGTTTATCTTTTAGAGGCAGTTTTTGCTTTACAAATAGGCACTACTGTTAAACATGGCAGCTGACAGTTAACTCCCAAAGTAGATTTTCGTACATTTGCTGCAAAAGTTACAATACCTCGTGAACGCGAATAAACTCATAACTTGAATAATTTTTAATCAGATAACATGAGAAAATAAATTTTTTAATTCAACAAAAAGTTCAGGTGTTTAAGCTAAGTAGTTGGCGAAAGCAAAAAAAAACCTCACAATATAAGAAAACAATTATACGACGTATAGTATTAGTAATATTCTCCCCAGTGTTGTATCTCAGAACCTTTTGGGGGTTATGGCAGCACACGTCTTGGATGTCTTGTTGTCAGCTTTAGTGAAAATTTCGGTGTATATAATAAAAAATACTAACTCTAACGAAACTGCGTGCTTGAGGAAGAAAATAAATATTATGAAAAGTAAATTAAAGTTCTTGAAACCTGTCTTAATTGTTCCATATTTAGATATGATGTTATAAAAATGAACAAAATATTACTTCTGCTGGGATAAGTGTTCAGTGTTCACCTTTTTTATTAATATCTCTATACAGAATCGCCTCCTAAGCTGCAACCTGTCTACCTGACATGTTGAGAGCAGTTTTATAAACCAGTGCATGGGAGGAAGAGTATACAGGACGTTTCGGAATATTCCTAACGATAGAGCAATTGCAAGTAAATGGAGAAGATCAGACGAAAAGATGTTGCAATTTTGAACAGTTTTGTTTCCAACAAGGCTTTCTAAGTATGTAAATAGTTAACTGAACGTCCATAGAAAAGAAATAAAACTATTGCCTTTCAAGATTAGATAGCTTAGATTTTGTTATAACTCTGTTTTTTGGCGGACTGATATATTATATCCCTGTAGATGAATGTTTGCTTCCGTCATGATTCGATAGCGGTTCAGACTGGCGCTGTTACCATGTTGTTCGGAAAGGTTATGTTTGAATAAGCAAATGGAGGCGCTGACACGACGGAAGGTGGCTCAGACATTGTAAAAGTCCAATAGGTGTGAAATACTACTGTTCTGTAATTTTAATATGGTTCTCGTCTACATACGAGGGCGATACTAAACATTTTTGGAATACCATGTTTCTAAAAACAAATGAAGTTTCCTTATATTTTATATCTACTTTCTAAAGTTTTGCGATATAGAGAATGTGTTCGAGTTTGTTCGATTTTCTCTAATAGTTTGCTAATTATCATAACCTTCCATATCCATTTCATCCTGACATAAAATTCCAGTTAAATTACTAAATTATTTTAGTGTTTCTTTATCTTAGAAACGTCTTCTAGCCTCTTTCCAAAATACTCTAACTTTTGGTTCTCTTTTTCTCCATATATACCTTAATTCATTAACCTCCAAAAGATTTCTTAGACTACTCAGCCATCCCTTAGTTAGACATGATTCTTGATATATTAAACATTACTTAGCTAGACTGTCGTCATTTTGGTTTAAAAACCTGTAGCAGTATTTTAAAACTCTCCCCAGAATCAAACCTTTTCTTGTATGAATTTTCCATCCATTTCTTTGCAAAATGATCTATGTACTGTATCCACAATTCCCCAAGAATTTTCCATTTCCCAAATTTCAATACCATAAATTATTTGTGCTTCGACCATTGTATTATATATTTTAATAACTTCCAATTGTGGTATTTTAAGACATTTTTAAAAAAATACTCATAAAAGAGAGCAGTATTTACTTAGAGTTTTAAAAATGTGAAAATAGAGATCGAACAGAAAAGAAGAAAATTTATAGATAAGTTATAACTGGAGTGGTAATAAACTGATTTTAGTGATTCTAATGTGATCAATCTGTTAATATTACTAAATTATTTAGAAAATTATGAGTTGTATAAAGAATAGCCTGTTTAATAGCAAATATTTCAGCATTAAATATAGATGTAGAAGACGGTAGCTTGAATGTTTTTGAAACGAAATTTTCAATATAGAAAACAGTACCTAGTGGATTATCCTCCAAATATTTTGAACCATCTGTATATATTACTGCAGTCGAATTGTGCATCACGTTAACACGGAGTGTAACTAATAATTTCTTATTTATATCAGCATTACACATATTGTACTGGATGAGTGAAGTGCCCACATCTACTTCATGTATGAGTGTCTCATAAAAATATGTGAAACAAGGCTAGATTGAAAATCGATAGACGGTTTCTTTATATTAATTAACTAACTGAATTTCCTTAAGAATAATTGGGTATTTCTCTCCTTTGTATTTCTTAACTAAATCATGTTTCTGAAGTAACAACAAAACAGTAACACCTTAAAAATAACATTAGTACGCCTATTTCTTGTATCCCGAGAAACAATCATAAATACATTTGTGAAATGGAAGGGGAAATATAAAATTATTAAAAGTATCTAAGATGCAATTACACAGAACAGTATAAAATATTCTGTAGCTGTCTTTCGGGGTTATGTGTATGGTTTAAACAGCACGTAAAATGTGCTATGGTTTAAAAAGCAGTTTATTTCTACAAATGATTCTCTTTTTATTCCTATAACTTTCATTGTTGTTACACATTTTTGTAATAATTGTTATAATTTTTCTGATAGCTTAATTTTTTATGTAACTTATAATATATGGTAAAATATTTTTTTGTAAAATTCACTTATAGTTTTTTGTTTACAATCACTAAATTTGTATGTTTATTCTTTGTCACTAGGCAAGCTCATCTATGCGCCAGACCAATAAATAAATAATAGTAGCTGCAACCATTTACATAAAAATGTGTTACCCAGGCATTCTCATCTAAAATATAAAAGAAATTCGTTTACATTTTCATACTATGTAGAGTTTTCTTCCTCATACGAGGGTAATCCAGAAAGTTCCAGACATTTTGAAATAAAAAATTAACAAAATGCCAATATCAACGTTCATTATCTACATTTGAAAGGTACACTCTTAAGCTATTTTTCTATATAATCGCCATTCAAATTGAGGCATTTATCATACCGTGGCACAAGTTTCTCAATGCCCTCTCTGTAGAAATCTGCCGTCTGCGACTTCAACCACTGGTTTACACCGGCATACAGTTCAGCGTCAATATCAACGCATCAATTTGATGCACCACACTCCGTGAAATTTGGGAAAAATGTTCCGAAAGTTCTGTAATCGTGAAACGACGATTTTTCATTGATCTGCATTGACAGTTCATCAGTCATAAGGCTAGGCCTACCACTGCGATCCTCGTCGTGAACATTGGTACGGCCATTTTTAAAATCAATGCACCACTTCCTGACTTGGCTTTCACTCATTATTCATTGCCCGTAAACATCGCAAAATTGACCATAAATTTCAATTGGTTTGTTCTTTTTAGCCAACCGCACTTCACAAGTGGCGGGATTTTCTATTGCAGCGCACACTTTAACAACGTCTGGGACTTTCTGGACTGCCCTCGTATGATTTTAATATGTTCACATTTCTTAGTTTGTTTAGAAACAAATTCAGCTCAATGGAGTAATATACTTCGTCCACTATGGTGGTCCACAAATATTGGTAGTAGTTAAATTTTATTTCAAATAAATAAATATTGGTATCCCTGAATATGTCTAATTTTATAATTAAACGTTTAATAATAATTCCTTTGCTGATATCATCCTTCCTGTTCTCTTAAAACTGGGGAATTCATCTCTGGCTGCAACAGTTGCCCAAGTTGTGCTTTTTCTAACCTATACATGTCTTTGCTATGATGGTGATTATGACATGTAATAAAACTATAAGAAAAGCTTCTCTAATTAATTTTGGATAAATAACTGATTTTACATTGAGCCAAAAATTCCTTTTTTGAATTGTTTCATGTATCAGCTCCTATAAAACTACATACATTAAAATACTTTTTTTCCTCAACATAGACAAAAATACATGTGGCATTTTAGCAATTTTCCAAGTGGGGTTGTAAGACGGCACACTAAAAGAACCGATGTATCATTTATTTTAAAACAATTTGAATTGGGATTCTTTGCCATGTATTGCTATTTAAAACTTCGATAGGATAATTCCATGATGTTTACCTTAATACTATGTATTTCCGTACGTCAGCCGATTTCATTGTCTTTTTTTTTGTCTTTTTTTAAGGGAAAGCTTTTTAAGGTTTCGATCACAAAATAAGCACAGGAATAGGCGTGTTTTAATATTTATTAACACTCCAATAACAAACCAGCATTTGATATGCGTTGTTCTGCAAATTATAATGTAGTTCAAATTAAATGGCATGGCAACTTCTCTTTTCGTTTTAACTTGATCTCCCCCATCCCTAAAACTAACCTTACAATTCGGGCTCCGAGGAATGGGGAAAAAAAGAAAAAAAAACGCACTGGGATTAGTGTACCTGGGCTGAGTTTGATGACGGCCTCCTACCGTGACGTCATACACCCACTGTTGGGGCCTTGTTCCTAGTAGTCGTTGAGTAGACGCCCTCTAAATGTTCAGTGTCGCTTTTCAAACTCAGATGGCAGAGCCGGTGAATTATGTTCAAATGATACCGGGTTAAATGTAGCTGAGAGATGTTTACCATGAGGGTAAGAAAATACTCAGTAACTTCTATCCAGATTCGAACTCCGGGCTGGAAGACCAATATGCTACCACCATGACATAGGGTGGGCGAATATTGTATGTTCGGAGTCTTTTGAGACAGTGGAAAGGGAAGATAAGGATGCGGCAGCTATCACGAAGAGCCGCTTCACGTTGCCAACCTGGGCACGAGCAATTGATTTTCTAGCTTCCCCTATCCACTGTCTCAAAAGACTCTGAACAAAGAGTAACTCTAAGCTCGGTGAACTTCGGCTTCATTTCAGCATAGATTTCATTACAATCATTAATCCCCCTATATGGCCTGCACTTTGTAGGATGTTAAACTTATAAAAAAACAAAACAAAAGGGTCTGTTTTGATTACGTTTATATGGCCCCATTAACAATAAAAATTGGGCGAAACACAAAATAAAGTTTAAAAGCTAGATGATACACTACGTGATCAAAAGTATCCGGACACCTGGCTAAAAATGACGTAATAGTTCGTGGCGCATTCCATCTGTAATGCTGGAAGTCAATATGGTGTTGGCCCACCCTTAGCCTTGATGACAGCGTTCACTCTCGCAGGAATACTTTCAATCAGGTGCTGGAAGATTTCTTGGGGAATGGCAGCCCATTTTTCACGGAGTGCGGAACTGATAGTAGGCATCGCTGTAGGTCGGTGAGGCCTGGCACGAAGTTGGCGTTCCAAAACACCCCAAAGCTGTTCTATAGGACTCAAGTCAGGACTCTGTACAGGCCAGTTCATTGCAGGGATGTTATTGTCGTGTATATCACTCCGCCACAGCTCGTGCAGTATGAACAGGTGCTCGATCGTGTTGAAAGATGTAATTGCCATCCCCGAATTGCTCTTCAACAGTGGGAAGCTAGTAGGGGCCACGCAAAACAACAAGAGATACAACCCCCCTCCAGGAAAAACACGACCACACCATAACACCACCACCTCCGAATTTCACTGCTGGCACTACACACCCTGCCATCGGATCGCTCCATTGTGTACCGTGATTCGTCACTCCACACAACGTTTTGCCATTGTTCAATCGCGTAATGTTGACGCTCCTTACACCAAGCGAGGCGTCGTTTGGCATTCTCCTGCGTGATGTGTGGCTTATGAGCAGCCGCTCGACCATGGAAACCAAGATTTCTCACCTCACGCCTAACTGTCATAGTACTTGGAGTGGATCCTGATGCAGTTTGGAATTCTTGTGTGATGGTAGATGTCTGCGTATTACTCTTTACGACCCTCTTCAAATCTCGGCTTTCTCTGTCAGTCAACAGCCGAGGTCTGCCTGTACGCTTCTGTGCTGTATATGTCCCTTCACGTTTCCACTTCACTATCACATCAGAAACAGTGGACTGGGGATGTTTAGGAGTGTGGAAATCTCGCGTACAGACTTCTGACACAAGTGACACCCAATCACCTGACCACGTTCAAAGTCCTTGAGTTCCACGGAGCGTCCCATTCTGCTGTTTCGCGATGTCTAATGACTACTAAGGTCGCGAATAATAAGTACCAGACACTTAGTGGCAGCAAAATGCACTTAAGATGAAAAACGTATGTTTATGGGGTATCCGGATACTTTTGATCACATAGTGTATGTATTGTAATGGAACCGTTCACAATGAATCACGTAAACATAAAAATAAGCATAAAATTAAACTAAATTTGCAAGGAGGAAGCTTTCAGGTTGGTCTACGTCAAACATAAACTAGCCAATCAAAGAACGATTCTCATCACGTGATATTCTACCATCTCGCATTAGATTTTCTGTCGCCATGTGTTGACTCGCTAACTGCCTTTCTGTGTAAGTTCCTGGGTCAGGAAACACTGGGATATCTATAAAACTCGCAGTAAAACTAATTGTAATGGTAGGCAGTGGTATCTGGCTCTTGATCATTTTGATAAATGTACATAACCTCTTTGGTCGTATGTCAGTGGTCGCTTCGTAGGTCGCCATATTAGCTCAGCTCTTTCATGCTCTCTTGCGATTGGTGTGTTTATGTTTCCATTTCCCATAATGAATGAAAACATATCGCGCTAAATTTATGTTAAGTTTTACATCGTTATATTAATACTTAATTTTCAACGTGAATGACTCCGGTGGCGTAGTGGTTACCATGCTAGCCTCTAGTTCCCGAAGTCGCGGGTTCAAACCCGGCGAGGACGATGGATTGTTTTCGTGCGTAAAAATCCTTAGCATGGCTAGGGAAGTAAAGCCGGTGGTCCCGTGATGTAGATTTACGGCACGTAAAAGAACCTGAAGTCTGATAAAGAGGCCTCTGAGCAAAATTATCCGTCTTTCACGCCCAATACTTTGACCACAGCAGTCAAAGAGCGTCCATAAATAAAAAAAGAGTGACTCCTATTTCTTAGGTGTCAAACAGCGCGGGGCTGCTAATGGAGGGAGGCCTGTTTAGAGGACTATATGCAAGAACAAAGAAGCGGTTTAGCGTGGCTAAAATTGGGCGCCAGGAAAAGCAACAAATTAATTGATGACACCGGAGTGAGAATATGCGCAGGTGGCTGATGTCAGAGAAACAGAATTATTAAGAAAGAAATATTTACCACCACAGTTTCTTCAGTCCAGTAGGGGAATGAAGGCTTGCTTGGATGTAATGTTGGATGCTAGGTCCCTTTTTATTTAAGATTCCGCAAAGGAGATTAATTGCCGTGATGAAAGGAGGAAAGGGTGGAGGGTAATTAAGAGCAAGTACTTAAGGGTGTGAGCACTGTATATATGTATTTCATGTTACGTTTGTAATCTTAATTAATTATCTTTATATTATATACAGGATGTATCTTTATTGGTTTCATATATTTGGGGGACGTTTTCCTGACATCAAAGCAGTAAAACAAGTTCATACGTACATAGGTCTGAAAATCAATAATTTCGTTGTTATAGATCAAAGAAGGTGTAGTCCATGAGTGAACAGACGGATATGCACTACACGTATGGCTTTGCAGACGGCAATGCAGCACGAGCACGTGAACTTTATGCAGAAAGGTACCCTGACAGGCAGTTGCCGTGTGCAAGAACATTCGCACGAATTCACCAACGCTTGAGAGAGAATGGCGCATTTGAGAGGAGTACTAGGGATGCTGGGAGACCAAGAGCGGTGCGAGGCATTCAGTTTGAAGCACGAGTTCTTCGTACTGTGGATGCAGACCATCACAAAGCACAAGACGTATGGCTGTAGGGAAAGAGTTAGTCATGCGACTATCTGCGTCTGAATGGACAAACCTATCTCCAGTTTCTCAGAAATGAGTTGCATCTCTTGACTGATAATCTGCGTCTGGACATAATCCAACGAATTTGGTTTTTACACGATGGTGCTTCAGCTCATTTCAGTATGGTAGTTCGTAAGTTTTTGAATGATCGATTTCCGTAAAGATGGCCCATTGTATGGCCTCCTCAATCATCTGATTTAAATCCAATACATTTCTTCGTCTGGGGACATTTGAAGTCCTTGGTTTATGCGACTCCTGTAACTGATTTTGACATTTTGAGAGGACGTATCCAAACTGGATTTGACCAAATACAAAACACACCAGGAAGTTTCAACAGAGTACGCCAGAGCATCGAACGCAGGCTTACTGCATGCATCGAAGCAAGAGGAAGTGATTTCGAGCAATTTTTGTAAGTTTCGATTTTGTGTTGTAACTCTGAAATAAATTATTTTTAGACGCATGTTCATATGAACTTTTTTTATTGTTTTGATGTTACGAACACGTCCCCCAAATATATGACGCCAATAAAGATACATTCTGTATTTTATTATAAAAATATAATAAGATATTTTGTTTTTATTTTATGTGTTCCCATAATGATAGTATGTGTTACCAACTGCATACATTTAGCATTGTACTGTTATTGTCAGATTCCAGGGACAAGAAAAGCATGTACGGCCGTAAGATCCATGTGATTGTTGTATTTTCCAAGCGTAGACTAAAACTCTTCGACAGTAAAAGTGCTCCTACTACTAGAAGTTCAATTCTTAGAAGCGGTTAGTTCTATCTTTACTTTCTCTATCACGTACATAATCGGTAGAGAAGGTAATGCATTCCACTCAAACATTCGATAAAGAAATTTCACCGGAAATATGTATATTTTAACGCCCCGTGAATCCAAAGATAAAGCATTTTTAGAAAAATGTGTGTGTTTGCAGCATAGCTCAAAAACGAAAACTCGAATGAACACCAAATTTGTTATTTAGGTTCAGTATAGGATGCGACACGAAGATTTTCAAGAAAATCCCCACGCACCTTTATATAAAAGATTTTACGAAATTTTTAATTTTCTAAAAAATGCTTGTAATGATGTTTACTAAATACATATTAAATTTTTTATGTGAAAAATAAAAGGGAATACCCTTTGAAATCCTTTCCATTCGAAAGGAATTTTGTTTAATCTGGTAAACGTTAAGCCATAGACGAAATGGTACTACACCAAAAATGTAGATCTCTTTAAAAAACGCACGGTTTGTTTCAAATAAATATTTTCTGCCATTAGCCCTTTACAAGATCCGGTCAACATCCAGTTGCTCCTCGCGATGTCATAGAAACAGTATAGAGTTTTAAGGCCAGAGTATAGTGTCCAATTCTAAAACATTTGCCATCACTATTCTCTTTATGTCTGTAACGAAATGTGTAATGCAGCTGTTTCCGAAAAGGTTTATATCATTTAAAATGAAGTAGATATGAGAATAAATTTTGGTAAGAAAGAACCACTAATACACGATAGAGGGTATAGAAAGTCATGTGAATGTAATACATCAATGTTTTTTTCTTTTTAATTTTTTTCAACCTGTCCGTTATCTGTCTACTTGATGTGAAGTAAAATTTCGAGTTTCATGCTTTAGAGCTCTAGTTTATATATTGATAAAGTGAATTTTATCATTATTTAAGTCTCTGATGTTATGTGAGAGAAGCGCGATGTTGGAACAAGGTAGACAGTGACATAACGGCTGTCTCTCTGTAACAGCAGATCAGGTCGAGCGTCAACCAAGCGATTTGCGCTTGTCCTGTTACTATCAACCGAAGTCTTCCTGCATTGCAACAGTGTGACAGGACAGAGCTGTCCTTTTGACATGAGTTACGCCTGTCTCCTAAAAAGAGTATAAAAGAAAAAATAGTTGACGGCTAGGGTCACGGGATTTTCTCTGCCTATCATGACAACCTAATGCTGTTATCACTTTATCCCATAGAGAGAGGCATAGTATAGGAATCGACTCAAAAGTTTTATATCTATATTTCACTTGAAAACACATCTTGTGTTACCCCGAATTCAAAAATAAAGAAGCAGCTGAAAGAATGAATCGTGAGTGAACAGCATAACTAAAAGTTGAAAAATGTCATATGTTATAGGTACCTATTTTAAGTCAGGCAGTTTTAAGGATTCAACCTTAAACTCTTAGTTCCGGTTGATTTTTCTCAAAAACGCCCTAATAATGGGGATTTAAATATATATATTTGAGGCACTGCAAGGATAAATAAAACATGCAGTTTGAAATCTTTGTAAATAGGATATGAAACCCTCTTTATAATTGAATTTTAGATAATGTAAAACCCTAAGAGAATGGCGAAAGGCAAAACTTCCTTTCAGGAATAATATAGGTCTGGACACTATTTGTGCCAAACTTTTGTGGCATTTGCAATTTCAGAAATAATGGTGTTGTTGGTTTCACTTTTTTATAAATTTTAAGTAGTACACTTTAAAATACTATGTGACTGTTCCTTTATTTTTCAAACGAGCAGCCAAAGACTACGTAAATAGTAAACCAGTAGTCTAATTATCATTTAATTATTGAATAATAGTTAATTTTGCCTTTTCTTACAGAATGCATATCACTAACATTAAGACACTGAAACCGTTTTCGTGAATATTTTTCACGATTAGGAGGAAATAGATGAAAAAATAACCCTTTGGCACGAACGTATGTTTTCTAAGTCTTTCCGATGATAATTTAAATTCCAAAGCATGAATTCATTTCTAAGCAAGTCCATGTCTACCAACATCAATTTTACTGGCTGTAATTACATAAATATACACCAGGGCAGGAAGTAAAACAGAACCCAATTTTTCATGCCCCTTCTATGTATTCGTATTCCACGTCTCCGGTTTCAATTTCTATTTGAAATACTGAACCTCTGTTATCGTCCATATTATTATTTTCAAACAACCCGTTTTGAGTCACGGCATCAGCCATAAAAATTGACTCAAATCCCCTAAATTATGGTGTCTTATTAAGCCATCGTATTACTTAGAGCTGTTGATTTGGCAGCATTGTGCTATTGTACATCTGAGGTGAAGATGGATAAGTCCGTTAGAAGTTGATTTTATTTTTATTAATAATTCATTCAAAATAATCAAGCACACGATAGTGCAAAAACTAGTGTGAAATACATTCAGAATCTGGGGGCGGGGAACCATTCGGATTCCTCTCGTCTTCTCAAACTAATACTCGATTCTGTAAGAATATACTTCCGATACTGATATCACAATATACTAGTTATATTAATATTTTGTAGAGCAGATATAAAAAGCGCAGTTTTTGTAACACAAACTTCATTATAAATACGTTACTACAATATAAATCACAATAAATTTATGAGAAACAAAATAATGCATACTTAAGTACACATTACTTCAAAAATCTGATGTGTTACACTCACATGACTTTCTCTACTCTTGTACAAACTACTTTTACAAACGCTTATTCCCCATATGCTTCATGTTAATCGAGATGTTAATCCTATTGCTAATTTTCTTGTAGATGCAAGGGGAATTGGTAGGCTTTAAGCGATAGTCAAATATTTTAAGAGCTGGTTGCTATGTGGAGTATTCCATTCTCTTTGTATTACCAGGACAAAAAAAATGAATAACGAATTCCCATTTGAGAAAAACTATAAGCATTGAAAATTTAAGGGAATAACAAGCAATATCTGGAAAATGGTTCAATCAACAAGAAAAATGTATTGCATAAATTGTGTATTTTAACGCGATCTACATTTTTTTGCAGTAAAAGTTTGTCATCTCTTATGGTTTACCACTTATACAAAAGTCGTTCACAATGAAGAATACTTTTGGAGACATTCCCAGAAAATTCAATATATACATTTTATTTGTCATGAAAGTATCTTAAATATATGATATTTTAATACAAATCGTTAGAGCCATTTTTGAGAAAATTAAAATTTTCGAAAAATGTTCCATGTAAAGGGTAATCTGGGGTGGGGGTTTCTTGAAAACCTTTGTGTCGCATCTCTGGAAGATACTGAATCTAAATAGCAAGTTTGGTGTTTATCCGACTGTTCGTTTCTGAGTTATGCTTTTCACAGACACACAGATAGACAGACACACACACACACAAGGACATATTTTCAAAAGTGCTTTATATGCGATCAATGCACCTCAAAACATGTATTTCCGGTGAAATCTCGGTATCGGATTTTTGGGTGGTAAACAATACTTCCCCTACTTACTATACGTAGTAGAGAAAGTAAAAAAGTTTACTGCACGTGCAAGGTAATATCTTCATACCTGGTGAAAATGTACGTTTCAATTAGAGATATATTTTTCTCATATAGCGAATTATTGCTTATATTTAACAAGTTCCGAACTAGATACTGTATACGCTTAAAAGCATTTTCATAAAATCTAATTCTAATACACGTGTTGTTTTTGAAATTCCGTTAGCATTTATTTTATGAAATTTTAATAATGACCGCTGGAGATATCTTTTACACAATTAAAGAAACAATCACTTCTTGTTTTTAATCCAAAGTATAGCTGCTTTGGTGAAATTTTCCTGTAACTCTCTGTCTTACGCTCTCGGGCAGGACTGTTTTGTAAACCTTTAACCTGTTTTGGTCTTCAAACCTGTTTTAAGATCTATGCCTATTTGGGAAATAGTTTGCATGGATAAGAATGCCACTGTCTTAAAAGCTTAAATATTATATTGCGTTTTATGGTGTTTAACTTCCGCTATTGCAACACAGGCCGTGAACACTGGTGCTACATAAGTGAATTAATTGGGAAAGAATGTTTGAGATGGAAACTTTCTAAGGCTAAGCATTTTCCAGTTAGGAGGACTGAGAAAAACCCAGAAAAAACCTCAGTCAGGGAGGAGGGTGCTGGCAGGATTTATCGTGGACCTTCCGTTCACGAGTCCCCGCCTTAACGACCTCAGTTACTCGTGTCGGTATTATATTATCATAACATACCTAATGACGATATGCTAAAAGTTTGAATATTATATAACTAGAGGTGCCTAATGTCCCTGGGTTGATTTACATATCCCTTCATCTATTTCAATAATTATCATGAACAAGCAGTGGTGGTGCTGCTGCAGAAGAAATATGCTGAAAATTTTAAGTGTCATTCACAATAAAAATCAAAGTTTGCGATCTTGCTGTAACCCTCTAGCGCAATACCAAAATAGCAAATGTAAAATCCCCGAACACCAAGCCCTTTGTTTGTTGTACCTTTACTGAATGCATTATAACTGAAAACTCTGAAAAATAAGAGTATTGGAGAACATCCCCTCCCCTTGATTTGATACGTGGGCAGATATGGCTGCAGTTTTCTGTATATCAGAGTATATTATGCAGGTGGCCACAGCTGCATACTTGTCTTTTCCCTGTTTATTTATTTTACGTATCTTTAACTGTGTGGTGATATTGCAACGAGTTTGTTGTAATATACTTCGTGACTGGTGTGTGGCACAAATTAGCCTTCTAGATTTCATTGCTGTACCATACCATCTTGCTTAGTCACATGTCCACAGGATATTAATGCTAGGCAACTCCGTATCTCTGCTTCTGTGATGGGCAGATGACAGCTTCGACACTTGTCCACAGAGACCTTAGTGCTAGGCAACTCCGTATCTCTGCTTCTGTGATGGGCAGATGACAGCTTCGACACTTATCCACAGAGACCTTAGTGCTAGGCAACTGTACCTGTGCTTCTGTGTTGGGCAGATGACAGCTTCGACACTTGTCCACAGAGACCTTAGTGCTAGACGACTGTACCTGTGCTTCTTGGTTGATATGGGAATAGTTTAATTGTAAATGGGGAGCATTTAGTACGCCTCATTAAATACTTAGGTTTTTATTTGTTACAGTAGTTGTGCAAAGCATATTAAACAAGTCAACAATTAAAGTAGTAAGTTAAATTTAGGGATTCACATTGATATTTCTTAACATGATTCCTAGAAGGAAAAATGATTATAGCTATTGAAATATAAACTAATTTTAGTGTATCCATAGCCTATATTTGAAGCAATTTATTAGAAAAATTAATAATAGACTGGGCAAAATAAACTGGAATACGTTTCACAGGTTACTAATCCTTTCCCACTTCACAAAACCCCTACATGTTTCTCATACTTGCCATTCTTTTCCTCAAAGTTACACAGTTCCACAGCTTTATTCTCACAGTGAAGTGTTTCTGAAATATTGAAATAATTTGAAGTAATGCAACTATTTCTTAGTCTTCCAATCGTCAACAAAGTTTTTTTTTAAAGATTTATAACGCTTCTGAATCTGCTGTAAGACTGAGATAATTCAGGCTCATGGACAAGAACTACTGGCTTTCATTTGAGAAACGTGATTGCAACAGGTCATCTCCCTAGCAAGCGGGTTCAATTTTTAGCCTCGCAAAGCATTTTCTATCTTTCAATGAGTTTCTGAGAATCTCTCGCTTCATTTCACTAATTGCTTCAGAGTTTCCATAAGAAATTACTCGTTGACTTAAGTCCCACACATTCCGATCAATGTGGCGATAACGAGGAGAGCTTAATGAGCTTTAATTTGTATTATACTTGTTATTTCAGAATGTTTTCGAAGTTCTATCTACACAATGCTGAAAATATTATCTGAAAGGAATGACCTCTCACAACTGAAAAAGTGTTACTTCTTTCAGGATATGTGTCAAGGCATGCACAACGTTTTACTTTTTCCCCCTCTTACCCAAGTGCTCTACGAGAAGCTGTAGGGCCCATTCACAATGAAATGTTATTTAATGGAAGCATTCACATAGAGTCACGCAACGCACTACGCAACGCAAGAGTTTTCAAACTCCAAACTTTATGCTTGCGTTGTGTGCATAGAGGAAGAATTCTGCATTTCTTTCTCTTTGCATTGCCTGCAGCTCAACAGCAGACGATCGCGATGCGAGGATTTAGCCGTCTAATGTACATGCGTGCACTCTTCCGTTAGGCCGTGCCACACAAATTGTGGGTCACCATCTCTTATGAGGTTATGGTAGTGTCTTTATTGAATCCTCTTTCATTTAGTAGATGAACTGTGTCTTAATTCTAAGCTCAGGTGCAAAGGGATAATGAACATTGCATTAATATTACTTGTACAGCTATATCTTCACATGTATAACCTGCTGCAGTTTCCAGACATTATTCCCTATGCGGGAAGGAGGTATGAAATTTTAAGAAACTTACGGAATCAGGGGATTTTTAGCATGCAGAGTTGATTTTATACTATCCTGGGTTCTTAAATTGTGTAGGAGTTTTTGCTTTATCGAAAACATTGGGCCCTTGTTGGCGACCGCTTAGCTTTACCGGAAATCTTGTCAGAAGATATTGCGAACGTGATGAAAACATAATATGGCTAAGGGAATGTCGCGAAGCAAGGAAAATGTAGCTAAAGTGGATCATTCGAGTTTAGACGCGCAGATACTACGGCTGTTCTGTGCCTACGGCTACGCCCTGTCGTCGCTCCGTAGCTGGCCCTTGCGACTTAGGGCCCATGATGTTACAATTTTGGCAACAGAATACCCACGATAGCAACGCTAACATAATACAATACGTAAGTTACGTATTGATAGCGAAAATGCTCTCTACCCACATACGGAATAATGGCTGTTTCCATAGTACTTGCACGACTATTTTCAATGTTTTGAGCAAATAGTCGTGATGTCGCTAACGCTACGGGCGACTGTTGGGCGTATGTATGTATGTATGTATGTATGTATGTATGTATGTATGTATGTATGTATGTATGTATGTATGTATGTATGTATGTATGTATGTATGTATGTATGTATGTATGTATGTATGTATGTATGTATGTATGTATGTATGTATGTATGTATGTATGTATGTATGTATGTATGTATGTATGTATGTATGTATGTATGTATGTATGTATGTATGTATGTATGTATGTATGTATGTATGTATGTATGTATGTATGTATGTATGTATGTATGTATGTATGTATGTATGTATGTATGTATGTATGTATGTATGTATGTATGTATGTATGTATGTATGTATGTATGTATGTATGTATGTATGTATGTATGTATGTATGTATGTATGTATGTATGTATGTATGTATGTATGTATGTATGTATGTATGTATGTATGTATGTATGTATGTATGTATGTATGTATGTATGTATGTATGTATGTATGTATGTATGTATGTATGTATGTATGTATGTATGTATGTATGTATGTATGTATGTATGTATGTATGTATGTATGTATGTATGTATGTATGTATGTATGTATGTATGTATGTATGTATGTATGTATGTATGTATGTATGTATGTATGTATGTATGTATGTATGTATGTATGTATGTATGTATGTATGTATGTATGTATGTATGTATGTATGTATGTATGTATGTATGTATGTATGTATGTATGTATGTATGTATGTATGTATGTATGTATGTATGTATGTATGTATGTATGTATGTATGTATGTATGTATGTATGTATGTATGTATGTATGTATGTATGTATGTATGTATGTATGTATGTATGTATGTATGTATGTATGTATGTATGTATGTATGTATGTATGTATGTATGTATGTATGTATGTATGTATGTATGTATGTATGTATGTATGTATGTATGTATGTATGTATGTATGTATGTATGTATGTATGTATGTATGTATGTATGTATGTATGTATGTATGTATGTATGTATGTATGTATGTATGTATGTATGTATGTATGTTTCTATGTATGTTTCTATGTATGTTATGTATGTAATTATTTTCTCTACTAGGTATAGTAAGTAGGGGAAGTATTGTATTCCACCCAAAAATTCGATACCGAGATTTCACGTGAAATATATGTTTTGAGACCCCCTGAATACAAAAAAAGCATTTTTGGAAACATGTCCGTGTGTTTGTGTCTGTCTGTGAACAGCATAACTCAGATACGAACAGTCAGATAAACACCAAACTTGGTATTTACGTTCAGTATCTTCCAGAGATGCGACACGAAGGTTTTCAAGAAAATCCCCCCACCCCAAATTACCCTTTACATGGAACATTTTTCGAACATTTTAATTTTCTCAAAAATGGCTCTAACGATTTTGATTAAAATATCATATGCTTAAGATATTTTCATGACAAATGAAATGTATATCTCGAATTTTCTGGGAATGTCTCCAAAAGTATTCTTCATTGTGAACAACTTTTGCATAACTGGTAAACCATAAGAGATAGACAAACTTTTACTGCACAAAAATGTAGATCACGTTAAAATACACAATTTATGTCATATACAGTTTTTTTTGTTGAGTGAACCATTTTCGAGATATTGTTTGTTATTCCCTTAAATTTTCCAATACTTATACTTTTTCTCAAATAGGAATTCGTTATTCATTTTTTTTTTGTCCTGGTAATGCAAAGAGAATGGAATACTCCACATAGCAACCAGCTCTTAAAACATTTGAATAACGCTTAAAGCCTACCAATTCCCCTTGCATCTACAAGAAAATTAGCAATGAGATTAACATATCGATATCTCAATTAATATGAAGCATATGGATAATAAGCGTTTGTAAAAATAGTTTGTACAAGAGTAGAGAAAGTCACGTAAGTCAAACACATCAGATTTTTCTAGTAGAATTGGTCAGTTAAGATCCCACACTCGTTACCTGTACATTAGGTGTGTTGCACACCTATCGGGCGTTACCTCATATCGATCGCTGTGTTTACGTTTGAGGTCAGTGGTTTACTAGATTCCTCTAGAAACGGGAAGCGTTGAAAATGGAAGGATCGGGCATGAGAGGAACCATAGTAAAATTAGGAACAGGCTTTCTCCTGCAAAACCGAAAAGTTAGTGGAACTTATGTTATATGGAAGACAATGAATCTGTGTCTTTATTTATTAATTTTCTTGACATTACAATTTAATTATATATAGTACAATCTTAAATACAACCATTTGCTATGGTTCTTAAATACTGCTCAAACATTCCAATGTTTGAATCCAGGTGAGTCAGCTGCGCATATTTATTTTTGAATTTATGCAACGTGTTAAGCGACATATGTGACTTACGCCTTTCTTGAATGCCTTCTAATGGCTGATTTACATAACAATTTATAGAGGAGGGATACATAACTCAGTGCATAAGTGTTTTACGTGGCAGAATGCAATCGCTATGTATGTCGATGCAAAAAACATCCCACCATGACACTGGGAGCTGCAGTATCAATTTTAGCCAGTTTTACAAACTTTTATTCTTTAGCATACATCCATGCACCGCTTTGAAAACGCCCTCGAAGGAACTACCTATCACATGCATCGGTTGACAAAACCACTTTAAAACAAAATGGCATAGCTACGCAGTGCGACCAATTGGATTTAAACCGTTAGTCAATGTACAGCCTTGCCAAAAAATGTATTAGGTTGACAATTTCTCTTATTTCACAAATTATGGCGTATTTCAGATCATACAGTAATTGTAACGACTGATGCAGTTTATTTGTTTGAAATAAAACTACTAAACCGAGCTCAAAACACTGTATGACGCTGCAAAAAGCGTGTAAAGATTCGAGGTTGGTCTAGTTCTGCGATTACTAATTCGTATAGGAACCTCAGCTCGCAAGGTAGCATTGGCCGAATGGTATTATCATGGTTGCTTTAACACTGTGCCACTTTAATTCGGGATCAAATCCTTTGGGTGAATTTCAAACATTTTAGTACCTTTTGTTTTAACTCTTTTGGGCCTATAATTTGAAATTATGATATAAATAACATTTTGATAACATTATAGGTGCGTACAAAATGTAATAATTGTCATGTTTTCCACCGGAAAGCCCAAATCATATACGGCACACTCATACGTGAAGAATGCAGGCATATTACACTGCATATGTTACAGCATGCAGAAGGTCTCTCCGGCAACGTACACAAATGTGCATTGATGAAGGGGGTCGTTATGTTGAACATTTACTTCCTTGGTAAAATTCACACTCTTCAGCAATTTATTATTCTGCTTACCCGTGAACTTAACACATTTACAACTCCTTTGTCAATAGAAGAAGTGAAACATAAGGTATAAACATGAAACAAAAACTATTATATTTAATATCGTCGATATGCGCCCAAGAGAATGAAAGCTAACTACGTAACACGGTTTACAGCACCAGATACGGTACAGATTATTAGGGTAAACATGATATACAATTATCTGATTGTAATTCTTATGTATTTGGCTCACAGGAGAGCCAGTAACAAAAATAAATAATTTTATAATAAACCAGAAGTATTGTTTATTGTGATGTTGTGTAGTATTTAAAATATTGAGTTGGAAAATGTTGATTCACATCACAACAACATCTACGATAACAACTAGCGCATGTATGTGATGTGAATCAACATTTTTCAACTCAATATTTTAAATAAAAAATAAATAAATTAGTACACTAAAATGCAGAAAATAAACACAAGGAGAGAAAAAAAATCTGATGTGATACACTCACATGACTTTCTCTACTCTTGTACAAACTATTTTTACAAACGCTTATTCTCCATATGCTTCATGTTAATGGAGATATCGAGATGTCAATCTTATTGATAATTTTCTTGTAGATGCAAGGGGAATATGGTAGGTTTTAAGCAATAGTCAAATATTGTCGCGTACCTCAATAATTTGTAATTAATTATTTAACTTTCAGAGGAGAACTACTCGCTGCGAGAGGGATCGTTATTCAAACAAAGGAAACTTTAATTTAAGAGGCACCGACAAAGGGACGCAGCTAAAGTTAAAGTCACAAATATTCTTACACTAACATAATTCCTGGCTGATGGGAGAGGCAAGGATTCTATACTACCATAATTAAAAAGTCAAGGGAGAAGCATAACTGGTTGATTTATTATAATAACTTACCCATGTGTCTTCCGGGACGAGGACGCCATATCATTGCGCAGTTATCCGTACATCTGAACACCGCGAAGACTAGTCACAGACTCTCTAAAAAACTCGTTAAGCTTGGCGTCCTAACGCCATATCCCCTCCAATGAGACTATTTCCCCTCAAACGCCCCTCCTCGGATAAACTGCCAACCTTCAACTTGGGTAACCAGAGGGCACGTTACGAATATATAATCTG
Source organism: Deroplatys truncata (assembly GCA_030765065.1). Lineage (NCBI taxonomy): Eukaryota > Metazoa > Arthropoda > Insecta > Mantodea > Mantidae > Deroplatys > Deroplatys truncata. Next base: position 151,209,612 of record CM060977.1, on the reverse strand, counting down.
TGCACATGCCACAATATTTTAACGCTGGTTGCTATGTGGTGCATTCCATTCTCTTTGAATGTCCAGGACATAAAAAAAATGAATAACGAATTTGAGAAAAAGTATTAGTATTGGAAAATTTAAGGGAATAACAAGCCATATCTCGAAAACGGTTCACTCAACAAAAGAAATGTATATGACATAAATTGTGTATTTTAACGCGATCTACATTTTTCGTGTAGTAAAATTTTGTCTATCTCTTATGGTTTACCAGTTATGAAAAAGTCGTTCATAATGAAGAATACTTTTGGAGACATTCCCAGAAAATTCGAGATATACATTTTATTTGTCATGACAATATCTTAAACATATGATATGTTAATCAAAATCGTTAGAGCCATTTTTGAGAAAATTAAAATTTTCGAAAAATGTTCCATGTAAAGGGCAGTCTGGGGTCGGGGGATTTTCTTGAAAACCTTCGTGTCGGATCTCTGGAAGATACTGAACCTAAATACCAAGTTTGGTGTTTATCCGACTCTTCGTTTCTGAGTTATGCTGTTTACAGACACACACACAGACACACACACGGACATGTTTCCAAAAATGCTTTTTTTGGATTCAGTGAGTCTCAAAACATGTATTTCCGGTGAAATCTCGGTATCGAAATTTTGGGTGGAATACAATACTTTCCCTACTTACTATACGTAGTAGAGAAAGTAAAAAAGAACGAAAGCAATTTTATGTTTGTATCAGATTCGAACCTCCGAAGCTAACCTTTGCTTCACCACATTCCGGCAGCTAAACCACTCGGCCAGAACCCACTCAGTTTATCCTACTCTTCGGGAAAACGTTCCTCTATCTTCTTGCAAGCATTATATTCATGAAACGCCGTCATTTTTAAGGCTTTCACAGATCTTTGGTTCTCATTCAGGCCTTTAATCATTAATGAGGATTGCGTACAGTACCAAATAAAAGGGCAGAGCTACAATAATGGTTTGTTTGCTAAAAGGGTCTATGTTTTTACATTAGACTATAAACTGCAGGTTATATGGATACGAATACCTAGGGGCAGCTGACTCACGTGCGCTTCTACATTTGACACCTATTGTCTCTGACAAAGGGGTCCGTTTGTCCATCTCCCAGCGTTCTTTCCGAAGAAAGATCTGGGGAACGCCTGTAGAATCGTCGCATCTGATTATCCAAAAATAGGTGGCAAAAATTATCCAAGGAAGGGTATCCGTCATCTGCTTATCATCTTGATGGAATTCGAGGGTCAGATAGTCATCCGTGGAGATACTTGTACTCCACTACAAGTCACACAGACTCGTCCATATACCCAGTCCCAAATAGAACTTACTACGGCGCAGGCTACTAGTTTGTGTTGCAAGGTTTCCACCCGTCACCTATTGCAGAGATTTAATTTTGCTTTGTCATGCCGCCGGTCTTCACAAACTTTTGCAAGCGCCACTGAGCATACTACAGTTCAGATCAAAGATACTGATGGTGATCACCAGTAACGCTATTTTGAACCAAAAAATAGAATTTTATTTTCACCACAGTGACCAAAGTCATGATCAGTGTTTTTGGTGATCATAATGTTTTAATTCCTCATTAATTTTCTTAATTCGTTGTATTTTGTGTTATGTTACTTTCTCTAACCCTGCTACCAACACTGCTGATAATCCTACCAGTTACTACGGCATTTATAGAGCGCAACTCTACTCACGACACGCTGCCGCCTTCCACTTGTTCGCCTTAACCACACAAATCTTTACATAAAATGACACGTTCATTCCTCGCGTTATGGGTCGTGTGTGTGATTAAATTAAATTAAATTAAATTAAAGGGGTGAACATTTCTATCCGCCCCTTACGTGATTTTAACTGCACGTAACCGTTTTATGAATTGCTTTTCCTTTATCTCAACTCACTGCTTTCGAAACTATGAAACATTTCTAGGCTCATGCTTGCATATTCATTATTTTTAGAGTGTCTATATAGTTGCAGACTTACGACAAAAGCTGAAGCGGAACAGACGTAAACGGTAAAGTGGGGCGGAACTTCTTAATTTGCTCTACCATGTCGCATCCTAATTTTCATTTCAGCTACATTCTTGAAAAACTGGATTACCATAATCTGAAGTAAGACATTTGCAGATGGAATCGCTGGTTTATCGTTAATTCATATTATTGGTTGAGACGGGATATACAACCTTAAATGTTGCAATATACGTGTGTGTATGCGTAAACATAGACCGTCCCTTCAATGTGCATTTTGAATGTCATATTCATAATAATATACATAATAACAACATGAAACAACATAGAACAATAACAGCTTATATGGATTCGTACATTGATTCAGCAACATGTCATCATAAGCACTTCTTTGTTTGACTCTCCGAATGTTCTGCAATAATAATAATAATAATAATAATAATAATAATAATTAAATTCGAAATTTAGTCCAGAAATGAACTATTTGATTGGTCAACGATCTGGCTTCTCACCCCAGAGGCCCTGGTGCGTGGAGTTTTTCTTTAACCGGAACGATTCCCTATCTCCCAGAGAGTCTGGAAGTATGAATGTGAGTGTGTTTAATAGTAAAAATTTAATGTGTTACACTCGCATGACTTTCTCGACTCTTGTACAAACTATTTTTACAAACGCTGATTCTCCATATGCTTCATGTTAATCGAGATATCGAGATGTTAGTCTTAATGCTAATTTTCTTGTAGATGCAAGGAGAATTGGTAGGCTTTAAGCGATAGCCAAATATTTTAAGAGCTGGTTGCTATGTGAAGTATTCCATTATCTTTGCATTACCAGGACAAAAAATGAATAGCAAATTTGAGAAAAAGTATAAGTATTGGAAAATTTAGGGAAATAACAAGCAATATCTCGAAAATGGTTCACTCAACAAACAAACAAAATATATATAACATAAATTGCGTATTTTAACGCGATCTACATTTCTTGTGTAGTAAAATTTTGTCTATCTTGAGATTCTCTTCTGTTTTTGTATAATTACCAAACCCTGTCCAACACACGGCTTGTGTAAAAGAACAATTCCATTAATTGACCTAATAGTGGTTGTAACGATAAAGGCCGGGACTTAAATATTTACAAAGAATGTAAGTCGCCATTGGGGTATGACATCTCAATACAATTTGAGATCTCCTTGTGATTTAGCGGGAAAAATGCGAATCAGTTGGAGAATTTAATGCCGTGTCGGCATGTTGCCATGGTAGCTCTATGGTTAGAGCAACCGGACGGAGAGCGGGAGATCCGTGGTTCAAATCCCTATGGCATTGAATTTTTCAGTCATCTGATTCTACCTTTCCAACCCTGTCCAACACACGGCTTGTGTGAAAGAACAATTAATTCAATTACCAAATCATCGCATACGCTAAAACGTTTAAATCTTAGAAGTCGAAGGGGTTATACAAATGAAACAAAAAAGGAGCAAAAACCTATTTACTATGTTTCCAGTTTCAGACTGTAGCATTAAGACTAAGATACCCCAAAAGAGTGACAAATATTATGGTGATGGTGATGATGATAATACGATTACGTTATAGCAAAATAAACCTACGAATTCAACTGCTGCAAGTTATTTTCTGTAGCTCTATACCTGATTGCATACAGAAATGAAGAAAAATCAGAGGGTGGCAGCTCCGTACTAATCCATAAACGTCACGTCACGATTCCACGGCTGCGAGAGATAAAATGACTAAAATGGTTTTGGTTCTGCAGCCGAATGGTACAGTGGGAGATGCGCCATGTTAGCTCAGCGAATCCAATACAGAATTTTATAGTCTTTTCCTCCGCAGGGCTTCATTCTTATGGAGATGGGACTGGAAACGTTCCAGAGAAGGGTGCGTCGTGTTCGGAATCCCTAACGAGTGCTGCCACGGTAACATAATAATGCTACCAAGTCTGAGCGAGCTGCCATTAATTACTTACGTGCTTTTTTATGTCCCATTGTTCCAATTTAAGGGCCGCAGCAGAGGCCGTACTGCCTTAATGTTTGTTTCATCCCTCTTTTCGATCTTCGTTATGGACGAGTTCACATCGTTACTGAGCGAATGTACGCCCTTTAGTAAGCAAGAGAATTACGCCACATTAGACAGAAAGACTACAGAAATACAATTGAAGCACCTACCCCGTCTAAAGCGATAACGTCAAACTCAAGTTCACTGCAAAAGATTCGTATACGGTGCACACTGCACTTTGAACAGATAAAGAGTGAACTATCATGCGTAATCTGATGCTCCTTTTCTGTTTGTTAACGTTTGACATTGTTGACACGTTTACTTTCTGGTTCCTCATAGGCAATTGTTGCATTCAATGCAACGTTTAACTCTCAGCGCGAGTTTGTTTACAAAGAAATCTGATGTGATACATTGAAGAAGGTTTATTTTAGGAGTTGTATTGTAGTTCGACTGTTGGGGAGCCAGAAACTTGAGATAGTTTCTTGGCGTGTTCGCTCCACGTACGATATAAAGTTTCCGGTGGCCTTCACCCCAATGTTCAGGAATCAACTTTGTACTTTTAATGTTTCTTTAAATATTATGTATATTTATATTTGCCTCGGCTGCGTCAGTATTAATTTGTAGAAACATGTATGTCTTTGCAGGGGGTGATGCGGCTAAAGAATGTAGTCTTACACAAAATATAATTTTTACTTCACTCCTTTTATCAATCCTTCACACGATTAAATAGCACTTCACTGATATAGAGAGCTGTGCGATTATTTATTAATTGCTTAAATTACCGCTTACATTTGTAAATTTCTCTATTTCAAGTCTCTGATTGGCTAATCCTACTCCAATACAATTCTTTTAGTTAACTTTCAGCTTTTCTGGTTGTTGAATGGCTATTTATAAACTGTTTTAAAAATTAAATTAATGTTCCAAGAATTACTAGTAGCATTATTAAACTTTCCAAATTCATTATTGCCTCAAGGTTTCCTCATTATTACCTCATTGTTAGCAACTTTCGGCTTATTATTAAATTAATTAATAAATTCACATAACATTATTATACATGTACACAATAATATAAACATAATACAATGACTATTAAATATGTTATAAATTATTTATATACATATTGCTTTAAGGCGGGCTGTTATGATATTTTATATTATATAATTAGACTGAAATCATTTAAGTTTTAAAAATACTGCCTCAACATTCACCTGATTTTCTCTACCCACTATCTTTAAGAGTGGGCATGCAAACTATTCTTACTAAAGCTTATTTTTCTATCTACTACATTTTAATGCAAGTAAACCATTGTAGAAGTAGCTATATTGCACATTTCGTTATAGACACAAAGATAGCAGCGATAGTCAAATGTTTAAGAACTGGACGCTATATACTGGCCTTAAAATCCCATAATGTTTCCATGCAATCGGGAGTAACAAGTGAATGTTGACAACAGTTAAGAGAATCACCAAGAAATGAAAATTTCGAACCATTAGTAACGGATATTCTTATACCACAAAAAACCTATTTGAAATAAATTGTGCGTTTTAAAGATATCTAAATCTTTATGTAGTACGTTTTCGTCTATTGCTTAACGTTTACCAAAACGTTTATACAAAATTCCTTCCGAATAAAGAGGACTTCAAACGCTGTTCCTAGAATATTCAAAATAACAATCTCATTTATCATGTAAATATATTTAATATATGGAATTTTAATAAAAATGGTTAGTCATTTTTTAGAAAATCAAAATTTTCGAAAAATGTTTATGTAAGGGGTAATTGGGGTCGTGGGACTTTCTTCAAAATCTTCCTTGTCGCATCCTTGGAATATACTGAAACTTTTCGTTTTTGAGTTATACTGTACACAGACACATACACACACGTGGACGTTTTTCCAAAAATGCTTCCTTTGGATTCAAGGGAACTCAAATTTTTGGGTGGAATGCCATACCTCCTCTACCTACTATGTACGAGGTACAGAAAGTAAAAATTCTACTCGTTCACTCACCAAGAATCTTATATGTCTTTTAATGTACGAAAAACATATTATACCCTCGCCGGGATTTGAACCACGGGTTCCCGGTTGACGTCCAGTTGCTCTAATTACTGAGCTACCACGGTAACGAACCGGCATGACATTAAATTCCCCAACTTATTCGTATTTTCCCCGGTAAACCACAAGGACATCTCAAATTATATTGAGATGTCATACCCCAATGGCGACTTACAATGCTGTAAGTACTTTAACTCACGGGCTTCATAGTTTCGACCCACAGTTAGGTCAGGATTATAAGAAACAGGGTATAATATGGAATTAATTGTTCCTCCACACAAACCGTGTGTTGGACAAGGTTGGAAAGGTAGAATCAGACGACTGAAAAATTCAATACCATCGCAGGGATTGAATTGTTCAGTCGTCGGATTCTAACTTTCCAACCTTGTTCAACACACGACTTTTGTAGAAGAACAATTAATTCCATATTATACCCTGTTTCTTATAATCCTGCCACACTGAGATGTATTCTTCCGCGTTCCCTTTTCTTCCCTTATTTCCCTTATTGGCAAATGTACGTTCTGGCGATAAGAGCGATAAAACCTCGCTGTCAAGATAGATGCATATGCTTTCGGCCTCCTAAAATGCAGTTTAAACCGAAGGATCTAGAGAATTTACATATAGTCCAGATGCATTAATTCGGTTACGTAATACACTTGATCATACGGTTATGAAAAGGTAAATCTGACAATTTTCCTCGAATACATCAGGATAAATGATCATATTAAATAAGGAACTAGTTCTCATACAACAGCCCATTTCACGACAGCAGCCAATGAGAGATACTGGTGCACGTGGTACGGGGTACGTGGTACGGGGCAAAGTTTATGGAACAGGGTTAGGTAAGTTAATTTTCATAGAAAATCACCAGAAATTAAAAAACGAGAATATACTTCTAAGTAGCTGCTCTACTCCACTAGTTTAGAAATGCTAACGAAATTTTCCAACTGCATTAAACAGGAGATACGCTCACTGAACTCAGAATTGCTCCTTAGAAGAAAACCTGAGCATTCGGGCAAGAGCTAATGTTCAAAGTTGGGCAGGGTAAACAAAACTAAAAACTAAATGGTAGATATAACCAACAAGCTGAAATTTCTGCTCTTCATTTGTTGCAGCATAAAAAGGAATATTGATTATAGAATAAAAACATATAATTATCATTAATCAAATTGTATATTAAAGTAGTTTATGAAATTTATGTGGTAGGATTAACTAAACATGTCTTCAAATTTTATTCAAAATTGTAACTCCAAAATGCCTACTAACCTCTGAAATGTGTTCCACAATTAAAGATATCCTTAAAAACTTTTCAAAGTGAGGACCATTTAAGTTTAGACCTATCTCTCTCTTTCCTGTATAGACCGGAATTATTTCTGTATTACAGTGGGCACGATCTCGGCTGTTGCTTCAACTATTCTCTGGTTTAATTACTCTATGGTTAATAAATAAATAAATTAAATTCTATTTATGGGCGATCTTTAATTGCTGTGGTCCTTAGCGTCCCATTCTATATTGGGCGTGAAAAACCGATAATTTTGCTAAGAGGCCTCTTTATCATGCTTGAGGTTCTTTTACGTGCCGTAAACCTACTACATGAGACCACCGGCTTTACTGACCTTCCGAAGGAAGCCATGCTAAGGATTTTTACGCCCGAAAAAATCTATCGCCCTCCGCTGGGTTTGAACCCGCGACCTCGGGAACTAGAAGCTAGCATGGTAATTACTACACCACGGAGGACGACTACACTATTGTACTGGTGCCTTCTAAAGCAGGTATAAACCTAAAGAAATATACACTTAGGTCTAGAGAATGGAATTCCAGGAGGAAGGGTTGAAGTGAGGGAACCGCAGGAGGCCACAGGCTGCAGGTAGATAGGACACAGAGACGCGCGGAAATCTTTAACAGTTTCAGCCTCAAGATCTGCCCCACTAATAGAGCTTCCCAGAGAGGGCGATGAACGACCTCTCAACCAAGTGGCCTCTAGTGTCCATACTTTTTCCTTTGAGTAACAAGCATCTAGTTCATTTGTTCGGCACCACCATATTCCACGAACCTAGAAGCACACGAAAGATGAAAAGAAAACTAAATGAAAGAGAAATGCTACACAGAAAATCGTGCAGATGAGAAACCACCCCAGAATTCGCCTACTGTCCAGGGAAAACCAAAAACCCAAGGTCGAACCCAGGACCTCCAGAATGCGAGCTCACACGTTACCGAGGAGCCATCTCGGTTGGTTACGCACAATAATTAAAGGAAGTATTTTATCCCACCCAACAATTTCATCGGAAACGCATGTTTTGAGGTCCCTCGAACACAAGCAAGCATTCTTAGAGAAGAAAAAGGTCCGTGTAACTGTATCTGTGAACTGCATAACTCAAAAACGAAAATTCCGTTAAATACGAAACTGGTATTTAAATTCAGAACCTTCCAAGTATGAGACATGAAGATTTTGAAAACAAAAAATTCCCCACTCCAAATGATACATGCAGAGTTTTTTTTCGTTATTTTTTATTTTCTTAAAATTAGCTCTAATGATTTGGATTAAACTAACCATATTTTTAAGATATTTTCATGGCAAATAAAATGTAGTTTTGAGTTTTCTGTGAATAGCCTCTGAAGTGCTGTTAATTCTGAATGACTTTTACGAAACTGGTACACCGTAAAATATAAGAAAAGTAGTTCTGCTTCTAGAAATTTTTAGTTCCAGTTAAAGCATCCAATTTATGCATTTTTTTGAGCTAACCGTTTCAGAGATACTTTCTTATTGGTTTGAATTTTCAAATATGTATACTTTTCTCGAGAGGAAAATCGCATTTCATTCTCTCTCTCCACCCCTCTCTCTCTCTCTCTCTCTCTTTCTCTCTCTCTCTATCTCTCGGCCATGCAAAGAGAACGGAATTTCAAAACTGCCACAATGGCACCCATTCTAAAAATATTTGACTATAGCTTGAAGTGTACTGTACTGCTATGATCCCCTTGTACCTATAAGGAAATGTGTAACAAAACCATTTCTGCAAATGTTTATCTTGATTAACATCAAGTAGACACAGAATAAGCTTATGTAATAATAATTTGTAGAAGAGTGAGCAGAGAAAGTCATGTTGAAGCAATACATACTTTCTCTGCCACGTATATACACTGCGTGATCAAACGTTTCAGGGCACCTGGCTGAAAATGACGTACAAGTTCGTGGCGCCTTCCATCGGTAATGCTGGAAGTCAATATGGTGTTGGCCCACCCTTAGCCTTGATGACTGCGTTCACTCTCCCAGGCATACTTTCAATAAGGTGCTGGAAGGTTTCTTGGGAAATGGCAGTCCATTCTTCACGGAGTGCGTAACTGAGGAAAGGTATCGTTTTCGGTGTCGGTGAGGCCTGGCACGAAGTTGGCGTTCCAAAACATCCCAAAGGTGTTTTATAAGATTCAATTAAGAACTCTGTGCAGGCCAGTCCATTACAGGGATGTTATTGTCGTGTAACCACTCGACCACAGCAAGTGCAGTATGAACAGTGCTTGATCGTGTTGAAAGATACAATCCCATCCCCGAATTGCTCTTCAACAGTGGGAAGCAAGAAGGTGCTTAAAATATCAATGTAGGTCTGCGCTGGGATCGGGCCACGCAAAACAACAAGGGATGCAAGCCCCCTCCAGGAAAAACACGACCACACCGTAACACCACCACCTCCGAATTTCATGTTGGCACTACACACGCTGGCAGATGACGTTCACTCGGCATTCACCATACCCATACCCTGCCATCGGATCGCCACATTGTGTACCGTGATTGGTCACATCACACAACGTTTTGTCACTGTTCAATCGTGTAATTTTGACGCTCCTTACACAAAGAGAGGCGTCGTTTAGCATTTTCCTACGTGATGTGTGGCTTATGAGCAGCCGCTCGGCCATGGAATACAAGGTTTCTCATCTCACGCCTAACTGTCATAGTACTTGGAGTGGATCCTGATGCAGTTTGGAATTCCTGTGTGATGGTCTGGATAGATGTCTGCCTATTACTCTTTACGATCCTCTTCAAATGTCGGCGGTCTCTGTCAGTCAACAGACGAGATCGGCTTTTCTGCTGTACATGCCCCTTCACGTTTCCACTTCACTATCACATCAGAAACAGTGGACCTAGGGATGTTTAGGATTGTGGAAATCCCGCGTACAGACTTCTGACACAAGTGACACCCAATCACCTGACCACGTTCGAAGTCCGTGAGTTCTATGGAGCGTCCCATTCTGCTGTTTCACGATGTCTAATGACTACTGAGGTCGCGAATAATGAGTACCAGGCAGCAGGTGGCAGCACAAGATGAAAAACTATGTTTTTGGGGGTGTCCGGATGCTTTTGATCACATAGTGTATATACATAAATATTACATAGAATGTAGAACATTTAAAATAAAATAAAGACATATTGTATGCAAAATGAAACAAATCAGGTGTAATTTTGTGCAAAATCGAATACCTCCTTACCGTTATAAGCCTAACATTATATTTACAGACAAGAACAGTTATTTTAACTTTCAGTAGGCTTGCACCTTTTGTTCTATTTGATTTGTAAGGCATAGCATTTATTGTCAGTTCTTAATATACATACATTTAAATAGGCTCATTAATTCTAGAGCAGGCAAGAAATGTAATTGGCAATTGTCATTAATATTTCCTAATACTACTTACAGAGTATATGTATTATCATCAGGATAATTTGTCATTCAGATAATATTCTTTTGAGCATAGGTGCTCTTTAACAGCAGTTTTTAAGACATTGAAGTTGTCAACTTTTCCCTTAAGATCATTAGGGAGAGCATTAAATACTTTACGTCCCATAATATATACCTTTCTGGAAGGTTCTATGTTCATAAGCCTTTATGGCTGCTAGTAAATTCACAGAATGCAATCTAATCCAATCTAATTGTCATTTGTTTAGTGTGGCTTCTATTTTCTCAGTTGCTAAAGCATATTTTGCACGTCACTGCTGCAAAATTCTATCCATAAAGGTTAAAAATACTATTGTGGAACAAGATATTATAATATCGTTTACTACCAGAGCCCGCAATTTAGCCATCCAGACTCGCAGCGCAGTCACCATAGAGTGAACACTTCTAATTTACACCTCTCAGGCGTCCACATTATGTATTGCAGGTTGGAATTGGTTGAAATGCAGAAGGTTAACAATAACTGGTTTAAAATGCATTTGTGCTGGACAAAAGGAAAGTAACTGCTAGTGAATGTCCTGCTTTTTCACAATACAGCAGTGTTGTTTAACATGACATTGGTTGCTACCAGAGGCTGTAGCTCCAAGCAATACATCAGTGCGTAATTGCAGCTCTTGGGTATAAACCCTCTGGGTCATGAATAATTTGATGGCAACAGCGGCGTGTGTGTTTCTGCTGCAGTAACTTCTAAAATTAACTTTACAACTTCTATATGAGCATGGCCAAATTGGATTAATAAGACCCCTATGCAGTTAACGATATTTTATTTTTGTTGTCTATGAACATTACCTTGTGCCCTTACGATGATGCTACTTACAGGGTAGCGTTGTTTATAATCGTTAATTTACTATCCCTTCCACGCTTCTAACACCTTACTTCATGTATTTTCCGCATTTCCAGTCAAACCTATTTACTTCGAAAATAGTTCTGGTAGATCTGCTTGGGGGTGTTAGAGCCGCCTTGATGCATATGTCAACTAATCTGTACCAGCTCGTAACTACGAGTTGGGGAGGGGTCTGCGAGGGTGTAAAAATGTCTTCTTCTTTCTCTGTTTAACCTCCTCGTATATAGGACTTACACCCCCAAGCACTTACAGTAGGGTGCCTGGGGTTCAGAGGCCCGTCGAGGAGCAGACACTCATGGATCAGATAGATTATCCAGGATGGGTGATCAGTCCGAAGTAGATGAAATGAAATGATGGTGAAATGGATGAAAGGAAAGGCGATTTGGAGCAGTTGGTGGAATGAATGGCGGGGGAAACCAGAGAACCCGGAGAAAACCCGACCAGACGCCGCTTTGTCCACCACAAATCCCACATGCGGGTCCCTGGGATTGAACCCGGCCGCCTCGGTGAGAGGCAAGCGGTCTAAACACTCGGCCACGACGGCGCCCGTGTACAAATTTCTATGCCTATAACTGCTAGGAATTAGAAATGAGAAATAGAACAAATTGTTTTTAATCCTTCTTGACATACCTGTTTCCCGGTTTGTATATAGTGTTACATGCTGGGTAGATAGCCTAAAGGTTCACATGAAAATTAAATTAATTTCTAATGCCCAGCACGCACATTGAGGGGGCGTATACTTATTTGGCTGCGGAGGACCTATTTGACTTAATTTATGCTTTATCATCTGTGTTAAAAGTGCTTATCTTTGAGTTGGAGGAACATGTGAAAATCACTTGGGGCAAGCTCCGGTGAATACGGAGGATACGAGAAAACTTCCAAGTTGAATCTTGACCCAGGCGGAGCTCAGAAGATTCAACTGGGAAGTTTTCTCGCATCCTCCATAGTCACTAGATCTTTTCCCAAATGATTTTCACATTTTCCCCTGACTCAAAGGTCATTTTGGACGTAAGCACTTTAATACCATGACCAAGATCTTCTTCTTCTTCAACTTCCCTGTTCTACCACTATCGAGGTGTCAGGGGTTTGCCTCGGATCCATTTTTTAAACTCCATCCTATCCTTTACCAGTATATTAAACTGATCCCAAGTCTTTCCTCTTTTAGCCACCGCTCTTTTAATCACTTCTTCCCAGGTTATCCTTGGTCTTCCTTCGGATTCCTTCCTAATGGTCTTGCTTCTAAAAATTGGCGTACTTTCCGGTCTGTATCCATTCTTTTTACATGTCCATACCATGTAAACTGTCTTTCTTCTATCCTCGTATTTACCGATGGCACTTTGAGTTCATCTCTTATCCTTTCATTCCTTATTCTATCTTGTCGTGTTTTTCTAACTATTCTTCTTAAGCATTTCATTTGCGTTGCATTCACCATGCTTAATTCACTTTTTGTTGTTATCCAGCTTTCACTTCCATAGATAAGTATTGGTTCTATATATACTTTAGTTTTTGTCCTCCTATCTACTTCTTCTTTCCCAAAAACACATTTACTTAGTGTATAATACGCTTTAGTAGCTTTCTCTACACGCTTTCTTATTTCTTATTGTATTTTACCGGTTTGGTTTATCACTGTTCCCAAATACTCATAGCTTTCCACTTGCTCTAACTCTAACTGCCTTCCCTCTTTTTCTATCTTGATCTCCTTTATCTGGTCTTCTGTCCTAGCTACCATCATTACTTTACTCTTATTAAGATTAACCGTCATCCCCCTTTCCTGTAATGTTTCTATCCATTCTATTATTGCTTGTTGTAATTTATTTTCTGAATCTGATATAAGCACGATATCATCTGCATAAGCTAAAGTTTGGCAGTATATAGGTCTTAAATTCCACATTCCCACTAGTGCCTTGCTTGTTCTCATTTTACAAGTTTTCATTACTTCATCCAAAAATACTGTAAACAATAATGGGCTTAAACTATCTCCCTGTTTAACACCTTTTTCTATCTTAAAAGGTTTTGATGCTCTGCCCTTCAGCCTTACTATGCCCTCTACATTCTTAAATGTAGATTTGATTACCCTTATTAATTTTAAGGGTACCTTCTTCTTATATAGTGCCTTCCATATCTCTACTCTTGGTACAGCGTCAAAGGCTGCTTGTAGATCCAAAAGTGCAAGGTATGCTGTTTTATTTTTACTTATCCATTTATCTGTGATGATTCTTAGCGCAAATATCTGGTCCTGAGTCTGTCTACTGGGTCTAAAACCTGCTTGTTCGTCTTCTAAATCCTTTTCCACATACCTTCTCAATTTCCTTTCCAGAATCCTTGCATATAACTTCATGACCGTACTTATTAAGCAAATTGCTCTATAGTTCTCACATTTACAAGACTCTCCCTTTTTATATATGGGGATTACTATATTTTGATTCCATTCATTCGGGATATATTCCTCTCTCCATACTATTCTAAACAACTCCTTCATCTGGTTAATCATGGTTTTACCTCCGGCTTTAATCATCTCAGGGACTATTCCATCTACTCCAGCTACCTTACCGCTTTTCATTTGCCCCACTGCTATCTGTACATCCCAGTAATCAATCTCTAAATCCCTGTCCATATCTGTATCTGTCCCTTCTTCTTCCCAATTGATCTCTGTTTCCTTCATAACAGGCTCATTCCTAAATTTCTCTTCATAATACCTGCTCCATACGTCTAGTACATCCTGTGTTTCTGTTTTCAATCTATTTTCCTTGTCTTTTATACTATACACTTTTCTGCCATGTTTCCCTCTTAGGTATCTCATGGTCTTCCAGAATTTCTTATTGTCATGTATATAGTTATCTTCCATACTCTCACCGAATTCTTTCCACGTTTGTCTTTTTGCTCTTTTCACCACTATTTTGCACTCCATTTTCTTTTTATCATATTTTTCTTTATGCTCTATATTTTTGGTGGTTAAGTACTGTTTCCAAGCTTTTTTCTTCTCCTTCACGGCTTTTTGTACATCTTCATTCCACCATTTAGTTGCCTTGACCCCTTCTCTCACTTTTTTCATACCACATACTTCCTCACCAACTATCAGAATATCTTCCTTAAGAGATTTCCATTTAGCCTCTACTTCATTTTCTTCTTTCTCAGGAATACTTCTTTCGCTACGTTTTTGTTCCAACTTCATACAGAATTCTTCTATTTTAGTTTTTTCTTGCAGCTCTTCCCACCTTATTCTCTGGTAGCTCATTCGCCTCCTGCATCTCTCACCTGCGAAGGTCATATCTGCCACCAGGAGAAAGTGATCTGTAGCTAGTTCTGCCCCTCTTATTATTTTTACATCCCTACAGACATTTTTTATTTCTTTCGGGAGTAGGAAATAGTCTATTATACTCTCATATTGAGTAGATTTGAACGTAATTTGATGTATACGTTTATGTTTGTAAAATGTATTAGCTACAATAAATCTGTTGCCAATACACAAATTTATTATTCTATTTCCATTTCCGTTTACTGTACTTTCTCCTCCATAAGGGCCTAAGACCTTTCTGCTTTTCTTCCTATCATTTCCTACTCTTCCATTTAGGTCCCCCATTACAATTACTTTCCTTTTCTTTCTTTCTGCCTTGTTTATTAAGTTTTGTAGATCTTCAAAAAACTTTTCCTTTTCTTCTATTTCATCATCCTCAGTGGGTGCATAAGCCTGAATAATAGTTAAAGGAATCTCCAATTCCATATCTATTGTCATCAGTCTCGAGCTAAATGCTTCCCATGATGTTACTTTTTTGTCTAATTCTTCCGTTACAATTATGGCTACACCTTCCTTTGCTCTTATTTTCCATGGGGCACCTATATATCTCATTTCATAATTACCATGTAGTGTTTGAGTGCCCTATCCCTTCTTCCTTGTTTCACTAACACCTAATATTCCAATCTTATATTTCTTCATTTCCTCTATCATCTCTACCTCCTTACCAACTAGTGTTTTTATATTCCATGTTCCAATTCGTAAACCATGTTTCTCGCGAAGTCTTCGTCTATTCTGTTCCTTTCCGAGGCTCACTTTATCCTTTTGAATCCAATAATACTTAAGGTGGGGGATTAGCCCAACGCTTAAGGTCCCTGTTTACCCCCAGGGTACTAAGGGAGCCTCGGTTCTTGAGGTAGGGTTGGGCATTTCCTCCCAGTCCTATAAGGTTTTGGTTTTCCCGCCAATACTCGGGTGGCTGTTTGCAGTGGTTTCCCACTGGGCGATGGGGTCGCCACTTCCCTACGCCATGACCAAGATCAATCAGAAGTAAACAGCTGGTTGCGAGCACAGGATCCGTCCTGGTACAACCCCAAAAATGCATGGATAAACATGTTGACTATGTATAAAAGTAACAGAAGGATTGTAAAATATAAATGAAATTAATTCAACATGATCAAAGTCTGTAATTTTTTTTTATAAAATAGGGAAGCTTACTTATTGGACGACCTTCGTAGATGTTAACTTAAATGCAATATCCTGGATTATTACATGGTGGTGCAATATTACCACAAATGGGTACGAAATAAAGAGCATGAATTGTATTTTACAACTTCATTTCTCCTTGTTAATTAAGTTATGTTCAAATTGTGCACTACAGAAGCAAGAGTTTGCGCACGCCGGTATTAACGAACCTATTTCCATGCTCTGGTTTATAAGGTGGCCGAGCAACACGAGGCTTACAGATTCCCAAACTGTGGAAGTTTTTTATTAGCTCCGCGTATAGAAAGCCAATTTGAAGTATGAGTTGTATGAGTTGTATTGTAGTTCAACTATTGGGGAGCCAAACTTGAAGTTTGTTTGTAACCGCACGTATGGTACCCAGTTTCCGGTGACCTTCGCCCCAAATGTACTTTCAGGTGGCCTTTACCCTAAGTTTAAAAATATTAACTTCGTAATTTGACTGTTTCTTTAAATATTATATATTTTAAGTTTGGCTCGGCTGCGCCAGTATTTATTTTAGAGACACGTTTCTCTTAGACTTACACAGATTATAATTTTACTTCATTCCTTTTACTAATACTTGATACGATTAAAATAACACTCCACTGATATAGAGAGGTGTGAGATTCTTTTTATTAATTAATTACACTTTTTAACACGAAAATTTATTTTTCGTCTCACACAAGTACATATTATATTTCTTGAAGACACTTTTTGCGTCTGGTTAGTAACTCTATCTGCAGGCAACTGACTTCTGGATTAATAAATTTTGCTATGTTTCAGTTTCTGATTGGCTAATCCTAGTCCAATAAAATACCTTCATTTAAATAAAGCTTTTTCTGGTTGCTGATTGGCTATTTTTATAAACTGTTACTAAAATTACATTATTGTTACTCCAAGAATCACAAGTAGTACTGTTAAACTTTCAAACTTATTATTGCCTCAAGGTTACCTCATTGTTACCTCATTGTTAGCAACTTTTAACTTACTATTCTCACAGCTCCTACATTATTAAATTACGTACCACATAATCTAGTAGACAAAAGTTTACACCCAAAAATTCCATATAGAGATTTCGTCTAAAATACGTGTTTTGAGATCCCCTGAATAAAAAAAACATTTTTAGAAAAAGGTTCTTGTGCGCGTCTAAGTGTGTATGTCTATGAACAGCAAATTTGGTATTTAGGTTGAAAATCTTTGAAAGATGCGACACGAAGATTTTCAGAAACTTCACACCCCAAAATACTCCTTAAATGGAAGACTTTTCGAAATTTTCGATTTTCGCAAAAATGAATCTAAAGATTTTGATTCAACTACCATATGTGTAAAATATTTACATGACAAATAAACTGTATATCTTAACTTTTTAGGAATGTCCTGTAAAGCCTTCTTCATTCGGAAGGAATTTTGTATCATTTTGTATAACTAGCAAATCATAAGCGATGGATAAACATGTACTAAAAATCTGATGTGTTACACTCACATGACCTTTTCTACTCTTGTACAAACTATTTTTACAAAAGATTATTCTCCATATGCTTCATGTTAATCGAGATATTATTCTTATTGCTAATTTTCTTGTAGATGCAAAGGGAATATGGTAGGCTTTAAGCGACAGTAAAATATTTTAAGAGCTGGTTGCTGTGTGGCGCATTCCATTCTCTTTGCATGTCCAGGACATAAAAAAATGAATAACGAATTCCCATTTACATTTTATTTGTCATGAAAGTATCTTAAATATATGATATTTTAATCAAAATCGTTAGAGCCATTTTTGAGAAAATTAAAATTTTCGAAAAATGTTCCATGTAAAGGGTAATCTGGGGTGGGGGATTTTCTTGAAAACCTTCGTGTCGCATCTCTGGAAGATACTCAATCTAAATACCAAGTTTGGTGTTTATCCGACTGTTCGTGCTTTTCACAGACAGACACACATACACATACACAAACACAGACAGACACACAGACGGACATGTTTCCAAAAATGCTTAATATGCATTCAGTGCACATCAAAACATGTGTTTCGGGTGAAATCTCGGTGTCGAATTTTTGGGTGGAATACAATACTTCCCCTACTTACTATACGTAGTAGAGAAAGTAAAAATGATCGGTAATTACTCGTATATAGTGTGATTAGCAGAAAGTAGTTATAAAAATCTGATATGTTACATTCACGTAACTTTTCTACCCATTCTTCAACAAACTATTCTTGCAAATGCTTATTCTTCTATATACTTCATGTTAGTCGAGACAAGCATTTGTGTAAACGATTTCATTATATGCTTCCTTGTACGTACAATGGGAATAGGGGAATACAGTAGGCTGAAGTGATATCGACCCTTTTAAAAGTTGGCTGCTAAGTGATGGTTTTTAAATTACCTTCTCTTTGCATGACCAGGAGAAATAAAAAGCGAATAACTACTTCCCAATTGAGAAGAGTAAGTATTTGAAAACTCAAATCAATAACAAGGAATTTCTTGGAAATGATTGACTCCAAAAACATGTGTTTGACAATGAGGCAGTATTTTTAAAACTTAAATGATTTCAGTCTAATTATATAATATATAAATTCAATAAAAGCCCGCCTAAGCAATGTGTATGTAACAATATATAACAAGTGTATATTACAGTCATTGTATATGTTTATATTATTGTATACATGTAATAATGTTATTTGAATGTATTACGTAATTTAATAATGTAGGAGCTGTGAGAATAATAGATTAACGGTTGCTAACAATGAGGTAACAATAAGGTAACCTTGAGGCAATAATGAGTAAGAAAGTGTAATAATGCTACTAGTCATTCTTGGAGCAACAATATTGTAATTTTTGTGACAGTTTATAAAATAGCCAATCAACAACCAGAAAAAGCATAAGTTAAATAAAAGTATTGTATTGGTGTAGGATTAGCCAATCAGAAACTGAAATAGAGCAAATTGTACAAATTCAGAAGGCAGTTGCTTGTAGACAGCGTTCCTAACCGGATGCTAGACGCGTACAAATCCAGTGTGAGACGAAAATTCTTTACGGTGAAAATATTATAAAGTTTATGTGTTTAAAAGTGAATTAATAAATAATCTCACAGCTCTCTATATCAGTGAAGTGTTATTTAATCGTGTGAAGGATTAATAAAAGAATTGAAGTAAAAATTATAATTTGTGTAAGCCTACATTCTTTAGCCGTATCACGCCCTGTTAAGAGATACATGTTTCTACAAATTAAAACTGACGCAGCCGAGGCAAACATATATATATATAATTAAAGAAACAAGATACAAAGTTGATTCATAAACGTTGGGGCGAAGGCCACCAAAAAATAAACTTGGAGCGAAGACCACCGGAAACTTTGTACCATACGTGGTGTAACAAAAAAAACACCTTTTTCAAATTGGCCCCCCTCGTTGGGCGCCAACTTGTAAATTTAAAAACGCCTCATTGTTGGAAGGCCAAACTTGATGAAGTAACTGCCCCACGTAAGTGTGTATGTTTTAACGAGATCTACATTTTTGTGTGTAATAGGACTAACTGCGGAGGGGAACTCGACCTCGACCTACAGGATCTTTTGTGCCTGAAGTTCCTGATGGGGTGCCCCCGGGAGAGAGAGGTGAGGTGAGAGAAGACAGGGCAGAGGACAGGGTCCCTATCTTTTACAGATTGAAACCTCCCCGGATGGCAGCTGGTGCAACCGGCTCCCCTATCCCTGCAGCCTTGCAAATATCTTGGGGGCGGGCCCGGGAATTGAAATGTTACTTAGAGCATCCTTTTCCCCTGCCATGCAACGCCGAGACTCCCGCCGACAGCAACAGTGTAACAGACCAAGTAGATGAAAGGTCAAGTGAAATGAGAATGGAGGATGGATGGACAGGAAATTCAGGGGATGTAATAAACCTTCCCAGCTTTCACCTAGCGACCAGGGGAAACCCCGAAAGTCCATGGGCCAGGAATGTCGGCAGCGGGATCCGAACTCAGGACCTTCCCAATGCGGACCATGGACGTTACCATCTCTTACGGTTTGCAAGTTATGCAGAAATCATTCAGAATGAAGAGGGCTTCAGAGGTTATTCTCAGAAAATGCAAGATATACACATCATTTGTGATGAAAATATCTTCAACATACTGTATTTTAATCAAAATCGTTAGACCAATTTTTGAGAACATCAAAATTTTATAAACAATTTCCATATCAAAGCTATTTTAGGGCGAGGGATTTATTTGAAAAACTTCGTGTTGTATCCTTGGATGATGCTGAATTTATATACGAATTTTGGTACTTAATCAGCCCTTCGTTTCTGAGTTATGCTGTTCAGACACACACAAACACACGCAGACCTCAAAACGTGTATTTCCAATAAAATCTCTGCATCGTATTTTTGGGTGGAATGCAATACTTTCTCTACTTGCTACACCCAAGCAGAAGCTTTTGTTTGAATAATTTCTGGAATAGCTATGAAACAATAACGCATATAGTAGGCCTGTTACAATCAGATTTTTACTTTCCCTACTACGTATAGTAAGTAGGGAAAGTATTGTATTGCACCCAAAAATTCGATACCGAAATTTCACCGAAAATGTATGTTTTGATGCCCCCTGAATCCAAAAAAGCATTTTTAGAAACATGTCCGTGTGTGTGTGTCTGTGAACAGCATAACTCAGAAACGAACAGTCGTATAGACACCAAACTTGGGTATTTAGGTTCGGTATCTTCCAGAGATGCGAGACGCAGGTTTTCAGGAAAATCCTTCCACCCCAAATTACTCTTTACATGGAACATTTTTCGAAAATTTTAATTTTCTCAAAAACGGCTCTTAACGATTTTGATTAAAATCTCAAATATTTAGGATACTTTCATGACAAATAAAATGTATATCTCGAATTTTCTGGGAATGTCTCCAAAAGTATTCTACGTTGTGAACGACTTTTGCATAACTGGTAAACCATAAGAGATAGACAAACGTTTACTGTACAAAAAATGCAGATCGCGTTAAAATACACAATTTATGTCATATACATATTTGTTTTGTTCAGTAAACCATTTTCGAGGTATTGTTTGTTATTTCCTTAAATTTTCCAATACTTATACTTTTTCTCAAATGGGAATTCGTTAATAATTTTTTTGTCCTTATAATGCAAAGAGAATGGAATACTCCACATAACAACCAGCTCTTAAAATATTTGACTATCGTTTAAAGCCTACCAATTCCTTTTGCATCTAGAAGAAAATCAGCAATAAGATTAACATCTCGATATCTCGATTAACATGAAGCATATGGAGAATAAGCGTTTGTAAAAATAGTTTGTTCAAGAGTAGAGAAAGTCATGTGAGTGTAACACAGCAGGTTCTTTTAATGAGTGCTTCTATCGAATGCTCTTTGGCTTACCCGGTGCATCTTCATGCTTCGAGTGTTGCTGGTTGTAAGCTTGGCAAGGAGGGGTGTATTCCATAGTTAATATCTCGCCTTAGTGTCCCTAATTAGAACTGCGTATACTCCGACAGTGTAACGCGCCCCGTGCTCTCAATCCGGCTTCCTTCTGCTGTCAGAGTTATTAACAGCGATCCCAATGGCATCTCAAAACTCTCAGAGTGGGATTCCCAGCAGTGTTAATACAGAAAGACGAGACTCGGCTTCTCTCCTCCCATAATGACGCGTTAAATCTCTTGACAGATGTACACTGTGAAAAGCGCAAACACGCCGCAACATTTTTCAGAGTTAATAAGCCTTGGTCTAAAAGGATGCGAGAAGCTGCACTCCTCAGAAATGGGATGAACAAATGCGGATTGTCGCCTTCCGTTGAAATCACGCTAGGGACTTACAGACAGCGAAATGCGGTGCAGCGCGTTGCATCTCTGCGATAAGAACCGCGGATAAAATGTTTCCGTTTTTATATCAATTACATAATTTCGATTACGATATTATTTAATTTATATCGATTATCGGTTTCGATAATATCGTTGAAATACTTCGAATCGATAAGAGCAAGTTGCATTCACATTCCTTCCGGTCTTCAAACGAATAGCGACTTGAAAAATCTTATGTATAGCATTCACATGACCTTTTCTACTCACTCTTCTACAAACTATACTTACAAAACCTTATTCTTGTTAATTGAGATAAACTTTCAATACCCATTTACATAGTTCGTGGTAGCTATAAGCAGTATTCAGTAGGCTAAAGCCACACTCAGATTTTAAAAAACTGATCGTTATGTAATGACTTTGAAATTACATGATAGCGCTTTACCATCTGAAAAATCTGATGTGTTACACTCACATGACTTTTTCTACTCTTGTAGAAACTATTTTTATAAACTCTTATTCTCCATCTATTTCGTATTAATCGAGATAAACATTTGCAGAAACGATCTTTTGACATGCAAAGAGAATTACATTTTACACATAGTGACCAGTTCTAGAAATATTTGTTAAGGCCTATTATGTTCCCATTGTTTTGTATTTGAAATACGAAAAATTTAAGCGAATAACAAGCAATATCTCGAAAATGGTTCACTCAATAAAAAAAATGTATATAACATAAATTGCATATGCATTTTTTGTGTAGTAAAATTTTGTCTATCTCTTATGGTGTACCAGTTATGCAAAAGTCGTTCACAATGAAGAATACTTTTGGAGACATTCCCAGAAACTTCAAGATATACATTTTTTGTCATAAAAATATCTTAAACACATGATATTTTAATCAAAATCGTTAGAGCCGTTTTTGAGAAAATTAAAATTTTCGAAAAGTTTAACATGTAAAGGGTAATCTGGGGTGGGAGGATTTTCTTAAAAACCTTCGTGTCGCATCTCTAAAAGATGCTGAACCTAAATACCAAGTTTGGTGTTTATCGAACTGTTCGTTTCTGAGTTATGCAGTTCAGTCACACACACGGACATGTTACCAAAAATGCTGTTTTTTTGGATTCAGGGGGTCTCAAAACATATATTTCCGGTGAAATCTCGGTATCGAATTTTTGGGTGGAATACAGTACTTCCCCTACTTACTATACGTAGTAGAGAAAGTAAAAACTGTAAGTATTTGAAAATTCAAACTAGTAACAAAGAATATCTCGAAAATGGTCAAAGCCACAAAATTTTTAAGCAGTTCTACGGTTTTATGTAGTAAGGTGTTGTCTATCTCTTACAGTTTACCAGTTATAGAAAATTCATTCCAAATGAAATGGAATTACAGAATCTTCCCAGAACCTAGAAGCTCTAGACATTTAATTTGTCATTCAAATATGTTAAATAATTAATGTTTTACTCAAAATACTTACTATTTAAGAAAATCAAAAGTAACAGAATATTTTTTTCATGTAAAAGGTATTTCGGGGTTGGGGGATTTTATTTAAAAGTTTCTTGTGGTATGCTTGGAAGATACTGAACTACAATACCGACTTTGGCATTTAACCGACTTTTTTGAATTATGTTTTCGCAGACCCCCACATACATGTATTTTTCATGAAGCCTCAAAAAGTTTATTTCCGGTGAAATCTAGGATCGAATTCTTGGGTAGAATGTAGTACTTCCTCTACTTACTATAGATACATATGTAGTAGAGAAAGCAAAAAGTATAAAGTATTTAACAGTTCAAGCAAATAATAAAGAATATCTCGAAAATGACTAGTGTCACATAAAATTATTTTATACAAATTGTTTTTCACACGATATTCAGTTTTTGAGTAACGAATTCCCGTCTCTTCATATATATATATATATATATATATATATATTATTTGTAATGTGGATATCTGAAATATATACTGTTTTAATCAAAATCGGTATAGCTACCTCTGAGAAAATTAAAAATAAGTAAGGGTAGTTTGGAGTTGGAGGATTATATTGTCGCATAGTTGGAAGACACTGAACCTAAATAACAAACCGCACACGTGCTTGCCTGCCTTCTTATCTGCCATATTGTAGCGTGTATGGGTGTGTATTGTCACGCCAGACACATTATTGTGTCGTTGGCGACAGTATTATTAGGTTAATTCTTTCGGCTTTGGGTTTGAAGTTCATCTGACGTGGCGACTCGCCATCTTCTGGCTGGCGATCCTAGCAACAGATGGAGAGAGTGGGGGATGTTACTTCTTTGTGCGTTGAGCGTCACTTTTGGTCGAGTGTTGAGTCTGAAAGGTTGTATGTGAACTTGATTGAATGTAGCCTCGTGTATGTAGCATCTGCCCTCAATTTCTTCCCTTGCATCTTTTGCGTGTGATCTACGGGCACCGTGCTTATACCTACTGATTAAAGCACAGGTAATGTGATTAATGTGAAATTTTGTGTATTTTGTTATAACTATCCTACACTGCTCTAGAAGGTGTTGTTTAAGATTCTGGTCTTCTTGATGTCTCTGCAACTATACCTCCCAATGTGGGGGGTTTCCGGATACTTTTGATCAAATAGCGTATGTACAGCTGCTTTTATATTACCAGTATTTTGACTTCCAAAGCGCTACATTTGCGGTTGCTATTATTGTAGTCTCAGTCTACGTGATCTCACTCACTGCATTAATACGTTTTTCATCTTAGGTGCATTGTGCTGCCACCTACTGCCTGGTACTCATTATCCGCGACCTCAGTAGTCATTAGACATCGTAAATCAGCAGAATGGTACGCTCCGTGGAACTCACGAACTTCGAACGTGGTCAGGTGATTGGGTGTCGCTTGTGCCAGAAGTCTGTACGCTAGATTCCCACACTCCTGAGCATCCCAAGGTCCACTGTTTCTGATGTGATAGCGAAGTGGAAACGTGAAGGGACATGTACAGCACAAACGCGTACAGGCCGACCTCGTCTGTTGACTGACAGAGACCGCCGACATTTGAAGAGGGTCGTAAAGAGTAATAGGCAGACATCTATCCAGACCATCACACAGGTATACCAACCTGCATCAGGATCCACTCCAAGTACTATGACAGTTAGGCGTGAGATGAGAAACCTTGGATTCCATGGTCGAGCGGCTGCTCATAAGCCACAAATCACACAGGAAAATGTCAAACGACGCCTCGCTTGGTGTAAGGGGCGTCAACATTACACGCTTGAAAGTGGCAAAACGTTGTGTTGAGTGACGAATTACGATACACAATGTGGCGATCCGATGGCAGAGTGTGGGTATGGCGAATGCCCGGTGAACGTCACCTGCCAGCGTGTGTAGTGCCAACAGTAAAATTCGAAGATGGTAATGTTATGGTGCGGTCGTGTCTTTCCTGGAGGGGGCTTGCACCCCTTGTGTTTTCCGTGGCACGGTCACAGCGCAGACCTACAGATATTTTAAGCACCTTCTTGCTTTCCACTGTTGAAGAGCAATTCGGGGAAGGCGATTGCATCTTTCAACGCGATCGAGCACCTGTTCATACTGCACGGGCTGTGACGGAGTGGTTACACGACAATAACATCCCAGCATAGAGTCCTGACTTGAATCCTATAGAACACCTTTGGGATGTTTTGGAACGCCGACTTCGTGCCAGGCCTCATCGATACCTCCCGTCAGTTCCGCACTCCGTGAAGATTGGGCTGCCATTCCCCAAGAAACCTTCCAGCACCTGATTGAAAGTATGTCTGCGAGAGTGAACGCTGTCATCAAGGCTAAATCTTCCTCACTCCATACGAGAGCGACACTGAAGATTTTTGGAAACTCAAATAAGGATTAGTTTAAAACATTTTTAAATTATTTTTATTGTTTTTCAAAATATTCTACTTTAACATCAATACATTTTTGCATTCGCTGAAACCAGTCCTTAAAGCAACGATGCCATTCATCCCATGACACTTCAAAAACCAGGTTTTCATAACGTTCCACTGCTTCATCCGGTGACGAGAGTGTAATTCCACGCATTTTATCTTAAATTTTTGGAAACAAAAAGAAATCACAAAATGCTAGGTCAGGGTGCTGACCTTTACGGCATCCAGTTACTCAGTGGTTAGTTTTGCTATATGTGACAATGAGTTATTATGATGTAATATTATTTTTACTTTTGCTGTTTTTCTCGAAATTTTATAAAACATTTGCGGTAAACAGGCAGTAACGGTATATCTGTCTTCTAATGCTATAGTGACAACATCGCCTGTTTAAAAAATATGATGCGTTACACTCACATGACTTTCTCTACTGTTGCACAAATTATTTTTACAAACGCTTATTCTCCATATGCTTCATGTTAATCGAGATATCGAGATGTTAATCTTATTGCTAATTTTCTTGTAGATGCAAGGGGAATGTGGTAATCTTTAAGCGATAGTCAAATATTTTATGAGCTGGTTGCTATGTGGAGTATTCCATTCGCTTTGCATTACCAGGACAAAAAAAAAAACCAATAACGAATTCCCATTTGAGAAAAAGTACAAGTATTGGAAAATTTAAGGGAATAACAAGCAATATCTCGAAAATGTTTCACTCAACAACAATAAAGTATATGACATAAATTGTGTATTTTAACGCGATCTACATTGTTGGTGTAGTAATATTTTGTCTATCTCTTATGGTTTACCAGTTATGCAAAAGTCGTTTACAACGAAGAATACTTTTGGAGACATTCCCAGAAAATTCGAGATATACATTTCATTTATCATGAAAATATTTTAAACCTATGATATTTTAATAAAAATCGTTAGTCATTTTTGAGAAAATTAACATTTTCGAAAAATATTCCATGTAAAGTGTAATTTGGAGTGGGGGGATTTTCTTGAAAACCTTCGTGTTGTATCTCTGGAAGATACTGAATCTAAATACCAAGTTTGGTGTTTATCCGACTGTTCGTTTCTGAGTTATACTGTTCACAAACACACAGGCACACAAGGACATATTTCCAAAAATGTTTTTTTTTTTTTTTTTTTTTGGAGTCAGGGGGCCTCAAAGCATATATTTCCGTTGAAATCTCGGTATCGAATTTTTGGGTGGAATACAACACTCCCCCTACTTACTATACGTAGTAGAGAAAGTAAAAATACCTGGCAGGCGACTCACGCGGTATATGTTTAGAACTACCTGTGCGGAAGAAGCGGAAGAAGACGGTACCACAGCACAGGCGTGGGAATATGTGAACATTGTATGGGGAAAAATATTTCTACCTCATTTTTCAGCATTAACCGGCCGATGTAAGTCTGGAAGCTTTCTAGCCTGCTTTATATAAGATCTTACGACAGAGTGTGTTTCTCGTTGGAAATTTATTTGTTAACACTCCAGGAAGGGCATTATTTAGTGTGAATTCTATCTTTGCAAGCGCCGCTTTTCAAGGAATTCCGATTGTATTACTACCGCTTCTCTCTGAGTGGGAAACAACACAATAAATGAGGATCTCGGCGAGAACTGCTGCGATAAACATACCATTCCTTCTCAGAGCCCCCCCCCTCTCTGTCAAGTAAAATTTCCTGCGAAAACGCGTTTAACTCGAGCGAGGCTGCAATTCAATTCACGATCCAGCTTTGCAATTAAATCATCCGGTCAAAACTGAACAACTTACCAAAAGGAAATAATTAGAGAAGTTCATTCAAACAAAACTACAGACGAGTGTGAATAATACAGCGTGTCTAGGAATAACTGAAGCGGTTTCAAAAAGTCTTTACTCGTACTCTTCAGCATATGCTTAAAGAAACTATATGATTTGCACACAGAAACTCAGAATCTGTATTGTCATTAATAGATTACTATGCCGATGGGTGTGTCTAAATTTCCTTTACAGACTTTGAGGACTTGTAATCGGGACCAAGACGGTTAATTTTAGCATAGAAACTCATGTCCGGAAACGCACCGTTTTCTCCCAGCGGTCTCTTACATCAAGAATTGCATGTGGCAGGTAGTAGTGAAGCAGTAGGTATGTTTTGAGTAGTAAAATAAAATTATAATTATAGGGAGAATAAGTATCGATTACAGTAAGGATAGTGTTAAATAAAAGTGGAAAGCGAATGTTACTGTAAGTGGAAATAAGGGCTGAGAGACAAGGCCATCAGCGGCCGGAAACGGGTGGTTTTACCCTCTATTGTTAAGTGTCCCGTTAGGTTGCTGGAACGCAGACATGTAGAAAAGGGTCAATGTTCGCCAAAAGCCAGATAGCCTTAGGCCTCCAATGAAAGAAGCTAGAAATCAGACGATAGTATAGAACGTTTGAAATAGAGAAACAGGAGATTTTAGAATACACACTTGGCAGAGATAGTTCCTTGGAGATGGTCGTCAGAAGATTTTAGAAACCACACTTGGCAGAAGTAGTTCCTGGGAAATGGTTGGCAGAAAAGTTTAGAAGACAGCGAATAGGCGCAATGATATGAAGTGTAACAAATAAGAAAGCGCGCGTGTGTGTGTGTTGAATCAATAGCAGGAATCAAATGTTAAAACGGTGACGGTAAATAAACGAGCAGGAAAACAAACAGTCGTATTCACCACTAACCCGAGATCCTAGATCAATGCTAGTACCAAACCCGGGACCATATCCAACAAACCCTGTACCACCGCAGTTCTAAGACCACCGCAAATTGGCCGCCTTAACGTGGGGCCCACAATCAACAACGAAGAAATATCACCGCAGCAGTCAAGCGGGATCAAGCCGGGAGAATGTGCAGGCCAAGCAGTTGGAACACCACAACCTATTCACCGTTGCCCAAATCGTGGTTTCAGATGATGTCGAACCACAAGCGCAAAATGAAGTGGTGTTCCATCGTGCTTGAGCCACATGCTTTGACGCACATGCAGTGGCACATCCTCCAAGAATTCAAACAGAATTACACACCATTTAAGGAACCCTGCTCAATGTTCAGACGGTAATGTTGCTAAAACCCATCACAAACTCAACTGAATGGCATGTATACAGGCGTGTAGGGGACTTGGGACATCAAATGATCGGTGAATGACCTATGGACTAGCTTAGTCCAGGCCATACTAGTGTGTGGCACCGAAAAAGCGGTGTGGTACTTTTGCGTATAGCGAATAAACGGTGCGTTTCCTAACACAAGTTCCCATTCTAAAGTTAATCGCCTTAGTCCCCACTACAAGTACTCAAAAGTCTGTAAAGGGAATTTAGACATGCCTGCAAATATATGGGCTCCTCTAGGAGTAAATATATACACTCCTCATCAAGTCTACAAACACTATGGCTTATATAAATACATATGTTAGCCGGAAAATATAAAATCTGCGCAAAGAAATGAGGTTTACTCTGAAAGTTAGCTACATGTATACTGTATATTTTTACGCACTTTGTAGATATGTAGAACTACGCCCTTGTTCAACCATTTTTGCATATTTCAGCTGTAGATGTAGACTGAGTTAATCGGAGGGGGACACCTCGCCGCTGAGACCAGCTTGATCTATTGTGACTTGAAAAAAATTTAACTGCTCTAAAGACCAGCCACTTTTCTTTGACATCTTCATGTCGCATCTTTGAAAGGTGCCAAACCTAAATACCAGTTTTAGCGTTTATAAGAATTTTCGTTTTGGGGTTATGCTGTACACAGACATACACACGGATCTTTTTCTACAAAGGCTTTTTATGGATTCAGGGACCTCAAAACATGTATTTCCGGTGAAATCTCGATATAGAATTACTGAGTGGAATGCAATATTTCCCCGAAGGCTCTGTACATGGCAGACTTTCCAGTGGTGCAGGGCGTCAATGTGGTCTAGTTTGCTGATGACGTCCTGCTGTACACAACAAACAGACACATCCTCAGAGCCTTCTACCCCATAAAAAGTCGCCTCCCTCTCGTTGAACTCTGGTGCAGGCAGTGGCGAATGTCCGTGAATCCGGGCAAAAGCCAAGCTGTCCTGCTTACCAAGAGACGTATCAACGCTGCAGACAGACCAACATTCATCTATCAGGGCCAAAGGATAGAGTGGGGGACATCGCTTGCTACTTGGGCGTCACACTGGTAAGGGTCTAACTTTTCGGGAACACGTGCGTGGAACAACGAACGGGCTAGGGAGGGGCGGTAACCGCTTTATACCCGGTTCTAGCTTCCACTATGCCGGTTCACTTAAAGTTACGTCTTTATAAAGCACTTGTCTTACCTCTGATGCGCTATGCCTGTAAGTTGTGGGGCATGGCAGTTGATTCTTGGCTTCTCTGGTTGCAGCGGATACAGAATGGGGAACTTCGGTGCATCTATTCTGTGGCTTTCGTGGCTTTCCAGTCAGGCTACTGCACGAGACCTCGGCCCTCCCATACGTCGAGGATGGTTTAGGCACCGGGCTCAAAAATTCTACAGCAGATTGATACATCATGAGAACACCCTTGTCAGATCCCTGGGGACAACTTATCACAAGAACGTCGATAAAGATGCTACCGGGTTCCTCGCATGGCTTGTGGGCATCCCCGGTAACTAAGGCTTTAAACCTGCCAACAGCAAAAAAAATGCTGTCACTAAGTACTCCCCCTCCCAATGGAGTGGTGAATCAAAATTAAACCAACCACAATTTAAGGAAGAACAAACAGGGCACTGGCGCTGCTCCTGAAAAGGCAGCCACTGAGGAGCCTATAAAACATAGCGCTACATCTCATCACACCAACATCAAAACCAAACCGCCACCCTACAACAGATCCACCATCCCTATGATTAAACCCTTCCAAGGGTAGGTATATGCAAAAACTCACCTAGACTCACCACGAGGCTACCAGACTGGAGTCCAAGTCCACACCCACATCATCAAAACGAAACCGCCACCCTACAATAGATCCATCATCCCCGTGGTTAAACCCTTCCAAGGGTAGGTACATGGAAAAACCCGCCTAGACTCACCATGAGCCTACCAGACTGCAGTCAGAATCCACACCCACATCATCAAAACCAAACCGCCACCCTACAATAGATCCATCATCCCTATGATTATACCCTTCCAAGTGTAGGTACATGCAAAAACTCACCTAGACTCACTACGAGCCTACCAGACTGGAGTCCGAGTCCATACCCACATCATCAAAACCAAATCGCCACCCTACAATAAATCCATCATCCCCGTGGTTAAACCCTTCGAAGGGTAGGCACATGAAAAAACTCACCTAGACTCACCACGCGCCTACCAGACTGCAGTCAGAATCCACACCCATATCATTAAAACCAAACCGCCACCCTACAATAGATACATCATCCCTATAGCTAAACCCTTCCAAGAGTAGGTACATGGAAAAACTCACCTAGACTCACCACGAGCCTACCAGACTGGAGTCCGAGTGCACATCCATATCATCAAAACCAAACCGCCACCCTACAATAGATACACCATCCCTATAGTTAAACCCTTCCAAGAGTAGGTACATGGAAAAACTCACCTAGACTCACCACGAGCCTACCAGACTGCAGTCATAATCCACATCCACATCATCAAAACCAAACCCCCACCCTAGATAAGATCCACCATTCCTATGATGAAACCTTTCCAAGGGTAGGTGCATGGAAAAACTCACCTAGACTCACCACGAGCCTACCAGACTGCAGTCAGAATCCACATCCACATCATCAAAACCAAACCCCCACCCTAGAATAGATCCACCATTCCTATGATGAAACCTTTCCAAGGGTAGGTGCATGGAAAAACTCACCTAGACTCACCACGAGCCTACCAGACTGCAGTCAGAATCCACATCCACATCATCAAAACCAAACCCCCACCCTAGAATAGATCCACCATTCCTATGATTAAACCTTTCCAAGGGTAGGTACATGGAAAAACTCACCTAGACTCACCACAAGCCTACCAGACCAGTCAGAATCCACGCCCATATCATTAAAACTAAACCGCCACCCTACAATAGATCCATCATCCCCATGGTTAAACCCTTCCAAGGGTAGGTACATCACCTAGACTCACCACAAGCCTACCAGACTGCAGTCAGAATCCACACCCATATCATTAAAACCAAACCGCCACCCTACAATAGATCCATCATCCCCGTGATTAAACCCTTCCAAGAGTAGTACATGGAAAAGCTCACCTTGACTCGCCATGAGCCTACCAGACTGCAGTCAGATTCCACATCCACATCATCAAAACCAAACCCCCACCCTACAATAGATCCACCATCCCTATGATTAAACCCTTCCAAGGGTAGGTACATGGAAAAACTCACCTAGACTCACCATACTGGAGTCCAAGTCCACTTTTTCTTTGACCCAGTGTACGAGTACAGGTAGCAAAGTGAACAAGAGCTAGTTATCCTATTAAAGGACGTTAATCAAAGCAATAAAAAATCCACCAATCATCGTAATTCGTTTTGGTGTAATTTTTATAGATATCCCAGTGATTCCTGGCCCGTGATTTTACACAGAAGGATAACTAACGTGTCAACATGTAGCGACGGGAATCTGATGCGAGTTGGCAAAATGATCGCGTGATGAGGTGTACGGAGAATCGCTCTCTGATTGGCTGTTTCCTATATTTGACGTAAACCTAACCATCCAAATACCATTACTGTTTGCAAGCTCATATGTTTAATTTTAAGTTTACGGGCGTTTTATATGAAGGCTAATGTGAACGCGTGCATTAAGATAACATGAAACAAGCTTCGATGCTTACGTTCTTATGTTCTTAAATTTCTTTTGAAGGAGGGTTTAGCTTACGTATGGAAAGCCAATTTGAAGTAGTTTATTTTATTGTTGTTCCACTTTTAAGGGAGCCAAAATTTGATGAAGTAACTGCCCCACATATGGTACAAAGTTTCCGGTGGCCTTGGCCCCAATGTTCACTTTCCGGTGGTCCTCGTCCCAAGTTTACTTTCCGGTGGCCTTCGCCCCAATGTTTAAGAATGAACTTTGTATTTTTATGTTTCTTTAAATATTATTTATAATTATGTTTGCCTCGGCTACGTCAGTATTAATTTGTAGAAACATGTATTTCTTAGCAGGGGTGATACGGCTAAAGAATGTAGGGTTACACAAATTATAATTTTTGATTCACTCAATTTATTAATCCTTCACATGACTAAATAACACTTCACTGATATAGAGAGAGCTGTGAGATTATTTATTAATTACTTGCACTTTTTAACACGTAAACTTATAATATTCTCGCCGTAATGAATTTTATGTCTCACACTCATACGTATTTAACTGTTCAGGAACGCATATAGATTCCGGTTTGGAACCCTGTCTACTAGAACTTCTACCGCCTGAGTTTGCAAATTTCATCTATTTCAAGTCTCTGATTGGCTAATCCTACTCCAATGGAATACTTTTATTTAACTTTTAGCCTTTCTAGTTGTTGATTGGCTATTTATAAACTGCTTTTAATATATTACATTATTGTTCCAAGAATTGCTAGTAGCATTATTAAACTTTCTAATTCATTATTGCCTCAAGGTTACCTCATTGTTACCTCATTGTTAGCAACTTTCGGCCTCTATTATCACAGCTCCTATATTGTTAAATTACCTAATACATTCACATAACTATATGTAACATGTACATAATAATATAAACATAATACAATGACTGTTACATACATTTTATGTTATTTATGCAGATATTGCTTTAAGGCGGGCTGTTATTATATTATATAATTAGACTGAAATCATTTAAGTGTTAAAAATACTGCCTCACTTTGTCAATGGCTCCTTATAATGCTTGAATGAAACGTATGGCATTAGAACTCAACAAAAACTAATAACTGTATATACAAAACAATCAAACAATGAATCACAAAATAGAAGTCTAATAAGAACATTATGTAAACATATGAATACGTCTAATAACAAATAAAATGTATATACAAACTGAAAGACATGTTCTCATATTAGTTACCTATGTACGTTGTTTTTTAATTGGAGTGCAGTTTTCTTTACATGAAAACGAACTTTTCACGCATATACATAAATCCTGGCCCTGAGAGAGTTCTCATACAACTGCCCAGTGATAAGAGCTTTGTCTCGGAGAATCACATTTCATACATTAGATCGTGGAATGTCTAATTCACGGCTCCCTCTGTGAGTTTACTTTAAAGAAACTGGCCCGTAATTGTTCAAATGTATCTTTGATTACTGGACTCATTTTCATTCTAAAGCCTGTTTCTTATAACCTTGCCCTGCAGACATGTATTCTTCCGCGCTGTATTTCCTTCCCCATTACTCTGGTTGGCTAATGTGCATCTTGGAATGGGACAAACAAGGCGTTGCAGTGCAGGTATAGGCGATAAAAGCGATTTTCGTGATAGATGCACGTGCTTTCGTCATTCTGAGAGCCAGTTTAAACCCAAGGATCCTCCCTCAATTTGTTGATAAGAATTTACATGCATATCAGATGCGTTCTTGTTCTTGCTACTTAATATATTTAATTCTTACGGTTATGAAGCTGTAAATTTGAAAATTATCTTCGAATATATTAAGTTAAATAAGGAACTATTGTCGCAACCCACCACTGGGTGTGATCGGGAAGCGTAGTTGGACAGGATCAGAAGGCAAAGACACTCGCTTAAGCTACTGACTGCATGAATATATTTTGAAGGGAAACCCTGAGATGGTGATGTACAATGATTAGGCAATGACTTTGTAACTACATGACTCAGTTAGTATTATCAATTACTAATAATACCCTTCTGGGCTTACCTTGGAGATATGTTGGTTACGCAGGAAGGAGCTGCAAGTTGATATCAATCGTGACCAGCTGTACACGATACCCATCCGCAAGAAGAGCAAGAAGAAGAAGAAGACCGAGCGGGCCTCGCTCGCTTGCTTATATAGAAGCCCGGCTTCTATCGGGGTCTCCATATTATCCGAGCGGATATTACCGTATATGGTTCGAAGCCGCCCTAGAGTTACGCAAGAGCGCATGACTTTCCCGGATACACATATTCATTTCTGGAACATTGTTCCATGAGTTTCCATGGGGAAGTTGACGTCACTGTAAATCCCAAGAAACACTCCTAGGAAATAAGCAACCGCTAGCGTCCGGTCACGTACACAAGATTAACAGAAATGTCATAAACTAAGAAATAAGTAGAATAAGATTCTACATAAATTTAGAAGAATGTAACCGAATATTAAGATATCACCAATTGGTGTGTAATAATAAATCCAAGACCCAGCTCCTTACCGGTATAACGTGGCATATCCCCCAAAACAAGAAAAGCGACCCCTGGCGCTTGCAAAACAATAATGAGCACCAATAGGGGACGAAAATGAATATACCTAATGAGGAAACCACACATCTCAGAAGAATTATACAATCCAAATGTGTACATCAAAACATAAGTAGACCACCATGTGGCAGTAAGAATATACAAGACACACAGCCAGAAGGGGGATTCAAAATAAGCGACAGTCATTACACATACAATGAGAAACACAGCCAGAAGGGCTGCATCCACAAAAATATTGCAACGGACCTACACCGTAAGAGGTAAAACAGTTGATGGCAATACATTATACACAATCAAAAAATCAAATAATTTGGAATCAGATAATGTCACAGAAAAAATTAAGGCACAACAAGAGCGAAAGTTTGTTGTACAAATATGAAAAAAAACTTAAGAGAAAATTAATACAAGTGAGTGACACAATACTAATGCGTAATAGAGAACCAAGGAATATGCTGTCTAGAAGGTAAGGGAGGACGGGAGGGAATAAGGGAAGGAGTAACAGAAGGGAATGGGGTTGCAAAATTAAGTTCAGTAATGGCGCACACGAGAACAAAGAGTCATAGGCACACATACATATTCACACCAGGTAACAAAGTTCAGATGCACCACCAGAAAATACAGTGAGTAGAAATTTGTTTTCAATGCGTAAGTTCAACACATTATTGTAGAGGTTATAACGATCCATCACTGCACGGCAAAATATTCATCTTGACGAAGAGTACACCACTGGAGATAGAGTGCGGTTGATAAGAGCATCCGCACAAGAGTACAGATAACAGTTCTGATGTCCTTGAAGCGAAGACAGTGTAATTAATAATCAGCTGAAGATGTCATGATATAATGAGTAGTCGAAACGTAGAATTCCAAGCGTAGTTGTTGTTGTTGTTGTTGTTGTTGTCTGGCAAGGGTCAGTGCAAACAGCAGGTGTGTTGTGATTGAGCCAGAGGGAATCCTCCGGGATCGTGAGCGATCTTCAACAGGCACAGCCAAAGTGCAGAAGTTCTTGATAAATGTTCTCGTGCCAAACCCCAAGGTCAGGTAGGTATGATGAAAAATAAAGACAAAGGGGTGCATTAGTAATCAAATTAACTGAATGGAAAGCAAGCATAGGAAGGTAATAATTTGTAGAAGGGAATGGGAGAGAGAGATTGTCTTTCGTTAATGGAAAAATCATAAGAAGGGAAGACAAGGGAGGAATCAGGGATAAACAATATAGGTAAAAGGGAAATAAAAATAAAAGGTTCCCTATAAAACCTCACGGAAAGATCTGTTCAAAAAAGTAATTTACAAGTAAGCAAAATAAATTAATTTATCATATGGGTGAATAAAAATAAAAATTTGATTACTGTCAAAAGTATGTTACAATCTCCAATGAAATCTCATGATAAAATTCCAAATAAAAGAATAATAAATGTACAGAAATTATACACGTAAGTGTAAATTAACATGTTCAGCAGAAAAAACTAAAATAGTATCACATAGTGAAACCATGTGAGCATGTCAGATATTACCAAAATAAAATAGTAATGTGACCAAATAAAGCAATAAACTGCTAAAAGGATTTTTATAAATTTAAATCTCAATCTATAAGAAAATAATTAAATCATCAGCTATAGCTTGTAAACCTACTGATAAAAATCAGACAGTGAATTAGTGCAAACACCGAACATACAAAATTAAGTTAAATGTCAGCATTTGTCTAAGGTAAAGCCTGGTGGTGTGTAAATTAATTCTTAATTACAACGTAAAGAAGGGTATAATCCCCAAATAAAATTTAGCACAACCAAGGATGGGCAAAATAGCAACAAAGCTAAAATAAATAAGGGAAAAATTCAGAACCAATTTGCAATAAAGTTATTACCCATTACACACCGACATGCATAA
Organism: Deroplatys truncata; assembly: GCA_030765065.1. Taxonomy (NCBI): domain Eukaryota; kingdom Metazoa; phylum Arthropoda; class Insecta; order Mantodea; family Mantidae; genus Deroplatys; species Deroplatys truncata. Next base: position 151,172,632 of record CM060977.1, on the reverse strand, counting down.
AAGATTAAAAACCAAAGTACATAAAAATGTAATAATATGAAATTTCAAAATTAATAAATTTGGAATTGAAAGTTACAATAATTGGGGACAATACAGAGTATAACAGAACCAATACAAATAGTTGAGTCTTCTGGCCATATCGTGACGTGAAACGGTGCTCGAAACATAGCAACCTTTAGAAAGGGACGATGCCACAGGGAAGGAATGTCATTCAGACGTAGTGTAGTCATAAGTTTCACAGTTTGAGGCAGCCGCTGGTCAAAATAGTTTATTCTGAAAACAGAACTTAAAAATATGTATTAATCACCAACGTTAAAGAAAATAAACATGACAGCAAAGGGAAATAACCCAGAATTCGCTGAGAACTGTACTGGCAACAAGGGTACCGAATTCTCATGCCGGACAACCAGTTCCGGACAAAACTAATGTTCAGCGTATGGTCACCTAATGAATTTAAACCGGCCGAATTCTTTCACAACAAAGGAATGACAGGAAAATTGGTCATACTACAAGTAGTAGTAATGTAGGTAACTCCGTAGACCTACAAAAATTACATCAAATATCACCATCATCAGCAGGTAACTCCGTGGACCTACTAATATTTCTGCGCTCCTCCGGCGCTAAAAAAACATATTTACACGTGCAATAACAACAATATATACGTATCCCAACTTCCGAATGGGCATCTAATAACAGCTTGCAAGCATGAAACAACAAAGTGCTCGCCTGGGGAGGCCACGTAGGGTAACTTCCCAGAACAGAGCCACAATATATTCGAGCGTCCCACGCTCATTCTTAATACAGGGATAATTGAAATCTTAGCTCGCGACAAAACCTAGGACGGCAATATCCAAAGCTGTTTATAGATTCCTTGCTTCCAGGGCCTCGCGGCGTACCTGTAAACAAAGGAAACCAACGGCGACTCCCATAGTCGCTTAAAAACTATATCAACCATGATAATGCAAAATCAACACCATTAAAACAACACGAACTCTACTAACCGGATAACCTCACGATATATCCAGTGTAAATTCATTAAACCAGAAGTTCCTGACATGCCGTAGACACGTACAATATTCAATTACGAATCATTATCTCCAAAACGTAACCTAAATAACCAAGCCTGTACTCAAACAAAGCTTAGAGATCCGGAAATCAAGAATTAATGAAACTTAGGGACCGAACAAGCAATCAGACGCAAACTTATACTATCATTCGCAAGAAAAAGTATGTAAGGGAAACAAGAATAGGAACAGTGAATTTGCACGGAAAATAAGTAAACCTATTACAGTAAGACAGAAGAAACATATATAAATATGTAGTTATCGCAGAACTATATCCGGCAGTTTAATTGTGTTTAAATATAAACAGAAACTCATAAAAGCAATATATATGCTAAGAAAATCTAAATAATGTAAACTATTATATAGGTAGAATTCGAAAAGACTAAATAAATGATTTTTCTACATGAATTATTGAACCTGTAAGGCATCTTGGTATGTAAACGTGACATTAAGTGTTTAAAGAAAAGAAATTAAATAAAATATCAAGTAGGGTTTTAGGTTTCGTCCCTCTTGTACCGAACGCAAATAGTTGTTGGAAACACATTGATTCTAAAAAGGTACGGGTAGGGAGAAGCGAGATAAAAAAGTGAGTTCCTACCATTCCCTGCCGACCATAAAATGGCGGTAAAGCAACTTTGTGTAGATGGTAATAACCCAAAGGTAACACCTAATCAGAAGAATAGCTCATATTGCGCGCAGAGCTACATTGCGAAAGGGTGTACCTCAAAGTTAACCTCTAATGTGCAAATGGAGATAGAGTGGGTAAGGGTGGGTAGAAGTACACTAGTAAAGAATTAAAGATGGCCTGCGAAATCCGTAGTAAATAAACATGTAAACAAAACATCACCTAAAAAGAACACTTGGCAGCTCCCAAGTTTACAATCTGTACTTATAAGGACGTTAATAGATAAGAAAACAGCTGATCATGTGCAGTCAGATCATACAGCAATATAACAAAGATGCAATCGCTCTCAAATTATAGATCAAGCAAATAACAAACAAGGATGCTCAGTAGAGCTAGTAGAATATTTGGTACAATATACAAGTTAAGAAGAAAAGGGTGGCATCATGCATTTCACAAATTTTGGTTCATTGTTTGGAAAAAGAAGTAAGGATCTTTATCATACCCTAGAGTATAGCAAAATTAGTTATCTACGAAATCCGCTATCTACCATTATCTACCAATGAACCCGCAATAATTATATAAGGGCTCAAAAAAATTAAAACGCTGACGGAACCTTCCGGTGAATCCGTAAGCCCAATGCTACAAAAATAAGTCGGCGGTAAAATTATCCTCACGGTTTTACCTTAATCTCAACCAGTGTAACTCGAGGGGCCTCGCGCCACGCTTCAAGATGAGGGTTGAAAAATAAAATTTGGCTGTCATGCACGTAATAAAATTCTTGACAAGTTCCAGATATAATGAGAATTAACAGAAAACAGCTATATGGCATTTCTCAGCTAAAAGATTCTGCGATAAGCGCATCAAGCCGTGAACACGATAAACTAAAGCCACTTCCGTAAAAATTTCCATGAGGTACTCATCTGGGGGGCTATGCGTATAGCGGAACAAAATAAATATATATCATGAAGATTGTAGTACATATGATTGTGAAATAAATTCACCTTTATTCCTCCAATTTCACTTTAATTATGTCTTTATAGTGTGGCGCAAGATGGGGGCAGAAAAAGAGAGCGAATAAAAGAAATAGGCCTTTCAAGACTGCTAAAGCAAGAGTATTATAAATAGTCAACTCGCTCGAGTGGCATAACCAAGGAAAAATATAGAAATGAAAGTGTACATTAAATGTTAGTATGTATAACATTTTGTTATTGTGCAATAATTGTATCGACTCATCATTAAGTAAGGGGAGAAGGTAAATATACCTTTGCATACGCATTAACAAATATACAGACAGATAATAATACAATGTAATATGAGAGGAAACTGCAAGAAAATACAACGTAAAATGCTCAAAATTATATTAATTAAAGATCTTATATGTATAATATCCCTAATTTATTTTCAAACCATGAATAAATAAGTACAGTCGTGTTACTATAGTTATGCCGTAAAGCAAGCCAAATGCATAAAAAAGTACTGTGAGAAATCGACGTTTTTGTTCTGGTAATTCTCTAACTTGCAGAATGGGCCAAACGATCGGACAATTAGGCCTGTGTACAACAGAAATAAAACAAAGTCACGCAGGTCTTACACTCAAGACGTGAGCAAGGTGGGAAATCCTTGCGGACAGTGCTTATAGACCTGCAGAAAACTCCACGGAATAAACAACTATGCAGCTACAGACATTGCGGTTAACATTCGCGTCATATCGTTACTGTCAGGACGTAAGAATTCTTCCGTTGGTCAGTATGAAATCAAACACTGGTGGATGCACAGTGAAGTTCAACGACGAACAGTTAATAACGGCGTGGTTATAAACTATGTGTAAATCAAAGAAGAATCGACAATTTCACATAGAAGTTAATCCGGGTGAGTACACAATTAACACTTACATAGTTATTGTAAACGCACTACCGAGGTAGTTCAGCGTGTTGAAGGTTTCCAGATTAAGCGCAATTAAGATGAATCACGCTGGGGTGTAGAGACATAATTTAGAGTAGCGTTACGTTACCGGGGAAAGAAAATTAGCCGAATCCTGTATAATAGAATAATCTTGAAGTGTGTAATATGCAGTGAAAAATAAAGATCTTGTGCTACATTCACATGACTTTCGCTGCCATGGTGCAAGCAACCGTTTTGTTGTTTGTTTGTTTTGTTTGCAAAACGCGTAGTTTGCTTTCCCTGTATGCGTATTAAGATAGACATTACTAGGAATGGTTTTTGTTACGATATTTCGTGGTACAAGGGTATAAAGAAATATGAGTTAAAGTAATATTCAACTCTTATTAAAAATCTCGTCCATATATAGTGGTAATGAACCATTTAGGATATATAATATATAATTTTTTTTGTTTGGTAAGGTGTTCACCGACACTTAAATACATACATGAACCTTCATCGAAATGTGTGACGTCGGATAAGAAACCCTAATACGTGTAATTCCGGTGTAGTCTCAAGATGGAAATTTTGGATGGAATGCAACACATTCTGTCAATCAACGTGCTGCATACTAAACAGTGTAAAAAAAATGTATTTCCATTTGTATTGTAATAGTGTAATGGAGGGTTATTAATGATTATCTAATGATAATCATGGATTATTAAGGGAATTTACCCCGCTAAAGAAAGAAACATAAAACATTTCAAAATGTTGGCATGTAAGTACTCATGTGTCATAAGCATACAGGATGGTACAGCTTCATTAAACATAGAAGTTTATTTGATCATAATACAGTTGTGGAACACTTTGAGAGAAAAAAAATGGTAAATAAATACCTGGGGAAACTATTCAAAATGCTGATATTTTGTAAACACAGTGTGTGTAAACAAGAATCTGCTGTCGCGGGAAATGAGAGTTTTCAGTGCATTAACGAAGTGGTTAAATGTCACGAAAGTTGGCAATGAGGATTTAAATATGTGATCATGATTTCAAGACATAAGGTTATGCTTTAGTTTAAAACTGACTTTTTTTTTGTTTACAGATCATTATAATTCCGAAATTTAACAATTAAAGGTATACATATCGAGGTAACGTATTCCGAACTCAAACAAACAAAAAAACAACAACACAAAAAATCAATAAAACGTCATTATTGGAACTACATATCTAATGACACACATATATAACAATTTCCGAATAAGATTCTACATAAATTTAGAAGAATGTAACCGAATATTAAGATATCACCAATTGGTGTGTAATAATAAATCCAAGACCCAGCTCCTTACCGGTATAACGTATCACTATTTTGTATCGCATAACAACCTATACCACGACAGCACCCAATGGCAGGTGACTAGTGCACGTGACTATCAAGAGATACGGGGCAAAGTTATATGGAGCAGATCTTAGATACAAGTGTAATAGTTTTAAACCTTCTGTTGGAATTGGTTCTTAGTGAATATTTATGGAGTTTCATTCTAAAGCATCGTTGAACCGTGTTGTGAGAAATTCGCTAGAATATTACTTGAGCTTAACATGTGCTTTGAAGAAGTTGTTAGTTTGTTGTGTTGTTATTTTTACGTTGTTATTTGCCCCACGTTTTGGGAGCCAATTTGAAGAATGTTTGTTGCTGCTACGTATGGAAAGTCCGTTTGAAGATTATGTATTATAGATCAACTGTTGGGGAGCCGAACACTTGAAGTTATTTGCAACCGTACGTATAGTACCCACTTTCCGGTAGCCTTCGCCCCAAATGTACTTTCCGGTGGCCTTTGCCCCCCCAAAAAATTGTTTAAAAATATTAACTTTGTAATTTGATTGTTTCTTTAAATATTATATATTTATGTTTGCCTCGGCTGCGTCAGTATTTGTATCCTTTTAGAGACATGAATTTCTTAGCAGGGAAGTTGCGCGACTGGAGAATGTAGGCTTACACAGATTTTAATTTTTTATTCACTCCCTTTTATTAATTCTTGACACGATTTAAATAACACTTCACTGATATAGAGAGCTGTAAGATTCTTTTATTAAATACTTGCACTTTTTAAACACGTAAACTATTTTCTCACACAAAATACGTAATTAAATTTCTCGAGGACATATCTCGCGTCCAGTTAGAAACACTGTCTAGAAGCAACGCGTCCAGTTATGAGCGCTGTCTATAAGCAACTCACTTCGAGATTTATAAATTTTGCTATATTTCAGTTTCTGATTGGCTAATCCTAGTCCAATAGAATACCTTCATTTAACTAAAGCTTTTTTCTGGTTGTTGTGTGGCTATTTTATAAACTGTCACAAAAATTACATTATTATTGCTCCAAGAATGACTAGTAGTATTATTACACTTTCTTGCTCATTATTGCCTCAAGATTACCTCATTGTTAGCAACTTTTAACCTATTATTCTCCTACATTATTAAATTACGTAATACATTCACATAACATTATTACATGTATACAATAATATAAATATATCCAATTACTGTAATATACACTTTTTATATATTGTTACATACACATATTGCTTTAAGGCGGGCTGTTATTGAATTTATATATTATATAATTAGACTGAAATCATGTAAGTGTTGAAAATACTGCCTCAGCTTTGGTACTGTATGTCAGCATCTTTCAATTGAAGCTATTTTTTTTCCAACTGCAGGTGAAACAACATGCCTGCCCTTCAAATCACACTCATATAAATGATTATAATATAATATCCTCATATCTCTAATAATACGCTTTAAAAATTGTTAAACCACTTCATTCATTTATTATCGTCCTGTAAGTTGAAAAGAAGCGTACTGTATATTGCTTATAACTTCATTTGTTAAATGTCGGTGCACACATCATAATATTTCCATGCAGTTTGGAAGATCCCAAGGTGTACAAGATGTGCCAAATGGTACCCCTCATTTATGCTTATATTTTCAACATTATTCTCCCTTCTGCATATATGAGTTTATTATTCTTAAAAATCTGACGTATACATTCATATGACATTCTGTATCCTCTGTCGTTTATTGGTGGGTACAAACTAGTCTTACTAAAGCTTATTTTTATGCCTAATTCATTTTAACCCAAATAAACTTCTGCAGCAATAGTTACATTACATATTTGGTTATACATACAAGGGGAACAGCGACAGTCAAATGCTTAAGAACTGGATGCTATGCGCCGGCCTTAACATTCCAAATGGTTTCCATGCAATCGCGAGAAACAACTGAATGTTGACTTTAAAAGAATGTCTAGGTATTGAATAATTCGAACCTTATTAACGGATATCTCGTAAATGGCTGATGCCACAAATAAGCTATTTGAAATAAACTGTGTGTTTTAAAGAGATCTACATTTCTTGTATAGTACGTTTTCGTCTCTCGCTTAACGTTTCCCAGTTATAAAAGGTTGTACAAAACTCCTTCCGAATGAGGAGGGCTTCAAAGGCTATTCCCAGAAAATTCAAGATATACGTTTTATTTACCTCGTAAATATGTAGGTTTGAGACACATTTTAAGTTGCTTTGCCAAGGGTCTCATTATCTTGCATGTCTGGATCCTTCAGGTAGATTACTTAACACTGTACATATAAACCTGTCTACAGGGTAGTTAAAATATGATTCAGCTTAGTTCCCGAGGTCACAGGTTTAAAGCGAGCGTAACAATCCTTAGCATGGCTTCCTTTGGAAGGGAAGTAAAGCCGGTGGTCCCGTGTCGTAGATTTACGGCACGTAAAAGAACCTCAAGTCTGATAAAGAGGCCTCTAGCAAAATTTCCGGTCTTTCACGCCCAACATAGAATGGGACGCTAAGGAACACAGTAGTTAAATAGCCTCCACAAATAAAACTGAGTTTAATTTTTGTTTTGTTTATGGGAATAATTATTTACTGAAACAATGATAACTCCCCATATTTATGGGCTGCCATTAAGAACCGTGTAAAACCGACATATTATAAAGCAATTCTGTACAGCAATAACATTAATAAAATTCAAACATTGCTATACACTACAAGTTAATGCCGATAGTTCCATTTTGTTTTTCACTTAATATGATTGTAAAAAATAAAACTAAAAGGTGTAAAAGCATTGTTAAACGCCATAATAGGAAATTATACATAGTAAATATATTAATGTTTTTGTTAGCACTTTCAGTGGCCGGAAATTTAAAATAAATAATTAATGTGTTTTGTTTTTACTTTCTCTTCTATCTACCTTTAGAGATAAGACGAAGTATTATATTCCACCCAAAAATTCCATGTATAGATTTCAAAGGAAATACATGCTTTTAGGACGGCTGAATAAAAAACTCTGATGTGTTACACTCACATGACTTTCTCTTCTCTTGTACAAACTATTTTTACAAACGCTTATTCTCCATATACTTCATGTTAATCGAGATATCGAAATGTTAATCTTATTGCTAATTTTCTTGTAGATGCAAGGGGAATTGGTAGGCTTTAAGCAATAGTCAAATATTTTAAGAACTGATTTCTATGTTGAGTATTCCAGGACAAAAAAAAGAATAACGTATTCACATTTGAGAAAAACTATAAGTATTGGAACATTTAAGGAAATAACAAGCAATATATCGAAAATGCTTCACTCAACAACAAAAAAGTATATGACATAAATTATGTATTTTAACGCGATCTACATTTTTGTGTAGTAAAATTTTGCCTATCTCTTATGGTTTACCAGTTATGCAAAAGTCGTTCACAATGAAGAATAGTTTTGGAGACATTCCTAGAAAATTTGAGATATACATTTCATTTGTCATGAAAATATCTTAAACATATATTTTAACCAAAATCATTACAGCCGTTTTTGAGAAAATTAAAATTTTCGAAAGCTGTTCCATGTAAAGAGTAATCTGGGGTGGGGGATTTCATTGAAACCCTTCGTGTCGCATCTCTCAAAGATACTGAACCTAAATACCAAGTTTGTTGTATATCCGACTGTTCGTTTCTGAGTTATGCTGTTCACAGACACACACGGATATGTTTCCAAAAATGCTTTATATGCATTCAGTGCACCTCAAAACATGTATTTCCGGTGAAATCTCGGTATCGCATTTTTGGGTGGAATGCAATATTTCCCTACTTACTATACGTAGTAGAGAAAGTAAAACAGCAGTTTTAGAAATATTTCCTGTTTGTGTGTATGTAAACAAGATAAATTTAAAATGAAATGCCGATAAATACCAAACTTGATATTTAAGTTCAGTGTTTTCCAAAGATGAAGCTCTAAGATTTTCAATAAAATCTTCTACGCTCCAAAAAACGTTTCGCGTGGAAAAATGTTTAATATTTTTGATTTTCTCAAAAATGTCTCTAACGATTTGATTAAACTACCATATGTTTAAGATACTTTATACGACAAATAAAATGTAAGTATGTTTATAATTTTATGAAAAAGCCTCTTAGGTGCTCTTTATTCGGAAGGAATTTTGTGTAGTTTTGTATAACAGGCAAACCATAAGAAATAGACAAAAACGTATTCCACAAAAAAATGTAGGGGTCTTTAAAAGACACAGTTTATTTCAAATAATTTTTGTGGCACCAGCCATTAGATGTACATTATTATTGGTTCGAATTTTTTATACTTTCTATTTTAAAGTGCAGTCGTTATTCACTTTTATAGAAAGGGTATAGAGTTTTAAGGTCAATATATAGCGACCCGATTTTTAAACACGTGACTTTCCATTCGCTTTCCTCTTTCCCCCTTGGATTTATAACAAAATGTGTAATGAGACTAGCTTTCATAGGAATAATTTGTAGAAGCCATGTAAAAATAAATGGCCAGAGAAATTCATGTGAATGTAACGCATTTTTTAATGATCATGGTCATGATAATTCCGTGATTAGGCGAAATAATTATAAACAGTTTCACGCATATCTCGCGTACTAAATGGTATAATTTTCTGAATCAGTCTGTATATTCTTATCAAACTAATATGTATAATAACACACACACCTTCAAATCGAGCACGCTTGCGGATTTGTCATTGTTTGGGATTAGATTTCTGTTTTTGAAAGGAGAATAATTCCTAAGTTAATGTCCATATTGGATGTTTCTGGTTGTGTATTCATTTAAATCCTATGGCGCTATGGCACGCGAAAGACCTGGGCCTACCTACCTGACTACGGCCTCACGCCTGCTTATGTTTGGCAGAGATGGACGATCACCCAACTGATACGAGGAGGTGATGTAGGCAGCATCACGCATCCCCAGGCAGACAGTTGGTTCACGACCGGCGCCTATCGCAGCTCCTCACTTTCCTCACGATGCTAAGTGGGCACCGGTCCTATACCCGGGGCTTAAAATTCGCATCCCCAAGGATGGAGTTCTGGTTGTGGATTATCCATAACGCAATCACTACGTTACACTTCTAAGAGTAGGTACAACCAGTGTGTTAGCTGGTAGAAATCACACTAAATAATCACTTTTTGATCGTTCTGATTGCTGAAGCTATGCCGACGACAAGATTGCCAACTCGGAAAATTAGAACCCGGGTATTACAGAGCAAGAGAAATAGCGAATGTGGTCTTATCAACATATGCCTCAGATAAGGTGGAATTTTATCCATATATATAACCCACACAAAAATTGCGCCTGTGATTCAAGAGCCCTTAAAAATGGTCCTAAAATATTTTCCCCATATGCAGAACATGGAAAAAAATTTATGTATTACTCCACATGCTTTTCTCTACCCTCTATCTTTATTAGTGGGTATATAAACTATTGTTACCAAAGCTTACTTTTTTTCTGTCTACATTTTAATAGCAATGTACCTTTGCAGAAATGCTGCATTACACATTTGCTTATAAATACAAAAAGAACAGCGATAGTCAAATGTTTAACAGCTGGGCGGTAAATGCTGGCCTTAAAATTCCATACTGTTTCCATGCAATCGCAAGAAACAACTGAATATTGACAGGACTTTTGAGAGAATTAATAAGAAAAGAACAGTTCGAGCTTATAATAACAAATATCTTAGAAATGGCTTATAAAACGAAAGACTTATTTAAAATAAATTGTGTGCTTTAAAGAAACTTCACAATTATTCCCAAAAATTCCAATTAAATATATTTAATGTATAGCATTTTAATCAAAAACCTAAAGCTGTTTTTAGTAAATCAAATTTTTCTAAAAGTTTTTCAAGTAATGGTTAGTTTGGTGTGGAGGGATTTTCTATAAAACCTACGTGTTGTATCTTTGGAAGGTACTGAACTCAAATACCAAGTTTGGTATTTATCCAACTTTTCGTTTTTGAGTCTGCTGTTCACAGACGCCACATGGACTTCTTTCTAAAAATGCATTTTTTTGGATTCTCTACCTACTATGTAGTTGGTAGAGAAAGTTAAAATTGCCACCGTGCAAATTATCTAAATAGTCCAATTTCGATAATTCGCAGACTGTCTGCAAATTGCCGAAAATGTAGTTATCAACTGTTGGCTCTCACTGCTTCAACTTTACTGTGAGATTAGTTTAGGTTGTAAAATAACACTATTCTGCATTTTCAGACCTTTTGTCAGATGATTTCTTAAAAGTAGGTGTTCTTGAATCAAATTTCTATGCTGATTCCAGAAATAACTTCCGTTTTTTTTTCTATCACGTCAGGTGTTTACACAAAATAAGAAGTGATGTTTTAACAATTTTACTAATGAGCGTAGAAAAGTATTCAAATACCATTTCACAAAAGGTAAGTTTTTATTCAAGAAACATTTTAAGAATACTCTCAAGAACTCCCCTAATTTATTTCATGACTACACTTTAACAAAACAAGAAGCCAAAGTGTTTCATTTAATTTTTTTCAAACTTTCTCTTCTTTGACTTCCTTGCAGATCCTTGAAGATGACTGTCCCTCCTCAACATCCAACAGTAGTCGGCCATCATAGTTTCATTCCATCTTCCCTGGTAACTCGTCTCCATTTCCTTAATATCTTGGTGAAAATGTTCACCCTGCTCTTCACTATAATGTCCCAGATTTTCTGGAAAGTAGTCGATGTGTGAAAGCAGAAAATGCACCTTTACACTCATGTTACAACCCATCTTCTTGAAATTTTCCAACATTGTTTTGACAGTAACTAGGATCTTTGTTATTGCCTAAGAAGTTTTCAGTAACTGATCGGACGGCGGTCCATGCTTCTATTTCTCTCATTCATTGTCTTCTCAAATTCGTCATCCTTTATCAATTTCTTTATTTGAGGACCAACAAAAGTTCCAGCCTTTAATTTGTCTTGTGTAATGAAGGGAAATTTCTTGGAAAGATACTTGAAGCAGGGTCCATCCTGTGTTAGAGCCCTTACAAATTGCTTCATCAAGCCCAATTTTAGTGGTGGAAGCAATATGTTTATATCTCTATATTTTTGAAGTGAAATTGTGAAAAAACTGTACGTGATAGAAAAAACTAAAAGCAAGTTCTGAAATCAGCACACAACAGTGAGTCAGAATCATGTATTAGTTTTCAGTCTTCCGATAGCATGCATACTAGTGTAATAGATGAATTCAGTAATGGTCATATATGAACAGAAATAAGCATCGATGAATAAACAGAATAACTCATTACAAGATGCCACACATAATCAGTGCGTCAGAAACACATAGAATGATTTAGTAGGAAGGCGGCGGAAACGATGAATCCATTGAGGTCAAATATATTTAGCCTAAAACGTAAAAGATGATATCTGCCAATAAAAACAAAAACTAAATTATAAACTTCAGCAGAGGAATACATTTCAATTAATCTTAATAATAAAGAGACTAATCAAAGTAAAGGTACCTCGTTATCCAGGGAGTATCTATGAGCACATACCTAGTTCTGAAAGTAAACCGAGCGGAAAGATATAGGTGTATAAATTCCAGTGTTCAGCTGGATGTACATCAAACTGGCAGAGAAAGAAGTTAATATGCACCAGTGCCACACGATTGTCACAGTTAATGGGAGCGGAAGCATCAGGGCCTCCTCTATCGATTTTACCACATGGACAAAACCTCCAAGCTGTTGGCCATTCCGTTCAGTGCGTTATACCTGCCCCTAAATCTTTTCACGCTGCTGCAGGTTAACAAGCACTCGAAAACTGGATTTGCAGGGAACCTCGAGGGTCCAATCACCAACCTGTAATAAGGCCTGAAAACTTATGTGGGTATATTAAAATTACTACTTCTGTTTCGTTTCAAGACATAAATTATAGGATTTGGTTTATAATTTTGCGCTAACACTTTATTTTAGAAGTACAAATGTCTCATTTGCCATAACTGGTCTAAGAACACACAGTATTGAAATTGTTAATTTCTACAAATTCAAACAATTTAGCTGAAAATGTTATCACGGATTTGTTCATTATACTTGGAGGAAACCTTCTGATGTATTACATTCACAAAACCTTCTTTAACCATTCAACAACCATTGTTTCATAAACGTATTCCCCTATTTCATATTAATCGAGATAGTAATAGCAGAATTAGTTCTACTACATATTTCTTTGCAAGTACAAGGGGAATAGGAGAATGCTGAAGGCTTAAGCGATAGTCAAATCTTTTAAGAACGGATCAGCTTTGAAATTTCGTTCTCTTTGCATGACCACCAGGAAAAAAGAATAATAATTTCTACTTGAGAAAATGTGTAACTATTTGAAAATTCAAACCAATAACCAAGAATATCTGGGGAATACCGAACGCCACAAAAATTGCACTTGGCATAAAATGTGTGCTTTAACGATATTTACATTTTTATGTACTAAGACTTTATCCATCTCTTGCAGTTTACCCATTATACAAAAGTCATTCAGAGTAAAGAGGACTTATCCGGTTATTCCCAGAAAATTGAAGATGTACATTTTATTTGTCATGAAAATACCTTAAACATGTAGTATTTAAAAAAATACTTAAAGACAGTTTAGAGAAAATCAAAAACAAGAAAAATATCCATTTAAAGGGTGGTTTCGGGTGGGAGGTTTTCTTAGAAATCTTCGTGTCATATCTTTGGAAAATACAGAACTTAAATACCAAGTTTGGTATTTATCGAACTCTTCATTTTGAGTTATCCTGTTCACAGACACACAAAAAAAACTAACATTGGTCGTCCTGTGTGCTTAAATGTCCAGGAATTATTTTCAAGAAATGAAAATCGAATCTCATGTGTAAAGCCTCATGTGATGAAAACTTGGAAAATTTAAGTTTTTAAAATTCTGCATATTATTCCTCTTTACAATCAAATATTACATTTCGTGTAACATGAAAAATTTTACCGAAACAATAATAAAGATGCAACACGTTTAACTCTCTAAATTCAATCACGTATTAAAATATTAAAACCCTAAACATAAAACCACATTCGATATCAAGAAAAGGCTCTTTATAGCTCCTTATCAACTTTCACACGACTTTCTCTACACTCTGTTGTTTGTTAATGGGTATACAAACTATTCTTAGCTAAGCTTGATTTTTCTATTCGCTACATTACAATCGAGGTAAACCTTTCCGAAAATACCTACATTACACAATTTGTTAAGTGTCCTCTTCATTCTAAAGGATTTTTACTTTCTCTACTACATATAGTAAGTAGGGGAAGTATTGTATTCCACACAAAAATTCGATACCGAGATTTCACCGGAAATACATGTTTTGAGACCCCCTGAATTAAAAAAAACATTTTCGGAAACATGCTTGTGTGTGTGTGTGTCTGTGAACAGCATAACTCAGAAACGAACAGTCGGATAAACACCAAACTTGTATTTAGGTTCAGTATCTTCCAGAGATGCGACACGAAGGATTTCAAGAAAATCCCCCCACCACAGATTACCCTTTACATGGAACATTTTTCGAACATTTTAATTTTCTCAAAAATGGCTCTAACGATTTTGATTAAAATATCATATGTTTAAGATATTTTCATGACAAATAATATGTATATCACGAATTTTCTGGGAATTCTCCTAAAGTATTCCTCATTGTGAACGACTTTTGCATAACTGGTAAACCATAAGAGATAAACAAAATATTACTACACAAAAAATGTAGATCGCGTTAAAATACACAATTTATGTCATATAAATTTTTGTTGTTCAGTGAATCATTTTCGAGATGTTGCTTGTTATTCCCTTAAATTTTCCAATACTTATACTTTTTCTCAAATTCGTTATTCATTTTTTTGTCCTGGTAATGCAAAGAGATTGGAATACTCCACATAGCAACCAGCTCTTAAAATATTTGACTATCGCTTAAAGTCCACCAATTCCCCTTGCATCTACAAGAAAATTAGCAATAAGATTGACATCTCGATATCTCAGTTAACATGAAGCATATGGAGAATAAGCGTTTGTAAAAATAGTTTGTACAAGAATAGAGAAAGTTATGTGAGTGTAACACATCAGATTTTTTCAAACTTTTAACTACAGAACAGTGTAAAGTAACACCTAAATATGTTTTAGTCCAACTTTCATTATTAAAAAGGGTCTTGCAGATGAAACATTAATCTTGGAAACATTGTTTCCTGTATTGCTAAGAAATCAAATGCAATCAATACCTTGGTTGAATAATGACAGGTGGACTAATTAATTCACTCGACGTCGCATGTCAAAATCATATTCGAATGAAAATGAACACGAGCTTGCAATGACGTTTGGGTTGAATTCTTGTCATACCTTACAAAATGTGAAATTTCGCGTGGTCTATCATCGGTATTTATGATGCAAATTCTTTTAGTCCACGTGCCGGAAATACGGGAAAGGGAACCTGTTTGTAACTTATTGTGAGTGGAAATGTAAAATGCCGAGTTTCTTATTTTCTGGTTTGGAGAAAAATTCTGTGAATACACCCTAAAACAATGTACACTTAATTGAACTATTAATTCCAAAGATTAGTTAGTGACGTCGCTTTTTATTGAAATCTGTAGCATTTTAAAGGTACCGTTTGCTACACTGGTGGCCTCAAAACTATAATCATATTAAAGATGACCACGAGGCAAGAGTAATTGCAGCTAATGAGCATTCTCCTGTGTATTCGCAAATTTCATTTTTCGAACCTAGATCTTTTTTAATAAATACGTCTTCCTTTAAAAAATTCAAAACAATACAAAGAAAAAGTATACAATACTTGCTACATGAACCAAGCTAACATTTTATTTCTGGGTGTACTATATTTTCATACCTCGGATATTTTGTCTAACTTGTGTGCATAAATTTTTATTTAGTTTTTTCAGAAAGGAAAAGGATTAAACTAAAATTCTGTTAGCAGATGAGTTCATCTAGTTCGGTGACACACAAAAGAATAACTTAATGCTTAGTAAAACACACAACTCTCTGAATCAAGCATTCCTAAAAAAAAAGGAACTTGAAGCGTCGATAAGTTTTGTCATTTTTCTCCAATATTTTTGCCTTCTCTGCCGCATACATTCTAGGCAGAGGAGGTGTTGCATTCCAATAAAATAGTCTATACTGAGCTTTCACCAGAAATACATGTTTTGAGGCCCCCTGAATCAAAGCACTTTTCGAAAAACGTCCGTGTGTGTGTCTCTGAACAACGTAACTAAAAAACAAAAAGTCAGATAAATATCAAACTTGGTATTTAAGTTCAGTATCTTCCAAATATGCAATACGAAGATTTTCAGGAAAATTCCCCTGCACCCAACCCTCCTTTATTTTGAAGATTTTCTTTCGAAATTGTTTATTTTCTAAAAAATGCTCTAAAATTTTGATTAAAATACCGTACGTTAAAGATATTTACATTACAAATTAAGTGTATATTTTCAAATTTCCAGGAATAGTCCTTGAAGTCTACTTCATTTGAAAGAAATTTTGTATAATCTTATATAACCGTAAACGTTAAGCGATAGAAGAAAATGTACCACACAAAATATTTAGTTCTCTTCAAAACACGCAACTCATTTACAATAAGTTTTTCTGTTGCATAAGCCGTTTCTGAGATATCCGTTATTAAAGGTTCGAATTGTTCAACATTAGTCATTCTTTTAAAGTCTCGTTGATTTTCAGTCGTTTCTCACGATTGCATAGAAATAATATGGAATTTTAAGGCAGCATATAGCGTCCAGTTTTTTAACACTTGACTGTCGCTTTTCTCTTTGCATCTATAGCGAAATGTGTAATGTAGCTATTTTTGCAAAGCTTTATTTGGATTAAAATGTAGTAGATAGAAAAATAAGGTTTAATAAGAATAGTTTGTATACCCCTAATAAATATAGAGGATAGAGAAAGTCATGTGAATGTATCACATCAGATTTTTAGACA
Source organism: Deroplatys truncata (assembly GCA_030765065.1). Classification (NCBI taxonomy): domain Eukaryota; kingdom Metazoa; phylum Arthropoda; class Insecta; order Mantodea; family Mantidae; genus Deroplatys; species Deroplatys truncata. The sequence goes on along the minus strand of CM060977.1, from coordinate 151,155,763 downwards.
ATAATATATACTAGTGGAACCCATGAGCTGCGTATTTAATCGATTTGTTTATTTTAACCAGTAGTATGTATATTCCCTGGAATCAGTGCACTGCCTGATGGACTCAAAATGAAACACTAATTTGAATTGTTTCTTTTTTTTTTAGATTAGGAGGAAAAATTCTTATTTAGTATGAGAAGGTTTAGGCTTATTATCATTTTTTACAGTTTTTACATTTTCACCCAATTTTTACCGATTTCCTTAGCTTAATAAACAATACTTGAATGTGGAATTTTAAGCACCAAAATATAATGAACGCAAAGGAATCACTGATTTGAACTAGCATTAAAGTTATTGAAATTTTTAGGCCATAACAGAAAATTATTTAGCATGAAGTTTTGGGCTAATTATTATAGATATATTTTGGTTTATTTAATAAATATGCCCACATTGGCTTCCATTTACGCGAATAAAGAAAATAAAACTAAATTAATATAACATATTTCTATTACATATATTTAGTATGTGTAGCAACCGCGGATATTGTTAACCACATAATTTTCCCCCTTCCCACTTACCTTACATTCCATTTAATATAATCGCTAAAACGCAGTAAATATCCGCTAAATCTCTTCTATAGCTAGACAGATGAGCTGGAAAAATCAAACATTTCTATCAATTCCCATCAAAAACATATACTTCAGATTATTGCCACTGTGGATACTAAATTATATTCACATATTCATCCTATATAATACAGCCAAAGAAAGTAAACTGTATCGCTGATCGTCCGATATAACCTACCCCGCTAAAGGAGGTTAAAATCACAAGAATAATACACTACGTGATCAAAAGTATACGGACACCTGGCTGAAAATGACGTACAAGTTTGTGGCGCCCTCCATCGGTAATGCTGGAAGTCAATATGGTGTTGGCTCACCCTTAGCCTTGATGACAGCGTTCACTCTCGTAGGCATACTTTCAGTCAGGAGCTGGAAGGTTTCTTGAGGAATGGCAGTCCATTCTTCACGGAGTGCGGAACTGAGGAGAGGTATCGATGTAGGTCGGTGAGGCCTGGTACAAAGTCGACGTTCCAAAACATCCCAAAGGTGTTCTATAAGATTCAAGTCAGAACTCTGTGCAGGCCAGTCCATTACAGGGATGTTATTGTCCTGTAACCACTCCGCCACAGTCCGTGCAGTTTGAACAGGTGCTCGATCGTGTTGAAAGATGCAATCGCCATCCCCGAATTGCTCTTCAACAGTGGGAAGCAAGAAGGTACTTAAAATATTAATGTAGGTCTGCGCTGTGATCGTGTTACGCAAAACAACAAGGGGTGCAAGCCCCCTCCAGGAAAAACACGACCACACCATAACACCACCACCTCCGAATTTCATTGTTGGCACTACACACGCTGACACATGACGTTCACCGGACATTCGCCATACCCACACCCTGCCATCGGATCGCCACATTGTGTACCGTGATTCGTCACTCCACACGTTTTGCCACTGTTCAATTGTGTAATGTTGACGCTCCTTACACCAAGCTAGGCGTCATTAAGCATTTTCCTGCGTGATGTGTGGCTTATGAGCAGCCGCTCAAAATGGAATCCAAGGTTTCTCATCTCACGCCTATCATAGTACTTGTAGTGGATCCTGATGCAGTTTGGAATTCCTGTGTGATGGTCTGGATAGACGTCTGCCTATTATTCCTTACGACCCTCTTCAAATGTCGGCGGTCTCTGTCAGTCAACATACGAGGTCGGCCTATACGCTTTTGTGTTATACATATCCTTTCCCGTTTCCACTTGACTATCACATCAGAAACAGTGGACCTAGGGATGCTTAGGAATGTGGAAATCTCGCGTACAGACTTCTGACACAAGTGACACCCAATCACCTGACTACGTTCGAAGACGGTGAGTTCCACGGAGCGTCCCATTCTGCTGTTTCACGATGTCTAATGACTACTGAGGTCACGTATAATGAGTACCAGGCAGTAGGTGGCAGCACAATGCACCTAAGATGAAAAACGTATGTTTGTGGGGTGTCCGGATACTTTTGATCACATAGTGTATCACTGAGTATTGCTAAAACGATTACAGCTTGTATAGCAGTACTTCGTGGAAGTAAACCTTAATGGGGTCTGCTGTACTCTGTCATTTGAAAAAAGTGATGTAATCTTACATTTAAAATAAAAACACAGTCGTAAGTATTTTAGAATGTTTGATAGCATCTTTATTCAGGATGGTTCAAAAAATCCATTATATAAATTATTGGAATTTAAGGAACTAAAAATCGAATTAAATCTTGTGCTTTGTTGGTAAAATTTGGCATGTTTTATCAATATTCGAATTTTCCGAATCGATGCTGAAGGCTTACAGTACTAGCTGTAAGAAGTAATATCACAATGAGAATACACAATGCTTTTCCTTCACAACGTGGCCATCACACGGCGGCTCGCGCGCCGGCCGGGAGATCTCAGACTCCCGCCGAAACAGTTATAATATACCCGAAACCGCTTAACGCTCTTATAGTTACAATTAAAATTATAGTGACAATAATCACATACCTGATCATAAATCGAGCGAGGCAGCCCGCGGTAACGTGCGCTACTCGCATTCAAGAAGTCCCGGGTTTAATCCCCGGCGTCCGCCCACTCGGACCTATCCGATTTTCGTGGTTTCCCCGTTTCGTTAGGCGAATGCAGTGGTAGTTCATCTTCTAACATGACCCTCCTGCCCCTCGTTTCCTGTACCCATCATTTTCCTTGCCATCTGTTTCAGGGTTGCAGGACCGCGACTGTATTCGGCAAGTCGCAGATGGATTATGGTTATGAACTCTGTGGAGGTTTCTTCCTGACGTCCAGAGACCGCTCGGTTGGATACCCGCCTCTGGGCGCTCCTTCGGGACCCCACCCCCTCGGAGACTCGGGCCCAATGGGCGTTTGATGCTTTCAAAATGGAAACATTAGCGAACCCGTCCGTGTCTGTGACCGTGGTCATCCGGATCTGGTCGCCCTTCGGTCTATCTCCATATCCCTCCTTCCCAGGAGTCGGGGTAGAAGCACAAGGGACCGAATGGCCTGAGTGCGATACTCTGTTCCCGTTTTGGGTGCCGCTTCTGTTCGTCAGTACCTTTACCTTATCATAAGTGGTGTTAGAAATGTTATCCTTCTATAGCCACACATTTCTGATATCTTCTCAGGAAATTTTCATGCACACTCGAGAGTTCAGTATCGAAATTGAATGAATTTGTCGCCTAATGTTTTCTTTTTGTTCTACAGGTATGAGGTGTTGTTGCATACACTTTATTACTTTCTCTACTACGTATAGTAAGTAGGGGAAGTATTGTATTCCACTCAAAAATGCGATACCGAATTTCACCGGAAATATATGTTTTGAGACCCCCTGAATCCAAAAAAAAAAGCATTTTTGGAAACATGTCCGTGTGTGTGTGTCTGTGAACAGCATAACTCGGAAACGAACAGTCGGATAAACACCAAACTTGATATTTAGGTTCAGTATCTTCCAGAGATGCGACACGAAGGCTTTCAAGAAAATACCCCCGCCCCAGATTATCCTTTATATGGAACAGTTTTCGAAAATTTTAATTTTCTCAAAAATGGCTCTAAGAATTTTGATTAATATCATATGCTTAAAATATTTTCATGACAAATAAAATGTATATCTCTAGTTTTCTGGGAATGTCTCCAAAAGTATTCTTCATTGTGAACGACTTTTGCATAACTGATAAACCATAAGAGATAGACAAAATTTTACTAAAGAAAAAATGTAGATCGCGTTAAAATACACAACTTATGTCATATACTTTTTTTTGTTGAGTGAACCATTTTCGAGATATTGCTTGTTATCCCCCTAAATTTTTCAATACTTGTGTTCTCAAATGGGAATTCGTTATTCATTTTTTTGTCTTGGATATGCAAAGAGTATTAATCTGTGGCAAAGAGAATGGTGCTGCACCTAGCAACCAGCTATTAAGAAATATGTCTATGCTTAAAGGCATTTCTATATTTCCCTTGCAAATACAAAACAAGGGGAACATAGTACGCCTTAAGCGATAGTTAAATATTTTTAGAACTGGTCGCTATGAGAGAACTGAACACTGTAGAACACATTTCAAACAAAACAATATACTCACCCTGCCCTGTTTATACATCTTAGAAACAGTTTGGCTTTATAAATAACAACATTCATTACTTTCACTCAAACAGCACCATGCATGAGCATTCCACTAGAAGCAGGAATAACATTCACTTACAAGCCGCCAGAACGACAAAAAAGGTTAACTCTATATTACATACAGGAATCCTTAGGTATAATTTAATTAGAACAGAAATTAATGACAAACATCCACCTAGGTTCAGAAAGCAGGTTAAGAGGTTTTTAATTGATAACTGATTTTATAATATACAAGACTTTTTTGAGTTCTTTAGCTACAAGGCATAGATACACAATGTAAATAGGATCCTTAAAGCAATGTTTAACTATCTTTTTATGTATATAGTAACCTACTGAATTGTTTATATTTGTGATGTAATTATTTGTAGAAATAGATTAATCTACTGTAATTGACGAAGCCATGAGATTGTAACAAATTTCCAATCGGTGAATAAACCATCCATCCATCCACCCACCCACCCACCCACCCACCCACCCACCCACCCACCCACCCACCCACCCACCCACTCATCCATCCACCCACCCATCCATCCATCCATCCATCTATGTGTAAAATGTAATTCTGTTTGCATGTCAAAAGATCGTTTCTGCAAATGTTTATCTCGATTAATATGAAATAGATGGAGAGTAAGAGTTTGTAAAAATAGTTTGTACAAGAGTAGAGAAAGTCACGTGAGTGTAACACATCAGATTTTTTTCATGCGATCATCAGAGTCGGGTGAATTTCTGTAAATGCTGCTTAGAAAAAGACATGTGTCTGTATGTGTGCCTGCTAGTGTGTCCGTGTGTCTATGGGCCATATGAATAAGAAGCAAGTACTTACTCAAAGTTTATACTCATGAGTATGAACACTTTCTATGATTATATACTCAGCTCAATGAGAACATACTCGCTTTCATAAGAATAAAAAGCCTACTACCTCATACGAGTATATACTCATCCCCACAGCCATCTTGTTCACTTAAATCTAAGTGTATACTCATGTCATCTACACTCTTTGACCATACATTAGCTTCGTTGAGTATGTGGTGGTGTGTTATTTGGCATTCTGAATTAGAGGAGTAGATTTTGTTGTATTTGGTTCTGTCCCATCTAAACTGCTCAGGAATTATCCTGTGTTTTGTAACAAGTTTCAGCGGAAATGTTAGAGAAATATTAGGTCCTTTAAGAAATGAAAAATTAATTGAAACAATACCAGAAAAGAATAGCTGTAAATGAAATTAGCAAGACAACAAATAAAATGAGATAGGCAAAATTCTATTACCAATAAATCAGGCAAAAAGAAAATATTCAGAGATTCTTAAGTCATAATTATAAGGTGCCAGATGCAAATTCAAACCATACTTATTTCTAGAATCCGGAATGTTTATACTATTTTTCTACGAAACAGTTTTGTTATAAGTAACCTAACTTCTTAAGGAGCTGAATTTTAGGGTTAGGATTTTACATAGTAAGCTTAATTAATATATCTGACTTTCAATAATACTTCTAGGTTATGTTTTCATGCAGCAATACAGGATTTTGAAACTCCTTGAATGTTCATGGCAAAGTTAAAATACCAATAAATAAAATGGTTATAAGCAAAATTAAAGGAATAATTGTGGATTGGAAGGCCATAACTCATGAGGTGCTGGATGAACTCATCCGACTGTTTTTAGAATCCCAGGATATTTACACTATTTAGGTATAGTATGAAACAGTTTTCTTATAAAGTTATGAGTAGGTATCTAGATTTTGAAGCTAACAATGTACATAGTAAGGTTAACTTTCAATATCATTTCTAGGTTATGTTTTTCTGAAACAATGCAGGATTTTGAAACTTCTTTAATACATATAGCTATGTTTGAAACTTTTCCATGAGTACTATACAGGTCTTAAACTGTGTCATTCTCTTCATATTTAGTTTTAAGTAAAAAAAATCAATATATACTCAGAAGTGAGCGTGCATCAAACCATGCTCAGCATGAGAGGAGAATGATCTCATAAAACTGAGACTATACTAGCTTTCATTCATTCCAAATAAGAGTACATACTTTTGTAAGATGGGTGCCAGAGTAACTTTTACTTTGCTTCCATTACTTGAGCATGTCTCAAAATGAACATACTCAAATGGTTTTATACTTACCAAACCGAGTATTTACTTGAAAAGTGAAGCATATACTCTATACTCATTTTTATTCATATAATCCTATGAATAGTACAACTGAAAAACGAAAAATCGATTAAATAGCCAAACTTGGTATTTGAATTCAGCGTCCTCCAAGGATATCACACAAAGATGTTCAAGAAAATCCGCAAACAACAACAAATTTTCGATATTTTTAATTTTCTCAGAAATGACTACGATTTTGTACAAAATATTACCGGTTTAAAATATTTGCTGACAAACAAAATGGAGGTATATCTTGAATTTTCTGGGAATAGCCTGTGAGGTTTTCTTTATTCTGAGAACGTTTGTATAATTTGCAAACTGTAAGGGACAGATAGAATCTTAGCTAACAAAAAAATGTAGATCTCGTTAAAGCACACAATTTATGCCTTTTTGAAGGAGGAGATAACCATTTACGAGATATCCCTTGTTATTGGTTTGATTTTTCAAATACTAAACACTTTTCTGGAATGGGAAGTTGTTATAAGCTTTTTTTCTCGTGGTCATGCAAACAGCATGTAATTTCAAAGCCATACCTACTGTATCGTACAACGAAATATGTAAATGTAAATGTGAAATATGTTGAAGGTTTATGTGGATTAACAAAAAATATAAACAAGCTTGTGTAACAATAGTTTGTAGAAGAGTGAGTAGAGAATGCAATATAAATGTTATTTTTTTAAAGTGGTGTCGCCATTCAGCTATTTCTCGTAATGTCCTGGAATGAAAATTTGACGTAGTGTTCCCTTTGTACCTCTAAGGAAATGTGGAATGAAGCTATGCACACACTTATCTCAATGAACTTACCGAGCGGGATGGTTGAGCGGTAACTCTCTGGCCGGAGATCCTGGGTTCGATTTCTGGCGACCCCCACTCTGACCCATGGTTGTTTCAGGGGTTTTCCCAGATCAGGCAAATGCTGGAGTGATTTCTTTCATCCCCGAATTTCTGTCCCTGCTTTTCATACCATTAATCATTTCCTTCATAGGTTTGATATGTTCCAGGGTTGGAAGTATCGACGATGGTGTTTCGGTGCAGCGTGGCAGGAAAAAAGGATGTTCTCTGAACTTTCTCTGTCCCTCGACCTTCGGCTGGTTTCCGGGTTATAAGGACTACCCCTTGGGGGAGGGGCTCACCCTGTGAGGGGCGAGGTCCCCGGTCCACTTGTCCAAATGCCGGGCGCCTATATCTGGAAACTGCACGAACCCTGTCATTGCTATGCCGTTACTCCTGGTTCTGGCCGCCCGGTGTATCCCTTCGCCTCATCCCTCCCTCCCGGAAGCGCTCCCTCGTGGGGCGTCGGTTCAATATCCTGCTTCCTAGATCGGTGCCGAATTCCCTCCGCTTCATAACCCAATCCATATTGTTACATGCTGGGTGAAGGCCAAAAGGGTTACCAGAAAATGATCAATTCAGGTCACTCCAACACGTACATGGTGGGGGGGGCGCAACTCGATAGTAGTTAGAAGTCCGGGGCCTTAATATGTAATTAAGGGGAAGGTGTGGGTTTTACATTACACAAAAAATTGCATAACATATTACCTGGAATTTATTCACAAAAGCCGCTTGGCTTCTCTACATAGTTAACAAAGGAAACAGGGTGAAGGGAGATGCCACAGACCGAAGACTGGTCACTCACGCGTCTTGCCCCAACGATCACTTACTCTTGAGTGACGCTATTTTGCTCCCACCAACCGTGTCTAGCCAGACAGGGCTGGCGTCATACCAGACAATTTCAAACAGATCTCTCCCTTTGGCGTGATCCGCACCGAAACGAGAGACGTCAAATGGAAATATAACTGAGACCCAATATGCTATGTCTGGCAGCACCAATACAGCACAACAATGCGTCTGGTAATTACAATAAAATTAATATGACGCAATATCAATTAACCTGAAATAGAAAAATGAATTAGATTTTGCAAGAATAGTTTGTAAACGCTATATAAAAATAAACGATAAGGGTGGAGAATATCATGTGAATGTAACACCAGATTTTTCTACATTGAGATGTATGTTTTCTGAGGAAAAAGCACCGTGAAAGTTACAAGTGTAATCAACCGCGGGCAAGGTAACTCATGCACGAGAGATTTATAATACGGAAAATATTCCATCAGTTTTCCCTTGGTTTGCTTCACTCATTCGTTTACCTGAAACCCATCCTTTATACCAAGAGCACAGTAACAACTACCCATATATACCTATGATTTAAGTCACTCCAACAGCCGCTCCTTTGCCCTCACTACTGCAAAACGTTAAAATATGTTGCTTTGCATTTTACATTAACGACAGACAACCTGCATGAATTCCGTTGCGGTATTTTACCTCAACGACGCGACCCAGTGTCGTGGAGTGCTTCATCACGCACGTACCACTTTTGCCAACATACGTTAGCTATATATGTTACATGAGTGCTTCTATACTTGAAGTTGAACAAGCCTGTTATTTGCGAGCGGTTTATTTTCGGAGTAAATGCTTCATGTACAAGTTATTTCTTTTTTACGGCAACCAAATATCCAACAATTACGTCATGCTTCCACTCAAACTGCTGATTACCCTTAGCTTTCCATGATCCTCCCCTTGAGAATTTGTTCACTGCATATATGGAGAGGCTTCTTTTAGAAGTGGTTTTCCATTTTCGTGACTAGTGGAGAGTACTTCCAAACGTATTATAGAGGTTACAGTATGCCCGATGAGCCAGCCGACTCAAGGTATTCGTATTCAAGCAATCCATAAATTAAGTCTTATAGTTTCTTTATCAAGCAGCCTTTCAACAGAGGTAACACTAGTCTGATTTTCCAACTTTTTGTCAGATGATTTCTTAAAAGTAGGTGTTCTTGAATCACGTTTTTGCACTGATTCCAGAAATAACTTCCGCTTTTTTCTATCACATCAGGTTTTTACACAAATCAAGAAGTAATGTTTTGACAGTTTTACTAAAAGTAGAAAAGTATTCAAATACCATTTCACAAAAGGTAAGTTTTTATTCAAGAAACATTTTAAGAATACTATCAAGAACTCCACTAATTTATTTCATGATTATATTTTATCAAAACAAGAAGCCAAAGTGTTTCATTTAATTTTTTTAAAACTTTCTCTTCTTTGACTTCCTTGCAGATTCTTGAAGATGACTGTCCCTCCTCAACATCCAACAGTAGTCGGCCATCATAGTTTAATTCCATCTCTCCTGGTACCTCCTCTCCCTTTCCTTAATATCTTGGTGAAAACGTTCACCCTGCTGTTCAGTATAATGTCCCAGATTTTCTGGAAAGTAGTCGATATGTGAATGTACCTTTACACTCATGTTACAACCCATCTTCTTGAAATTTTCCAACCTTGTTTCGACAATGACCTTGTAATTAGGATCTTTGTTATTGCCTAAGAAGTTTTCAGTAACTGATCGGACCATGCTTCTATTTCTCTCTCATTCGTTGTCTTCTTTAAATCTTCATCCTTCATCAATTTCTTTATTTGAGGACCAACAAAAATTCCAACCTTTAATTTGTCTTGTGTAACGAAGGAAAATTTCTTGGAAAGGTATTTGAAGTAGGTTCCATCCTGTGGTAGAGCCCTTACAAATTGCTTCATCAAGCCCAGTTTTATGTGTAGTGGCAGAAGCAATATCTTTATATCTCTGTATTTGTGAAGTGAAATTGTGAAAAAATTGTACGTGATAGCAAAAAAATAAAAGCAGTTCTGAAATCAGCATAAAAACGTGAGTCAACATCACTTATTAGTTTTCAGTCATCCAATATCATGCAGACTAGTGTAATCTTTAGAACTCACAATACTACATTAGGGCATTCAAAATTATACTTCTTCTTTCTCTGTTTACCCTCCTCGTGTGTATGGCTTACACCCCCGGGACTTAAAAGCGGCTACCTACGGTCAGGGGGCTGTCGAGGAGCAGACACTTTGGATCAGATAGAATATCCAGGATGGGTGTTCATCCCGAAGCCTGTATGAAAGCGAGGAAGTAGAGGATATGAAATGATGGTGAAATGGATGAAAGAAAAGGTGATGATAGAGCAGTTTCTGGAATGAATGGCGGGGGAAGCCGGAGAAAACTCATCCAGACGCCGGCCGCCTTGATGAGAAGCGAGTGGTCCCACCACTCGGCCACGGCGCCGCCGCGCATACAAATGTATACATAATTGTTGTAAATCTACACATTGCATTGCATTAACAAGAGATATGGCTCCGCAGTAACGTGTGAGGCTCGCATTCGGGAAATCCCGTTTCGATTCCCGTCTGGCCGACTACTCAGATCATGACTTTTTCCTGGTCCCCTTTCTACTACGCATTTCTTGTTCCCATTATTTGCTTTCATCCCTTTTACCCTACCTGTTTCAGCGTTGAAGGACCGGCGACGACGGTTGGTGTGTTCCGACAGCACGGTGGAATTTATTTTTTTGAAAGAGCTCTCCCTGGTGCATTGTGGGACTGCTGGGGTCTTCCGCCTTCCTGGGAGCGTCTTGTCTATTTCCAGGACCACCGGGTTGCGGGTGCCTAGGGCCGGGCTAGCCCGCGTCAGGATTAGTGTCATATTGTAATCGTTAGGGAGACGTCGTCGTTGGGGCACATCGTCGTCAGATGCGGTATACTCTTGTTGGGAGAGCATAACTCACAGTATGCCCGATATATTAATATATGAATTCATATATGAATTAATATATGAACTATGGTGATTATCTTGTGTTTTGGTTGTTACTCTTAAGGTGTTATTGTTGTTTCTTGCCACGGCTGCTGTTGTTTGGGTTTTTGGTAGAGCTTGTTTAGCTTTTCAGGGTGTGGTACGGGAAGGAAGGTAAGAAGTAACAACTCTAACAAAAGATTAAATCCGGGGAAGAACACAATGTTTTAATGGCACATGGATTTTCTGCTTTAGCACGAAGCTACACATTTACTTTAATTAGTTGGAGCTGCAGAATAGTTTCGTAGATATCAAGTATTTTATAATTGTTCTAGAAATAATGGTAGTATTTATCACACGTTCCTATGAACTTTTACACTGATAACGCCTGCTTCGGAGAGCTTACATGTATGTTCTTCACATCGCCGCACTTTATACGCAACAGACTTTGCTGATGGGGACGCTATAACTAACTTCCCTAAACTTAAACATTTTAAACATATTCTTTCTTAAAATCTCATTGACTGTCTTATATCAGCTTGGAACCTTCTAGAAAAATTACCAGGCTATTGTTCGTTGTTTCCAAAAATGTGACCCGTCTACAAAAATATGTTGTGTTCGCTTGCCACATTTTTCCTTGCGCAAAGACTCAAGATCGTGCTTTTATGACTTACCCTTACAAGTCCTTTTTGCCTGGGCCCATATTCTAACAAAAACGTGTTTGTTGGCTTTTAACAAGGGTTCCACAGCGCCAGCTAAACACTTACACATACATAAAACTTATGCTTATTAATGTTACTTTACATTATATATATATATATATATATATATATATATATATATATATATATAACCATAGTTAATGTCTCACAGGATCTGGTCTCCATTCGAGTCTCCCCTCCGTCCTTCCTCCCAGGGGTCACGTTGGAGGCCCCTTCGTCGGACTAGCTTTACATTTCACATGCGTTTGCAGCGTTTTGTGTTTTGCGTTCTGGTATTTGGTAGACCACTTAGGAAATAATCTTAAAATTATACATGTATAACGGGATCCAAACAAATTACATTTATGAATATTCGCTTAGAATTTGTTAGAATTTTTTATTAAATTATTTTGGATCACTTTAACAATGAAGTCTTATAGTGACCACAACAATTTAAGAGCATCTTAATGACATTACATTACAGCGCATCATAGGTCGTGCACATTTTAAGTTGGTGAATATAAAATTCTAAGTTATAGATTTCATTACAGTTTGCTATGTAAGTCTGTGTTTTCACCGAGCCGGATGGCTCAGGCGGTAACGTCTGTGGTCCGCATTCTGGAGGTCCCGGGTTCAAATCCCCGAAGCTGACCAATCTGATTGAGGGATTTTTTTTTCGCGGTTTTCCTCGGTCGCTAGGTCAATGCTGGGTTGGATAACTTTCCTATCACCCTTTTTATCACCATATTTCGTTTCCACCTTCTTCACCGCCATACCAACCAGTGGACTGATCACCCATCCTGGATATGCTATGATCTAGAGTTTGCTTGCTTCCTTGACGTTACTGACCCAAGGTATTGACTTCAAGAGAGGGTAGGTAATTAGTTAAAGAAGTAGTTTGAAGGAGATATTGTTCTTGGAGTTTATTTATTTAGCTCTATGTATGAACATCAATTTTGAAGTAAATTGTTTGTTACGTAATATGCTGCTACGTATGAAAAGCTGATTTGAAGATGATGTTTTTGTTGTTACGCTCCAAGTTTAAAAATATATTATTTATTAACTTTGTTATTAAACTGCTTCTATGGATATTATTTATGTTTATGTTTGCCTCGGCTGCGTCAGTATTACTTTAGAGACACGTTTCTCTTAATCAGGGCGTGGTGCGATAAGAATGTAGGCTTGCACAGATTTTAAGTTTTAAATTCACTTTTTTTTTATTAATCCTTGACAAATTAAATAGCACTACACTGATATTAAGAGCTGTGAGATTCTTTTATTTTATACTTGCACTTTGTTAACGCGTATATTTAATTTTCGTTTTACACGAATACGTAATAATTCTTTAGAGAACACATCTTCCATCCGGTCAATACCAAGGTCTGCAGGCAACTGAACATATTTCAACCGTCCAAACCCGTACCACAAGTTTCTGATTGGCTAATCCTAGTCCAATAGAATACCTGCATTTTATTAAAGCTTTTCTCGCTGTTGATTGGCTATTTTTAAACTGTCACAAAATTTACATTATCGTTACTCTAATCATGACTAGTAACATTTAAACTCTCAAACTCATTATGGCTTCAAGGTTACCTCATTGTTACCTCATTGTTAGCAACGTTAAACTTATTATTCTCACAGCTCTTACATTATTAAATTACGTAATGTATTCACATAACATTATTAAACATGTTTACAATAATATAAGCATTTGCAATGACTATTACATACATTTTTATAAATTATTATATACATATTGCTTCAAGGCGGGTTGTTATTGAATTTACATATTATATAATTTTAATTGAAATTATTCAAGTGTTAAAAATACTGCATCAAGTCTGTGTTCTGTAGACAACGCAGTGTGTTTGTTTCCATACGAGGGGTATGAAGAACATGGAGTAGATCGGCAATTCCTGTTCGGTCTCCATTTAGTGTACAAATGAAGTCCAGTCTTTCCAGTAAGCGGTATCTTGCAGATGGTATACAGAGCAGGGGTGGAGCATGAGTAAGCAGATAGAAACGGTTTAGCTTGCAACGACCAACTCTCAGTCGGGAAGGAATCACTTGATTTCTTCGACGGAGGGTCCAGATAGACTTGTAGATAACTTGTGAAGCCGCAGCGGACATCATGGAGTTTTCCGTTTAATCTTAGCCATTCTTTCTTCCATTTCTCAGTAAGCCGTCGTTTATAAATGTTATAATATATTGTTTTGGTGATGCTATTGTGAAGTAGCTGTAACCTTACGTATGGTAGATATGTTTCTAGGAGTGTTCGCCCCACGTACGGTACAAAGTTTCCGGTGGCCTTCGCCCCACGTCTAAAAATTAATTTTGTATTTTAATGTTTATTTAAATATTATATATGTACGCCTCGGCTGCTTTAGTAGTAATTTGCAGAAACACGTATCTCTTAGCAGGATTTGGTGCACTAAAGAATGAAGGCTACTACGTATAGCAAGTAGGGAAATCATTGTATTCCACCCAAAAATTCGATACCGAGATTTCACCGGAAATATATGTTTTGAGGGCCCCTGAATCCAAAAAATCATTTTGGAAACATGTCCGTGTGTGTGTCTGTGTGTCTGTGAACAGCATAACTCAGAAACGAACAGTCGGATAAACACCAAACTTTATATTTAGGTTCAGTATCTCCCAGAGATGCGACACGAAGGTTTTCAAGAAAATCCCCACCCCAGATTACCCTTTACATGGAACATTTTTTTAAAATGTTATTTTTCTCAGTAATGGCTCTAACGATTTTGATTAAAATATCATATGTTTAAGATATTTTCATGAAAAATGAAATGTATATCTCGAATTTTGTGGGAATGTCTCCAAAAGTATTCTTCATTGTGAAAGACGTTTGCATAACTGGTAAACCAAAAAATGTAGATTGCGTTAAAATACACAATTTATGTCATATACTTTTTTTGAGTTAGGCATTTTCGAGGTATTGTTTGTTATTCCCTTAAACTTTCCCATACTTATACTTTTTCTCAAATGGCATTTCGTTATTCATGTTTTTTTCTCCTTGTAATGCAAAGAGAATGGAATACTCCACATAGCAACCAGCTCTTAAAATATTTGACTATCGCTTAAAGCCTACCAATTCCCCTTGCACCTACAAGAAAATTAGCAATAATAATATCTCGATTAACATGAAGCATATGGAGAATAAGCGTTTGTAAAAATAGTTTGTACAAAAGTGGAGAAAGTCATGTGAGTGTGACACATCAGATATTTTTTTATATAGCTTCCACAAATTATTTTTAAGACAACTTATTTTCCTATCTACTTCATGTTAATCGAGATAACCTTTGCAAAAATAGTTTCATTACACATATCGTTATAGGTACAAGGTGAATAGAGGAAACCGAATCGACAGTCAGATGTTTAAAAGTGGGACGATATATGCTGGCCTTAAAATTCCACATTCTTTCCATGACATCACAAGAAGTACCTGAGTAGTGAAGGTACTTTTAAAACTGGATTGAAAACTTCAAACTAATAATAATGGATATCCCTGAAATGACTGATACCACACACATCAAAGTTATATAAAGTAATTTGTATGTTTTAAAAAGAGGTCTATCCCTTCGTTTAGCAATTATATAAAATTACTTACAGAAAATTGTTTTCAACTAAGGGTATTTTACAGGCAATTTTCCTTTCCAGTATTCCTATTTAAAGGAAATAAGACTATCCTCGCGAGACCACTGGAGGTGACCTGTGAACTTCTGAAATCAGCTAGGGAAGCTTGTGTTGCATAGTTACATGGCGAAAGGTGCATGAATCACATGGATTCATGAATCCACTTGAAGCCGAAATTATGAAGTCAATAATTATCATAGTAATCTGAAAAGGATAGTGATATAAAGAAATAATGAAATATTTAATTTCAGTGTATGTATAAAAAGGAGAAGCATTGGGAAAATTGTTGGCTGTTAAAAGCGACAAAAAGACCAGACAGGCACAGTGTAGCTAATTAGGGACCAGCCCCAGGTATAAAGGGTAAAATAGCTGAAGCCAGTTTCTCTTGGAATTAATGGGTGCAGTTGCACTGGCCGGGATGTGAAGGTCATTAGAGGCTGCATGACGCTAAATTTGAGGAGAGTTTTGAGGGGAGAGAGCGGAAGTTAGGAGTTTTTCCTCTTTGTATCGCGCGTGTGGTGACAACATTCTCGCTGGGGCACTCTTGGAGTGCGGAACAACAGTCTCGTTGAAGTCCGAAGACTGGGTGCGAACTTGCAAGAGGGTCGAACGTTCAGCTGTAATTGATAATCTTCGGTCTTGGAAAAGACACAGTAACATCGTAAGAATTTAAAAGTGATCGGCAAACCTTAAGTTTTATTTTAAATGGTGAAAATGAAAGTGTTCCAAGAAAGCGTTCGTGTTTCTCTGTACACATCCACGCATACCCAGAGATTAAGATCTCATGCTCGAGCAGTCGTGGCAAAGTATATAAAAAAAACAACTAGGAGGAGAAACGCAGCAATCGTGAGGCAAAGGTATTGCTCCATTGTTGGGGGACGTAGCGTGGCTGCGTCATACTTTTGCCCACCGCTGTACTACGATAACATGCCGGTAGGACATTGAATTCTGCAACTGACTCGAGTTTTTCATTTTTAATTATGCTGCTCAGACACAAACACACATGTACCTTTTTCTAAAAATGCTTCTTTTTATTCAAGGGTCTCAAAACATGTATTCCCTGTGAAATCTCGATATTGAAGTTTTGGATGGAGTACAATACCTCCTTACCTGTTTACTATAGATAGATGACAGGGAAAGTAAAAATCTGATGTGTTGCACTCACATGACTTTCTCTGCTCTTGTGCAAACTATTTTTACAAAGCTTATTCTCCATCTACCTCATGTTACTCCATATAAACATTTGCAGAAACTCCTTATTGCTAATCTTCTTGTCGGTGACAGGGGAATATGGTAGGCCTTAAGCGATAATATGCGGCGCATCCCATTCTCTTTGCATGTCCAGGACATAAAAAAATACCGAATTTCCGTTTTAAAAATTCCTATGTGTTACATTCACATGACTTTCTCTACTCTTATATAAACTAGTTTTACAACGCTTATTCTCCATATGCTTCATGTTACTCCATATAAAAATTTACAAAAACTATCGTATTGCTAATTTTCTTATAGCTGAAAGAGGAATATGGCAGGTTTTAGCGATAGTCAAATCTTTTAACAGCTGGTTGTTACGTGGAGCATTCTATTCTCTTTGTATGTCCAGGACATAAAAAACCAATAATGAATTCCCATTTGAGAAAAAGTGTAAATAACAGAGAATATCTCGGAAATAGTTCACTCGCCAAAATATGTATATAGCATAAATTGTTGTTCTAACAATAACTACATTATTTGTGTACAAAATTTTTATCTATCTCTTACGGATTACCAGTTATGCAAAAGCCATTCACAATAAAGAGGACTTTTGGGGACATTCCCAGTAAATTCAAGATATACATTCCATTTGTCATGAAAATATTTTAAACATATGATATTTTAATAAAATTGCTAGAGCCATTTTTGAGAATATCAAAATTTTCTGAAAAATGTTCCACGTAAAGGGTAGCCTGGGGTGGGGGATTTTCTTGAAAATCTTCGTGCCGCATCTTTAAAAGTTACTGAGCCTAAATACCAAGTATGGTATTTATCCGACTTTTTGGTTTTGAGTTATGCTGTTCATAGACACACACACGGACATGTTTCCATAAATGCTTTTTTTGAATTCAGGGGGCCTCAAAACATATATTTCAGGTAAAATCTCGGTATCGAATTTTTGGGTGGAATACAATACTTCCCCTACTTACTATGCGTAGTAGAGAAAGTTAAAAAAGGAGTAAGGGTGGAAATAAGAGATAAATAAGCACAGAAAGAGAAAGCACAGAAAGAAAAATCACTTTTAAACTACTAAACTTATAGTTTCATAAAATGTGTAATTTATATGCGAGCTTCTCCGTGCATTTGTCAGAGCAACATTTCAGAAGTTTTCATGGAATAAGGTCCTCATTCCTTGTGTGAAACTTCCTCACTTTGGAAGGAGAAAATAAACTTTTTAGATTTATTCGACACATATCTTCCAGACGTCATAAATTCGGTTTCTCCGAGTCCCAATGAAGCGGAAGTCGAGTCCCTCCAAGATACCAGAATCCAGGGATTACGTCTACCGACGTATGTATGTACTTAAATCTGTTTACGACCCTCGTCCCGCCAAAGCCATTCCGAAAATGTGATGCTTCAGCAAAATAACTTTAAGTGTGTCGTAAAAACGTATAGGGTTGGGGATAGCTTACGTTCCAAGCCATATTGGAAACGCAGACTTTCATATCAGATTTGAAATATGATAAAGAATCCAATCACACATTCATTTCCAATATGCACCTCCAGTGGGTATACAGGCGGAGAAAACTCCCAAAATTACTTGTGTATGATTATGAATAAAATTTGGAAAACAGATGTTACAGAAAGCTATTGATATGAAATTCCCAAGCTTAAGACGGTTCTTTGATGCTAGTTATTCGTAATTTGTTAATATATTCAAAAAAGTTCTCGTTTCGACCGAGAACGTTAACCAACACAGTATAACGACTGCATACGTTGAACCGTATAACGAAGCTTCGACGATGTGATATTGTAACCAAATAGCAATGAGCTTAAAAAGCAGGAAATATTGACATTAGAAGAAAGTAAACACTCTTATCGCAATCATCAGCTACTATTCGGCCATGATATGAGTACGTGTGGTGGGAAGAGGAATTAAAATTAGGCAGGGCATCGGAAGGGCAGTCAGGTAAAGAAGATATCCGCAGTTCCGAGTTACATTTGTTATAATCTGTACAAAACGAGAAGGAAGCTTAGGCGGAGCTACTGTCCATTCCAAACCAGAGTTCCCTCTGATGTAAACAAAAGCACGTGCTTCAGCTTGTCACGAACCCAAGAATATACTCTTACGCCAAGAAAACAGTTCCTTAATACATGTATTCTATTATGAAATATTGGAGCAGGAAAGGTATAGAACTGCACATTTTATTGCGGTTATCATAAGAACTCATCGTTAAAGGTAATGGATATATACTAGCTGTTAAGAGATTACAAAATATGATTTTTGCCTGCTATTGCGCCAACGCTGAAAGCATCTTGCTGGTTAATACCAACCAAATGCACGACTGCCACTCTCTTACATACACAAGAAATGCAGCAATGAATTCCCAGAGGTGCTATCTGAGTACCGAATAAACACTTTGCGTAACACAGGAAATATGATAAGCGAACAGTCATTTATAATACACTAACACACGTATGCTCAGCTCAGGTCAAATGTTGTGATTTAGTCAGTTGGTATTTGAGCTCACATGTCAAAGGAAGGTGCGTGTATTGCGAATAAGCTGTTCAAACAGAAAAGCGGGAAACAGTTAAAAAGTGGCTAAAAACTAACAATACTTCATATATTCAACTCACTATTACAAAAATACCCGACATTTGCATTGTTGCATATTACGAAACTAATATCGGATTTTACAGGCGTTTCAGTGAGAAGTGTAACCAAAGCGAGCATAAAATATAAACAGACATAATACAACATAGAAGAGGATAATATGTGGGAACTTGTTTTGTGTGCGACAGTGCTGTGGAATTGTGGATAACCTTGTCATTATTTTGGAGAGTAGTTCTGATTCTGATACGACAGCTAAGTCATCTTCGGAGGATTTGGATTTGGGTGTTGCCCTTTTGCCCGAGGATTGTAATTAACGTAAGTAAAGTGTTCATACTTATAAAATCGATTGTTACCTCAGGTTGCATTTTGAACTATGACTCTCACGCAGGGCGCCTTTTTATAGATTAAATAGTATTCAACAAGCACGTGGGAGGGGAAGAAGCAGCCATTATGGGCGGGGATTGCGAACTACTTTCGCGCGGATAATACAAAGAATTTTTTTTCAGTGAAAGATACTCTGGTTTGGAATGGACAGTAGATGACGCTGTTGAAAGTCGCTCAGCCAATAGCGCTAGAGCGAGCTTGCCTAGTTCAAGTGCCGCGCGGTCTCGCGCTGTAGGCTACGGTTCCTACTTCTCAATTGCGCTGTTAAAAGTTGTTAGGTACTCCATCATATATAGCTTAGCAGCGCTAAATATGTTATAATAAAACAGAAGTACTTCTTATTGTGATGTTATCATATGATAATTTAAACTTTAGTCGTTATATGTTAATTCCCATCACATAGGCGCTAGATGTTAACTAAGGAGCGCTTTCGGGAGCATGTTTCTCCCATCTTCAGCTGATTCCGACTAAACGGCTCTTCCTCTCCCCTAACCCCAAGAAATATTTCATTAGACGCTTCTTCTGCTCTCTGTTGTGCAAAATTGGAAACTGCCATCTGTAGTGACGATTGGGAACTCATCTCTCTTCTTTCCTTTGTCTTGTAGTCTGTTTGGTCTATATTCTGTTGTTAAGAACTGGAAACTTTTGGTATTGGATTTGTTGCCATCTGTGGTGAAGGTTGGGAACTTCTATTTTCTCTCTTGTAGCCTGATTGGATCAACTGCATTAAATGGTCTGTAGGCGGAATTTCAAAATTCAAAGCATTCTTAATGTTGAGATGAATGAAAATCTTTTCCCAAATTTCCAAGTGTGAAGGGATCTGTATGGATTTTAGTAGTTTTATCTCTTGTCCTATTTCATGGTTACTATTCCACTGCTGATTTATCTATTTGCTTCAATTTTATATGTTTTTATGTTCACTTAGTCTTATTTTTAAATTCCTTTTAGTTCTCCCTATATATGCGCCTTGGCAATCATGACCTGGAATCTGGTAAATTCCTGATTTTTTAAAGTTATCAATTATATTAGTCAAAGGTCCATTCAACATATTTTTTAAACTGAAATATCCTGTAGTACCAGTTGGATCTGATATTTTCTAAATAATTTTTCAAACATTTTAAACGTTACTGGGTGGTATGTGAACTTCTTATATATCAAATCCTTTTTATTTGGATTTTGTAGGGTACTATACTATGTAAATTATGTTTCTTTTTACATCTAGTAATTAAGTTATTAAGAAGTTGAGGTTTAAAACCATTTTCAATGGCTACATTCTTTATATAGTTTAATTCAGTGACATAATCTTCTTTTTCCAACGGTACTATAATCAATCTATGAATCAAAGTTCTGAAAACGGTGTGATATAGGGTTATTAGCGCTAAATATTTTGAATCAGACTGTCCAAAAGTCGTGTCTCTACTATGCTTGCTTCTTTAGTTATGTGTCACAGCAGATATTTATGAGGGTTGCTGAAAGACCCTGACCACTGTACACTACCACCAGCAGTATTATGTTTATGTTCGGTCTTGCCAGACCATTGAAATAATCCGTCTTTATCATTTCTATACAGAAATCTTTAATTTACTTAACTACTTCACTATATGTTACGCGACTGAACTGAAATTATACGGGATGCATATACTGCCATATTTACATAATTATTGTTATTATCTTCTTAGTTTGAAAGGTAGCGTAATGAAAGCAATGACTCCGCGCCAAGTAATCGGGATATATGTTTAAGCTACACTGGTCGAATCTTGCTTCACGCTGTGTGTCTCATCTCTCTCTATCACACTTATAAACCATCTGCCAACGCAGCGCTCCTGCTGGCGCTCCATTGGCTTGCTTCAGATTCCTTCTCGTTTTGTGCAGATTATAGCGAGGCTGAGGCCTGCAAATGCTCTACTGGTTTCATCCTGTGACTGTGCATTCCCCTTTCGCCTTGACCTTACTCCCCCTCTGATTCCCAGCCTTGATTGGCAACAAAAAACAGTGGCGCCCTCCTTCAAGCGCACTCGTATCGTGATCGACTAGCATAACAACCTCTTTAAAACAGTAAAGGGTCTAAGCTCCATGATTAGAAAGGTGGAACGAGTTCTAAGAACTGGTAATGACACACACTGTATGGAAAATTCCATTCTCTAGGCTACGACAAGTGATGTTTATACCACTGTAGAAGCTGTAAATTGCTACGTGGGCGTGGTCTCACGCTTACAGACCTGTGAATGGCCGTCCGCGACAGTGAGGAAAGACTTGCCTGGGAATTCGATACGGGAGGTCGCATCAAAAGGTTAATTCTGTGCTGTCACTTCGAGATATTACTTGGAGGACAGGTAATATAACTTGTGTGGTTAACCTTGTGTCCGATTAGGTGTGTTGCAATTTAACTTTATAATAACTTCATCGTTTAAAGTTCTCAAGACTAATAATAAATGGCTCGGTGCGATATGTGTTAATTTCGCTGTAGTAAACAAAGGTATTATACTCACGGGAGTCGGTCTTATTCTTCACTGCACCCATGACTCCCGAGATTTACCGACATCCACCGAAATCCTGTGAACGAAGTCCCCTATCCCTTTACAACATTTAAGCGTTCAGGTGCTATTAAACTTTTCTCTCTCAGATGGATTGGATTGGATTTATTTCATCCATAAAACAAAATACATATGTTATAGGACACGTGAGTTCAAGATACAAAGAATATATACCACGGTACATAAATAATTACAAATGCAGAGATATAAGATTCAACAAAATTTTAAAACACAAAGGAAAAGAATAACAACATACATGAAAGACTATACAGATTTGAGTTATAAAGTATCATTTAAAAATTAACATTTTACACTAACTACTTCATGATGTAGGAACTCATCTACACTATAAAAGCCATTAATTAATTAAATAAAACCTTTTTAAATTTTTGTTGGAATTCAGTATCACTTATATATTGAGGTAGTTAGTTAATAAGTGTAGACCAGCATATGTGAAGCTATTTTCATAGAGTTTGGTTCTGTGTGAATTCACAAATAAATGTTTTTTTCCTCTAGTGTCATGTGAATGAACTTCAGCATTTGTTTTAAAAGAATTTAAGTTTTGTTTTGTATAGTTTAGTATTTCATATATAAACATGCATGTTAGTGGCAAAATTTTATATTTTTTAAAATATGGCTTGCAGCTAGCTATAATAGAGATATCAACCACAATTCTTATTACTTTCTTTTGCATCCTGAAGACCTTAATGCTGCTTTTAGAATTCCCCCAGAAGATTATGCCATATACTAGTAAACTATGCAAAATAAACTACCCTAAGAATATATACACTGAACATAAATTTCACTGACCTTACTGAATCTTTTAATCAGGCTGTGTATATGCATTTCCCAAATTAAATTTTCATCCAATACCAAACCCAAATTTTGGTTGGTTCTTACATACTTTTATCTCGTCTTGCCCCATTTTAATTTTTGGATATATAAGCATTCTGATTAGGCTTATAGAAGCTTAGATCCTCTGTTTTCTCTTTATTTAAAAGTAACAAATTTGCATTAAACCATTTTGGAATATACTCTAAAATGTTGTATATATGATGATTAGTATTATTATCATTTGCCCCTGTTATAAAAATGCTCGTGCACATTCATCAAGCTATTTACATTGTCAGCTATGTCCTTTATGTATAGCATAAATAACAGTGGCCCGAGAACATATCCTTGAGGTACACCATATTTTATATCTTTAAAGCAGACAGCTCTTTTTTAATTTCATTGGTTTTACTGTCAAAATACTCAATTTCTACAGACTGCTTTCTATTTTCAAGATATGACTTAAACCAGTTTAGTGCTGGTCCTCTTATGCAAATAATTTTTCAAGTACGTTTTCAAGGATATGGTGCAATAGCAAACACCTAAACATAAATTGAATAATTTTATTTTTCTTTGCAGTTAGATAAAGAATACATCATTGCTTATCTACTATAACTTTACAATGTATAATTTAAATTAATATAAAACTTGATAAATAACTAAAATGCTGGAAATAATAATTTCACAATACGCAATAGACGCAATACTGGGAAGTTATTTTGTTGACTTCACGCACGCGTTTAAAGCTGACATCGGCAATTCACATCTAATTCCCACTACTCATGGCCCTCGTTACGACTTGTCTCAACTTCCTAAGAGATCAACGTTAATGTTTGATTTGATACATTCACATTACTTTCTATACCCTCCAAGTCGTATTAGTGGGTATACAAACTACTATTAATAAAGCTTGTTTTTCTGTCTGCTGCGTTGTAATCCAAATAAACCTTTGCAGAAATAGTTGCATTACACATTTCGTTATAGATACAAAGAGAACAGTGATAGTCAAATGTTTAAGAACTGGACACTATACGCTGCCTTAAAATCGCTTACTGTTTCAATGGAATCGCAAGAAACATCTGAATGTTGATAGGACTTACGACAGTGACCAAGTCATGAACAATTTGAATCGTTAATAACGGATATCTCGGAAATGCCTTATGCCACAAAAAACTTATTTGAAGTAAATTGTGTGTTTTAAAGAGATCTACATTTTGTTTTCTTCCGAATGAAAGAACTTCACAAGCTTTTCCTGGAAAATTAAAGATATAAAGTTTATTTGTAACGTAGATATCTTTGGTCTGGTATTTCATTCGAAATCGTTATAGTCATTTTTTAGTAAATCAAATTTTTAGAAAAAAAAACTCTTTCATGTAAAGGTTAGTCTGGGGGGGGGGAGAATTCTGTTGAAAATCTTCGTATCGAATCTCTGGAAGATACTGAATCTAAATACCAAGTTTGGTATCTAACCGACTTTTCGTTTTTGAGTTATGCGGTTCACAAACACACAAAGACCTTTTTCTAAAAATGCTTCTTTTTTTATTCAGGAGGTCCCAAAACATATATTTCCAGTGAAATCTGTATCGAATTTTTGGGTGGGATACAATGCCTACTGGACACTTAGTAGAGAAAGTAATAATTAAGTTTTTTGTTTCTTGTAGTATAGTGAATATGTGTTTGCTTTTGGTTTAGCAATAACGTGCCCAGATCAAGTATTGTTTTTTCAATGTCATTAAGAGCTCTAATTGGAGGAGCTGCTATTGGTTATTTCGTTGGAAATTCTCTAGTTTTTTCTAGAGGACTACTTGTAGATTGGCAGAGAATCTAAAAATTACTGGATTAGTTCATATAAACAAGCTCAAAGAAAGCGACACGATTTAACCGAAGAAAATAAAACGATATGTGCATATGTTTAGAAGATATTCAAAATAACCTCAAAGGACTTGGAAAAGAAAATTTGTTATTAAACTTTGTTTCAATACCTTCATATTGAAACTTTCAATATTGTCTGTATCTACCGATCAGGCTTGTCCAGAACCCCTCTTCAATATTCATACTTTGAGGTATGTTGTACCATTAATGCACACAGTTCTTGGTATCTATTTTTATGAAACAGAGAACTCAGCAAGATATGTATATATATATATATATATATATATATATATATGGCCTGATATTGACAGAAGAGCATAATACCGTATATTATGCAATTTAAAGTCACTGCACACACCTCGGTTGATTTTCGTTCAGTGTTTCACGATCAAATAGTGAGTAAAATATGCGGTCTCTTAGATCACCTGTTACGAATACATGTGATTTTTGAGCTACTGTGAAAGAAAGAATTGTATGACAATCACACACAATAAACGAACTGAAATACGTCATAAAGAAAGTTGTAAACATCTCATATCGGGAACTGCGCCTTATTTACAAGAACACTTTCAGAAGACGAGGCAGTATAACAGCAGCTGAACATCATTTCGAGGGGATATTATAAATAAGGGGTCTTTAGCTTTATTGGGCCTTTACCACCAGTCGGTTTAATTGAATGAGTCATTATTAGTTCAGTAAGTCCCTTGTCTTAAAGGGGAGGTGCGGAATTGAACTTCGGACTACATCCGTTTCCGACTTCGTAAACAGGTTGATGTACTGCAGCGGTGCAAAATGCTTTTCACTGAGACATCTTGTGCGTTCTTTGCACGCGAGATGGAAGTGACTTCCAATCACAGAATTTGCATAGTTGAGTGCTACTTCCGAACTGAAAGGAAACGACTGGGGGTCTACGATATTGGCATCTGTTCTTGCCCAGAATTTCAAGTTCCCAAACAAAACATGATAAAAACAGTTGCTTTTTATTAACAGAAAAAGGAGGAACAACTTGCGACGGTTTTATTTATAATGTTTGTGTATTTGTGTTTACTCCACGTGGTGAAGCCATTTTGTGACGTGATTCTTTGTTAGGTTTGTTAGCTCCATCTGGTGTTAGCAATTTGCGGCAGTATTAGTGTTAGTTTGAAAGAATGCTACTGTTATTTTATTTAATTTTGATTCACTGTCCTCCGGCTAGCTATGATCTTTTTGGTCGAGCACTTCTCTTTATACAGGTTGTGTAAACGGAAAGGAGTCTTTTATCCACAGATAACACTGATGAAAGAATTTGTTTTACACTTTTATTGTCGAACACATTCACTATCACATTTACACTTTGATCTTGACGCTCGCCAAACTGAAACTGTTATAATAACTTATTTACTGATCATTCTTAATTCGCGTACTTCAACTTTTTGTGTAATTAACTTTACAACACTTGAGATTTTTCATAACTCTGCTACGCGTAACCTGCGAATCGATAGCCGACGTGTACTGTACCAATATTTCTGCTGGACTGAAGGCGACGTGTAACGTAGAAATGTTTTCGACGAACTGACGGGGTCTATCTCTAACCTAGCCCTTTTTATACTCCTACACCCCGATATGCCTAAAGATTATAACTGAGCTACTATTGGCTAATAAAACGCGCAAACATTAGCGTCTATTTTTATATCCAATGAAAATTATGAACACATATGCTCTAAGGAAAATGTTCCAGCAAATTCTAAAGAAAAACGCGCCAATATTGCGTAACTTCCTCGTCTCTAATAATGATAAACAGCTCACCCCCTCGCTGCATTATTGCACGCTATTATTGTCAGTTTCAGTAAGGCCGTATAAACTTACTTGTCAACAATAATTACAACCAACAAACATCTCAAATCAATGTCACATAAAAATGCATATTCACACTATAATCATTCTTTACATTTAAATAATTTGTGATACAAATTACTGCATCAAACTAAAATATATTGAACATTTAAAATGTTTACAAATATAATTTAAATTACTATATTTATATTAAAGCCAAGACCTCTGCGCTACTAAAACCGTCTAATTATTTGAGGTACCTATCGGCATACATGCTGAGATTGCGAATTTACGAGACACAAGCGAAAGAAGTTCCAAATGTAAATGCTGGAAAGATACGATACAAGTCCCATTTACTAAGGTGACCGAAACTGGTCCACCCCTTCCACTCATCCTTCGCTAGTCTTCTGTCAGTGGCACTGGTGATAAACTCTCTTCAAGGTATTGACGTCATGCGCAGACAACCGAATGGCGGCAAAGGCCGAATAAATCTGAAGACCCTGTAGAAGTGTGTACACTTTCATGTCTACTTTCTCTACCACCTACATAGTAGGAAGAGAAGGTACTGCATTCCACCCATAAATTCGATACCGAGATTTTAC
Organism: Deroplatys truncata; assembly: GCA_030765065.1. Lineage (NCBI taxonomy): Eukaryota > Metazoa > Arthropoda > Insecta > Mantodea > Mantidae > Deroplatys > Deroplatys truncata. The sequence goes on along the minus strand of CM060977.1, from coordinate 151,128,600 downwards.
CCAAAATACATGTTTTGAGGCTCCTGAATCCAAATGAAGCATTTTTTGGAAACGTGTCCGCGCATAACTCAAAAACTAAAAGTTGGATAAATACCAGACTTGGTATTTAGTTTCAGTATCTTCCAAAGATGCGACACGAAGTTTTTTAAAGAAAATCCCCCATCGCAAACTACACTTTACATCGAACATTTTCAAACATTTTTGTTTTTGTAAAAAAATGTCTAACGATCGTGGTTAAAATACCAGGTATGAAAAATATTTGCGTGACAAATAACATTTATATCTTGAATGTTCTGGAAATAGCCTGTGAATCCTATTCATGGGAAGGAATGTTTAACTGCTAAGCGTTAAGCGATAGACGAAAACGTACTACATAAAAGCTGTAGATCTCTTAAAAACACACATTTATTTAAAATAATAATTCATTTATGAAATATCCTTTATTAAGGGTTCGAATTGGTGTTTCTTAGTCATTCTCTTGAAGTCCTGTCAATATTCAGTTGTCTCTCGCGATTGCATGGAAACAGTAAGCAATTTTAAGGCCAGCACACGCGTCCAGTTCTTAAATATTTAACTATGGCTGTTCCCTTTGTATGTATAACGAAATGTTAATGCAATTATTCTTGCAAAGGTTTACTTGGATTAAAATATTGTAGATAGGCAAATAAGCTTCGTAAGAATAATTTTTTTACACACTAAATAAACGATATAGAGTAGAGAAAGTAATGCGAATATAACAATCAGATTTTTTTCTAGAAGACCTAAGTACCATTTCCTTTTCACCTAAAGTACTCTAGCTCTAGGATAAGGACATGGATATTTGGGATGTATGAGCCATTTAACACAATTGTTATGAATAATACTTTTAGTTTATTAACTACACAAAGTTTCCAATTAATTTATATATAAATAATATATCTGCTTCGTGCAATATATTTAGTTTTAAATCTTCAACAAACCATAGTGGAGGATTTAACTCACTGCTACTTTTTAAATTTAAAAATATATTATTCAACAAACTATCACTTCATTCTACCACCACATTGAACTTGGCCATTAAATCACATATTTTAATTTAAGTTTAAATTTTGAATTTAGATAACTTTCAAAGCGTTTATCCAAACTTAAAGCTACGAAATTTCTGAAAAGGAAGTTTTCGCCGAGAATTTGAATTTCTAAGTCTCCATTCTGCTGTACAGGTGCACACAACACTGTTTACGACGACGTGTTTTTGAAAGTCTTATAGCTAAGGTCTGCTTGTCTCGCTGGGTGAACAATTGTCTCTGTAGACGTGTGGCGAGTGCCTTTTGTTGCTCCAGTTCGGTTTATATACACCGGTTTCTGACGCTAAAAATCGATAAGGTGGCTCACAGGGGCTGGGACTCTGAACTCGGGATGGCCAGGAAATAACATAACGGTTACAAAAGTAATGGAGATAGACAGTAATTGTTCACCCATTAACGGTGACCAAAGCAACGAAGACGGTTGCTAGTTATCCGGTTAACGGTCACTAAGTAACGGAGACGGCTACCGAGTCTGGGTGACAACATTCACAGCATGAGCATTGGTATCGCTTATCGGGAACTTGGTATCTCAACTCGTTACACAGTATCAATCTCCTCCGTAAGAAATCGCGAGTAGCATTGTCGATCTAATATGATATCTGGTGAGAAAAATGCTTACTAATTACCCGCTTTGCTACATAGTATGTGTAACCAACTGGGATATCTGCATCTTTTGTAATGTTAGACAATAATGTGTGTTTGGGCGTTAATGCTTCTCTTCTCTAGCAACATCGCCTTTCAAAATGTCATTACCAGGTTTTATCTAATGTCAAACGAGAACATTTAAGTTATTATGTGTTTAATTTCAGTCATATTGGCATTAGTGATATATTTTCCTTTGCTACATCTGTAACACGTGATGTTTATATTTAGAATCCCATATTGCTCAGTTCACCTACACAAACCGTGTATAGGTATGTGGAAGAATGTAGAAGCAAGTGGGAATACATTTTGCGATTTAAAAAACCACCGTAGTCGTCAAAGTGTTGACGCGGCTGGAGAAGCTTCTTTTTTGATTATATCAAATACCAAAGTAAGTCTGTATCGACATCGTTCGTATAGAAACATAGTTACAGCTAATCGTTTCTGGTAACCGTTACATGTAACCGTTAACGCACTGTAACTGCGACAATAACCGTATCGAACGTAACATCCCTATACTTCATCATAAAATAGTGACGATGCCAACCATTCCGTTAAACTGGATAGTAGCCGTGTCTGGCTGCACATGAAGTAGAGATAGAGAGGGGGAGATGCTCCCTAGGCATCTGGAAGACTAATCAAGAACGATGGCCAAGTTGCGAGAACTGACCTTCCCTCACCCTTGGCGGCGTATGAAGCTTTCAAAAACCCTTACAATTTACACATTTATAAGCTAGCGTGCTCGCGACGAGTTTTTGAGGTTGTTGATGTGACGTTTAGACCTGTAGAGGAATCTGTATAAGATAGTTACGGAGTGACCGAAAGAGACAAGAGGAGTCCTGTATTCGACAGCACCTGAGTGATCGGAACAGAGTAGAAGAGTCGTCCTCCGTAGTCTAGTCCATGCCTCTAGTTCTCGTGGTCGGGGTTCAAGCCCGGCGACTGTGATGAATTTTTTCGGGCGTAAAAATTCTTAGCACGGTGGTCCCGTGTCGTAGATTTACGGTATGTAAAAGAACCTCAAGCCTGATAAAGAGCCCTCTGAGCAAACATTTCCAGTCTTGCACGCACAATATAGACAGGAACGCTAAGGACATGATAAACAGCGTCCAAAAATAAAACTAAATTTAATTTGGAAGTGAGAAGAGCAGTCCTGTGTTCACAGTACGTCAGTGACTGGAAGAGAGAAGAGGAGTCCTGTGTTCGACAGTGAGTGACCACAAGAGAGAAGAGGGGTCCTGTGTCCAACAGTTAGTGAGTGACCGGAAGAGTGAAAAGGAGTCCTGTGTTTGACAGTACACGAATGACCGGAAGAGAGAAGGGGCTGCTACTGGTGTATTTTATTATATTACGCTGTAAGAAAACAAAAGAAATGTGAAGTGACTGTGACATATATTGTCGTCCTCCGTGGTGTAGTAGTTACCATGCTAGCCTCTAATTCCCGAGGTCGCGGGTTCAAACCCTGCGGAAGGCGACGGATTTTTTACTAAGGTAGTAAAAATCCTTAGCATGGCTTCCTTCGAAAGGGAAGTAAAGCCGGTGGTCCTGTATCATAGATTTACGGCACGTAAAAGAACCTCAAGCCTGATAAAGAGGCCTCTGAGCAAAATTACCGGTCTTTCACGCCTAATATAGAATGGGACCCAAAGACCATAGCAGTTAAAGAGCGCCCATAAATAAAACTCAATTTAGTTATAATATAAGCAGCGTTGCATAAAAAGCATGAGCAAATCATTTCCGGTCCCATATGCATACAAAATATAGTCGTCCTTTCCATCATAAGAATATGCCTTTAAAAGTTCTCACATTGTTTACACACCCTGTAAGACTGGCATTCAGTAAATCATGCCAAAACGGAAAAGAAGCTGAAGGAAAGGAAAGGAGATGGAGAAATGGGCACTTTTATATGTAACTACCCTGTTTATAAGGAGTTGAAGCTTTATATACCATTTATTAATTGAAAAGAAGTGTATTCTTTTGTTGCTTTTTCAATGCCTTGCAGAACCGTATAAAATAAATCCGAATAGTTCTCAGTTTGAAATCTGTAAGCATACGGTTTTCCTTTTAGTTCTCCGTGCACTCTCTTTTTTTGGGAGGTGGAGAAGGGAATTAATTCTGACTGCGCTAATTAGAAACGGTAAGTTTACTAAAGCCGAAGCAGAAAACATAAAGTAATGGATTTCTAGAGTTGAATTCTACCCATAATCCACTCGGGGAGAGGGGAGAATATCTGCCAGAGATTACGCGTAGATTAATGTAGTTGAAAACAAAGTAGGGTTTTATTTATCGCGGCGTTCTGTTATAAGCAGCGGGGTTGCCTAATGAGATGGTCGTGTCGGTGAGCGAGAGTCGCAACTAATCACCGTAGTGACTGCAACGCCGTAAATCAATAGGATACAAACCGCCCTTGTCCATTCGCTTTAACTTGCAGCTACCTTCACTTCCGTTCGTGTGAGGTGGTCCGTCTCATGATGCTCCACAGTTCCCTCTTCATTTTTAGACCAACTTAATACACAAAGTGAGGCAGTATTTTTTAATATTTAAATGACATGTCTGATTATATAATATAAAATATAATAACAGCCCGCCTTAAAGCAATATGTCTATAAACAATATATAAAGTGTATGTAACAGTCATTGTATTATGTTTATGTTAATATGTACATGTATAATAATGTTATGTGAATGTATTACGTAATTTAACAATGTAGGAGCTGTGAGAATAGAAGCAGAATACCTTCCTTAGCAAACAGAATTACAATATAGAAGCCGAAAGTTGCTAACAATAAGTAGCCTTGAGACAACAATAAATTAGAAAGTTTAATAATGCTACTAATAATTCTTGGAACAATAATGTAATATTTAAAACATTTTTATAAATAGCCAATCAACAACTAGAAAGGCTAAACATTAAATAAAATTATTCTATTGGAGTATGATTAGCCAATCAGAGACTTGAAATAGAGAAATTTACAAATTTAAGCGGTAATTGCCAGTCGCTAGAAGGCAGCGTTCCCGAGCAGTTTGTTCGATACGCATTCAGTGTAAGACAAACAAATTCATTACGGCTTGAATAATATAAAGTTTACGTGTTAAATAGTACAAGTAACAATAATCTCACAGCTCTACAGTAGGATGTATCAGTGAAGTGTTATTTAATCGTGTGAAAGATTAATAAAAACGAAGATAAATACCATTATAATTTGTGTAAGCCTTCATCAAGCGCTGCTAAGAGATACGTGTTTATGTAAATTAATACTGACGCAGCCGAGGCATACATATATAATATTTAAATAAAAATTAAAATACAAAGTTGATTTTTTAAAAACGGGGTAAAGGCCACCGGAAACTTTGTATCGTACGTGAGGCGATCACTCCAAGAAACATATCTCCCGCAATACGTGGTGCAAACGGCAGTACAAATCTACTTCAAATTGGCTCTCGTACGTAGGGCACCAACCCTCTCAACTTGCAACTACTTTTACTTTCGTTGGTGTGAGATGGTCCACCCCATGATACTCCACAGCTCCTGTTCATTTTTAGACCAACTTATTAGACAAAGGAACGTTTATTATTGATGTTATTGAAATAAATTATACTTTTTCAATATATCGAGCGATTATAAAAAATTCTGATGTGTTACATTTACATTTTCTCCACCCTCTATCTATCAAATTGTACTTACGAAAGCTTTTTTGTCTGTCTACTTCATTTAATCCAGATAAACTTGTGCAGAAATACTTATATTACAAATTTCGTTATAGTTGCAAAAGATCAGCGATAGTAAAATATTTAATAAGTAATGCTATATGCTGGTTTTAAAACTCCATACTCTTTCGTGACATCGTGAGAAATAATTCAAAATCCATAGGACTTCAAAAGAATGGCAAGTCTTGAACAATTCGAACCGTTAATAACGAAGTCTCAGAATTGGATTGTACCACAATAAAAAGGTATTTTACATAAATTATAAGTTTTAAAGAGATCTACATTTTTTATGTATTACGCTTTCAGCTAATGTTTAACACAAGATTATACAAAATTCCTTCCGAATAAAGAGGACTTCACTTCAGGAAATTCAAGATATACATTGGAGTTTTCATGCAAATACCTTAAATACCTACAATTCCATGCAAAGGGAAGTTTGGGAAAGGGGTATTTTTTTTTAAAAACTTCGTGTTGTATCTTTTAAAGCTGCAGAACTTAAATACCAAGTTTGGTATTTTTCTGACTTTTCGTTTTCGAATCATGCTGTACACAGACACACACACACTTACGAACTTTTTCTAAAAATGATATTTTTGGGAGGGGGTAGGGAGCCTCAAAACATATTTTATATGAAATTTCGACATCGAATTTTTTGGGTGGAATATAACACTTCCCCTACTTACTATATGTAGTAAAGAAAGCAAAAACGGGACCTGTAGTGGTTCGATCGAGTACGCTACTTAACCATTGTTGTTACTGAATACTGTGACTCGTTTTTATGGATTATTTGTATTTTTTGAGCAGATTGATTTCTATATAAGTTGCCATACCTATCATATTATAGCTTTTTGAAAATTGTGCTATGTTTCGCTATAAACCAGTGAATTCTTTGGTTAAGGAAATACACTCAAAACGAGATTATAAAATGCAGTAACGAATAAGGTTATTCTGGTTATAGGATTAAAACACACAGTAACACATAATACAACTGGGTTATTTGGGCTACTCGCCCTTCTTCAGAAGCGTAGATACTCGAAGTTTTTATATACATATATATGTATATTCAATAACAGGTCGTAAGTAATGGCATTTATTGATAAATATGGAATTAAATCTAAAATCGTATTAATAATAAAACAATAGAGCGATATCGCAACTTATCCAGAAAATTAACATATATAAAATAAAATGTTTTAACCTTCTGTCTCTATGTGGAACCCTATAAAAAACCTAAAGTTTAAATTATACAAAAGAATGGTCGCCTTTTGTTATTATAGGGAAGAGTAAATTTGATAATTAAATCGAAGGGCAAAGGCAAATTACAAGCAGCAGAAATCATATTTCTATGTAATGTAAAGGCATGTATAAGACTGGATTGGAGGCTGAAAATGACGTACAAGTTCGTGGCCCACCCTTAGCCTAGATGACAGCGTTTACTCTCGCAGGCATACTTTCAATCAGGTGCTGGAAGGTTTCTTGGGGAATGGCAGCCCATTCTTCACGGAGTGCGGAACTGAGGAGAGGTATCGATGTAGGTCGATGAGGCCTGGCACGAAGTCGGCGTTCCAAAACATCCCAATGGCGTTCTATAGGATGCAAGTCAGGACTCTGTACAGGCCAGTCCATTACAGGGATGTTATTGTCGTGTAACCACTCCGCCACAGCCCGTGCAGTATGAACAGGTGCTCGATCGTGTTGAAAGATGCAATCGCCATCTCCGAATTGCTCTTCAACAGTAGGAAGCAAGAAGGTGTTTCAAATATCATGTAGGTCTGCGCTGTGTTCGTGCCACGCAAAACAACAATGGGTGCAAACCCCCTCCAGGAAAAACTGACCACACTATAACACCACCACCTCCGAATTTCACTGTTGGCAGTACACACGCTGGCAAATGACGTTCACCGGACATTCGCCATACCCACAACCTGTCATCGAATCACCACATTGTGCACCGTGATTCGCTGTTCAATCCTGTAATGTTGACGCTACTTATACCAAGCGAGGCTTCGTTTGGCATTCTCCTGCGTGATGTGTAGCTTATGAGCTCGACCATGGAATCCAAGGTCTCTCACCTCACGCCTAATTGTCATAGTACTTGGAGTGGATTCTGATGCAGCTTGGAATTCCTGTGTGACGGTCTGGATAGATGTCTGCCTATTACTCTTTACGACCCTCTTTAGATGTCAGCGGTCTCTGTCAGTCAACAGACGCTTTTGTGCTGTACATGTCCCTTCATGTTTCCACTTCACTATCACATCAGAAACAGTGGACTTATACCTTTTTCACTAAAAGTTGAAAGGTGAAGTAAACAAAACTTAAATGTAGCACTCCGCCGAGCACATGGCAGCACCACGCGGAAGATGACGGGAGCTAAGACTCGCAAGAGGAAATTGCTTCAGACAGACTGCTAATACAGTATATTGCGCAGCTTGGAAATCATTAGCTTTTAAACATTGTATGCCTTATTCCTATGTTTTGCCTTACATCCTAAACTTCGAACACATAATACTAAGAGTAGACAAATAAAAGTTGTACCTGAACAGTTCGCCTTCTGATTAAAGGTACTGGATTTAAACTGTTCTTAACTTCAAGCAAATCATTCATTTAATGACTAATATCACTATACCACTTTGCTTTAACCTTTTATGAGCGAACAAGTTAAATAACGATTAGCACTATAGGTTAAAGTACAACAGAAAACAAACGCGACCCAAGCTATCCGAGCAACAATCCTGCATCACCAACAAAGAAGTTCAATTATTGCTAAACAATGGACAACCATATTCATTGTCCATTAAAGGTGGATACTTTCCACAGCATTTGTTAAAAGCATTTAACACAATTGTCTTCTTTCCATTTCCCTCGTTTATGTTTTCCACAGTTGCAGAAGATTCTCATCAGCCGGAAACTGGAAACGAAGTGCAGCGCCTGCGATAGCTTCTTAAACCCAGTGGTATAACGGTTCATGTTATAGGTGAATCTGAACAAACACATTTAGTTTAAAAAATGTAACTGTTACAATAATGAGTTTCTTTTAATTTCTCTGCACGAGAAAAACCACAGAATGTTACAATATGATCGGAACTGTTTTTTATAGAGGAAGAGACGACATGCTAAGCAGGAAAAGTTGTAATTTGTCCACCAGCCAATAAGGTGCTCTCTTGTCACATGGTTTTGTTTACTTCTCCTTTCAGCTTATAGTGAAAAAGGTTTAGGGATGTTTAGGAATATGGAAATCTCGCGTACAGACTTCTGACACAAATAACACCCAATCACCTGACCACGTTCGAAGTCCGTGCCATTCTACTGTTTCACGATGTCTAATGACTACTGAGGTCGCGGATAATGAGTAGCAGGCATTAGGTGGCAGCACAATGCACCTAAGGTGAAAAACGTATGTTTGTGGGGGTGTCCGGTTACTTTTGATCACACAGTGTTTAATAAGAAATGAACAGAATTTTGAATGAGAATGAACAACGAAAGAATACCGAAAGAAACTTTGCTAAATAATCCAAGGTGTTGGCCGACCTCATGGAAGATGGGCTCCACTTGCGACTTCGCTGAAAGAGACTGCATAGTCTGAACCGTGATGATGATGATGATGATGATGACGATATACGGTGTGATCGGTTAATCCTAATTACCTACGGTTCTCAATGAGAGCGAGTAGCTCTAGGTCCATGAAGGTGGGGAATTATTCAAAATATAATAATAATAATAATAATAATAATAATAATAATAATAATAATAATAATAAAAATTACCGAGAAAGGTAGCGCCGCGGCAGCATGTGCGATCCACATCAGGGAGGTCCCGGGCTCGATCCCCGACGATGGCCCACTCTGACCCATGGGTTTTTCGTGATTTTTCCTGGGTTGGTAGCCAAATTCTGGAATGGTTTCTTCTCTACCACAATTTACTCTTCCCTTTCATTTCCCTTTCATTCTCATTTTTAGGTGTGCTTCTAGGTTTCGTGGCGTATGGTGGTGCGGGACAGATGAGGCGGATGCTTGCTCAATGAAAAGAGGATTATCCGCGGTCACCAGAAGGCTGCTTGTTTGGTGGGTCGTTCATCGCCCCCTCTCGGCGGCTCCAGCAATGCTACGGATCTACAGGCTTGGAAATGTTAGAGACTTGCGCGCGTCTCTGCATATGATCTGTAGCTTCCTGCAGTTCCTTCACCTCATCCCTTCTTCCTGGGGATGGTAGCCGCAATAGATTTAGATCGCAGCGCACGACGTACTCCCCCCTCCGTTGAATCGCCTATACCTATAACAGTAATTACCTTCCTGGACTTAGGGCCTGTAGATCTGCTGCTAGATCAAGAGATTTGGTTGCTCCATCTGTTGAAGAGAGCTTCCCAAAGATAGAGACTAAAAGTGGTTTAGGGTCTACTAGGTATAATTAAATTATGTATACCGTCCGGTACCCTGGCATTCGAGATCTGTGCAACAAAATAATTTGCCAAAGCCCATTCATCTCATTAATAACAGCTTGGCCAGTTGCAATGTGTAAAATGAGCCTTTGTTGTTCGAGACATTTTGGTTTTCTGCGAGCAATATGTTAACAAATTCGTGCAGTAACTGGTCAGAATTACATGGACGAATCGGAGATAAATATATGAAAGGAATCCTTTTAAGCTGTAAGCTTTCATTTTTGCAGGCGTAGAGTTAGCCAACAGGAACGCGAGAATCCCATAGCGCTCTGATTCAAGGCCTCTCTAGTATGCTGCTCTGCAGTAAATTGACACTTGCCCTACAGTCGAAGCTCAACTTTCTTTAGCTCTGCACAACTAGGAACTTGCAAAATAACATTATGCCATAGGACAGTCCTCTTCCGCGGTATCCCCATACCTGGGAGACGTAAACATAACATGGAATATGTGTACTGTATTCAGCAAATAATTTGAGAAATGTTGTTCGAAGAGAATTTTTATTCATTTTTGTTTGTAATATTTTTATCCCATATTTGCTTATAAAACACAAAAATGCATTTATATCAGGTGAGTCAGCTGCCCCTATGTATTCGTATCTATACAACCCGCTGTTTTTAGTCTAATATGAAACCCTTGACGCTTTTATCAAACAAACTGTTATTGTAGCTCTGTCCTTCTATTCGATACTATACACAACCACCATTAAGGATTAAAGGCCTGAATGAGCCAAGGAGCAGCGAAAAGGGTTTAAAAAGACGGCTTTTCATGGATATAATGCTTGCAAGGAGATAGAGGTATGTTTTCCCGAAGAGCAGGAAACGGCACGTGCGTTCTGGCCGAGTGAATTAGCTGCCGGGATGTGGTAAAGCAACGGTTAGCTTTGGAAGTTCGAATCTAACACAAACATCAAATTGTTTTGGTTTTATTTTCTTTCTCCTTGCGTTTATTTTCTGTATTTTAGTACACTAATCTATTTATTTTTGTTATTGGCTCTCCTGTGAGTCAAAGACACAAGAATTACAATCAGATAGTTTTGTATTATTTTTACGGTAATAATCTGTACCTATCTTGTGTTGTAAACCGTGTCACGTAGTTAGCTTTTATTCTTTTGGGCACATATCGACGATATTAAATCTAACAGCTTTTCCTTCATGTTTAAACCTTATGTTTCACTTCTTCTACTGACAAAGGATTTGTAAATGTGCTAAGTTCATGGTGAACAGAATAATAAATTGTTAAAGAGCGTGGATTTCATCAACGAAGTAAATGTTCAAAATGACGACCCCCTTCATCAATGCACATTTATGTACGTTGCCGGAAACACCTTCTTGCATGTTGTAACATGCCCGGTGTAATCTGCCTGCATTCTTCACGTATGAGTGCCCGGAAATGATTTGGGCTTTGCGGTTCTTCTTTACGGTAGAAAAAACATGGTGATTATTCTATTTTGTACACACTTATAATGTTATCAAAAATGTTCTTTGTATCATAATATTAAATTATAGGCCAAAAGAGAGAAAACAAAAGGTAATAAAAAGTTTTGAACCTAACACGCGGATTTGAACCACACTAAAGCGGCACAATGGTAGAGCAACTATGATAATACCATTCGGCCAAGCTACATTGCAAGTTGGGGTTCCTATACGAATTAATAATAGCAAAACTCAAACCCACCTCGAATCTTTACATGCTTTTTGCAACTTCATACAGCGTTTGGAGGTAATTTTGGTAACTTTTAACTCAAATAAACAATCTGCATCAGCCATTTCAGCTACTTTATGAACTGAATTATGCCATAGTTTGTGACAGAAGGGAAATTATCTACCTAATGCTTAGCATTTTTTGATAAGGCTGTACAAAGAACCTTTGTTGGCTGACGGCTTAAATCCAATTGGTCGCACTGCTAAATCTTCCGTTTTCAAATAGTTTTGCCAACCGATGCAAGTGATAAGTTGTTCCTTCAGGGGCGTTTTCAAAGGTGTGTATCAATGTATGTTAAAGAATAAAAGTTTGTAAAATCAGCTTAAAGTGCCACTGAAGCTCCCAGTGTCAGGGTGGGATGTTTTTGGCATCGACATGCATGACGATAGCATTCTGTCCCGTAAAACACTTATGCACTGTGTTATCTATCCCTCCTCTATAAAGTGTTGTGTAAATCAGCCTTTAGAAGGAATTCAAGAAAGGCGTAAGTCACATATGTTGCTTAGCACGTTGCATAAATTCAAAAATAAATAGGGGCAGCTGTGTCGCCTGGTATAATAGGAAACTGATACAGCTCTATTTTGAAGACATATCTCACAAGACATATCAACACAAGTGACAATTGTGTACAGTTTAAATAGACATTGTTAGAGAATAACTTGGGACCCGGTGTGCCCTGCGTTCAACTGGGGCTACAGATATAGTGTAAACAAAGTTGGTACAAGTCTACTCAATGATTGTACGTCTGTGGTGGCAGGAGGTATTTGTTGACATTAAATACTGGTTGCTTACTCACGCAAAGTTCCAACTTCCGAGCTTTAGTAAGCTTATCATATGTCATAAATTACACCTTAAAGTATACATTGTTTAAATTACTAGGAATGAGCTTTTTTGTTTACTTTACTATGAGCTTTTTCAGTGAGTATGTGTATGTGTGTGTCACTATATTGGAACTGAAAAGAGAAATGACATTTATGTTCATTTTATTGCATACTTTGTTATTTTATAGCGTTTCCCTTGCCATTCAGGAGGGAGCTCTAAGATAGAGATAAAATAGTGGAAAGTCACGGAACATTGCAATATAAGAAAATAACAGAGAAAATACTCAAGAAACATTTCTTCCTTTCCCCTGCAAAGATCAGTGAAAACCTCCACTCACTAACATCTATACTAATATTATAAAGAGGGAAAAAATGTATGTATGAATCAATAATGCAACGATAGGACTGTTTCTGGTACTCGATACCGACATTGATTTTTGAACACCGATACTCGATACTCACTTTATAAAAAAAACTTTAAAGGTGATTGTTTACTATTTGAATTTCATAGTTTTCTGTATATAAACGCATGAAACCAATTCTTTTATTGTATAGGTACTAATTCGGAAATTGTTCCTCTTTGACATTCTCCAATCGGTAGCAATTTTCTATATTGATAATGCCACCGGTTATGTGTTCCTATTGTTATCCAGGGCTAATAATAATAATAATAATAATAATAATAACTATTATTATTATTATTATAACTTCTTTGATTTGAGGCAGTATTTTTAACACTTAAATGATTTCAATCTAATTATATAATATAAAAAATAACAGCCCGCCTTAAAGCAATATGTGTAAAATATAATATATAACATGTATGTAACAGTCATTGTATTATGTGTATATTAATGTGCACATGTATAATAATGAAATGTAAATGCATTACGTAATTTAATAATGTAGGAGCTGTGAGAATAGGAGCTGAAAGTTGCTAACAATGAGGTAACCTTGAGGCAATAATGAATTGGAAAGTTTAATAATGCTACTAGTAATTCTTGGAACAATAATGTAATATTTAAAACAGTTTATAAACAGCCAATCAACAACCAGAAAAGCTGAAAGTTAAATAAAGGTATTCTATTGGAGCAGAATTAGCCAATCAGAGACTTGAAATTGAGAAATTTACAAATTTAAGCGGTAAACGGAAGTCACTAGTAGACAGCGTTCCCAACCGACGCTAGACGGCAACGTTCCTGAGCAGTTCAATACGTATTCAGTGTGAGACGAAAATTCATTACGGCGAGAATAAAAAGAAGTTTACGTGTTTAAAAGTGCAATTAATAAAAAATCTCGCATCTCTCTATATCAGTGAAGTGTTATTTAATCGTGTGAAGGATTAATAAAAGGAGTGAAGTTAAAAATTATAATCTGTGTAAGCCTACATTCTTTAGCCGCATCACCCCCTGCTAAGAGATACATGTTTCTACAAATTAATACTGACGCAGCCGAGGCAAACATAAATATATATAATATTTAAAGAAACATAAAAATAAAAGTTGATTCCTAAACGTTGGGGCGAAGGGCACCGGAAACTTTGTACCATACATTGGACGGTTACTTCATCAAGTTTGGTTCCCCAACAGTGGAACTACAATACAATATAACCTCCTTCAGATTCCGTTTTTAAGGAACTATATTTTGCGTTCAAAACTTTCTTTTAAAAGATTGTCTATCCATAGAAATACAAATGCTAGCAACTCCTCTTTGTTCTGCATTCTTGAAAATATAAACTCATATACATTTTACATAAAACTCTAACAACTAAAAATGATGTGTGTTACACATTCTACCAATATTCATAACTATCACATGCGTTTTTTTTTCATCCGATAATAAGGAATTAGCCATATAATACACCGAAACAAAGTAATTTCTGATTTAAGGTCTCTACTACCCACCCTCAAACATTAGCATATACCTACGAGTTTAATACAAAGGTTTGACAAGTGTAAACACAAACATGTGGAACAAAATAACAAATATTTCACGCATTGCATTATCTCACGTCTTAAGTTCTGATTTTGTTTCTGCTGGATTCACAGATTTTGATCACCGGAGTAGGTAAATGTAATGGCTGAGAGGGGTCACCAAGCCAGGCTATTGCAGAAACGTGATTTAGTGCGTCAGCTTCATTCATCGCTCAGTAAACGCTGCATGGACATGAGTACCTCTACTCATTCCACCATTGTTTTGCATGTTTTCATTTAGACACAAGACTTATGGAATGTTGCATTCATTCACCCTCAGAAAACGAAATTATTAAGAACTATAGTCCAGCAGCTCTTTGGGGACAAGTGCGTGAAGTCTCGACTCCTTTCATTCCTTATTTAAAAGTATCGAAGTTTTATCTCAAAGCATTGGGCATTCCTCCAATACCACCTAGTATCGAGGGGTCGATATATCCCTAGTAAATTGTATGTAGAGTAATCTCAGAAATATACTCGATCAACTTTGATAATTCTTTCACCATTGAAAATCTCTATTCTTCTGGCGGACATGAGCTATAAAACGCCCAATTTCAATTCATAAATTCTAAAAGATGCAAAACTCATTTACAAAAACTACATACGAGAGTACAAACACATTAGAGTTATAACAGTACATACGTGAGAAGAAGGTTTTGATTTTCCAACAAGACTGCCATGGATTATAGTGGTTAATCCACAGAAAAATTCATGTTAAATAAGACAAATGCCAGAGATATTTCTCCTTAACATATATACACTGCCGCTGGTGAAAATTGCAGCACCAAGAAAGAATTTCCCGAATAACTCCATCCTTGGTGGAAGTGTAGAAGAGTGTGCAAGCAATAAGTGATTAGGTTTGTAGAGAGATGGGGTACACATAGGCCGAGCAGAGCCCTCTCATGTCGGTTCCGACAAGGTCAGTGTTGCGCCCAGTGTAGTCAGTTCAGAGCTGTTAAACACGGTGAAAACAAAGTGTGTGCTAGTATGTCTCGTCGACTTCAAAGGGAGCCATATCGGCATGTGAATGAGTTCGAACGAGGCGGAATGATCGGTTTCCGGGAAACGGGTTTGTCATACCGTCATATTTCGACTCGTACAGGGCATGCTACTACGACAGTGATGTGTGTCAGTAAGTAGTGGACAGATGAAGGTTGTACGCAGCGAAGAGCGGGTACTGGGCCACGGAATATGACCACAGCACGGGATGACCGTCATCTTGTCCGCTTGGCCATAACGGACCGTACAGCTTCATCCACAATGTTGGCTCGACGCTTGAGCACGGCAACAGGTGTGAACTTGTATGCATCAACGGTTTGTCGCCGTCTGCTGCAGGTTGGACTGGTTCCATGCATACCATTACGTCGGCTCCTCCGACTGCAATAGGCACTTTAACACCGTCACTGGGGTGCTAAGTGGCAAAATGTAGTCTTTTCGGACGAGTCCTGCTGCAACGTGTCCTACAGTGATGGCCGCATACGTGTCAGGCGGTACCATGGTGAGCGCAACCTGGAGGACTACATTGTTGAACGGCATAGCGGACAAACAGCAGGTGTGATGGTTTGGGGCGCTATTGGTTACAACAAGCTATCTCGCCTCCTACGAATTGAGGGCATTTTGAACAGCAACCGGTACCTAACCGTTGTTGTAGAGCCTGAGAAACTGCCCCTGCTTCAGGAATCTCCACAGGCCACATTTCATCAGGACAATCCCCGGCCACATATTGCGAGAAATGTACAAGCCTCCTTCTAAGAGCGACGGGTACCATTGCTTTCCTTGCCTGCACGTTCTTCTGACTTGTTCCCATCGAACATGTCTGGGATATGGTTGGTCGGCACCTGGTGCGTCACGGTCCTCCAGTAACCAGTGTCACGGATTTGTGGGCTCGAATACAAACTACGTGGAGGAAAATCCCTCAGGATCTTATTCAGAAGCTTTTTGATTCAATGCCACGGCGTATAGTAACTCTAATTCAGCGCATGGAGGCCACACCAAATACTGAATATTAGGACTCAAAGGTCATGTATAGATTTGAAAAGCTTATCACTTGTCATATACCTAACCTATGGATTAATTTCATTGAATTCATGAGTTTCCTTCTTGGTGTTGAAATTTTCACAAATGGTGGCTACGATTTAGTAACTAATAAAACAGAAACGCAGCTAAACAACAGAGAGTCGAGTATGCTTATAACGCTAGAGTACCCATGCGATACTAATGCAAAATAATGTATAACACTCACGTAAGAAATGTTTGCCTTATTTCTTTAACTTTTGTTGTAATTAAGTTTGCTAGCAGGGCATGCTAAAAGATCGTATATACGAGAAAATCGTTTCCTTCTAACATTAGTAATCAGGGAAACGATATTTTATAATTAACAACCGAGAAGATGCTTTTCTCGATGGTATCAGACGATGCGTCTTTCCTAAGTACAGTACGTGATCAAAAGTATCCGGACACCTGGCTGAAAATGACGTACAAGTTCGTGGCGCCCTCCATCGGTAATGCTGGAAGTCAATATGGTGTTGACCCACCCTTAGCCTTGATGACAGCGTTCACTCTCGCAGGCATACTTTCTATCAGGTGCTGGAAGGCTTCTTTGGCAATGGCAGACCATTCTTCATGGAGTGCAGAACTGAGGAGAGGTATCGATGTAGGTCGCTGAGGCCTGGCACGAAGTCGGCGTTCCCAAACATCCCAATGTGTTCTATAGGATTCAAGTCAGGACTCTGTGCAGGCCAGTCCATTACAGGGATGTTATTGTCATGTAACCACTCCACCACAGACCGTGCAGTATGAACAGGTGCTCGATCGTTTTGAAAGATGCAATCGTCATCCCTGAATTGCTCTTCAAACGTGGGAAGCAAGAAGGTGCTTAAAATATCAGTGTAGGTCTGCGCTGTGATCGTGCCATGGAAAACAACAAGGGGTGCAAGCCCCCTTCAGGAAAAGCACGACTACAGCATAACACCACCGCCGCCGAATTGCACTGTTGGCACTACACACGCTGGCAGATGATGTTCACCGGACATTCGCCATACCCACACCCTGCCATTGGATCGCCACATTGTGTACCGTGATTCGTCACTCCACTTAACGTTTTGCCACTGTTCAATCGTGTAATGTTGACGCCCCTTACACCAATTGAGGCGTCGTTTGGCATTTTCCTGCGTGATGTGTGGCTTATGAGCAGCCGCTCGATCATGGAATCCAAGGTTTCTCACCTCACGCCTAATTGTCATAGTACTTGGAGTGGATCCTGATGCAGTTTGGAATTCCTGTGTGATGGTCAGGAGAGATGTCTGCCTATTACTCTTTACGACCCTCTTCAAATGTCGGCGGTCTCTGTCAGTCAACAGACGAGGTCGGCCTGTACGCTTTTGTGCTGTACATGTCCCTTCACGTTTCCACTTCACTATCACATCAGATACAGTGGACCTAGGGATGTTTAGGAGTGTGGAAACCTCGCTTACAGACTTCTGACACAAGTGGCACCTAATCACCTGACCACGTTCGAAGTCTGTTGAGTTCCACGGAGCGTCCCATTCTGCTGTTTCACGATGTCTAATGTCTACTGAGGTCGCGGATAATGAGTACCAGGCAGTAGGTGGCAGCACAATGCACCTAAGATGAAAAACGTATGTTTGTGGGGATTCCCGGATACTTTTGATCACATAGTGTAGGTTAACTTGGTGGGCTGGGAGTGCGGAATCTTCATATTCACCAGTTTTGCCTCTATTTCGTTGAATATACGTGCTAAGGGTTTCTGTATTAAGTGAAAACTGTGTAGAGTTTATACTATCAAATATCCACGAAACCGAAAAGACTGTATAAATGTCTCAAATGTCACCTACTGTAATCATCTAAAAATTACTTAAAAATTCCGACCGATGATTGTTCCACCGCTAAGGGGTAGATACTTCTATAGATTATGCAGCATTTCCAGAACTTGGAAGACTGTTCTGGGGAGGTTAAGGATGTCAGACGTTCCGCAGATGCTTCACATCCTTTTGTTGAATATCAGTAGATTTTCATCCATAATTGGAATGAGCCAAGACTGTGCAAATTACAGCGAGAAGAAGTAAAGTAGGATTCACTATAAAATCCTCTATATAGTTTCATAAAGAACGGGAAGAGGTAAACGAAATTAATTAATTTGTCATTCAAGTTTAAAAAGCTATCCGTGCAACGTTGGGCAAGTCAGCTGGTATGTAATACAACGTTCATCTGTTTTAGAAATTTGTTGTACTCGAAATGTTTCTATTTTAAATTAATTTTATCGAAACCTACACCCAGCTTTCTAGTGGCTAATTAACTGGGTTGCACAAAATTCCGAAGTGAATCGGAGGCAATCACTGCATCCTCTACTTCCGTTCACCCCGTGGTGTATGAGCAAAGGATATAATCGCAGGTAGCATGCAGTCAGCATGCTGATTTTATCGGCTGCTTGTGGATGCCCAGCAACTACCTCACGAGCCTCATTGTAGAGGGCCAAATAACTACGCGCGGTGTTTTTTCTGTCCGCGTCCTCGGTGCTCGATGCCGTTGCCACTATCATAGAATGGCGCGGATGAAAACATACAACATTTTTAAAACTACTTTTAAAGGCATTACTTACCAACTTTATGAAATAGATGCTGAAACTGGTCACCGTCGTTGCCCATACATTTTTGCCACCTCTTTAGGAAACTATCCATCACTTGTCGTAGTTCACGTTGAGAAATGCTGGTAATTTCCTGGCGGATATTTTGTTTTAATTCTTCCAGGGTGTGTGGGTTTGTCTTGTACACTTTGTTTTAAACTACCCCAGAGATAGAAATCGCAGGGGTTTAGATTGGGGGACCGAGGGGGTCACAAATCTCTGCTAATAATTCTGTCCCAAACACTCTTTCATAAAACTGGTAAGTTAAGCCTTTAAAAGTAGTTTTAAAAACGTTGTAGTATGGTTTCATCCGCGCCTGTCTATGATAGCGGCAGACGCAACGAGCGACGAGAACGCGGACAGGTAAAACACCGCGCATCCGGTTCGTAGTCTTTTGGCTCTCCCTGTATTATTCTAGCAGGATGAAGTCTGAAACCGGGTCTTTGACCTAGTCCCCCAAATCACCAAAGCTTCTGTTTTATCCCAGAGACATTACCTGACTACGTCTTGTCCTTACAATTTCAGTGATTTGTGAAAAGCAACCGTTTTCTGGTTGGAGATACAGCAAGAAAAGTTTGCAGTTTCATCGTCTAAAAATGGGTAGACTAGTCCAGAAGCTCAGTAGTTCCTTCTGCTTGCTTAAATCTCAATAAATCAATTAAACAAGATTGGAAATACGACTACTTTTGATTATCGAAAAAGTTCTTACTGTTTGTTTAATTTCATATAGAACTGCTATGAGCAACGTTGTTGCTGCTCGAGTTTAGAAAGTCCTCGCTTGAACGGTTTCACAGTTTTTACATTTATCTACTTGCAATGGGTGTTCCTGGCGATTTAAAGCAACAGTTTTAAGACATTCCTTCATTCGGAAGGAATTTTGTATAAGTTTTTGTAATGGTAAACTATAAAATACCTATACAAAAAATCTGATGTGTTACACTCACATGACTTTCTCTACTCTTGTACAAACTATTTTTACAAACGCTTATTCTCC
This sequence comes from Deroplatys truncata, assembly GCA_030765065.1. NCBI lineage: Eukaryota > Metazoa > Arthropoda > Insecta > Mantodea > Mantidae > Deroplatys > Deroplatys truncata. The sequence continues at coordinate 151,108,623 of CM060977.1, read as the reverse complement.
ATATACTTCATGTTAATCGAGATATCGATATGTCAATCTTATTGGTAATTTTCTTGTAGATGCAAGGGGAATATGGTAGCTTTTAAGCGATAGTCAAATATTTTAAGCGCTGGTTGCTATGTGGCGCATTCCATTCTCTTTGCATTACCACGACAAAAAAATGAATAATGAATTTGAGAAAAAGTATTAGTATTGGAAAATTTAAGGGAATAACAAGCAATATCTCGAAAACGATTCACTCAACAATAGAAATGTATATGACATAAATTGTGTATTTTAACGCGATCTACATTTTTTGTGTAGTAAAATTTTGTTTATCTCTTATGGTTTACCAGTTATGCAAAAGTCGTTCAGAATGAAGAACACTTTGGAGACATTCCCAGAACATTCGAGATATACATTTCATTTCTAATGACAATATCTTAAACATATGATATTTTAATCAAAATCGTTAGAGCCATTTTTGAGAAAATTAAAAATTTTCCAAAACTTTCCCATGTAAAGGGTAGTCTGGGGTGGGGGGATTTTCTTGAAAAACCTTCGTGTCGCATCTCTGGAAGATACTGAACCTAAATACCAAGTTTGGTGTTTATCCGACTGTTCGTTTCTGAGTTATGCTGTTCACAGACACACATACACGGATATGTTTCCAAAGATGCTTTTTTTTGGATTCAGGGGGTATCAAAACATGTATTTCCGGTGAAATCTCGGTATCGAAATTTTGGGTGGAATACAATACTTCCCCTCTTACTATACGTAGTAGAGAAAGTAAAAATATACTACACAAAAAATGTAGATCTATTTAAAAAAATCTGATGTGTTACACTCACATGACTTTCTCTACTCTTGTACAAACTATTTTTACAAACGCTTATTCTCCATATGCTTCATGTTAATCCAGATATCGAGATGTCAATCTTATTGGTAATTTTCTTGTAGATGCAAGGAGAATATGCTAGGTTTTAAGCGATAGTCAAATATTTTAACGCTGGTTGCTATGTGGCGCATTCCATTCTCTTTGCATGTCCAGGACATAAAAAAATGAAAAACGAATTTGAGAAAAAGTATAAGTATTGGAAAATTTAAGGAAATAACAAGCAATATCTCGAAAACGGTTCACTCAACAAAAGAAATGTATATGACATAAGTTGTGTATTTTAACGAGATCTACATTTTTGTGTAGTAAAATTTTGTCTATCTCTTATGGTTTACCAGTTATACAAAAGTCGTTCACAATGAAGAATGCTTTTGGAGACATTCCCAGAAAATTCGAGATATACATTTCATTTCTCATGACAATATCTTAAACATATTGTATTTTAATCAAAATCGTTAAAGCAGTTTTTGAGAAAATTAAAATTTGCGAAAAATGTTCCATGTAAAGGGTAGTCTGAGGTGGGGATTTTCTTAAAAACCTTCGTGTTGCATCTCTGGAAGATACTGAACCTAAATACCAAGTTTGGTGTTTATACGCCTGTTCGTTTCTGAGTTATGCTGTTCACAGACACACAGACACACAGACACACAGACACACAGACAGACACACACACGGACATGTTTCCAAAAATGCTTTTTTTGGATTCAGTGATTCTCAAAACATGTATTTCCGGTGAAATCTCGGTATCGAATTTTTGGGTGGAATACAATACTTCCCCTACTTACTATACGTAGTAGAGAAAGTAAAAATATACTACACAAAAAATGTAGATCTATTTAAAAAAATTACAAACTATTTCAGATCAGTGTGAAGACTTTCACGGCCGGAGTTAATCGATAAAATATTAAAATATTCCGGGCTGGAAGGCCGTGGTCTAAGGGTTGACAGGGTTGTCGTTATTAAGCTGTCCAGGGTGTTACCCTCTTGAAGAAGGCAACCAAAGAGTTGACCAAAACGTCGGGTATAAATAATTTTACCCAATTAACATTCCAGAGAAATAATGCTTACCCGAACATCTATTCCTGTAAAGTTGAAGATGTCCAAATGAAACTCTGTGCTCTTCATATTGTAGTATTATGGAGGAAACTACTCAAAGATCAAGCACTCTGTGCGTGGTGTCTAGTGTACACCTGAGACTACACAAAGATTTGAGAGACTGAAGAGTAAGACGAAGAAAGTGTGTTTTATTAGACTCCGATGAATTACTAGCAGTTAAATATACCAGTCACATAAATAGTCACATGTCTAGCTTTAACCAGTTGAAAGCTCAAGGCACTTATTCAGTGGAAAATTGTGTAACTAAGAATATATTTTAGACCAATCGGAACTATACAAAGAAATGTTTAAAAACATCGTATATATTACATCCATATGACTTTCTCCACATATTATAGGTTATTTTAAATAGCTTATACAAACTATTCTCACAAGGCTTATTTTTCTGTCTACTTCACGTTATGGAGATAAGCCCTTGCAGAAATAGATTCATTACATCTCTTTGTAGGTACAAGGGAGACAGAGGAAACCGAATCGATAGTCAGATGTTTATAAACCGGTAATTATATCCAGACCTAGAAATTCCATAATTTCCATGACTCTGCAAAAAAATGGATAGTGACAGCACTTGAAAATGACAAACACGTATATTCTAACCAATAACAACGGATACATTAGAAATGGCTGATGTCACAAAAGAGTGCTTTGAAATATCTATAAAATATTAAAATCTTCCGGGCTGGAAGGCCGTAGTCTACGGGTAAAATTATTTGTAACCGACGCTTCGGACAACTCCTGAGTTGCCATCTTCAAGAAGGTAACAACCTGGACAACTTAACGACAACCCTGTCCAGGGTGTTACCCTCTTGAAGATATCAGCCAAAGAGTTGACCGAAACGTCGGGTACAAATAATTTTACCCTTAGTCCACGGCCTTCCAGCCCGGAAGATTTTACTATTTTATCGATTAACTCCGGCCGTGAAAGTCTTCACACTGATCTGAAATAGTTTGTAATTTTTTTAAATAGATCTAAATTTTTTGTGTAGTATATTTTTGTATAGGTATTTTATAGTTTACCATTATAAAAACTTATACAAAGTTCCTTCCGAATGAAGAGGACTTCACAGGATATTTCCATAAGATTCATGATATGCATTTTAGTTGTCATGTAAATATCTTAAACAAAATCTTAAGAGCCATTTTTTTGAGAAAATAGAAAATTGCGCTAGTTCTTTCAAATCATTATTTCCATCAAGGTCACACAGGAGTTTAATAGCACTCCAAAACGTAACACATTCAGACATGGTCTTTATTCCGCAGGGAATGTCGTTATTCCGAGTTTTCTTCACTGAACATCAGTTTTCTGGACAGTTTTGCGTTCACTGGTATTAACAGTTCTAGCCAAACTGACAATTAAAGATAAAAGGTAAGGAGGTTTTGTGTGGATACTTCAGAGAATTGGAGCCAGACTATGATATCTAGATAGGAGTCAGGTTGTAGTACAGTCAGATTCATGTCATTTCCCTGTTGTGACAAACACGAAAGAGATATTATCGTATGTTTACCGGTATCGTACAAACGTTCAAATTGTAGTACACTACGTGATCAAAAGTATACGGACACCTGGCTTAAAATGACGTACAATTTCGTGGCGCCCTCCATCGGTAATGTTGGAAGTCAATAGCCTTGATGACAGCGTTCACTCTCGCTGGCATACTTTCAATCAGGTGTTGGAAGGTTTCTTGGGGAATGTCAGCCCATTCTTCACGGAGTGCGGAACTGACGAGAGGTATCGATGTAGGTTGGTGGACCTGGCACGAAGTTGGCGTTCCAAAACATCCCAAAGATGTTCTATAGGATTCAAGTCAGGACTCTGTGCAGGCCACTCTATTAGAGGGATGTTATTGTCGTGTAACCACTCCGCAACAGCTCGTGCAGTATGAACAGGTGCTCGATCGTGTTGAAAGATGCAATCGCCATCCCCGAATTGCACTTCAACAGTGGGAAGCAAGAAGGTGCTTAAAATATCAATGTAGGTCTGCTGTGATCGTGCCACGCAAAACAACAAGGGGTGCAAGCCCCCTCCAGGAAAAACACGATCACACCATAATACCACCACCTCCGAATTTCACTGTTGGCACTACATACGTTGGCAGATAACGTTCACCAGGCATTCGCCATACCCACACACTGACATCGGATCGCCACATTGTGTACCGTGATTCGTCACTCCACACAACGTTTTGCCACTGTTCAATCGTGTAATATTGACGATCCTTACACCAAGCGAGGCGTTGTTTGGCATTTTCCTGCGTGATGTGTGGCTTATGAGCAGCCGCTCGACCATGGAATCCAAGGTTTCTCACCTCACGCCTAACTGCCATAGTTCTTGGAGTGGATCCTGATGCAGTTTGGAATTCCTGTCTGATATTCTGGATAGATGTCTGCCTATTACTCTTTACGACCCTCTTCAAATGTCAGTCAACAGACGAGGTCGGCCTGTACGCTTTTGTGCTGTACATGTCCCCTCACGTTTCTACTTTACTATCACATTAGAAACCGAGGACCTAGGGATGTTTAGGAGTGTGGAAATCTCGCGCACATACATCTGACATAAGTGACACCCAATCACCTGACCACGTTCGAAGTCTGTGAGCTCCACGGAGCGTCCCATTCTGCTGTTTCACGATGTCTAATGACTACTGAGGTCGCTGATAATGAGTACCAGACAGTAGGTGGCAGCACAATGCACCTAAGATGAAAAACGTATGTTTGTGGGGTGTCCTGATACTTCTGATCACATAGTGTATGTCCCTATATGGTGCGAGTTGGCAACTCTGTTGCACAGTATGAAGTTACTCAGCTGTTTCCACTGCATTTCCTACTCTTTTCGAGAGCTAGCAAACAATACGCCTTACCTAACGGTTGTATGCATATTATCCGGTCTAAACCTCCTGACGTTTGAGGCGTGTTCACTAATACGGCACTCCCGAATAACAGCGGTGCCACGTTGCATCCTACGGACATTACAGCTTGCCGGTTGTACTCGAAACGCAATATCATGTGCGTATTTCCATTATAGAGAAGCAGCAAGTAGCTAGGTTAAAATCTGATTTTCTACTAAAGAAGTTGGTACAGCAAATAATCCAAATTTTACTTCCAATAGTTCGAGTTTTATTTTATTAATGTACAGTTGTTTTTCGTGATGTTTAAGTAGAGGCTTTAGTTATATGTAGTTATTGCTTACAGTAGTAATAAATGCGCTTCTGCGTAAATTATTTTTTTTTAATTTTGTAAATTGGTTATTATGTTTTCACAATTTAATGAATCAAAATATGTGATTTTCCGGGTACTATAGTGGTGAACTATGGGACATTTCTCTGAGGGTACGCGTGGGTGGATGTGAGAATAGACAACACCAGTTAATTTGACTGATAAATTTAATGGAGGCTAATACATGAGCTATTTGAAGCGAGTTTCCGACAGTTTGAGAATGAAGAAGTAAACGGTTTTTTAATCTTAGCTCGAGAAACTGTAGCTATTGAAGAATCAATCTGCTAACTTCTGAAGTATCAAGAAATTTACGGTTTAAAATAACTGTTTCCGTTTTATCAACGGAGAGCGTAACTTACCGTGAAATACTAAACGGCTACCGCCAAGTGTATAAGAACCCGAGTGCGGTACTTATGTGCTACGGATTGCCGATAATCCATCACAGTAAAACACTTCTGTAAAATGTAAAAGACTGTAAGACTCTAATTTTATAAATACACTCTATTTCATGACTACCCCACCAAAGTTCCTACGCTATACGTTGCCATATCTTAAGCTTTTTATTCGCACCTGAAGCGCAACTTTTACTCTTTGATTTGCTAAATTCTAAGAATTATTTCCCTTTCTAATTTGCAAAACTCATATGCGTGCATTTTCATGCAACTCTGATTTCTGAGCGTACGGAGTTTCAATTACCTGAAGCTTGAGCAAATGGGTGTCTTGTTGACTGAGTTTGCCGGAACACCTAATTGCTACTTTGACTTCTAATTGCCTTGCCTCAACACGTAACTTGCCTGGTAATGACTTCTTATCCACTGGTAGAATTGTAAGTCGTTCTTCTTACATTATGCATTGATTTTAGGAAATCATACATCGCAACTATTTATCTATCTACCTAACATGTCTTTATAAAATTATTAACCACACAAGTCAATAATTCCGGCATAAATTTTCAAAAAATAACGCCGGCACCGAAGTATATTTCAATTTCCCAAAAGAAATATTCAGAAACTCCCAGTTCAAGAAACAAGAAAAATAGGATACATAGAACGCTAAGTAACTCTCCAGGTTGAAGCAATTAAGGTTTGCCAGACAACAACAAAAACCAAAATGAGTAGTGAAGGGTTGCAGGCCGCTCATATGAGAGTTAAACTTAAGTGCAATACCGAGGTTTAGTTCTCTCAAGTTTTTAAAAAAAAAATAGCAGAGAAAGTTTTGAATTTTGTTAAAATTATTAGTAGGCATAAATAGAATAAATAATATTATACATAACATTTAGTACTTGGTATGATATTAATATAAATTGTTAATTGTTATTATTAGTTGAAAATGAATATTTATATTAAGTGCAGTTTGGGTACTGCTTACCAATACATTAACCACTGAATACCACTGGTTAGAATATAATTTAATTTACAATAAAGACTTGTTATACTTATTTTGTTTAGTTTAGAAATTGGGAATAGCTGGATACCAGTTATTTTATGTTGCCGGTTACCAGTAACAGTAGTTTGAACATATAATTTTGATTTGAATTTTTATGTGTAATGATTATAGTTTTTATTAATTATTATTTTTAGCTTAATTATTGTATCCGTTTTTTTATTTTCTACTTATATTCAGTAGAATATAAGCAAAATCTGTACACTAATACTAACAATGTATAAATTGAAAGAAATATTTAAATAAATAACGCATTTGGAATACACATCCTGGTGTAGGAAACAAGATACCAGGATGGCGTATTGCAGATTTTATTTTATTTTATAGTTCTTTCAATTAAAGGCTCTGTTGTAGCTTTTACAAATTTGCGATGGATTTACTACAAACGCCAAACGTTCCGCCGAATCTGAGTGAAGTTTGGCAACGTTGCGGTTGCACCGTATTGGCTCTGGCGAAACATCAGGAGGTTTGCACGGCACTATATGTAGGTATTATATGAAGGTTTGCGAGTGATATATTATTTCGAGAATTTACTGAACTATAATATTATAAATTAAGGTTTTCTTCAAAAAAAATAAAACATTTGTTTTTGCTGTAGATATCCTGGGCTGCCGCCGTTAGCTCATAGAACATGTCGCTTTGCAATATTGGGACATTTCCATTAGTTTACTCGCCAGGTAATGAGCAGTTTAAACTCTACCCGGACTGGCAGTGGTACGGTCCGACGATACCTCTCTTGTCTCGCTAACCAAACCCACTCTAAACTGATTGGCTGTAGTTGCTTTGTAAACAGCAGGGTGTGGTTCTTCCGATATCCGCGCCCGTCACTCCAATTTCCTGTCCATTGTAAAATCTATCCATCCCCAGGATCGGAAAACCAGCGGCAAGTGGGGAAACCCTAGGCGCGCCGGTCTTCCTTTTTGGCAAACCACATGCTCGCTTGAAACAAAATTTATATGCCAGCTTTTCGTGTAAGCAATATTCAACAATGCCATTGCACCAGGTAAATGGAGAACGACTTTTAAAATAGGTATGCATCTAATTGAGTACAATTAAGTAATTCGTAAAAACCTTTAGATAAATAAACAGCACAATTAAGAATAAATTACCCCATATAATGGCTTATAAATCTGTGCCCCGATATCATCACTTTCTCTACGCCTTACCTATTGAGGGTGGAGAAAGTATTCCATTCTATTCAAAAATTCCCTATTTTATAAAAAAACATTACACACAATTGATACGTTAATGAATTTTATTTATATTGTACAATCCTTCTGTTACTTTTCTGCATAGTCAACATGTTTTTCCAAGACAGTGTTGTACCAGGTCGGGTCCTGTGCTCGTAACCAGCTGTTCACTTCTGATTGATCTTCGTCACGGTGTTAAAGTGCTTACCTCCAAGATGACCTTTGAGTCAGGGGAACATGTGAAAATCACTTGGGGAAAGATCTGGTGAATATGGAGGATGCGAGAGAACTTCCCAGATGAATCCTCTGAGCTCCGCCTGGTCAAGATTCAACTTGGAAGTTTTCTCGTGTCCTCCGTATTCACCGGAGCTTGCCCCAAGTGATTTTCACGTGTTCCTCCAACTCAAAGGTAAGCATTTTAACACCGATGATGAAGTCAGACCAGTGAACAGCTGGTTGCGAGCACAGGACCCGACCTGGTAGAACACTGGCTTGGAAAAACTTGTCACGTCCGCAAAAATGCTTGGAAAAACATGTTGACCATGTAGAAAAGTAATATAAGAATTTTGCAATATAAATAAAATTAATTCAACATGACCAGTTGTGTATAATGTTTTTTTTATAAAATAGGGAAACTTATTTATTGGAGGTCCCTGTAGATATCGTGTTTTCATCGGAAATATAAGTTTCGAGGTCTCCTGAAACAAAAATAAAAGGTATTTTTAGAAGACGTATCCGTATGCGATAGTCCATATGTCTATGGAAGCATAACTTAAAAAGGAGAAGCTGGATAAATGCCAAACTTCGTATTTAAGTTCAGCATCATTCACGAATTTAACATAAATATTCTCATAAAATTCCCCGTGTCTAAAGCTAACCTTTATACGGGGAAACATTGTTATTGTTTTCCTCAAACGGCTCCTCGTCTCTCTATGCTTCGAAGACTGCGCCGTTGGTGGCAGTCCCGGGTTCGATGCCCGCTCGGGTTGGAGTCGAACGCGGTGTAGTGAAAGATGCCGAAGTAATGGTAAAATTCACTGTACCTGTTTTCTCCATCCGACGTGGCTTCGTCTTGTTGTCCTGGCTGGTTGATTTAAATGTACGGTAATTCTCGCTGTTGCCCTGGCTAGTTGGTTCTCAGCGGAGATGTCTGCATGGACTTTGCCTATCAGGATTGCTAATAAGCTCGTCGATCTAGGTAGTGGTACAAAGGAGCTCAGAGGTGAATTCACTACTCATCATAAAGTTGGGTTTATCGCTATTTATTGTCACTTCACTATAACACTACATAATGTTCCTGTTTACTTATCACTTTGCATACAACACTATTTGCGCGCCAACTTTGTTTGACGGAGAAGCGTGGATTCCTCGTGTGTATCTACAGGTCAACTCTCAATTTTTGTGGTAAATCTCGACTATTTAAAGACCACGATCTCCCACCTGCAATTTTGGGATCTGATTTCTCATTGGCGGAATTTTCGCGGTTCTCTCAGCGTGGCTAAATATTATTTAATTTATATAGATTCCTATTGGCTAGTTTGTATATATCATTGACCTTTCTCCCGGGCTTCTCTTGGTAAAGTGCCGTTCTGTGTTATTTTCCTTCACTCCATACTTCCGGAGCCGAAACAAATAGTCATAAAACCTTACCCTAGACTAACACAAAAGATCCCGTTTTCTCTGCACAAGCGAACAGCATATTCCTACCCTGACTGCAGAGTTCAAGACATTCTAAACTTAGTTAAACAGGAACATTATGTACAAGACAAATATTACATTATACAAAAATGACTATTTACATGGTGTTCGCATTGTACACATATATCATTTATATACCAAATTTAACACTAAATAAATTAGCACATAATAAAATTAATTCGGGCACTTTCGGTCTCAGCGTTTTTAATTGAAATATCAGATATAGATATGAAAAACTAAATGTACATCATAAATTTTCTGTCATTAGTCTATGAGGTCCTTTTTATTGTGAATTAATTTTATATAATTTTTTCTAATTAAAACCGTAAAAAAAAATCAAAATTTTGCTACTTGAAAAAGCCGTAAAGCGAGTTAAAGGGTAAAAGTTGTATCAAAAAATAATTTTGTATTGATCGTGTTCGAAATATTCCACGTTGCATGTTTATATTTTTCTGCGTCATTTCTCGGAACACTTGAAAGGTTGCGGTTCTTCTTTTTTGCTTTCTCTAGCACTTATAGTAGGCAGAGAAAGTATTGCATTCCACCCAAAAATTTGATAGCAAGATTTCACCGGAAATACATTTTAGAAAAACATCCGCGCGCGTGCGCCAGTGTGTGTACTAAACGAAATGTTGGGTCAATACCAAACATGGTATTTAAGGTAAGTTTAACATATTTCAAAGAAAAGTCTCCAACCCAAACTACACTTTTCGTGGTATATTTTTCGTCATTTTTTTTATTTTCTCAAGACGCTCAAACGATTAAAACAATATATATATATATATATATATATATATATATATATATATATATATATATATATTGAAGAAGTTTACATTATTAATAAAACTCATTTTGTAAAACTGGTAAGCTATAAAACTTACTATACAAACATGTGGATCCCTATAAAATAGACAATTTATTTCTATTAATGTTTTTTATACCATTAGCTATTTGAGGTATTTGTTTTTATGGTATGAATTTTTCCATTCTTGTCATTTTTGAAGTTGTCACAATTCAGTTGCTACTCGTGATACTTATCATAGAAAGAGCATTGAACTTCAACACCAGCATATAAAAATTCATCTATCGTTTCAGCCTCCTATTTTTCCTTTGTACCTACAACGAAAATTATAGGTGAACCCATTTCTGCTAACGTTTATCTCAATTAACATAAAATAGCTAGAAAAATAACTTTTAGATTAGTTTATAGAAGAAATATAAAAGAAATATGATGTGTGGCACTCACATGACTTTCTCTACCCTTGTACAAACTATTTTTACAAACACTTATTCTCCATATGCTTCATTTTAATCGAGATAACGAGATGTTAATCTTATTGCTAATTTTCATGTAGATTCAAGGGGAATTGGTATACTTTAAGCGATAGTCAAATATTTTAACAGCTGGTTGCTATGTGGAGTATTCCATTCTCTTTGCATTACCAGGACAAAATAAAAGAAAAAAAAAGAATAACGAATTCCCATTTGAGAAAAAGTATAAATATTGAAAAATTTAAGGGAATAACAAGCAATATCTCGAAAATGGGTCACTCAACAAAAAAACTGAATATGACATAAATTGTGTATTTTAACGCGATCTACATTTTTTGTGTAGTAAAATTTTGTCTATCTCTTATGGTTTACCAGTTATGCAAAAGCCGTTCACAATGAAGATAACTTTTGGAGACATTCCCAGAAAATTCAAGATATACGTTTTATTTGTCATAAAAGTATCTTAAATATATGATATTTTAATCAAAATCGTTAGTCATTTTTGAGAAAACTAAAATTTTCGAAAAATGTTCCATGTAAAGGGTAATCTGGGATGGGGGGGATTTTCTTGAAAACCGTTGTGTCGCATCTCTGGAAGATACTGAACCTAAATACCAAGTTTGCTGTTTATCCGACTGTTCGTGTCTGAGTTACGCTGTTCACAGACAGACAGACACACAGACACACACGGACATGTTTCCAAAAATGTCTTTTTAGGATTCAGGGGGCCTAAAACATGTATTTCCGGTGAAATCCCGGTGTCGAATTTTTGGGTGAAAACAATATTTTCCCTACTTACTATACGTAGTAGAGAAAGTAATAAACGATAGCGGCTAAAGAAAGTCAGTGGATGTTTAACTTTTTTCTTTTCCTTCGCAAGAGCTATTAGAGCAACTTTTGAGTTTATTTGTTCATGTTCCTTATATTAGCATTTGAATAGTGTTCTCGCATGTAATAAGCACTTATTGCCTAACTTAAAATTATATCTAGACTTAAGTTTATGGTGAATAATGTAAGGTGGAAAAAGGAATCGCTTTTAATATGAAAAGCCTATTATACGGGATGTCTCATTCTCTCTCGGTCCCTGTTTTGCTTACAAAAATCAAACTCATGGTTATAATACAATACAATTTTCTATGGAGATAAGTATGTGACACAAAACATGGTGACCAAATTATGGCACTAGAATTATCTAGACATTGCGTGCGGAAGTGCGTGTCTGCCGTTAAGTTCTGCGGCGGTGTCGTGTGTGAGTGTGTGTGTGTCTTAAGCAATTAATTATGATTTTCATTTAATTTATGCCTCGGCTGCGTCAGTGATATCTGGTAGAGCAAATATCTCTAAATAGGGGTGGTACGGCTGCAGAATAATGTTACACACAATTATTAGTTGTAAATACTTACTTCTTTATTACTTCTTCGCGTAATTGAAGAAATATGTCAAATAACAATTTACTGACGTATCTAATATGGAGCTGAGAGATATTATCTTTTTCGCATTGCACTAAATTCTCACACCTGCATACTCTGAGCTACTACCACTGAAAACTGAACTGCTTGGGTACGCTACCTCTTAGCGTCCACAGCTTAAAATTATAAATTTAATCTTTCTAGTTTCTGGTTGGCTAAGCCTACTATAGCAGAACACCTTTAGTTTGACCTGATTGACTTTTTGCATCCACGTGACTATTCACAAACGTTTTGGACTTTACACCAGTATTTTTCCATGGACTGTTGGTAGCCTTTCTTGACTCTCTAAATTATTGTTCTCTCAAGGTTACACCTTATTGTTAGCCACCCTCTGCTTTCCACTTTATGACTCAGTTAATGTTTGAACATTATCAACATATTTTCTTGTAGATACACTCACAACGTCCAAATAATTAACAGATGTAGTTCTACTCATAAACAACGTGTCATAAAACCTGTGCTCTCCTTGCGGATTTTGACGGGCTTCACCGCACAGTAGTACCATGTCTGTGTACCTACTCCTGGTCGTAAACATACCGGCCATGAATCAGCTTGCTACAAAAACCAGCTTGCTTCTATCCTCACAGCTCCTAAGTTACTAAGCTAAGAAATACATTCACATAACCTTTTATACATATATACAATAAATTAAACATAATACAATGGCTGTAATATGTACCTAATAAACCGTAATACCTGCTAAATCACCTAAAACTTGCACCGCAAATATTTTGGAAAGGGAAAGTACTATTGATGTGCAGTTTTCACAGCATTGATTGGTAGTCAGGGGCTCGTAAATTGAGCCGATAAACAGATTTTTAATAATAGTGAGAAAGTGTATTTTTTGAGCAAACATACAATTTTTAAATGGAACAATGCCTAGTTACATCAACAGAATAAGGTAGGGTAAATTAGAATGTCGGTGGCGTTTGTTGCAAGATTCTAGTCCAAGTGGTTTACAAGAAATCTTATTTTGAAACTTTTACGCACCGACACTTGTACAACCTGTGACAGCACAAACTAAAGTGAAACAAAAGGGAATTACAATACTTCTGTGGATTCTTACAAGTAAAGAGAACATAGCCCTTCAAATCTTGTGTTCAAAATGACCACCGGCAGCTTCAATACACGCTTTCAGTCTGCTATGGAAAGACTGCTGCACACGTTCTAGCATTTCAGCGGAAATTTCAGAGAAGGCAGCATTAATACGTCGTTTCATATCGTCTGGTGGTGTTGGTACATCCTTGTAGACAGTTTCTTTCAGCCATCCCCACAGAAAAAGTCTAAAGGGGTCAGATCCGGTGAACGGGCCGACCAAGGTATAGGTCACCTTCGTCCAATCCAACGATTTGGAAAGAATCCGTTAAGACAAGCTGTAGTACTTCGTGCACTATGGGATAGACAGACATCATGTTGGTACCACAGGTTCCTCCTAGTCTGCAAAGGAACGTCTTCTAGCATCTGTGGCAGGTGGTCTGTCAGGAGGCTGTGGTACTTGTGCGAGTTCATTGTTCCTTCTACGAACAAAGGGCCTATGAGCTGATGATTCACTGTCCCACACTACACGTTTAAACTCTATGGACGCTGACGTTCCACCTAACGAAGCCAACGGGGATTGTCAACAGACCAATAGTGCATGTTTCTGCGGTTTACCTGGCCATGATTAGTAAATGTTGCCTCATCACTAAACAAGATACATGATGAATCTGGAGTATCACGTCTTAATGCCCACGTACAAAAGTTAACACGATTCGCAAAATCGCTTCCATGCAGCTCTTGATGGAGAGATGTGATGGATGGAACCTATGTCGATGGAGAATGCGCAGTACACTTGCCTGACTTATGCCGCTTCCACGTGGAATTGTGCGGGAACTAATTTGCAGATCTACTGCAACGGCAGTCAAAACATTAATTTCTGCCTCTTCCCTAGTCACTTGTTTGTTTTTCTTACGTTTTCCAGTGTTACAGTACCACTTTCACGTAATTTGTTGAGGAGGTTGATAAATAATTGCCGAGATGGTTGACGTCTGTTGGGATACGTTTCCGTATATACCGTACAGGAACGAACTGCATTCTTCCTACACTCTCCATACGCCATGAGCATGTCGGCTTTTTCTGCATTAGTAAACCCCATCCTCCACTCACGACTTACTGCTTGATTTGTCACAAACTAACAAACAGAAAGTCGCAATGCAATCAATGAACGGAAAACACAATGCAAACAAGCATAACAACATCGTACCTAGCAACTAAGCAGGTTGAATGGGACAAACCAATGTCGGGGTGGAAACTTTTCAAAATACAATTTCTGGTAAACCACTTGCACTAGAATCATGCAACAAAGGCCATTGTCATTCTAATTTACCGTACCTTTATTCTATTGATGTAACTAGGCATTGTTCCATTTACAAAATTGTATGCTTGCTCAAAAACACACTTTCTCGGCATTATTAAAATCTGTTTATATGCTAAATGTACGAGCCCCTGACTACCAATCAATGCTGTGAAAACTGCATATCAATAGCACTTTCCATTTCCGAAATATTTGCGGTGCAAGTTTTAGGTGATTCACCCTGTATACACTGATTGCTTATAGGCGGGCTATTATTTTTGTATTATATAATTAGATTGATATCAGTTAAGCGATAAAAAATACGGCGTCAGTTCTAATAACATGCATGCTGTAGTCAGAATTTTGGTCCTGCAATTGTGACATAACTGGTAGTGATACGTAATTGAATGAATTATAGAACCTGTAATACAGGACGTAAAACGTGAAACACATTAATGGTCTCGCAAAATAGGACCTTGCTTAGACCATGGTTTTCCAGAAATGAGAGTTTAAGCTACAAAACAACAAATTTGTATACATACTGTCCTACTGTTGAGCGTAATTATAAACTCGTGACAATGAGAAAAGTCTCTTTTATTGGCAATGCCATAAGCAGGACCAGGGATTTTAAAACAGCTACATGATAGTATCGTGATTATTTTTAATAGTGTTTAACTCCGTGCTTGCTACATCCGGCACCATAGACGGAGATCACTGTATTACGTCCCTGATGATACATGAAATAAAATAATTGCACAGGCAATTTGGGATGGACTCGTTCCAGGTCTATGTTGAGACTACCTCCACAGCATTTGCTAAGACTGAGGAAAACCTGGAAGAAACCTCAGTCAGATAGAGTCGTCGTGGCGAAATATGAACCGCGGACCTCTCGTCACGAGCCCGTATTTTAACGACCTCGACCACCCACGTTGACTGTATGATTAGAACTTACCAGTAGGCACGCATATGCGAACACAGAAATCTAGAAATACCTCTTCCCATGTGGTCACCATGCTTCTCACACAGTAAGATATTGTTACATGCTGGGTAGAGGCCTAAAGGTTCACATGAAAAATTACATAACTTTTTAGTACCCAGTACGTACATTGAGGGGACGTATACTCACTTGACTGCGGAGGACCGAAACGTGGTGTGGAGGTAAAGAGGAAGGCGTGGGTTTTTCACTGTGCAAAATCCATAACACAAATCTACTTATACCTTCCTAGATTTATTTCCCAACCATTTGGGGTTCCTACATTATTAAATATGAAAGGTGAGGGGAGATGTCCACCAATCCAAATACCGTCTTGCACGCGCGATCCGCTTCTCACGGAATCCTAATTAAGACAGACGCTATATCCCCACCACTCGTGGCTAGCAAAGCTACCAGCCAGGAGTGACGTAAACAACAATGTGTCTGGTAATGACAATGTAGAACAATAATATGTTTGGAAATGACAATGTAACCCCCCGAAATTATTAATACGCCACAATATGTCCATAACAAATTTGATTAGCTTATGCCCATTGGTTTATTCTTATAAGTGAAAATCAGGAGCCAACAGCGACAGGTGGCACCGAGCGGGATGGCTCAGGTGGTAAAGTCTGTGGCTTACATTCGGGAGGTCCTCGGTTCAAAAGCCCGAGGCCACCAATCTCGCAAGGTTTTTCGCGGTTTTCCTCGGTCGCTAGGCGAATGTTGGATTGGATAATTTCATCCTCGAGTTTATCTATTATCCCCTTCATCACTACATTTCATTTCCTTCTTCTTCACCATCATGACAGGCTTTGGACTGATCACGCATCCTGGATATGCTGTCATCCAGAGTTTGCCTGCTCCTTGACAGGCTACTGACCCATGGCATTGGTATGCAAGTCCTAGGGGAGGTACCGAGTGGGATGGCTCAGGCGGTAAGGTTTGTGGCCCAGGTTCGAACCCTGGAGACCTCCCACTCTGACCCATGGGTTTTCTTCGGGGATTTTCCTGGGTCGTCAGGCGAATGTTGGATTGGTTTCTTTCATCCCCGAATTTACTGACTCTGCAATTTGTTCTATTTATCACTTCATTCATCCTTCATCCCATTTGATCTATTTAAGAGTTGAAAGTGTCGACGATGGTGTTCCGGTGCACCGTGGTAGGGGAAAAGGATGCTCTCTGTACACTTTCTCTGTCCTTCGGCCTTCGGTTGAATACCAGGATACAAGGACCGGCCCCTTGGGGGAGCGTTGGACCCTGCCGGGGGTCTATATCTATTTGTAAACTGTAGGGACTCTCATTGCTGTACCGTCACTCCTGGTTCCGGTCGCCTGGTGTCTTCCTTCGACTCATCTCTCCTTTCCGAGGCGCCCCCTCGTGGAGCGTCGGTACACTATCCGGATCCAATGGATTGGTGTCGAATCCCTCCGCTTCCTAGTCCAATACTAGAGAGATGTAAGTCCTACAAAGAACGGGGTAATCCGTTAAAAAGAAGATAGGAAGAGGGAGAGTGCATTCAAGATATACTTGGAGCAACCCAAACCTAATCAATAGAAAGGGGAAAAAAGACTGAGTATCGTGGAGACAGCCTAAACTGAACTTCTTCCCGTTTATGTGGCTGTCTGGCTGGTGGGGGAGACCTATATACCAGCTGGTCCACACAAGCCATCCTTAGTTGAAGTTAGTTTATACGGATAAGCGTGGATGCCGAAAGGTCTGCCTAAGCAGAGCTGCAAAGGGGAACTCCATAGCGACAGAGAGGAGACCGCTAAATGAAAGACCAATGCTTGAAAACGAACACCTTAACCAATATTACTGGTCCCAGAGCTCTTTCGGTAGAGAAACTGCCGGCTATATGAGGTGTTCTGGGTTCGATTCCCGGCTGGGCTCCAGAGAGTGGTCTTTAAACAAAGTGGTCTTTTACGGTATGCCCAGGGTGTGGTGTTCAAATGTGAGAGTACTTATGTGAGTATGGGGTGGTGTTATCGGTTATTTAACAAGAATTCAGGATTGTTCCTTAAGGCAAACCTGAGCACACGTGTTAAGTCATTTAATTCCATGACGGTTAATCTACACTCGGTAGAACTATATGGCACCAATCTGTGTCGCAAAGTTAACAAGATTAAACAAAATTCTATTTTTATTATATTTATGTACCTTTAAATGTGTGTCAGAATTAAATTATTTTCTGTTAATGCATTATTAATAATAAACATGTGCAAAAACATGTCCACCCCTTTGTAGACGAATTGATGTAGGAGCTCTCAAGCCCACGCTCTACCTGAAATGATCCATCATTTCTTAATATCATCTCTGTACGTAAAAAAATAAATAAAAAGTCTGTGGAAGACAGATGTTGCGTCTGAAAATGTTCAGAATACAGCCTTCCAGCCTCAGCTGGACACATACCGTAACCATATCCGTGTGTTCGTTATTGGTGAACGTTACCTTTTTGTCTGAATGACCTAGCTCGAGCTGCATACAGGCGACCACGCGACCCTTATCAGCACGAAACTAACTCGTAAACACATGCAGATAGCAGTATTGCTTCAATGACCTTTCGCTTTAAACCTGCACTGCCCATTTGAACATCAGTGATGCGGAAACTTCTTTTTCACCCATGTATGCGGAAACATAAAACTGCAAAGGACGGCTTTTTGGGCCACCTGGTATATATAATACTTATAATATATGTAATATAATATATAGTATATATAATACATAAATTGCCAAAGATTAATTAGTTGCTCCACTCGCCCTTACACTAATGACCTTGATTACTAATGATGATAAGCTGTTATACCTATTCACTTCTAGGCAATTTTCTAACAAATATTATTATAGCTGAACAGTCCTTGTAAGTTAAAATAACAATTATGAAAGGCATAAGGCATAGTATGCAGAAAGACTATGACTATCGACCCATTATTACGTATACTATAGGACTTCCGCTGATACTTGAAAAGATTATGCAGCCTTAACAGAAAAATGCCTTAATCAAAGCTGAATAAAATGAAAGAAATAAAAAGGGTAACAAGGAAAGAAACACTATATCACAAGAAATATGATTGCCTTTTTGCCTTTTTCAACTGACCGTAATGAAAATAATACAGTGCTCTAAATTCAAAGGCGAAATTACCATTATCATAATGATTCACAATCCTCAAGTTATTTTATATATCAGATGAAAGTTTAGAAATGAGCATTTCCTCTTTTTACTTTCTCTATCATGTATATAGTAAGTAGAAAAGGTATTGCATTCCACACAAAAATTTGATATCGTAATTTCACAGAAAACACACGTTTTAGGGTCCCCTGAATACAAATAAATCATTTTTACAAAGATGTCGGTGTATGTGTGTGTTGGTGTGTCTGTCTGTGTCTGGAACAGCACAACTCAAAAATGAAAAGTTGGATAAATACTAAACTTGGTGTTTGGGTTCAGTATCTTCCAGAGATGCGAAACGAAGATTTTCGAGAAACTTTAAAGTGCCATACAAGTACGGAAAGTACGTATTTGCAGAACAAGGAAAAAGGAAAATTTCAGCCACTTCCCATTTTCTGTAAAGCACTTAACGCATGTCTATTGCATACTACTTTTTCGACGATAGTGCATAATAGAAATGTTTACGTGAAAGTAAAATTAATCACTGTCAGCTGTAGCCTCTACGAATTGGTGATCGATTAGACACGCCTGGTAGTGTTGGCCAAGACAGTGCACATCTGAAGGTGAGATGGTTGGTTGCTGCATGGATTAAATCGCAAGTAAATGCTAGCAAATAAAGGGAAGTAAAAAGGTATGATTTAAATTTTAAAATGCAGCTGTTAAATATGATTATATTGCACACAGTCATATTTCATCGATATGTATATTTAGGTCTGCAACAATGCATACATATAAATATACATATAAATACATTATAAAATTGCAAGAATTTGAACTTCCCAAGCACAATAGCACGAGCGAGAAGAGGAATAAGAAAACACTACCGTCGAAAAAAAAGTTGTTTTGTTAAAATAGGAATAGAACTCCTTATGCTGATATTTATATACTTATTTGGATATTTCTACTTTCCCTACCACGTATAGTAAGTAGGGGAAGTGTTGTATTCCACCCAAAAATTCGATACGGAGATTTCACATGAAATACATGTTTTGCGGCCTCCTGCATGCAAAACATGTATTTTTGGAAACATGTCCGTGTGTGTCTGTCTGTGAACAGCATAACTCAGAAACGAACAGTCGGATAAACACCAAACTTGGTATTTAGGTTCAGTATCTTCCAGAGATGCGACACGCAGGTTTTCAAGAAAATCCCCCCACCCCAGATTACCCTTTACATGGAACATTTTTCGAAATTTTTAATCTTTTCAAAAATGACTAACGATTTTGCTTAAAATATCATATGTTTAAGATATTTTCATGACAAATGAAATGTATATCTGGAATTTTCTGGGAATGTCTCCAAAAGAATTCTTCATTGTGAACGACTTTTGCATAACTGGTGTACCATAAGAGATAGACAAAATTTTACTACACAAACAGTGTAGATCGCGTTAAAATACACAATTTATGTCATATACTTTTTTTGTTGAGTGAACCATTTTCGAGATATTGCTCGTTATTCCCTTAAATTTTCCAATACTTATAATTTTTCTCAAATGGGAATTTGTTATTCTTTTTTTTTTGTCTTGGATATGCAAAGAGTATTAATCTGTGGTAGAGAGAATCGTGCTGCACATAACAACCAGCTATTAAGATATATGTCTATGCTTAAAGGCTACTGTATTTCTATATTACCCTTGCAATTACAAAACAAGGGCAAAATAGTACGCCTTAAGCGATAGTCAAATATTTTTAGAACTGGTCGCTATGTGTAAAATGTAATTCTCTTTGCATGTCAAGAACATAAAAAAGAACAACAAATTCTCAATTGGGAAAAAGTGTAAGTATTGGAAAATTCAAGTAAATAACAAGGAATACCTCGAAAATGGTTCACTTTACAAAACAAATGTTTATGACATATATGGTGTCTTTTAATGAGATCTACATTTTTATGTAGTAAAATTTTGTCTATCTCTTGCGGTTTACCAGTTATGCGAATGTCGTTCAGAATGAAGAGAACTTTCGGGGACATCCCCAGAAAATTCAAGATATACATTTTATTTCCCATAAAATGTTTCTTAAACATATGATACTTTAATCAAAATCGTTAGGACCGTTTTTGAGAAAATCAAAATTTTCAAAAAATGTTCCATGTAAGGGGTGGTTTGGGGTGGGGAGATTTTCTTGAAACCTTTTATGTCGCATCCCGGGAACATATTGAACCTAAATACCAAGTTTGGTGTTTATCTGACTTTTCGTTTTTGAGTTATGCTGTTCAAAGACAGATAGACACATACACAGACACAAGACATACACACGGACATGTTTCCAAAAATGCTTTATTTTTTATGTCCTGGACATGCAAAGAGAATGCTCCACATAGCAACCAGCTCTTAAAAGATTTGACTATTGCTTAAAGCCTATCATATTCCCCTTGCATCTACAAGAAAATTAGCAGTAAGATAGAGGCTGCAAATGTTTATCTCGATTAACATGAAGTAGATGGAGAATAGGCGTTTGTAAAAATAGTTTGTACAAGAGTAGAGAAAGTCATGTGAGTGTAACACATCAGATTTTTATTGTTTCACACCTCCCAAAGGTTTTCGCTGATTATCCCTACTGTTACCTTCTTTATTAGAAAGTTGCTGTTAGGATAAGTGTTACGAATAACATTACTCGCCTCTATAGTGTAGGGATAGCGTGTCTGCCTCACATTCAATATGTCCTGAGTTCGAATCTCGGTTAGGGTCATTTGCTTGGATAAGAGTTTTTCGGGGTTTTCCCTTATCCTGAAAAAACGAATGTTAGGTTTGAGATCATTTCAGTCATTCATCGTCTGATGTGACCTACCAGGTTAAAGGACAAACTGAAAGAAAAGCAGAGCTTCAGCTTGCTGAAATTTCTCAGTGTTATTTTACACACCTGGAAGAGTTGTGAGTGACTTGTTTGCTAAAATTTGTTTGAAGTTACCTTCTTTATGGTATAGGAACCCTTGAAGCTTATCCACACTCACATTTTGGATGAGGCCCAGGGCCATGTACTGCCCTTCAGCCAACATGATCTGAAATTCGCCGAGGCTAATCCCTGAAGCAGAACTTTCTCCGGGGAGATTTCCACCCACAATCCAATTTCCGGGTTCATATGTACGGTCGGTAACATGTGATACGAGTATAGCTGCTGAAATAATAGAAATGTCAAGCACAAAATTAAAGAAGAGCAAATATGTTCGTAAAAGGAAAGATGCACACTCTGCAAGATGGTCTACGTCAGCTAGTAAAGATCTGCAGCCTAGCAAAAAACTTCTAAATTATGGTTGCAATTCTAAAACGTAACTATCAAGTAAACACGCTATAGAGATCTTTTTACTTTCTCTGCTACGTATAGTAAGTAGGGGAAGTATTGTATTCCACCCAAAAATTTAATACCGAGATTTCACCGGAAATACATGTTTTGAGACCCCCTGAAACCAAAAAAAGCATTCTTGGAAACATGTCCGTGTGTGTCTTTGTGTGTGTGTATGTGTATGTGTGTGTGTGTGTGTGTGTGAGAGAGAGAGAGAGAGAGACAACAGCATAACTCAGAAACGAACAGTCAGATAAACACCAAACTTGGTATTTAGGTTCAATATCTTCAGAGATGTGACACGAAGGTTCTCAAGAAAATCCCCCCACCCCAGACTACCCTTTACATGGAACATTTTTCGAAAATCTTAATTTTTTCAAAAATAGCTCCAACGATTTTGATTAAAATATCAATATTTTTAAGATATTTTGAAGACAAATCAAACGTATATCACGATTTTCTGGGAATGTCTCCAAAAGTATTCTTCATTGTGAACGACTTTTGCATAACTGGTAAGCCATAAGAGATAGACAAAAGTTTACTACACAAAAAATGTAGATCGCGTTAAAATACACAATTTATGTCATATACCTTTGTTTTGTTGAGTGAAACACTTTCGAGATATTGCTTGTTATTCCCTTAAATTTTCCAATACTTATACTTTTTCTTAAATTCGTTATTATTTTTTTATGCTGGTAATGCAAAGAGAATGGAATACTCCACATAGCAACCAGCTCTTAAAATATTTGACTATCGCGTAAAGCCTACC
Organism: Deroplatys truncata; assembly: GCA_030765065.1. Taxonomy (NCBI): domain Eukaryota; kingdom Metazoa; phylum Arthropoda; class Insecta; order Mantodea; family Mantidae; genus Deroplatys; species Deroplatys truncata. The sequence goes on along the minus strand of CM060977.1, from coordinate 151,085,818 downwards.
AATTCCCCTTGCATCTACAAGAAAATTAGCAATAAGATTAACATCTCGATATCTCGATTAACATGAAGCATGTGGAGAATAAGCGTTTGTAAAAATAGTTTGTACAAGAGTAGAGAAGGTCATGTGAGTGTAACACATCAGATTTTTTACTATAAACTTAGTAGTTTTCAAAACTATAACTCTGATGAACATAGGCCGCTGGAATCCATGTTTAAAAGCGCTGGTATTTTAATACCATGGGCGTGGCTCATCCAAAGGGCTCTTCTCCAGAAATTTAAATTTTTTAAAATTTCCACGCTCAAATTATGCGGAATTTCTGAAATTCCAAGTGGTTGATTATTTTGTACACAGATGACAGCTTTAACAACAAAAATGTTTCCAAGTATGTATAATTTACATGCTTGTTGCATGTAAATAAATAACTTTCTTCATATAATGAACACGATTTTCTTTGTATTTTCTTTGTGTCTCAGTAATTTATACTCTTTTTAGTGAGGAATAGTGCTTGGACTTAATTGTCTTATCCTGAATAATAAATTTGTTAATATAAAATGTTTAGAAGTTGAATTTCGAATTTAAAACTAATATTATGATATACAATGAGGATGACAAATGTTTAGATCAAGCTTCATACTTTCTAACACCGAAGTCATGAAAATAGTAAACACACGTTTGGCTAATTACAGTACTCGTATGTCAAATTGAAGCTAATTAAAAAGTCTGTATTACATCCAGGATAGTAATTACATACTTGCTAATAATATTTTGTTATATATGCTTTATTTCAGTTTTTCTCAGATTTAAAAGAATCACATTTATCAACATTTCACATATAAAATTACACATTCAAAACCATCCTATAAACCTCATTTATACCTATACCAATTTAATGCTTAAACGTCGGAAAATACTGTCAACCTCACATATGCTTCAGTCTCTTAATGGTGAAATACGTAGGAGTATTACAAGGAAAACTAAAATTATATTTATTTTAGTAAAAATTTAAGTTTAAGAAGAAATATTGTACCTATATTCTGTAGCTTAAAACACAAAACCCATCTAAATAAATTATTCCAAGCAAGAAACTTCCAAATTTAATTTTAAAAAAGCGCTGTGCTATAGTGTTTTGAAAGCATGCATTGTACAAATTTTGAAAATTATATAGCTTTTCAAAAAGTTTATTTTAAGTTATTTGTATAAAATTTGTTTAATACGCAATACATGGATTTAAAAATGTGAATTTATCATCGGAACGTATATTTTGTATCATTATACAATGTTCATGAATCAATTATGTAATTTCCATATTTCACATTTGTTTACATTTTTTGTAGGTTTATGGCCTCTGTAGACATTTTTGTTCAGCTGAGTTGAGCTTAAACAGTTTATCGCCTTATTTGTAGGATAACATAAATACGATATAAAGCCACGTTCACTTTTCGATACTGAATATTAAAATATGTACTTGCATTTATACCTTTCTACGTTCTATGGGATGTTAAATCATTCTGGTTGAGAGAATACTTCCTACAGATACACTTATAAAAGGAGTATTCCTTAGCTAATATTTTTGGAGTAAACTGACAGTAAAAATTCTTATATATACCGCGTGAGACTTCTCATCCTGCGGATTGGCAACTAGGCAACCCTGTATTTTAGAGACGATGTGAAACGCAGGTGCTAACACTGTATTTACCAGCCCGCTGATTAGGACTACAGTGGTGCTCGTTAAATGCCCTAGTATCGCAATGATTAACATGCTGGAAAGCCTTGGTGGAGGTCGGAAGTTCAAATCACGCCTAAGAACAAATTCCTTTTTTATTCATTTCTTGCATTTATTTATGATGTTCATTAAAGCGTATTCTAACAAATAACAATTTCTATTTTAGTGAAATTCACACAATAAAACTGAAGAAGCTATTGTCTTTACGTTATTTTCCCTACGTTTTGGGAGCCAATTTGAAGATGGTTTGTTGCTACTACGTATGGAAAGTCAGTTTGTAGATGATGTATTATATTTCGACTGTTGGGGAGCCAAACACTTGAAGTAGTAGCAACCGCACGTATGGTAAAAAAAGTTTCCGGTAGCCTTCGCCCCCCAAAAAACAATGTTTAATATTATTAACTCTGTAATTTGACTGTTTCTTTAAATATCATATATTTATGTTTGCCTCGGCTGCATCAGCATTTATATTTGTTTACAGACATGAATGTCTTAACAGGGAGTGGTGCGACTGAAGAATGTAGACTTAGATTATAATTTTACTTCACTCCTTTTATTAATGCTTGACACGATTTAAATAACACTTCACTGATATAGAGAGAGCTGTGAGATTCTTTTGTTTAATTACTTGCACTTTTTAACACGTAAACTATTTTCGTCTCACACTGAATACGTATTAAACTTCTCGAGGACACATCTCGCGTCCGGTTAGGAACACTGTCTAACATTAACACGTTCAGTTATGAGCTCTGTCTGCAAGTAACTGACTTTGATTTATACCGCCTAAATTTGTAAATTTCTGTATTTCAAGTCTCTGATAGGCTATTCCTAATCCAATAGAATACTTTTACTTAACTAAAGCTTTTTTCTGGTTGTTGATTAGCTATTTTATAAACTGTCTCAAAATTTACATTATTGTTGCTCCAATAATGACTAGTAGCATAATTAAACTTTTTTACTCATTATTGCCTCAAAGTTACCTCATCGTTACCTCATTGTTAGCAACTTTTAACCTATTATTCTCACAGTTCCTGTACAATTAAATTACATAATACATTTACATAACGTTATTGAACATGAACATAATAATATAAACATTAATACAATGACTTACATACGTTTTATATATTATATTATACACATATTGCTTTAAGGTGGGCTGATATTATATTTTATATATTATATAATTAGACTGAAATCATCTAAGTGTTAAAAATGTTGCCTCAAAACTAATTAAGTGAAACGACACTTCCATGCCAAACTATCAGTTCTCGTTAAATTTACTAAACATAAAAAGTATTTTTAAGTGGCAGTATTTCAACCTGAGACTTCACAACTAAAGGCCAACGCGCACACTGTTGCGTTACAAGTGCAAGTCACTGCACGCACAGCGTTGCAAAGCAGTTATTTGGGCCGAAATTGATACGATGCGATGCAATGGACAGTGTTTACGGCATAGCCTGTACAACGCCGAGACTGCATAACTTCTCAATCCGCAGGTTGAGAAGACTCACCCGGTATAAGCAGAAGCGCTACTTTTAAAACGTAAAAAGCTTGCTTCAGTGGTCCTGGGTTCCCGGCGGATTTCGAGAAAGTTTTCGTTAAAAGAATGTTCTTATGTCCATGTGTTATTTAATAATAATCAGCCTATTACTAGATGCCTGAATGCATTTTCCGCGATCATTCTGATTACACATTTATCATCGTAGTGAGCTACACAACACAAAGATGTGTGCAGCAAACCTGATCTAATTTTAAAAGAAACATTACAGTATTCATATAAAAAGTGATTCTTGCATTCACGTTATGTTACTCACGATACATTTATTACGAAAATAAATTCAAATTAATCAATATGCACTTGGTTGTATGCACAAAAATATTTTCGACTTAAATCAATTTTATTATGATAATAAACCTCCAAAAATAAGAATAGATTAAGATGCTTTATTGATGCAGCATGACAATTCAACCTGGAAAAAACTTAAAGATGAATATTTCGATGACAGTTAATGCTACCAAAAGATTTAATTGACGGTAATTGTATATTTAAATTATCTCTACATTTTTCGTGTACATTTTTATCTATCTCTTATGGTTTACAAGTTTTACAAAATTATACAAAATACATTCAGAATTATCAGCTTCACAAGCGATTCCAATAAAATTCAATACACATATTTTATTAATTATGCAAATATCTTAAGCGTAAGGTTTTTAATTAAAATCGTTAGCCATTTTTGAGGAAATAGAAAGTAACGGAAAGTTTCTCATGTGAAAGATAATTTTATATTTATCCGACTTTGTGTTTTTGAGTTGTGCCGTTCACAGATAGAATGGCGTTTGGGGAGTTCAATGTACTGCAGAACGTGTATTTCCGATAAATCTCATTATCGAATTTTTGGATTCAATACAACACTTTCTTTACCTAATATAGGTAAGCGGTAGCAAAAATAATGAGATATGTAGGTATTCACATGATCTTATTTCTTTCTTTATTTTACGTCGCTTTAACTACGTAGTGATATCGTGACGGATCCGTGTGTAGCGGACAGTTAGCCTTATAGATCTCATCCCTGTACTAAACCAGCTTACTTATCACGTGTCCAAGAGACCTTAGTACTAGGCAACTGTATCTCTTCTTCTACCCGCGCCGGACATGGCATTAGGGTGCCGTCCAGTATACCTGCTTTCATTATCTGTGGATATATGACAGAACATTCCCCATTACATCTATTTTCATGTTTAATTGATTTAGACTTAAGGTGGAACTTCGGTCGTGTTATTAGATATCCAATCCGGTATTTACCTTGACGACTGAGGGAAACCACGAAAAAAACCTCATGTGTTACACTCGCATGACTTTCTCTACTCTTGTACAAAATATTTTAACAAACGCTTATTCTCCATCTACTTCATGTTAATCGAGATAAACATTTGCAACTCTATCTTATTGCTAATTTTCTTGTAGATGCAAGGGGAATATGGTAGGTTTTAAGTGATAGTCAAATCTTTTAAGAGCTGGTTGCTATGTGGAGTATTCCATTCTCTTTGTATGTCCAGGACATAAAAAAATCTGATGCGTTACACTCACATGACTTTCTCTACTCTTGTACAAGCTATTATTACAAACGCTTATTCTCCATATGCTTCATGTTAATCGAGATATCGAGATGTCAATCTTGTTGCTAATTTTCTTGTAGATGCAAGGGGAATATGGTAGGTTTTAAGCGATAGTCAAATATTTTAACGCTGGTTGCTATGTGGCGCATTCCATTCTCTTTGCAAGTCCAGGACATAAAAAAATGAGTAACGAATTTGAGAAAAAGTATAAGTATTGGAAAATTTAAGGGAATAACAAGCAATATCTCGAAAACGGTTCACTCAATAAAAAAATGTATATGACATAAATTCTGTATTGTAACGCGATCTACATTTTGTGTGCAGTAACATTTTGTCTATCTCTTATGGTTTACCAGTTATGCAAAAGTCGTTCAGAATGAAGAACACTTTTGGAGACATTCCCAGAAAATTCGAGATATACATTTCATTTGTCATGAAAATCCCTAAAACATATGATATTTTAATCAAAATCGTTAGAGCCATTTTTGAGAAAATTAAAATTTTCGAAAAATGTTCCATGTAAAGGGTAGTCTGGGGTTGGGAGATTTTCCTGAAAACCTCCGTGTCGCATCTCTGGAAGATACTGAATGTAAATACCAAGTTTGGTGTTTATCCGACTGTTCGTTTCTGAGTTATGCTGCTCACAGACACACACACACACATACACACGGACATGTTTCCAAAAATGCTCTTTTTGGATTCAGGGAGTCTCAAAACATGTATTTCCGGTGAAATCTCAGTATCGAATTTTTGGGTGGAATGCAATACTTCCCCTACTTACTATACGTAGTAGAGAAAGTAAAAATGAATAACGAATTTGAGAAAAAGTATAAGTATTGGAAAACTTAAGGAAATAACAATCAATATCTCGAAAATGGTTCACTCTACAAAAACAATGTATATAACATAAATTGTGTATTTTAACGCGATCTACATTTTTTGTGCAATAAACGTTTGTCTATCTCTTATGGTTTACCAGTTATGCAAAAGTCGTTCACAATGAAGAACACTTTTGGAGACATTTTCAGAAAATTCGAGATATACATTTCATTTGTCATGAAAATATCTAAAACGTATGATATTTTAATCAAAATCGTTAGAGCCATTTTTGAGAAAATTAAAATTTTCGAAAAATGTTCCATGTAAAGGGTAATTTGGGGTGGGGGATTTTCTTGAAAACCTTCTGTCGCATCTCTGGAAGATACTGAGATTTGCGTTTATCCGACTGTTCGTTTCTGAGTTATGCTGTTCACAGACACACAGACACACACACACACAAACACACACACGGACATGTTTCCAAAAATGCTTTTTTTGAATCCAGGGGGTCTCAAAACATGTATTTCCGTGAAATCTCGGTATCGAATTTTTGGGTGGAATACAATACTTCCCCTACTTACTATACGTAGTAGAGAAAGTAATAAGCATTTTTGGAAACATGTCCGTGTGTATGTCGTTTGTGTGTGTGTGTGTGTGTGTGTGTGTGTGTGTGTGTGTGTGTGTGCCTGTGCCTGTGAACAGCATAACTCAAAAACGAAAAGTTGGATAAACACCAAACTTGGTATTTAGGTTCAATATGTTCCCGGGATGCGACATGAAAGTTTTCAAGAAAATCCCCCTTCACCCCAAACTACCCCTTGCATAGAACATTTTTTGAAAAATTTTATTTTCTCTAAAACGGCTCTAACGATTTTAATTAAAGCATCATATATTTAAGACATTTTTACGGAAAATACAATGTATATCTTGAATTTTCTGGGGATGTGCCCAAAAGCCCTCTTCATTCTGAACGACTTTTGCATAACTGGTAAACCGCAAGAGATAGACAAACTTATACTACATAAAAAATGTAGATCTAGTTAAAACACACAATATATGTCATACATTTTTTGTTAAGTGAACCATTTTCGAGATATTCCTTGTTTTATATTTTAATTTTCCAATACTTACACTTTTTCTCAACTGAGAATTCCTTGTTCTTTTTATATGTTCTTGACATGCAAAGAGAATTACATTTTACACATAGCGACCAGTTCTAAAAATATTTGGCTATTGTTTAAGGCGTACTTTGTTCCCCTTGTTTTGTATTTGCAAGGTCAATATAGAAATTCAGTAGCCTTTAAGCACAGATATATCTCTTAATAGCTGGTTACTATGTGCAACACCATTCTCTTTGCCACAGATTAATACTCTTTCCATATCCAAGACAAAAAAATGAATGACGAAATCCCATTTGAGAAAAAGTATAAGTATTGGAAAATTTAAGGGAATAACAAGCAATAATTTATATGACATAAATTGTGTTTTTTAACGCGATCTACATTTTTTGTGTAGTAAAATGTTGTCTATCTCTTATGGTTTTCCAGTTTTGCTAAAGTGGTTCACAATGATGAATACGTTTGGAGACATTCCCATAAAATTCAAGATATACATTTGATTTGCCATAAAAATGTCTTAAACATATTATACTTTAACCAAAATCGTTAGAGCCGTTTTTAAAAAATAAAATTTTTCGAAAAATGTTCCATGTAAAGGGTTATCTGGGGTGGGTGAATTTTCTTGAAAGCCTTCGTGTCGCGTCTCTGGAAGATACTGAACCTAAATACCGAGTTTGGTGTTTATCCGACTGTTCGTTTCTGAGTTATGCTGTTCACAGACAGACACACAAGACACACGGACATGTTTCCAAAAATACTATTTTTGGATTCAGGAGGCCTCAAAACATGTATTTCCGGTTAAATCTCGGTATCGAATTTCTGAGCGGAATGCAATACTTCCCCTACTTACTATACGTAGTAGAGAAAGTAAAAATATTGGATTGGTCGACCACGCGAATTGAACCCGGACCTTCCGAATACGAGGCACAGACGTTACTGCCTAAGCCATTCATTCCATTCGATTTACATGCCTTTGTCTACAAATTGTTCTTGCAGTAGCTTTTTCTATTTCCTATTAATCCCCATAAACTTAGAATTCGTATTTACATATTTTGTTGAAGTACACAGTAAGTAAACCAATATGTAGATTTTTAAATAGCGCGTCGTTATGCGATAGCCACGAGTATTTAAAAATTCAAACTGACAAAGAATATCTCGGAAAAGATAATTCCAAAACACAAAGTATTTCACGTAAATTGTGAGCTTACGACAGCTACGTTTTATTTTGTGGTGAGATTTTGTCTATCTCTTATACTTTACCAATTATATAAAAGTCATTTAGAACGAAGGCTGTTCCCAGAAAATTCAAGATATACATTTAATTTGTCATTAAATGTTGGTATTTTAATCAGGAATACCAATTTTGGCATTTAACCGGCTTTTCGGTTTTTTCTGTTCACAGATTGCGCGCGCAAGTAGACGCGCGCTCACACACACACACACACACACACACACACACACACACACACCGGAGCTTATTATAAAAATAGTTTTTACTTTCTTTTCCAGTACATGGTAAGTAGAGAAGATATAGCATTCCACACAAAAATTCGATACCAAGATTTCACCGGAAATACATATTTCAAGGCTCGATAATAAAAAAAAATATAAAAAAGGTCCTGTATATATGTGTGTGTGTGTGTATTTTCAATAAAATCTCCCCACCCCAACTGCCCTTTACATGAAACATTTTTCGAAACGTTAATGATTTTGTTTAAAATGCCATACATTAAACATATTTACATGACAAATAAAATGTTTATCTTAAATTTTCTGGGAATAGCCTGTATAGTGTTCTTCTTTTGGAAGAAATTTTTTATAATCCTGTATACCTGGTAAACGTTAAGCGACAGACGAAAACGTATTACATAAAAAAATATGGATGTGTTTAAAACACAATTTACTTCAAATTATTTTTTTTGGTATAAGCTATTTCCAGATTTCCGTTATTAATGCTTCGAATTGTTCAATACTATCCTTCTTTTCAAGTCTTGTCAATTTTTAGTTGTTTCTCGCGATTGTATGGAAAGTGTGTGGAATTTTAGGGCAGTATATAGCATCCAGTTCTTAAACATTTGACAATCATTGTTCTCTTTGCATTTATAATGAAATGTGTAACGTAGCTATTTCTGCAATTGTTTATCTCGATATAATGAAGTAGATAGAAAAATAAGTTTTCGTAAGAACAGTTTGTATACCATTAATAAAGGATAGAGGGCAGGGAAAATCGTGTGAATGTAACACATACAAAGTTTTTGGATTCGGGGAGTTTAAAACGTTTATCTCTTTATAATGAATAGATAGAAAAATGGACTTTCGTAAGAATGGTTTATATGCCATTAATTAAAGGATAGAGGACAGGGAAAATCATGTGAATGTAACATATTGAAGGTTTTTGGATTCAGGGAGTTTAAAACGTGTATCTCGGTATTGAATTGTTGTGTAAAATGCAATACTTCCTCTACTTGCTACAGGTAAGAAGTAGAGAGCATGTAATTGCATCTGTTGTGGCTTAAGATATATATATCGCCCAGGAGACTTAAGCTTCAAAGGCAGCATTCTAAATTCAGTTACTCATTCTTCTGTACAGATTGCAAAATCGCTAACAATAATGGTTGATGAATAATAATGCAGAGAAAGTTACGTGAAACATGAATAATTCTGGATATGAGCAAGCAACTATTCCCCTGCGTAGTTGTTCAAAAGGCAACTACATGGAAGAGAAAGGCTCAGCCTTCGATAAACAACAATGAAGAAGAAAGAGAGGAGCGGTGGTAATCAGCTGTAAAAATGAGCAGGTAGCACATGCTTCCACTAATCCTCTTGCGGGAGCCTTTTGTCCAGGCTCGACCTCTGGCACCGCCATGAAAGGGGTAGATATCTGGCGGTTAAATTATGTAGATACGTTGTGCCCTGAAGCTCCGGAACGGCAGACATGATATAAAATATTCATACGCCGAGCTGAAGCTTGCATCTCAAGTTGTGATGTAGGCGGCTGGGGTTAAGGGCCCAAACGGATGCCAATCTCGGGACCTGAAGCCTTTCTTTTCATCTTGATGGAATTTCATTGCCGCTAACGAGCTGCGTCTTGCCTCTAAGAAAGCGCAGAGGAGGAAACAAAAGAGATGTTCCCAAGAGAAGAAAATGAATTCTCAGCTGTTGAAACAATTAATGAAAGAAGCTCCATCCTTTCAAACAGCTGCAGCACCTTAATAACTCCTTTAAGAACGTTTCGAAAGCTGTGAAGTGTATTAGCGCCCAAGATGAATGCACAGAACTGTCAATATTTTCTGAACGATTACTTAAAAAGATGATTGACATTTGGAAAATATCGGGTTCGACTCCCGTTGAACCGTCCGCTCTCGTTTTCCCAGGTCAGTAGGCGAATACTTTCAGTAGGTGTGTTTTCTGTAATACCGCGAATTATTCTGTCCCGCATTTTCTTGGCATGTTTCAGCGTCAGAGGATCAGGCGAGTGGACGGCGAGGCGTGTGGCGGTGGAGTTTACTTTGAGTAACTGTTTTTCCTGACCTTCGGTGCGTGACGAATTCTCAGCGTGAGCTCTCCGTGGGAAGAGAGGCTTTTGTGGGTGGTCCCACCGGCGTTGGGATCTCACAAATGGAGATTTTAGCGACATCGCTTGCGTCCGATCCTACCACCCTGGATCTCTTCGCCTTCTGTGTCCGCTTCTCCCCTTCCTCCCGGAGGTTCATTAGGTATAATAGGCCTCCTATGTGCTTCCGAGTTGAAACCCACCTCCGCACCCAATCCACAATACCCTCTTCTCAACAATTAGAGCTGTGATTTCGGTGGTTTTCTATTAACAGAACTGAATGAAAAATGCGGATGTAAGCTACAGTGCAGTCACTAAAAACAGCAGGGTGATGCTCTTCTCGGTAAAATTACATGGTTGATCACAGTCATCGAGCTAAGGAACATATTAAATTATGTTAAGCTTTGTCCCAAGCACGTAAACCAAAAAGATTTTAATGAAAGGTATAGTGTAGAATCTTACATAATATCAACACTAAGAAGGACACAAATAAATCAATTTAATAATTCCAGACAGCTTTACTCACATTCAAAATGAAGTTGAGAATTCTCAATAACTGTTCCTAGCTCAACAAATTGGGAAAATAAGCACGAATTGGCAGTAGCCACAGCAGCTTCTTCCAGAGCTACACACTCCAACAATCCAATGAAATTACAAAACTTTACGAATAAATATATATGCTTGATAAATTCTCATATACACTAAAGTTTTCCCTCTCATTCTCACTCCTTTCTCTCACTACTGCTCACTTCGCTGATGCTGTCGCTGCTCTGAGTAAGGGACTGGTGCTTCTACAGCTATTCAGATGCAAACTTTCTGTGAATGTTCATCTATGGTGTAAACAATGACACGCCTGAAGAATCCGCAAAAAGCCACAGTTCTCAAGTTCACACACAAATGGAAAGTCACTCACCACCCTGTTGTATGTGTGGGGTACAGATACCCACAGCAGAATCTATCACATATCTTGGCCTCACCTTGGACGGCAAGCTCACGTGGAACCTTCATTCACTAGCTGAATACAGAAACTTCCACCAATGATCCGTCAAGTAAAACACCTACAATCTCCACTACCTCAGCAATGCAAGCGCCTTATTTACACATCTCTCATTCGACTCACATAGCAATACAGTTTCTCTACACTATGTGATCAAAAGTATCCGGACACCCCCACAAACATACGCTTTTCATCTTAGGTGCATTGTACTGCCACCTACTACCTGGAACTCATTATCCGCGACCTCAGTGGTCATTAGACATCGTGAAACAGCAGAATGGGACGCTCCGTGGAACTCACGGACTTCGAATGTAGTCAGATGATTGGGTGTCACTTGTGTCAGAAGTCTGTACGCGAGATTTTCACACTCCTAAACACCCCTAGGTCCACTGTTTCTGATGTGATAGTGAAGTTAAAACGTGAAGGGACATGTACGCACAAAAGCGTACAGCCCGACCTTGTCTGTTGACTGGCAGAGACCGCCGATATTTGAAGAGGGTCGTAAAAGTAATAGGCAGACATCTATCCATACCATCACACACGAATTCCAAACTGCATCAGGATCCACTTCAAGTACTATGACAGTTAGGTGTGAGGTGAGAAACCTGGAGTCCATAGTCAAGCGGTTGTTCATAAGCCACACATCACGCAGGAAAATGCCAAACGACGCCTCGCTTGGTGTAAGGAGCGTCAACATTACGCGATTGAACAGTGACAAAACGTCGTGTGGAGTGATGAATCACGGCACACAATGTGGCGCTCTGATTGCCGGTTGTGGGTATGGCGAATGCCTGGTGAACGTCATCTGCCGGCGCGTGTGGTGGCAACAGTGAAATTCGGAGGTGGTGGTGTTATGGTGTAGTCGTGTTTTTCCTGGAGGTGGCTTGCACCCCTTGTTGTTTTGCGTGGCACGATCACAGCACAGGCTTGTATTGATATTTGAAGCACCTTCTTGCTTCCTGCTGTTGAAGAGCAATTTGGGGATGGCGACTGCATCTTTCAACACGATCGAGCACTGTTCATACTGCACGGGCTGTGGTGGAGTGGTTACACGACAATAAATCCCTGTAATGGACTGACCTGCACAGATTCCTGACTTGAATCCTATAGAACACCTTTGGGATGTTTTGGAACGCCGAATTCGGGCCAGGCCTCACCGACCTACATCGATACCTCTCCTCAGTTCCGCACTCCGTGAAGAATGGGCTGCCATTCCCCAAGAAACCTTCCAGCACCTGATTGAAAGTATGCCTGCGAGAGTGAACGCTGCCATCAAGGCTAAGGGTGGACCAACACCATATTGACTTCCAGCATTACCGATGGAGGGCGCCACGAACTTGTACGTCATTTTCAGCCTGGTGTCCGGATACTTTTGATCATATAGTGCATATGGCGATCTGCCCCCACTTCGAGAAGATCTTCCTATCCTCCGCACCAGCTGCAAGAAATTGCACAGGTCGTGCATCCAACACAACATTACACTACTTATTCATATTTACATTCTTTTAGCTTGTCATCGCTTAAGACTCAATATAGTTTGACACTAAGGTTTGCAGAACCATTTCGGCCATGTACACAACCCATGTAATTTTTATATTTAGCAAAACTGTATAGTAACATTGAGTACAATAAAGTTTACAAATAGAAGAAAAAGAACGAAAGAAATACAAAGAGCTCTAATAAATTGTCATTTACACATGTTTAAATAATCGACTCTTCTGACTGCAGTAGTGAGAAAGACTGCACAGTCCCAAATAACAATCTGTGATTTACTGCAACGATAAGCTTTTAGCTGGTAAAGGTCAGATGTATAGATACACTTAAATTATATACTATGCATATTTTAACTATATCATGAAATATGGAATATTATTTTGGGGAAACTTATATTCCTCATGCAAAATAAGGTTGTAAGAATCATTTCCAGCACCCATAGCAGACACCCTTGCAAACATATTTTTGGAAGATTGAAGATATTATCCCCACCTTGCATGTACATATTTCGAATCTTAAAATTCTTTGTATGCAATCGAACCACATTTATAACAAATATGTAATACATAAGATAAACGCTAGATAAAAGGGTAACCTCCGTCATCCCAGTGCAAAGCTTTCTTCCTTCTAGAAAGATGTATGTTGTGAGACCATAAAAATATTTAATGCTCTCCCTAATGATTTTGAGGAAAAATTCACAATTTCAATGACCTTAAAACCGCTGTTAAAGAGTACCTATGCTCAAAAGCATATTATCTGAATGACAAATTATCCTGATGATAACACATGTACTCTGTAAGTAGTATTAGTAAATATTAATGAAATTGCCAGTTACATTTGATGCCTGCTCTAGAATTAATGTAGCTATTTAAATGTATGTATATTAATAACTGACAGTAAATGCTATGCATTACAAATCAAATATAACAAAATGATGAGACGAACAAAAGGTACAAACCTAGTGAAAGTTAAATAACTGTTCCTGTCTATAAATATGTTAGCCTTATAACAGTAGGGAGGTAATCCATTTTGCACAAAATTACACCAAAATTATGTCTATATTTTATTTTAAATGTTCTGTATTCTATGTAATATTTATGTATATATGAGGAGCATCGTTTCAAACCCCATTATGTACAAAAAGCAAAATTTTACAGGAAATCAAGAAAATGTAATACTTCTAAACTATAAGTCCTACTGAAATTTTGAAAAAAAGCTATAAATATTACTAAACGTTTTTATTTATAAGGTGTAAGAATTGAAATCATCTTTCAAATGCATTTCATGAAAATGGGGAGGGGGTTGTGTACATAACATGGTTTGAAACAACCACATGGAAAATTTAATGTTGTGGAATAGTGAAATATTTATTTTTGTATATTCTTAACATAAGTACATTGAGAAAATCTTGATAAAATATGCTATGTAGTTAAACAAAAAAGTACCTCATAGAATTATGAGAATTTTGAAATTACATATGATGTGAATTAAACGTAGAAACACACAATGAGATAATAAAAATTCTGAAATTAATTAAAAGCAAGAATTATTCAATTATCGATTTTAGAAATTCACATAATACATTCGAACATCTTTTACAACCTATGCATTTCACATTCTTCTACTAAACAGTCACACAGTTCACTATGCTGGTCAGTGACATCTTCTGCAGGGATGGATGTAGAATTCAAGAAGTTTTCGAACTTCAAAGCTTTGTCATTTCTCCAGTTATTTCCAAATCTCTTTATTAATAAGTTTTCTACATCATTTTTCTTTTATTCAGTGATTCTGCATCTGGTGATAGGTACAGCTGTAGGTTCTACAATCGTCTGTGCCACCTTGCCTCGTTTCAACACTGGAGAAAACTGTTTGGAAGGGTCATCAATACGATAGGATAGTTCCATCTTATAACGCAATGAGCAAGTATCTGTTGCCAGAATACCGAAACCTAGATTGAATTTCATGCTAAAAATTTTCTTGAAGAACCATTTTCTCACTTGAAGTTCTTGTGGCACATTTGCATTATACAATTTAAACACATTATTGATACTGAGTTCTGAGGAAAGATAAAGCCTTTGGCTCTTTCTTCTATTATAATGGCTTTCATTGGAAATGAAACTTACAACCTTCTCTCTTCTGGCTCTGTACTGGTCCTTTTTGCGGTCGCCACCCCTATACTCTTTGCATCCTTCTGCTGATTTAATAGATTTAGCAATTGTATATAATCGGCACTGTCTACATCCGAAGAGTCTTCCAAACAACTTGGAACATACTGGTTCTGTTCTACCATTTACTGGAATATGCAATAATAATAATAATAATAATAATAATAATGGCGGCGCCGTGGCCGAGTGGTTAGACCGCTCGCCTTCCACCGAGGCGGCCCGGGTTGAATCCCAGGGACCTGCATGTGGGATTTGTGGTGGACGAACCGGCGTCTGGCCGGGTTTTCTCCGGGTTCTCCGGTTTCCCTCGCCATTCATTCCACCAACTGCTCCATCATCACCTTTCCTTTCATCCATTTCACCTACATTTCGTTTCATCTACTTCCTTCATCCCATACCAGGCATCGGGTTGATCACCCATCCTGGATGCTCTGTCTGATCCATGAGTGTCTGCTCCTCGACGGGCCTCTGACCCCAGGCACCCGCCTGTAAGTCCTGGGGGTGTAAGTCCTACATAAGAGGAGGGTAAACAGATAATGAATGAATGAATAATAATAATAATAATAATAATAATATATTCATTATGAAATTACACAGTTTTCAAGAGGACCTTGTGCTACTCTATGAAGAGAGCGGTGTAAATGCTTTTATAACCATTCACAAGTTTACATTTATTAGTATTACATTACACTACTTCACAGTCATAGAAGTTGCTGCTCTTTTTTTCTTCTCCTCTTGGCATGCGATTTTTTGGTAATGACACCTGAATCATTAAAGAAAGGCGAATTTGCTTTTGCAAGCGAATACTTTATCTTTGGCCTTGGAAAGAAAATGAGCGGGAATGCTGCAACAATGGGATCTGACTTCCTTATGCTCATATGGCGGTACAAACTCTCAGGTCTGAATCTTTATCGTGATTTCTAGTGAAAAAAGGAAGAAAAATAAAGTATGTTAACGTAAACTGGGGAAGATATGACTCTATGTATGTTTTCAATATTTCAATATAAGTGCGCCTTGGCAAACATAATGCTATTATAACATACTTCAGGATATTATGTAGCTTTATTAGAATAATATATAATTACAGAACTTACCTTTACTCAGATTAAAGCTGTCGCCTTGTTATCCTTTGCTTCTGTCTCGACTACCCTTTGAATTTCCTCCAACCAAAACACCTACATCCATTTTTAAGCAGAACAATACTATTATTCACTGGCAATACGTCACACTGATAGCCCAGCAATAGATATGTCCCAATATAACCAACACAAAACAATTAAATCCCCAGGGCATGCAAACGTTGATAAAGGAGGACAAAACTGGGGTTGCACCAGCCAATAATGGGGACATAATGGGATATGAAACGACCACCATATTTCAAGGTTAATTTACACAGGGACAGAACAAGATTTGGACCGATTTAGGTTTATAGATCGAAAGATTACTTAAGAAACAATGCGAAATGATGTCAAACTCATTTGGGGTTTGGACATAATGGGGTTTGAAACGATGCTCCTCATATGTACTATAATGTACATTTCCTTGACATATTGTATGTTTACAAGCCTTTATGGCTGCTAGTGAACTCACAGAATGCAATCCAATCTAATCTAATCTAGTTACATCACCTTGATATACATACGCCTATATAATCTATAGATAGTGCATCTTATGTACTATCTGTCAAGAAAATAAATGCACACCTTTTGTTGATCACGGTCGGCTTCTATGGAGTGTATGATAACTAAATCAGTCGTGGGCCATTGTAGCAGGTTCTTTACTTTGAAGATCCCCGTACCCTTATTTCCTCTTTTAGTTGAGATATGTACTAAACATAGCAAAACTATTTAAAGTGGACCTGTAGCTAGGTTCCTAACTAATTTAAATTAGTAATAAATAAAACAGACAGCACGTTCTGCTGTCCTAACTTCAGTGGAACATCAGGACAAAACCAACAGGTTGCTGTGTGGTTGAAATCACCAGCGCCAGTTGTCCAGTGGTTGGAAAATATGAATGTTCGCGGTTCGATTTCCACAGTTAATCTTCCTTTATTATTTCAGCTACCTGAGCCATGAATTTCAGGCGCAGGTGCAAAATGTCATTATTTATGTTACTCTAAAACCGCACTCAGCGGCTTGAAAGCATAGGTGACTTTTATTGGAACTATCCAT
Source organism: Deroplatys truncata (assembly GCA_030765065.1). Classification (NCBI taxonomy): domain Eukaryota; kingdom Metazoa; phylum Arthropoda; class Insecta; order Mantodea; family Mantidae; genus Deroplatys; species Deroplatys truncata. The sequence continues at coordinate 151,068,655 of CM060977.1, read as the reverse complement.
TGCACAGAAAAGATATTTTAATTAGTTTCTGTATTTCAGTCTGAAAATTAAATTATTTATTATGGAGTAAGTGTATAAGTTTCTTTATTGATCGGTGTTTTTGTCATTTGTTTATAGCTTGGAGAAAACGTTTATGTTCTGTTCTTAATCTAGAGACTGGAGCTCTGAGTTTAAGCTCCTCACACATTAACAAACTTTTTCATACTTATTTTGTATCCTGTTTGGCTGTTTTACCATAAACAATTAGTTCGTTCGTTTTTGAGTTATGCTGTTCACAGACACACACACACACACACACACACACACAGACACACACACGGACATGTTTCCAAAAATGCTTTTTTTGGATTCAGGAGGTCTCAAAACATGTATTTCCGGTGAAATCTCGGTATCGAATTTTTGGGTGGAATGCAATACTTCCCCTACTTACTATACGTAGTAGAGAAAGTAAAAAGCGAATCTCTGTGATGGCTTTCAAATTCCACTCTTTCAGTAACTACAAACGAAAGAAACTTGGAAATATATAAAGATTTCAAAAAGTCAAACTAATAACAAATAATATCTCGAAGATGGTAAATGCCACAAAAAATAATTTAACATAGTTGTGTGTTTCAACGAGATTAAATTTTTAGTTCTAGTACGCTTTTGCCTCTCTCTTACAGTTTAAAACCCATACAACATTATAGAAATTTTACTGAGGATCAAGAAGACTTCGCGAGTTATTTGCAAAGAATTCAAGATGTACATTTTATTTGTCATGAAAGTATCTTAAAGAAATGGTATTTTAATTAGAACCATTAGTACCATTTTGGGAAAGTAAAAAATAATGAACGAGAACTATTGTATTCCACCCAAAAATTCACTACCAAGATTTCACCGGAAATACATGTTTTGATACCCCCCGAATCAAAGAAAAGCATTTTTGGAAACATGTCCGTGTGTGTGTGTCTGTGAACAGCATAACTCAGAAACGAACAGCCAGATAAACTCTTGGTATTTAGGTTCAATATCTTCCAGAGATGTGACAGGAAGGTTTTCAAGAAAATCCTTCCACCCCAGATTACCCTTTATATGAAACATTTTCGAAAATTTTAATTTTCTCAAAAATTCCTCTAACGATTTTGATTAAAATATGATATGTTTAAGATATTTTCATGACAAATGAAATGTATATCTCCAATTTTGTGGAAATGTCTCCAAAAGTATTCTTCATTGTGAACGACTTTTGCATAACAAGTAAACCATAAGAGATAGACAAAATTTTACTACACAACAAAAGCAGATCGCGTTATGTCATATACATTTTTTTGTTGTTGAGTGTACCATTTCCAAGATATTGTTTGTTATTCCCTTAAATTTTCCAATACGTATACGTTTTCTCAAATGGGAATTCGTTATTCATTTTTGTTTGTCCTAGTAATGCAAAGAGAATGGAATACTCCACATAGCAACCAGCTCTTAAAATATTTGACTATCGCTTAAAGCCTACCATATTCCCCTTGCATCTACAAGAAAATTAGCAATAAGATCAACATCTCGATTAACATGAAGCATATGGAGAATAAGCGTTTGTAAAAATAGTTTGTACAAGAGTAGAGAAATTCATGTGAGTGTATCACAGATTTTTTTTATGAATTGTTATGAATAGTGCTCTGGAAGTAATTCATTTTCCAGTAAACCCTAACCTGCTTGCCAACAATTTAACTTTATACTGTAAAGGAGCAGATTAGAGAACACACAGTTGGCTAATGCAAAAAGGCTGAGTAATGCAACAAAATGACCTCAAATTAGTTTCTAAATCGAAATCTAAATGTATATATTCCAGTACATACAACTATTTTCAAAGAACTATAGTATAACAACTTCGTAAAATCCCTCGGTCTATGGACTGCGCAAGTATATTCAGGAGGGATAAATTGTCCCCACTCTACTTGTCTTTTGCCTTTAGCTGCTGAGTTATCCAATGAGGTGTCTTAAAGAGGAAGTGGGCTGATACGCGGGAAACAACTATCACGTCACCGTTGTGAATACAGCAGTTTTACAGTGTAGAAAAATGTAATAGGTTGTTATTTACGTCATGATAACCCAAAAACTAAAATCCTTATTCTAGTTCTGTAAGAGGTATATTAAAGAGCACAGTTTGAGATGATCATGATGTTGATGTGTGATTGGTTTCCCTGTAAAAACATTAAAGCCACTAGTTTTCTTTGTAAAACTACAATTGAAATAATTTGTGTTATGAAAATCTATCAGCGAGGATCTTTTTTCCTTTAAGAGATAGATGGGGGAGTAAAGGTTATGAAATACCTTAAAAAGTGTAAATTAACTTTCGAAAGATATCCCATGATAATACGGATGTATGTGAAAAGCTATCGCTAGTTATATGCAAACATTTGTTTTCACACCCGCTGCACCTTGCTCTTTGCGTGGTGTGGCACAGCAATCTACAAACACAGCAGTTTTTTTGCAAGATCTTGTGTCTTTAGCCCTGCCTCTACAATAAATAGTTAGAAACAGTAGTGTGATTTAGTGTTAAACGATTTTGTGAGAATAAAATAAAATAAAACAGAGGCTAGGCGAAATTATGGGGTGTGGTTCTCAAGTAGCGACTCGGAGGCAGAGTAGCAGAGACATGCCTGCCAAAGGCAGTTAGAGAGGAGGAAGTGAGTTATCCCTCCCAATGGATTTTTCTAAGTTGCTGAACTATAGCCATCTTGAGGAGAACCTGCAAATAGTAAACGGAATCAAGATTCTTGGACCTGCATTTGACAAGAAACTAACATGGAATTCTCGTATCTCTCTCCCTTTGAACAAATGGGGATCTACTCAATCAATGTTCATCCAAACTTGCAAAAGTTAGCATGAACTGCGGTTGTGCGGTGTTACAACTCAGCATCATCAGACGCGTATATATGAACTGATTAGAACCTGCATATCGAAATAATTCTACTCATTTCTCTTTTCTACGGTAAATAGTACAGCCGGATACTGTAAGCCCTGAGAGTTTATCTTATATTGGCCTTTCGTAAATGCTACTTCACAGTTTGTATTTTCTCAACCACTTACAGTAAATAGAGGAAGTACACTACGTGATCAAAAGTATCCGGACACTTGGCTGAAAATGACGTACAAGTTCGTGGCGCCCTCCATCGGCAATGCTGGAAGTCAATATGGTGTTGGCCCACCCTTAGCCTTGATGACAGCGTTCACTTTCGCAGGCATACTTTCAATCAGGTGCTGGAAGTTTTCTAGGGGAATGGTAGCCCATTCTTCACGGAGTACGAAACTGAAGAGAGGTATCGAGAGGTATCGCAAGAAGTCGGGTTCCAAAACATCCCAAAGGTGTTCTATAGGATTCAAGTCAGGACTCTGTTCAGGCCAGTCCATTATAGGGACGTTATCGTCGTGTAACCACTCCAACACAGCCCGTGCAGTATGAACAGGTGCTCGATCGTGTTGAAAGATGCAATCGCCATCCCCGAATTGCTCTTCAACAGTGGGAAGCAAGAAGGTGTTTAAAATATAAATGTAGGTCTGCGCTGTGATCGTGCCACGCAAAACAACAAGGGGTGCAAGCACTCTCCAGGAAAAACACGACCACACCATTACATCACCACCTCCGAATTTCATGTTGGCACTACACACGCTGGCAGATGACGTTCACCGGGCATTCGCCATACCCACACCCTGCCATCGGATCGCCACATTGTGTACCCTGATTCGTCACTCCACACAACGTTTTACCACTATTCAATCGTGTAATGTTGACGCTCCTTACACCAAGCGAGGCGTCGTTTGGCATTTTCCTGCGTGATGTGTGGCTTATGAGCAACCGCTTGACCACGGAATCCAAGGTTTCTCAACTCACGCCTAACTGTCATAGTACTTGGAGTGGATCCTGATGCAGTTTGAAATTCCTGTGTGATGGTCTAGATAGATGTCTGCCTATTAGTCTTTACGACCCTCTTCAAACATTGGCGATCTCTGTAAATCAACAGACGAGGTCAGCCTGCACGTTTTTGTGCTGTACATGTCCCTTCACGTTTCCACTTCACTATCACTTCAGAAACAGCGGACCTAGGGATGTTTAGGAGTGTGGAAATCTCGCGTACAGACTTCTGACATAAGTGACACCCAATCACCTGACCACGTTCGAAGTCCGTGAGTTCCACAGAGCGTCCCATTCTGCTGTTTCACGATGCCTAATGACTACTGAGGTCGCGGATAATGAGTACCAGGCAGTTGGTGGCAGCACAATGCACCTAAGATGAAAAACGTATATTTGTGGGGGTGTTCGGATACTTTTGATGACAGTGTATTTGTATTCCAACCAGAAATTCTAGATTTCGTCGGAAATATACGTTTTGACGCGCCTGAACCCAAAAAATAACGTTTTAGAAGAAGACCGTGTGAGTGCTTGTCTGAATGAATGTGTGTATGTGAACAGCATAACTCAAAAGTAAAAAGTCGATTTTAAGTTCAGAACCTTCTAAGGATGCAACATGTATATTGAATTTTCTGGGAGAAACCTATGAAATCCTCTTTATGTGTATAACTGGTAAACCTTAAGAGATAGACAAAACCTTACTTCACAAAAATGTAGATGTAATTAAGACACAATTTATTCTAAATGCAAACTGTTGTAGCGTTAACCATTTCCGAGATATACTTCGTTATTGGCTTGTATTTTCAAATAATTATAATTTTCTCAACTACAAATCGCTATATTTTTTCTACTTTTTCCTGTTCATGCAGGGAGAACGGAATTTCAAAGCCATCACATAGCGACACAAATCACAGGGTTTGAAAACATTTGACTTTTGCTTTAGCTTACTGTATTCTTCTTATATCCATAACGAAACGTGTAATGACAAGCAGTAGATATAATAAAGATTTGTAAGAATAGTTTGTAGAAGAGTGAGTAGAGAAATTTATGTGAATGTACTCATCAGATTGTTAAACTTCTTTTCATAAAATTACAAATATAGAAATATTTAATGTTTTTAAAAACGTTTTGACTTCATAATGAATCGAATGAAATATATAGCAACACGCTTGGTGGCGTAGTCCTTATACAGTTATATGTAAGCACCGAATCAGGCCAGATTTGATCTCTTAGGCGCATTATCGAAACAACTAAAGTTAAATAGATTATGTTTATAACACCAGATGCAGTAGAGTAGATACACATGATAAGTATGTGTATATAACCATAACTATACACCAGAAAGGTGTGTATTATGAGAACCATAAAAATATTTAATGTTCTCTCTAATGATCTTAAAGCAAAAGTAAACAATTTAAATGTCATTAAAACTGCTGCTAAAAGAGTATGTATGCTCAAAAGCATGTTTTTCTGTGCAAGATTATCTGAATAACAAATTATCCTGATGCTAATACATATATAGCTCTGTACGTAGTATTAGTAAATATTAGTGGCAATTGCCAGTTACATTTGATGCCTGCTCTAGAATTAATGAAGCTATTTAAATGTACACTACGTGATCAAAAATATCCGGACACCTAACTGAAAATGACGTACAAGTTCGTGGCCCCCTCCATCGGCAATGCTGGAAGTCAATATGATGTTGGCTAACCCTTAGCATTGATGACAGCGTTCACTATCGCAGGCATACTTTAAATCAGGAAGGTTTCTTGGGGAATAGCAGCCCATTCTTCATGGAGTGCGGAACTGAGCAGAGGTATCGATGTAGGTCGGTGAGGCCTGGCACGAAGTCGGAGTTCCAAAACACCCCAAAGGTGTTCTATAGGATTCAAGTCAGGACTCTATGCAGGCCAGTCCATTACAGGCATGTTGTTGTGTAACCACTCCGCCACAGCCCGTGCAGTATGAACAGGTGCTCGATCGTGTTGAAAGATGCAATCGCCATTCTCGAATTGCTCTTCAACAGTGGGAAGCAAGAAGGTGCTTAAAATATCAATATAGGTCTGCGCTGTGATCGTACCACGCAAAACAACAAGGGGTGCAAGCCCCCTCCACGAAAAACACTACCACACCATAACACCACCACGTCCGAATTTCACTGCTGGCACTACACACGCTGGCAGATGACGTTCATCGGGCATTCGCCTTACCCACACTCTGCCATAGGATTGCCACATTGTGTACCGTGATTCGTCACTCCCCACAATGTTTTTCCATTATTTAATCGTGTAATGTTGACGCTCCTTACACCAAGCGAGGCGTCGTTTGGCATTTTCCTGCGTAATGTGTGGATTATGAGCAGCAGCTCGACCAGAATCCAAGGTTTCTCACCTCACCTCTAACTGCCATAGTACTTGGAGTGGATCCTGATGCAGTTTGGAATTCCTGTGTGATGCTCTAGATAGATGTCCGCCTAGTACTCTTTACGACCTTCTTCAAATGTTGGGGGTCTCTTTCAGTCAACAGACGAGATCGGCATGTACGCTTTTGTGCTGCGCATGTCCCTTCACGTTTCCACTTCACTATCACTTCAGTAACAGTGGGCCTAGGGAAGTTTAGGAGTGTGGAAATCTCGCGTACAGACTTCTGACACAAGTGACACCCAATCACCTGACCACGTTCGAAGTCCGTGAGTTCCACGGAGCGTCCCATTCTGCTGTTTCACGATATCTAATGACTACTGAGGTTGCGGATAATGAGTACCAGGCAGTAGGTTGCAGCACAGTGCACCTTAGATGAAAAACGTATGTTTGGGGGGTGTCCGGACACTTTTGATCGCATAATGTATGTATATTAAGAACTGACAGTAAATGCTGTGCATTACAAATCAAATAGAACAAAATGATGAGAGGAACAAAAGATACAAGTCTAGTGAAAGTTAAAATAACTGCTCTTGTCTATAAATATAATCTTAACCTTATAACGGTAGGGAGATATTCGATTTTGTACAAAATTACACCTGATTTGTTTCATTTTGTATGTAATATGTCTTCATTTTATTTCAAATATTCAGTAATATTTATGTATATATTTACTATATTGTACATTTCCTTGACACGCATATAGTATGTCTTTATTTTATTATAAATGTTCTATATACTGTGTAATATTTATGTTTATATGTAAATTTTTGTGCATTTCCTTGACATGTTCTATGTTCACAAGCGTTTATGGCTGCTAGTAAACTCACAGAATGCAATCTAATCTAATATAATCTAATCGTAATCACCAGGCATAAGAAGTTTTAAGCATTAAAGGCAGGACGAAAAAAAATAAATAAATAAGGTTGAAGTGTTACTGGGCTTTAAGCAAGGACGTCGGAGGTAACAAACCACTCCTCATGCCTTGTACATATTTTGGCGTTTGCATACAGCACTCACCAGACCGTGTTTACGTGTCTGTCGATGACCCTTGTCTGTTGTAATTAATATGCTTTGTATTTATATAAGGTTTGAGTGTAGAAACAAACTGCTTAAGAATTCCTATGCCTAGTAATCACCAGGCTAAGGATCCGGAGCAATTTTAAGAGTGAAGTAAAGTTTACTGAGCATTGAGTAGGATGGAATGAGGTGGCACATTTGGAAGTTGTTTATCTGTGAGGCCGTGTACAATCCTCTTCGTGACTACAGATACAATACACCTTGTCTAACATTCTGATCTTTATGTCCTACTTCATTTTCTACCATCATTAGACTGTATTGTTTATAGTAGCAAATAAGGTGGTGCATTGGTGTCTATGTTTACATCAGCAGTAGTGTGTTTACGGAACTCTATAGTAAGGTAGGACCTACATTGTTTGCTAACTTGTCCCTGGTCCTTAGCCTGGTAATCACTAATGTGTTATCGTCTTCTGCTCATCAGCCCCCTCCCAAGCTAAATCAATAGATAAAACAATCATATTAACCAGGTTTGAACTACAAAATCCCAAGAACACGTCCACAAAGTAACCTCGCACTAGAATATCCTGGCATAGGGGCCTTTGGGTTTGAATCTTCTTCTGCAGGGGCATGAGTGTTGTATACTTGAAACGGGAGAAACAGGAAACTAAAACGAAAAGAAAAATGTAATTCATGAGAAATAAGAACAAATAAATGTTAATTTATTTTAAAAAACAAAACAACAGACACGAATCTTCGGACTCACATCACTATTTGTATTGCTTATCTGTGTGCAGCATTTAATCAGGAAGAGTGGTTAAAACAAACGGAATAAATTATTATAGGAGGCTTAGCAGTAGGAGAAACTTCTGTGTGAAAATCTTAACGATATATTCAAATATTGCACTAACATGAATTAAACCTAAAAACGTTTGATTCACCTAATACATCAGTAGAATATTTTAAACATCGAAGCATAATTGTGATTAATATTTAAAACGAGTCTTATAAAAGCGTACTTACTACGTAGAGTAAGTAGGGGAAGTATTGCGTTCCACTCAAAAGTTCCATACAGAGAATTCACCGGAAATACATGTTTTGAGGTACACTGAATGCATATAAAGTTTTGGAAACATGTCTGTGTGTGTGTCTGTCTGTGAACAGCATAATTTAGAAACGAACAGTCGGATAAACAGCAAACTTGGTATATAGGTACAGTATCTTCCAGAGATACGACACGAAGGTTTTCAAGAAAATCCCCCCACCCCAGATTACCCTTTACACGGAACATTTTTCGAAAATTTTTAATTTTCCCAAAAATGTCTGACGATTTTTATTAAAATATCATATATTTAAGATACTTTCATGACAAATAAAATGTATATCTTGAATTTTCTGGGAATGTGTCCAAAAGTATTCTTCATTGTGAACGAATTTTACATAACTGGTAAACCATAAGAGAAAGACAAAATTTTACTACACAAAAAATGTAGATCACGTTAAAATACACAATTTATATATGTCATATACATGTTGTTCAGTGAACCATTTTCGAGATATTGCTTGTTATTCCCTTAAATTTTCCAATACGTAAACTTTTTCTCAAATGGGAAATCGTTATTCATTTTTTTTTTGTCTTGGATATGCAAAGAGTATTAATCTGTGGCAAAGAGAATGGTGCTGCACCTAGCAACCAGCTATTAAGAGAATGTCTATGCTTAAAGGCAACTGTATTTACATATTGCTCTTGCAAATACAAAACAAGGAGAACATAGCGCCTTAAGCGATAGGCAAATATTTGTAGTACTGGTAGCTATGTGAAAATGTAATTCTCTTTGCATGTCAAAAGATCGTTTCTGCAAATGTTTATCTCATTAATATGAAATAGATGGACAATAAGTGTTTGTAAAAATAGTTTGTACAAGAGTAGAGAAAGTCATGTGAGTGTAACACATTTAAGATTTTTAATTATCGGTATCAGCTAATTTCAGAAGAAATATAAATTTTAAATAGCAGTCTACCAGCTTTAAGTTATTAAAATTTTAAACTGAAAGCGAAAGCCTTTTATGTCGTTTTCATACAGTTTGTTCTAAATATTATATGAACTATTTTCATGTTATTATAAATCTTTAAAAATATCTACAGCTTAAAGGTGTCTTACTTAATCACTTACTCGAAACATATTGTATGTACATTTTCCCCCGATGGGCTAACTTTTCTTCCCTAAAATTCTGTATCCCTCACAGAAGGTAGAGGATCTATTGTGTTTGACCAAACTTCTACTTGAAAATTTTACCGAAACCACAGATTTAAAACTCTCACAGTTCCTCTTTGTTTTAGGAAATAATTTTAAAAAATGGTATTCGAGTACTTGATTACATCACAGTAAAGTTGTATCTAAGCATTGGTGTCATTGTATCTTAAGTGTAAGCTTTTGACATTTCTGTTTGGGCACTTGACGAAATGTGTGTTTTACGGAAGCACAAATGATCACCTTCCCAATGCCTCGGAGCCAAAATTTACTTTACAGATCACAGAAAAAAACTCACAGTGCCGGATATACTTCAGTTCTGAACCTAATCTCCTATCGCATAGAACGACCAAAATACATTTTAGTAAAAGCTAATTTATTATTTACCTCTGTTATATTCATTAAGATTTACTGGATATAATTAAATATTATTTGTCTTAAATCTTTAAACCCTACTTGAATTGAACATAAAATTTGCTACTCTTCCGACTTTTTGTTTTTGAATTATGCTTTATTAAGATAGGCACACACGCCACAAAAAGTGTGCTCTAAAGTTTTTATAGAAATACCTCTTATAGACTCAGGGGACCTTAAAACCTATATTTCTGGCGAAATCTCGACACCAAATTTTGGATGCAATGCAATATTTCCTATACCACCTTAGGTAAGTGGTAGGGAAAGTTGACGCTAACCAGATAAGATTTGTAAGTTTATTTTCCTAATCATTTCTCATTTTGAAGTTATTTTGTTGTATTGTTATTTGCCTCACGCTTTGGGAGCCAATTTGAAGTTGGTTGTTGCTTCACGTATGGAAAGCCAATTAGAAGTAGCAGTTGTATTGTAGTTCAACTGTTGGGGAGCCGAACTTGAAGTAGTTGCGACCGCACGTATGGTGCCCGATAGCTTTGTCCGAAAATGTACTTTCCGGTGGCCTTTGCCCCAAGTTTATAAAATATTAACTTTGTAATTTTTACTGTTTCTTTAAATACTATATATTTATGTTTACCTCGCCTGCGTCAGTATTATTGTTAAAGACATGGATTTCTTTGCAAGGCGTGGTGCGGCTGAAAAATGTAGGCTTACACAGATTATAATGTTTACTTCACTACATTTATTAATCCTTGACACAATTTAAATAACACTTCACTGATATAGAGAGCTTAAGATTCTTTTATTAAATACTTGCACCTTTTAAACACGTAAACGATTTTCGTCTCACATTGAATACTATTAAATTTCTCGAGGACGCATCTCGCGTCCGGTTAGGAACACTGTCTACAACCAACTGCCCTCTGTATTTGTAAATTTTGCTATATTTTAGTTTCTGATTGGCTAATCCTACTCCAATAGAATACTTTCATTTAAGTAAAGCTTTTTCTGGTTGTTGATTGGCTATTTATAAATGTCTCAGTATTTACATTATTGTTGCTTCAAGAACGACTAGTAGCATTATTAAACTTTCTTACTCATTATTGTCTCAAGGTTACCTCTTTGGTAGCAACTTTTAACCTATTATTCTCACAGCTCCTACATTATTAAATTACGTAATACATTCAGATAACATTATTACATGTATACAATAATATAAACATATACAATGACTGTAATATACACTTTTTATGTATTGTTACATACACATATTGCTTTAAGACGTGCTGTTATTGAATTTATATTATATAATTTGACTGAAATCATTTAAATGTTAAAAATACTGCCTCAATATGTTTTTCTGAAATCCAGTTAGAATTTTCCCTGCTCACAACCTTTTAAGGGACAGTGGGACTGAATTTTCTTTTTTAATTTTAAAGCTATTTACTTTAAAATTGTCACACTTAATATGAGTAAACGAAGAAATGTCTGCTCAAAATCCCAAATTTCTAGCACAAAATTTTTTTAAGATAATAGAATTAAATTTGTTAAATTATTGCAAAGCTGCACATTTTCTGCAACTGCCTTGCGCATTCACATTTGTCTAAGAATTATAATAGTGGTATTTTCGTATACTTTAGTACAGTTAAAATAAATTTAAAGATTTGATTGAAGTTATTATTTGTATAAAAATAAAGTTTTGTTTTTATGAAGTTGCTACTGCAAAACTTGTTCTTGTTTTTCGGTATAAATTAAATTGTTGTGAACCAATGAATAAAGCAATCGTAAAATACATGCTTGAATATTTAGATAGCACATATGAATTTATGTCTACAAATTTGCATATAAGTCAGAGAAAAACTGAAATGTAAGGAATAGTCTTCAGCGCAAAAATATAAAACTGAGAAAACAGCACATACAGAAAGGAGAAGTGAGAAAGTTCGTTTGGGGTTAAAAAAACAGCGATGGGTGGTTTAAGTATGTCGCCGGGCTTCTAAAAACAGCGGATCGTGAAAGACGTTATTTAAAATGGTTCACAGGTGTCCATAGAATATTTATACGATATAATTAAAAAATCTAATGTGTTACACTCACATGACTTTCTCTACTCTTGTACAAACTATTTTTACAAACGGTTATTCTCCATATGCTTCATGTTAATCTTATTGCTAATTTTCTTGTAGATGCAAAAGGGAATTGGTAGGCTTTAAGCGATAGTCAAATATTTTAAGAGCTTGTTGTTATGTAGAGATTTCCACTCTCTTTGCATTACCAAGACAAAAAAAGGAATAAGGAATTCCCATTTGAGAAAGAGTATAAGTATTGGAAAATTTAAGGGAATAACAAGCAATATCTTGAAAATGGTCCACTCAACAAAAACAATGTATATGACATAAGTTGTGTATTTTAACGCGATCTACATTTTTGTGTAGTGAACGTTTGTCTATCTCTTATGGTTTAGCAGTTACGCAAAAGTCGTTCTCAAAGAAGAATACTTTGGAGACATTCCCAGAAAATTCAATGTATGCATTTTTTGTCATGAAAGTATCTTAAGTATATGATATTTTAATCAAAATCGTTATACCCATTTTTGAGAAAGTTTAAAATTTTCCAAAAATATTCCATGCGGTGGGGGATTTTCTTGAAAAGCTTTGTGTCGCATCTCTGGAAAATACTGAACCTAAATACCAAGTTTGGTGTTTATCCGACTGTTCGTTTCTGAGTTATGCTGTTCACATACAGACACACACACGGACATGTTTCGAAAAATGCTTTTTTGGATTCAGGAGGCCTCAAAACATATATTTCCGGTAAAATCTCGGTATCGAGTTTTTGAGTGGAATGTAATACTTTCCCTACTTACTATACGTAGTAGAGAATGTAAATCATTTGTAAATGTAAACTATGAATATAGCCCAAAATATTTTCATTTCCAATTCACCTATAAGCTCCAATGTGTCGCAGTTCATTTTAAAAGGGGCGTTAACAACTTAGCAATTGCACATTACTTCCGTTATCTGCGTGCTAACAAGTTCTGACAAGGAGGAGTCTTGAGAGTTTGTCGTGTGACGGTGTCGTCGCGAATGACACCCTTGGCAGCCTGGGTAGGGAGGGCGGAAGATCAGAAGCTTTCACACGTAATGAGTTTCAGTAATGGGGTTTTCAGCGCAATTTACCGGTCGACCGATATTACACACACCGCTATGCATTAAGGGTAGCCGGAGGGAAATGAAGCTTTGGCATCTCTAGTTACCTGCATGAGGCAACAACAGCCGGCAGCGGTTAATTTTCTTCATTATGTCCCACATCGCAAATAGTGTAAGTGATCACCTGCCGTCATCGACAACTGCTGATGTATGCATGAGAGTATGCTCAAGGTGAATACTTTGTTTATCACTCGATGTATCCTTTACAATCACGCAGACATAATAAAGGGTCTTTTAACAAGAGCGTCCTATCTGATAGCTGCCGTTGTTATTGAGTTACAGCAGTCATTTTTTTCAAGTGGTTACAGTTGTTATTGACAAATAGCCATGGAAGGTGACAGCATTCAGCAATGCGTAGAAATTGTGAAAATTTATTATTAAAATGGATTATCTGTTCGTCAAACCTTCCGTGTATTGCATAAAGTTTACGGTGTGCATAATCGTCCCTACGAGAGAACGATTCGGCGTTTGATCGATAAATTTGAAAGAAGTGGTTCTGTCAGCGATCAAAGAACGCCTGTACGTAATCGACGTAAGCGCTCCAACGAAAACATAGGCGCAGTTCGTGAGAGTGTACGCGAGAACGTAAACAAATCAATTGCTCGTTGAGCGCAAGAATCGCGGCTTTCGCGGACCACAACTTGGCGAATTCTGCATCTGGACTTGAGGTTTCACGCTTACAAAATGGTGTTAACTCAAGAACTAAAGCCCAACGACCGTAGGTTGCGCCGTGTATTCGCTGACTGGGCCATGGAGCAATTGGAAGCTAACTCGGATTTTTGTCGAAAAATCATCTTCAGCGACGAAGCCCACTTTTGGATGGATGGTTGTGTTAACAAACAAAATTTCCGCTATTGGAGCAATCACTATCCAATGCAGATTCAAGAACGACCACTTCATCCCCAAAAGGTTACTGTGTGGTGTGGATTTTGGTATCGTGGAATCATTGGTCCATATTTTTTCCAATATGAAGATAGAGAAGCTCTAACTGCCAATGAGAAGGGACTATTTTGGCCTCAATTGGATGGTATGGATCTCAGAAACATCTGGTTCCAGTAAGATGGTGCCACATGTCATACTCCTCTCGAAACAATCGATCTTTTGAAGGAGAGGTTCAGAGGTTTCATCATTTCCCTGGTGGTGATGTTAACTGGCCCCCGAGGTCATGTGTTTTAACGCCGTTGGATTACTTCTGTGGGGTTATGTTAAATATCGAGTTTATTTCAACAAACCTGAAACAGTAAATTATCTTATGAATAACATCACGCATGTTATTCGTGAAGTTGTGCCTAATTTACGTTCTTCTGTCATTGAAAATTGGGTCAACCGTATACACGAAACCCAACGAAGTCGCGGCGATCACTTAACTGATGTTCTCTTCCACACGTAATGACATTAATTATGTTCCAAAATAAAAAAGAAATAAACCTCTATCATTTATAGAACGTGTTTTATTTAAGTTCAAAGATAGGACAATCTTGTTGAAAGAACCTATAGTTATTATGTATCCTTCTTCCTGTATGTTTCTCTTCTAATGTATTTTTTAATTAAGAATTACCATTTCAGTAAGTAAATAAATCGATTAATTAGCTTCCTGGAGACCTGGTATATTCTGTCTCAGTCAAGAACGATCCTATCGTAAACAAGTTGGAGCAGACTCAACCGGCCACGTGTTTAACGTACACTGTCGTGCATAAAAAGTGGACCAATCCCCTAAACCGCCATACTGTTTTTCTCTCCGTAAGGTTTCCACCTTCAGGTAACCATCTGTGATGCACTACCTGACAGTATCAGTTCTCTATATGACTGGCCTAAAAGCAAATCAGGGACATACTAACTAACCAAAGAATGATGCTTATAATCCATGTGAAATGAAGGGGTGATTCGGATACCGCCTGACAAAGTACATTTTTACAAAAGTTATGCAGCTCAGATCGGAGTGTAAGGAAGAGGGTCAAGAGTGAGAGGGGAAGGGTTAGTGGCTTAGGGGCTAGGCAGAGTGTCCCTACAATTGGCACACGAAGAAAGGCTAAACCAATTAAAAATACTTCGGTCTTCTAGAGGAAGGGGGTGAGGAATTATTTGCATGCGTAGTTAACGATAGCTACGACATTTACATATACGAGAGCTTTCATCAGCGACATGTAGAGGAAGGTTAAAATTGTTGCCACTGATAAACGGCATTTAGGGAATGGTAGTATAGCATGAAAATATAAGGTTTAAGTTGTAATGTACGCTTCGGAAGTTTTACTATACTTTGAGGAAGGTAAAATATCCTACTAATCCCGTGACTAGAATTATGCTCAAAAACAGAGATGATCTCGCTGCTAGGGAGTGGGGCTGTGCTTGTCAGTACCAACATAAACAGCTTCGTCCCAGTAGAGATGTGTGCACATAAGTTTTGCAACATCGACTGTGGAGCGCTAACTTCTTGATCGAGTACTACATTGCCAATAATTATTAAATCTACATGTTAAAGAATTACTATTATCGCGTAGTAGCATAAGCTTACGTTTCGGAGTTCCTTTGTTAAGCATCGCGAAACAATGCACTATGGTTTGCCTCTCGCCACTTCTTAACGTTGCCGGTCCTCGTAGCCGTGGTCGCTGGAGTGTATAGCTTCGGCGCTCTGTCAAGCTGAGGGTCGCGGGTTGAATCCCGCCATGGGCATCGGTGTTTTTGTGTGTGTAATTGCGGTAATAAGCATTAAAACACAGTAATCATAATTTGATCCATGATGATAATCTGACAGCTTTTAAACTACATATACAAGTATTCTGGATTTGTGAAGTATGCGAGAGACGTAGGAAATAGTATTAAACATCAGAAGCGACTCTCAGTTAATCAATAAATCTGAATCAGCTTTCACCTCGACACCTACTTTGTTTCGAGATGGCCGTATGATATTTGGAATACCACTTATGTATTACACAATTGTTTCATTAGTAATACAAATATACGCTGCATATTATTTAACAGCAATAGGTTAACACTGTACAACTGCGCCTGTTTTCAATTCAGTCTCTATGCTTATGTGCGTATCTGTTGTAAACATTCCTTTCAGAATTCACGAGCCTATCTGTGGTGTATGTGCAGGATACGGAGAAATGAATCTAGACATTTGAAGACTGCTCTCTCCCCGAAACTAATTCGCGCTGAGCAGGCTACTTACACTGCTCTACTTCTTAGAGACGGTGAGTGTGCGAAAACAAATAAAATAAAACACCCATGAGCTTCCCTCCACCAATCAGCGGTCCAAGAGCGTTCCTTCTCACTGTTTCTCTCTCTCTTTCTTCCCTCCCATATGTTTACAATAGGATCGTTATTGGTTGAGACAGAGTATAGTAAACACTAGGGGACGAACTACGTGTGTATGACAGTTAACTTCCCACACCAGGTATGAATAACCCGAGTACGGTAACCAAAATGGAAACCAAAACGGCAACGTAAATCGATGGTCATATCGATCACAAAGGGAAAATCGCGTTTGCGTATTGGGATTTTATTTACTTTTAGCTGACCAATGACGTCTTTTTTACTTTCTCTACTACGTACAGTAAATAGGGGAAGTATTGTATTCCACCCAAGAATTCGATACCAAGATTTCATTGGAAATGTATGTTTTGACGCCTCCTGAATCCAAAAAAGCTATTTTTGGAAACATGTCCGTGTGTCCGTCTGTGAACAGCATAACTCAGAAATGAACACTCGGATAAACACCAAACTTGGCATTTAGGTTCAGTATCTTCCAAAGATGCGACACGAAGGATTTCAAGAAAATCCCCCACCACAGATTACCCTTTACATGAAACATTTTTCGAAAATGTTAATTTTCTCAAAAATGGCTCTAACGATTTTGATTAAATTACCATAAATTTAAGATACTTTCATGATAAATAAAATATATATCTTGAATTTTCTGGGAATGTCTCCAAAAGTGTTGTTCGTTGTGAAGGACTTTTGCATAACTGGTAAACCATAAGAGATAGACAAAATGTTACCACACAAAAAACGTAGATCGCGTTAAAATACACAATTTATGCCATATACATTTTTTTGTTGAGTGAACCATTTTCAAGATATTGCTTGTTATTCCCTTAAATTTTCCAATACTTATACGTTTTCTCAAATGGGAACGCGTTATTCATTTTTTTTTGTCCTGGTAATGCAAAGAGAATGGAATACTACACATAGCAACCAGCTCTTAAAATATTTGATTATCGCTTAAAGCCTACCAATTCCCCTTGCATGTACAAGAAAATTAGCAATAAGATTAACATATCGATATCTCCAATAACATGAAGCATATGGAGAATAAGCAGTTGTAAAAATAGTTTGTACAAGAGTAGAGAAAGTCATGTGAATGTAACACATCAGATTTTTCCAGCTGATTCCAATTCAGCCAGCATAAAGTTCTTTGTTGTTCTTTGGTAATTTATACCGGTTTTTTTCTGTTATTTGTAGTTTTTTAAATGAAACCTTCTAGGCGCGGTAGCGCAAATTGACCTGGATCAGACGAAAAGTGAAACGTATGAGTTGGTCTGATCGAGAAACTCCAACTGACAGTTGTGAAGAGAGAGAGAGAGAGAGAGAGAGAGAGAGAATCATTTCTACTCTCTCCGTCGCATACGTCATAGACAGTCTACGCGCATGCGCCGTGTGTACTATGTTAATACGTAGCATAGGGAACCAGTAAACGCTTGCATGTTATACTGTACATTAGCTGAATATGTTGTAACATTATTATTGCATTAGCGAGCTTACTGTTTTAAATGAAGTAACGTTTTAAGGTGATCGTGTATTGGTGTTTTTAGACCATTATTCCGTTCCGTATAATCCTCTTTCCACAGTTATTTTTCTTTCATAAAAGATCTGGACAAAATGCCAATGATTATGAATGGTGGTTTTAACATCAACTTCAACTCAGACGAAGCTCAATCTCTGATAACATTTTTGGATGAAAAATTCAACTTAGAATTGAACAGTGACAAAACTTAATCTACAACCAATTCATGCACTTCCATCGACACAGTATTCTCTCTATTTAAAAAACATACAGTTTAAGTTATTTGTATTATACTTCAGCTATCATAAACCCACAATTTCTTTCTTAGAGTATGAATTAATGGAAACTATTGAATAAAAGGAATACTTCATTTAAGTAAGAGAGATTTTTCTCATTAAAATTCCACATAACCATTTCATAATCCCGAAATAAAACCGTCAAAAAATGCTAGAACCTAAGAAGCTTCACTTCTAACCTCGAGAGTCTCACATATTCTTTTTTTCTACTGGTTTTAGGTAATATCCAGTTTTGAGTTGCATATAAACAAACTACAGATGACCCTTTCACTAAAAGAACCAACTCTCGATGGATATAAGAGTGTCACGATCCGAGGTTAGGACGCACGTATGCTAGAATTTCTTCCAGTATCATGTTCCCAGCTTGCGATTAGAGAGAGCACTAGCGGCTGTTTCATGTCACGGCCGCTAGTATAATTCCTACAGCGAAGAGTCTAATATGCACAATATGGATTTAATATGCCCTGTCCGGGAACGAGAAAGAGAAAGTTAAAACTTGACCAAGTCTTCTTTTCCGTTCCTGGAGTCCGAGAAAGCTTCCCATCATTTGTGAACGCTCCCATTTAAATACATGTACAGTACGTGATCAAAAGTATTAGGACACCTGGCTGAAAATGACGTACAAGTTCGTAGCGCCCTTCATCGGTAATGCTGGAAGTCAATATGGTGTTGGCCCAACCTTAGCCTTGATGACAGTGTTCACTCTCGCAGGCATACCTTCAATCAGGTGCTGGAAGGTTTCTTGGGGAATAGCAGCCCATTATTCACGGAGTGCGGAACTGAGGAGAGGTATCGATGTAGGTCGGTGAGGCCTGGCACGAAGTTGGCGTTCCAAAACATCCCAAAGGTGCTCTATAGGATTCAAGTCAGGACTCTGTGCAGACCAGTCCATTACAGGGATGTTATTCTCGTGTAACCACTCCGCCACGACCGTGCAGTATGAACAGGTGCTCGATCGTGTTGAAAGATGCAATCGCCATCCCCGAATTGCTCTTCAATAGTGGGAAACAAGAAGGTGCTTAAAATATCAATGTAGATCTGCGCTGTGATCGTACCACGCAAAACAACAAGGGGTGCAAGCCCCCTCCAGAAAAAAACACGACCACACCATAACACCACCACCTCCGAATTTCACTGTTGGCACTACACACGCTGGCAGATGACGCTCACCGGGCATTCGCCATACCCACACGCTGCCTTCAGATCGCCACATTGTGTACCGTGATTCTTCACTCCACACAACGTTTTGCCACTGTTCAATCGTGTAATGTTGACGCTCCTTACACCAAGCGAGGCGTCGTTTGGCATTTTCCTGCGTGATGTGTGGCTTATGAGCAGTCGCTCGACCATGGAATCCAAGGTTTCTCATCTCACGCCTAACTGTCATAGTACTTGGAGTGGATCCTGATGCAGTTTGGAATTCTTGTGTGATGGTCTCATAGATATCTGCCTATTACTCTTTACGACCCCCTTCAAATTTCGGCAGTCTCTGTCAGTCAGGTCGGCCTGTACGCTTTTGTGCTGTACATGTCCCTTCACGTTTCCACTTCACTATCACATCAGAAACAGTGGACCTAGGGATGTTTAGGAGTGTGGAAATCGCGCCTACTGATTTATGACACAAGTGACATCCAATCACCTGACCACGTTCGAAGTCCCATTCTGCTGTTTCATGATGTCTAATGACTACTGAGGTCGCGAATAATGAGTACAAGGCAGTAGGTGGCAGCACAATGCACCTAAGATGAAAAACGTATGTTTGTGGGGTGTCCGGATACTTTTGATCACATAGTGTATTTCAATCTTGTTCTCGTTCTGGTTACCGTTCTTGGTTGTCGCGAACCAGCCTTAACTCCAGCACTGTGGTTTGTGTACTACAGAAACCAAAAGCGTCATCTGTCCCTTCTGAACAGAACAGTGAGAGATGTGTAATCTACAAACTTTATAATTTCGCCACTTAAGATAAAGACATCATGGTCAATGGAGGGAAAAGCCGAGCCTTCTCCTTTCTTCTCTCTCTTCTTTCCGAGATTTGTATTCTTGTTCCGCACATTAGGATCTCTTGCTCAGTGCTGCTGTAAATTGCACTGATAATAATAATAATAATAATAATAATAATTTAATAATCTATCTCCTTTCTAGTTAACTAAAGCCTACATTTGCCTTCGTGCAGACAACTTTTATCTTTACAAGGGTAGGATAATTCCCAGGAATTCCCGACCGGGATTTGAACTAGAACCTCGGGTTGAGAACACCGTTGAGTTGGTCACTTTATGCTTAAAATGGGAAAGATTAAACGTGCAACAGATAATAATGGCTAACGCTAGAAGATATTCGGCCTAAATTCTGTATTTTAATGAAAGATAATACATTTCTCTTCTAGTACATTTTAGTCTATTCTTTAAGACTTCAGTTACAGAAAAGAAAATAATAATGGAGAGAACTTCACCGGCTGTTTACGGAAAGTAACTTGAATGTATACTATTTATTTCATTTGAAATAATTTGGGATATAGATGTGACAATCACAATCGTTACCGCAGTTTTTGAAAAAAGAAAAAAAGCACTTTCTTCATGTGAAAGATTATTTGGGGTGATGAAATCCCATAAGTTAAGCAGGTCGACACACACTATCCAAGATATGGGAACTCTATGAATAGGTCTGAAAAAAAGGAAAGGAAGAGAAACAAAAAGAAAAGCAAGCACAACAATTATACTTAACTATTCAAAGTGCTTCAAAAGTGGCGTAATGTAGACGGAATATAAAAATAGAATGTAACTTAGGCTTATTTAATATAAATTGTGCACCTATTTTAACAATATCTACAGTTTTACTTTCTCTATTACTTATCAATTGCAAGTACAGGAAATATTGCTTTCCACCCAAAAATTCGATGCGCAGATTTCAGTGTAAATCCTTGTTTAAGGATACACTGAATTCAAAAAAGCAGATTTTAAAAAAGGTTCACGCGCGCGCGCATGCGTGTATGTATGTGTGTGTGTCTGTAAATAGCATGATTAAAAACGAAAAGTCGATTAAACACAATTTGGCATTTAAATTTAAGATTTCCAAGGATACAACACGAAGATTATGAAGAAAATTTCCCTAACCCTAACCACCATTTATATGGAAAATATTTCGTTATTTTTTATTTTCTCAAAAATGGCTCTAAGCTATTTTGATTAAAAGTCCATGTTTAAGCCGTTTTCAAAACAAATAAAATGCATATCCCGAATTTTCTGGAAACAGCCTCTAAAGTCCCCTTTACTCTGAATCACTTTTAGATAATTCGTAAACCGTAAGAGATAGACAAAATTTTACTATATAAAAGATTATATCTCGTTAAAGCTCACAATTTATGCCAAATAAAACTTTGTGTCGTTACCCATTTCCGATATTCTTTGTTATTGGTTTGAATTTTGAGATACTTTATAGCTTTCTCAGCTGCAATTCGCTATTCTTTTTTTTTTACTTTCTCTACCACGTATAGTAAGTAGGGGAAGTATTGTATTCCATCCAAAAATTCGATACCGAGATTTCACCGGAAATACATGTTTTTTTGAGACCCCCTGAATCCAAAAAAAATCATTTTTGGGAACATGTCCGTGTGTGTGTGTGTGTGTGTGTGTGTGTGTGTGTGTTTGTCTGTGTGCCTGTGTACAGTATAACTCAGAAACGAACAGTCGGATAAACACCAAACTTGGTATTTAGGTTCAGTATCTTCCAGAGATACGACACGAAGGTTTTCCTGAAAATCCCCAACCCCAGATTACCCTTTACATGGAACATTTTTTGGAAAATTTTAATTTTCTCAAAAATGGCTCTAACGATTTTAATTAAAATATCATATGTTTAAGATATTTTCATGACAAATGAAATGTATATTTTGAATTTTCTGGGAATGTCTCCAAAAATATTCTTCATTGTGAACGACTTTTACATAACTGGTAAACCATAAGAGATAGACAAAATTTTACTACACAAAACATGTAGATCGCGTTAAAATACACAATTTATGTCATTTACATTTTTTTTGTTGAGTGAATCGTTTTCGAGATATTGTTTGTTATTCCCTTAAATTTTGCAATACTTGTACTTTTTCTCAAATGGAAATTCGTTATTCATTTCTTTTTTGTCCTGGTAATGCAAAGAGAATGGAATACTCCACATAGCAACCACCTCTTAAAATATTTGACTATCGCTTAAAGTCTACCAATTCCCCTTGCATCTACAAGAACATTAGCAATAAGATTAACCTCTCGATTAACATGAAGCATATGGAGAATAAACGTTTGTAAAAATTGTTTGTACAAGAGTAGAGAAAGTCATGTGAGTGTAACACAGATTTTTTTCGTGTTCAGGCAAAGAAAACTAAATTTCAAAGCCATCGCACACCGACCTGCTTTGAAAACATTTGACTATGACTTTAGTTTATTGTTATTCCTTCTTGTACCTACAACGAAATGAGTAAATCAGTAATGAAGGTTTATCTGTATTAACAAGCGGTAGGTTGACGAACAAGATTTTGTATGAATAATTTGTAGACGAGTGAGTAGAGAAACTCCTGTGAGTGTAAAACATAAGATATTACTGTATTTTTTGCCTTCGTCTTGCGCCTTGAATAGTGTTTAATTTAAATGAAATTTGATATTCAGACTTTTCGTTTCTAGTTACACCGTGTGAGCGCACACATAGACCACATATCATAAAAGCGTACACACGTTTTTTTCTCCAAAACTGCTTTTTAATTTGAGATCCTCAAAATGTATACTTCTAGAGAATATTTTGGTCAGTGCACTAGCTTCATGAGGATAGACTGATTGTGCACAAAAATTCAGTTCTCGTTTGTCACTTGATTAAGGCGGTGGTGCACGCAATGACACAAATGCTCAAAACAGGGCTTAATGACACAAATCCTCTCAAATGCGGATTTATTGGCTGAAGCGTGGGCATCCAGTGCTTAATGTGTGTACCCTCACGATCTGAATAATGTACAAGTCGGCGATTTTGGAGCCCATTGCAGGGTAGTAAAGCCTAGGAGCTGAGCAAATCGTTCGTTTCTGCACTACGCAGTAATAGGAACTGCATTACCGAGTGAATATTTCAGACTTTGCGAACGTAGGATCGAGGGGGATTTTTGCCCCATTTATACTGTTACATGCTGGGTGGATGGCCTAAAATTTTACATGAAAATTAAATTAATTTTGAGTACCCAGCACGTACATTGAGGGGACGTATACTTACTTGGCTGCGGAGGACCGAAACGTGGTGTGGAGTTCAAGAGGAAGGCGTGGGTTTTTACTGTACAAAGTCCATAATACAAATCTACTCACACATTCCTAGATTTATTTCCCAAACGTTTCGTGTCCCTACATTATTAAAAATGGAAGGTGGGAGGAGAGGTTCACCGATCCAAAGCCCGGCTTTCACATGCGGTCCGTTTCTCACGGAATTCTAACTGACACAGACACTATATCTCCTACTACTCGTGGCTAGCAAAGCTACCAGTCAAGAGTGACGTAAACAACAATGCGTCTGGTAATGACAATGTAGAACAATAATGTAACCCCGCAAATTATTAATACGCCACAATGTGCCGCCTTTAACATCTCAGATGATATCGGCGAATTTTTACTTTCTCCACTACGTATAGTAAGTAGGGGAAGTATTATATTACACCCAAAAATTCGATACCGAGATTTCACCGGCAATACATGTTTTGGGACCCCCTGAATCCAAAAAAGCATTTTTGGAAACATGTCCGTGTGTGTGTCTGTGAACAGCATAACTCAGAAACGAACAGTCGGATAAACACTAAACTTGGTATTTAGGTTCAGTATCTTCCAGAGATGCGACACGAAGGTTTTCAAGAAAATACCCCACCCCAGAGTACCCTTTACATGGAACATTTTTCGAAAATTTTAATTTTCTCAAAAATGGCTCTAACGATTTTGATTAAAATATCATATGTTTAAGATATTTTCATGACAAATAAAATGTATATCTTGAATTTTCTGGGAATGTCTCCAAAAGTATTCTTCATTGTGAACGACTTTTGGTAAACTGGTAAACCATAAGAGATAGACAAAATTTTACTACACAAAAGATGTAGATCGCGTTAAAATACACAATTTATGTCATATACATTTTTGTTGTTGAGTGAACCATTTTCGAGATATTGCTTGTTATTCCCTTAAATGTTTCAATACTTATTTTTTCAAAAGGGAATTCGTTATTCAATTTTTGTCTTGGATATGCAAAGAGTATTAATCTGTGGAAAAGGGAATAGTGCTGCATCTAGCAACCAGCTATTAAGAGATATGTATATGCTTAAAGGCTACTGTATTTCCAAATTGCCCTTGTAAATATATTTTCCCCTTACATCTACAAGAAAATTAGCAATAAGGTAGAGTCTGCAAATGTTTACCTCGATTAACATGAAGTAGATAGAGAATAAGCGTTTGTAAAAATAGTTTGTACAAGAGTAGAGAAAGTCATGTGAGTGTAACACATCAGATTGTTTTTTATGTCCTGAATATGCAAAGAGAATGGAATGCGCCACATAGCAACCAGCTCTTAAAAGATTTGACTATCGCTTAAAGCCTACCATATTCCCCTTGCACCTACAAGAAAATTAGCAATACGATGAACATCTCGATTAGCATGAAGCATATGGAGAATAAGCGTTTGTAAAAATAGTTTGTACAAAAGTAGAGAAAGTCATGTGAGTGTAACACATCAGATTTTTACCTTTGTAACAATTCCTTATCCACAGTGATATTCACTCATTTTTCAGTTGGGTGGTGTTACTTTGGGTAATTACATTAAATTCACAAACACATTCACACACTCATTCAAAACTCCCAGAGTCTAGACACGATAGGGAATAATTCTGGCTAAAGAGAAATCCTCACCCTCCAGCCAGGAATCGAACCCGAACCTCTGGATTTGAAGGCTAGCATGCTAACCACCAAGCTACAAAAGCGGTTAAGAGGGGGTTTTTTGTGAAGTGTTGGGATTTCTCCAATTGCAGACGCAGCCTAGCTGCACTGACCAAATAAATATCTAGCACTCAAATGATGCGTCATATCAGTCTCGAACCCAATACCTTAGCATCTGTCCAGATATAACAAGTTATTAGTTTCTGTAATAGGAATCTGCTTATTACTGTGGTCTTCCGTGGTCTTGGGGTGCCATGCTAGCCTCTAGTTCCCTAGGTCGCAGGTTCAAACCCGGCGGAGGGCAATGGATTTTTTTTAGGCGTAAAAATCCCTTCGTTAGGGAAGTAAAGACGGTTTCGTATCCTAGATTTACGGCACGTAAAATAACCTCAAGCCTGATAATGAGACCTCTGAGCAAACTTTCCGAACTTTCACGCCCAATATGTGATTTATGAAGAACTGACACATTTATTTCTTTAATAATTCTGCTCGAAATTCACTCATGCCCCACTTTTAGCACCAAATTAAGCAGAATGTTCTGGAGTTTCGATTGCCCGTCGCTAGATGCGCAGATGTTCATGTTTTATTCGTAATTGTTAGTTTGAGATTTTGTTCTAGTCAACGTGAAAATGGAGTACACATTAAATGAACGACTCTTCCTTATAAAGCAATACTGGATTACTAATTCAATTACAGCTACTCAAACGGCATATCGGAGAGAATTTGGTGTTCGAAATCCTCCCCAAAGAAACACAATACTGGAACTAGTAAACAAATTGGAAACAATTGAATCTATGGGTGAAAAGGGCAAAACTCGTTCATCTAGGCTTCCCACGGTTCTTGTTGACGTAAGAGCACGACTAGATCAGTCACCCAAAAAATCATGAAGACGTTTGTCGCAGGAGACAGGGTACAGCTATTTAATGTGTCAGAGAGTTGTGAAAAGTACAGGCCTAAAGCCTATAGGATTACGGTTGTCCATCAGTTACAGCAACCAGATAAGGATAGACGACTGAATTATTGTCGTTGGTTTTAGACGTTCATTTTGCAAAATCCATTTATCCGGCTAAGTGAACTCAAATAACTCATGCTATTGGGCCAGCGAAAATCCACATGTTATTCATGAAGCACTTATGCACCCGGGTAAAATCGGAGTTTGGTGCGCAATATATGCACAGAGGATAGTGGGACCAATTTTTTTTAAACAATGTGAACACTGCAGAGTACCAACGTATTTTCATGAAGTTTGCTGAGCAACTAGACGATATATAGCTGAGTCAAGGATATTTTCAGCAGGACGACGCTACATGCCATACATCAAGTGAATCCATGGCACTAATTGCAAGTTTCTTTGACGACCGGATAATTTCCAAGAACCTGTGGCCACCGAGATCTCCGGATTTGACATCGCTGGACTGCTTCCTATGGGATTACTTAAAAGACAGGATTTATACCACACGTCCCCAGACATTGGACGATCTGTAGCACAACATTACACAAGAGATTCAAGCTCTTGACTACAGAGTTCTCCAACGAATGGCCAATAACTTGGAACGACGTGTTGAGTTGCGCCTTATGCAGGATGGAGGACATTTTCAACATTTGCTATAGAGGTAAATAATCTCCCAAAATTCCTCTGCATTTCAGGTTTAATAAGTTGTCGCTATCATAACTCGTTTTGAAACAATTAAAGAAATAAATGTATCAGTTCTTCATAAATCACCCTGTATAATGGGACGCTAAGGACCATAGTAGTTAAAGAGCGTCCATAAATAAAATTCAATTTTATTTTTGCTCATTACTGGCGGCGGTGTGTAGAGAGGCTTACTACTTACATTCTAGCTGATTGCTAGCAGTCTTCAGTAATGACGCCTACAAGAGCAGAATATCCTCGAGATTTGTGGATCAATGTGCTTTTTCTTTGTCGACACAGAATGTCTTAGCCTTTTAGTTTCCCATTTCTGCGGGGTAATAAATAGTGTCTATCTAATTAATCAGAGGGCCGAGATCGAAAATCGACAGTGGTGCGTCGTCTGGATAAGATATTTCCGGAGTTTTCCCTTGTCTTACAAAAACTAAATCTCGAAAATTTTGAGCTCTTAAATACGTATTCGATCAATCGTCAACATTGCATCTACTTTGCACATAATTCTTCTAACTATGCAGCGTGATTCATTTAGGATTCTAACAAGCAGAGTGTTGGTTACCGGTATAAACTGGGGCATGTTATTGCCTAATGTGACACAGCAAACTTAATACGAATATGTTCTTTGAGTAAAATTAACGCACTGGAACATAGGCATCCTACGCTTGTGCTGTTAAAGCAAGTTTTCACAGCCCTATATTGACCCTGTCTATCGTACAGCTTCATTTGAGAAATGCGTGATAATGCCGGGAGGAATACGACGATGACTGTTGTAATTTACAGCACGTATATTCCTCAAATTCAGAAGCGTTATTAATGGTTATCAGGCACTGTGTACGAAGCAATAAAAACCATACCTATTAAATATCACAGTGATTTACTGCTAATGCGTAGCCCGTTTCTCTCTTTTTCAGTCCGCATTGAAACTCAGTGGAATAGAGCACACCGTATTTACAGCAATATTGCTCCAATTTCTTTGTTTATAAAAACAGTTTCTATTCTCCTATAACCGAATAATTTCTCCAATACATACGATGTGTACATCAAAGCAGTAAATCATGAGAAAAAGGTAAAGCTTTCAATCTAAGTGTACTAGTCAGACACAAAAATGTAATAATGGAAACTACAGTATATGTAGTTTGTTCATAATAAAATAAATGAAACGCTTAATCCTTCTAAACAGAAATAAAATTATGATGTTCATTAACCACTAACAATTTCTTTAATTTTATTGCATGATTCTGAGATTATATTGCAGTAAATCTCTGGTGCTTCTGAAATCTCATCTTCTCCAGCAGCTTCTCCATGTTATTTCCTCGCAAGAGAAACGTGCTCCCACGTAGTTATCGAGTTCGAAATCACGCTCTGTCACTAAAGACACACGTGCAACACGAGGTAGAGATAGAACGGAACCGTGCCTTCAGCAAAATGACAGTAGCAAAGACCTAACTTAACTCCCAGCTACCTTTGAGCTTCCCATATCTCATGTACATTCTTTCTTACTTTTCTATAAAACAGACTGCGTTCTTCAAAAATAATCTGTTGGTTCTAAACGTCACTAACACGGTGAAGTGACAGAGAATTTAGTTGAGACTCTGAAATAGAAAAGGGAATAATGTATTTAACACATATAAGATGAAAGGTTCGAAAATGGCTCTAACAATTTTGATTAAAATAATAGGTATATATTTAAAATATTTAAATGACAAATGAAATGTATGCAACTTATAAGATGCAAGGTTCTAAAATGTATTTAACGAATTTGCTTAAAGTGCTATATGTTTCAGATACACGACAGATAAAATGTATATCTTAAATAGCCTGTGAAGTTGTGACCATTCTGTATATTACTTGGAATGAAAGATCCACTACTTTTGTCTTGTTACTTACCTACTCTACTACGTACTTACAGTAAGTAGAGCAGGCGTTATATTCCATATGATACCGCAGTTATTGGCAGGGATATATAAATAATTAATTAAAGAAATGACAGTAAGAGTTGCAATAAATGATTTCTATATATTAAATCAATGTATAATATAATAAGCCTGAGTGAAACTATTGGTCCGGAGAAAAAGTCATTAGCGAGTCATGTTAAGGAAAGTCATTAGTAAAC
Organism: Deroplatys truncata; assembly: GCA_030765065.1. Classification (NCBI taxonomy): domain Eukaryota; kingdom Metazoa; phylum Arthropoda; class Insecta; order Mantodea; family Mantidae; genus Deroplatys; species Deroplatys truncata. The sequence goes on along the minus strand of CM060977.1, from coordinate 151,039,722 downwards.
AGTCGAGTAGTGAACGTATTAGCATAAAGATTCCTGGAATGCAGTTAGAGGTTGAGTTCACCACGTTTACAAAGTCACATAGACAGGAATTCTGTAAATTAGAAAGGGAATTAAATTCTTAGATTCGAGCAAGGCACTGGAAACAGATACGCATACGTAGGGTTTTTGGGATTGGACCGAATAAGTAGAAATGCTGGTAGGGGCAGCGATAGGTAGGCGGAGCTAAGTTAAGAAAACAGCGTGCATTCTAAATCAGACTTGCCTAATCTTACTTATTTACTTATTAAATCGTACCTTATGTGACGACGCTTGTGATTACTCTGTGGATTTAGCTTCATTTTGTGTAGCGCTCAGTGACGCGCTTGAGTTAGAAAGATTTAGCGGCAATTGCGAGGGACATTTCCGAGTAACATTTCTGCAACTTGCGGCAACTGGCGCTTCGTGTAATTATTATTCTAGAAGTAGTTTAATTATTTAATTTAATAGTCGGCGACTCTGTTCAAACAAAATATTTGAGTCAACGTTAAAATTTATCAGCTAACTGAACTGGTATTATCCTTTCACACTACATCCACGCATACCCTGAAACAAACAACTCATAGCTACACCACTGAAGCAGCTGGCGGATAAGATACCGCAGAACGCGATACGAGATGACAATATCGTAAAGCTCGAAAACAAAGCAGGTAACATTAATGGTTATCTAAATTGATGCAGCTTCGAGAAAGTAGTATCAAAATTTGGAGCCAAGGGTACCGCATGAAAATTGTCGCATCTACGAACGGCTTCACACCCAAAAATTCGATGTTTAGATTTCACCGGAAATACACATCTTAACGCCCCCTGAACACAATAAAGCACTTTTACAAAATGGCCCTTTTGTGTCTAGGTATGTATGTGTGTAATTGTGAACAACATAACTCAAAAACTAAATGCCGAATAAATACCAAACTTGGTATTTAAGTTAAGTATCTCCAAAATATGCAATATGAAGATTTTTAAAAATACTCATCCACACCAAAATACCCGTTACATGGAAGTTTTTGGAAAATGTTTCTCAAGAATACCTCTAATGATTTTTTTTAAAATGCCACATATAAGATATTTACATGACAAATAAAATGTATTATCTTGAATTTTCTGTGAATAACCTTTGAAGTCCTCTTCATTGGAAGAAATGTTATATAATTTCGTATACGGATGAACATAAGATATAAACAAAAATAAACTACACAAAAACTTTCTTAAAGCAGACAATCCCTTTTGTTGCATCAACCATATCTGAGATATCCGTTGTGATTGGTTTGAACTGTTCACTACTTTTGTCATTTTTTAAATTCAATTGCTTCTTGTGATGTCATGAAAAGAGTATAGAATTCCAAAGCCAGCATATAGAGACGTATGACCATCGATTCTGCTTTAGGTATCTTCCTTAAATCTACAGTGAAATCTATAATGAAACTATTTCTGCAAAGGTTATTTCGATTAACATGAAGTAGATAGAAAATTAAGCCTTCGTGGGGATAGTTTGTAGTGGCTACGAGTGTCCAGTTCTTAAAGCAATGATGCCACTCCTCCTGAGGCACTTCAGACACCAGGTTGTTATAATGTTCCTCTTCTTCATCTGATGACGAAAAAGTGATTCCACGTATTCTATCTTTAATTTTTGGAAACAAAAGGAAATCACAAGGTGCTAGGTCAGGGCTGTATGCTGAAGGGTCCTTAGGGCATCCAGATACTCAGTTGTTAGTTTTGCGTATACGACGATGCCTTGTCATGATGTAATATTAGTTTTCCTTTTGGGCTTTTTTCGCGAACTTTTTCAAACATTTGCGGTAAACAAACATTCGCGTAACAATTGACAGTAACGATATGTCTATCTTATAATGCTATATTAAATAATTTGACCCGTTTTAGTAGCGATATTTTAAACCAAATTTTAAGTGCCACATTGGAATTTTTCCAGTTTTTCTGCACCAATCAATGCATTGTTGTTTTTGATTGAGTCAGTTTATTGACTCATACCAATGCCCAATGTCGCCCGAATAAATTCATAAGATGTCCGTGGATCTTCTTCAAGCATTGCTCGAACAGCGGCAATATATTCATCAGTAACAGAAGCTCTTGGGGGTCCTTCTGGAAATTCATCACTAAATAAACGATATCTCTTTTTAATTCGCTGTACCAATTATAAATTGCTGTCTTAGATAGGACTTCTTCGCCAAGTGTATTTCTAAGCCGATCTTCACATTGTTTGGGCGTAAATGACGATTTAAAATCGAAAATAGGCATAGCCCAAAAATCTTTCTAGTCGAATACATTTTGGATGTACACAACACCTTTCCGTACATGTATATTTAAGATACAAGGTATGGTGACAATAAACAACATAAAAAGAAAGCAAAACAAAAACGAACAAGAAAACGGAAAGTAGAGATAAAATACCTTTGACTAACTGAACAAATTTGACCTAGCTTCGCGCACTTTAGCCAAGAAGTTGCCCATGTTTTTGCCGGTTCCTCTGGTTAACCAGTAGCTCCAAACATGCCAATCTCTTTCTTGATTAACAAACTATTGCAGCAAATTGAACAAACTGTATCAATCAACTCGCAAAACATTAGGAAGTAGCTGTCAAATATAAAGACATTTCATTTGCTTTTAGAAATATGGCATTCTGAAAATTGTCAGTGTCGCCCTCGTATATAAAATTAAGCGATAGGGATGGAGAAAGTCATGTAAATGTAACCCATAAAATTATTTTTATTCGCATTTTCAGTTGAAAAAAATATTAACAAAAACAACAATTTCTGTTCCACGGCATTCGCAACTAATAGGAAAGTTAATCTTAATTGTCATCCTTGAACACCTCCATGTTCATGATGTTCTAGCCTTGAAAATCCTATTAACATATTAGTCTATTGGGAATTGAGATTAAAGGCTGTGTTATAGCGTATATCTATTGAAGAAAAGTGATTTTCGCTGGCAAAGCAGTATAAAAATCGGTTGACTGATTTCCCAGTCTACCCTATAGATATGCACACAATCTTCCTTTATAATATTGGTATAGACATGAACGCTTGTGAACGTATAACAAAATCAATCCTATAATCTCATCCGGTAGTTCACTTTGAAACACGGTGAACAGCTAAACAATGTTTTGAAGCCGTTTCCGAGCCTTGCTTTCACCGAAAAGGTTTATTACAGCTCCGAACATGAAGTACTCCTTGCTTTGCACATGTCGTCGTTAACATTGTGCGTAACCACACGCCGTTGCTTGATACTTAACACACCCATAGACTATCTGATGTTCTGGCCATCACGTTTATGTAGCCGTAACGGCTCCTCCAAATATAGCGTGCCCCTCACACTCCAAGCTGAACGATACATTCTGTTACGCGCACACATAGTTATGGTTATGGTTATTAGAAAGCAGAGCAGGCACATGAAGACCTGTTGTGCTTCTGGAAACCTATGGAGATTTCGGTAGGCCAATTCCAGGCACCAGTAGGGAGGAAACGTAGAGTGCAGGACACAGAGGGCGACCAGATCCGGGGCGACAGGGGTTATTCAAAAAGAAGGAACAGATTTTAAATATTAATTTTAATGAACGACAATAGATAGCAACAAATACGACACATCATTGAATAGAGGAAAGTTCAAAGTTTTAAGCCCTCACCTATGAGTTCCATTCAGTGCCTACAGCGGCACTGGGTTTGTTTACGAGAAAATGGCAACGCTACAGGAAAAGTCGTTTTGTGTGCTGCAGTATGCAAAGAGTGAATCCATTTTTTCATTGCAGCGTGCATTTCGTTGCAAGTTCAACAAAGAGCCACCTTGTCATAAAAATTTACAATTGATACAATAGATGGTTGCGTATGCAAACGGAAACTGGTCATCCTCTCATAACAAATTGTGCTCATTTTGAACATATAAAATAAAATTTTAAACTATCCTCAATTCAGTGATGTATTGCATGTGTCGCCATCTATTGCCGTTGATTAGAAATAAATATTTAGTCTATTTCTTCTTTTTGAATAACTCTATATTACATTCTGACGCCGGTTGGACCTCCCACACGGGCGTAACTCTCACCATGGAGAGGGCTCTCTGAGGATCCGTTACACAGCGAACGCCAGGGTTGGAGTTTCTCAAATCAAAGTACACCCATGCCTCGCATGCTGTCCACTCGCCCTATCCTTTGACCGTGAAACATGACAGGGAAATGAAATGGCAGGAAATGGGGAACAGAAAAAAACTCGAACAGAGCGGAATACTTTAGTATTTTCCAAAAAGAATCGAGCCCGAAATCTCCCGAATGCAAGCCTCACACGTTACCCCGGAGAAATCTCGCTGGGTCGTCGCATGGTTACTGCGAAATTGCCACTGTTTCCACAGAACACAACTTCACTTCAAAACACTGAATATACTACGTATTTAACGTGCAAAATCAATTTTCCTCAGGTGCTCTCTTCCTTGTTGATTTTAGATATACATTTCTATGACTATTATAAGAGCAGTAAAACAAGAATGTAATCCAAAAGCAGAAAATTTATTTGTTGTATTTCAAAAAAAATAATAACTTGGCAACTTTTATTAATCCTTTATATCATTAATTTTGTGTCTTCATCGTGGGCTATGACTCAGCTCAAGTTTGTAACAAATAAGAATCATTATATGAAAAACAGATTAAGGGAGCTTAGTTTACTCACATATTTGCCATGGAAATGATTTAAAAGTTTTTAGCATTGTAATAAATCATCGCTAATAGAAAGAATTAGCATTTTTTAAATGTTGTATTATAGCTCTTATTACCCTTCCCTACTACTACACACACATATATATATATATATATATATATATATATATATATATATATATATATTAAGTAGGGGAAGTATAGCATTCCACCCAAAAATCCGATACCAAGATTTCACCGAAAATACATTTTTGAGGCGCTTTGAATCAAAACAAAGCATTTTTGGAAACATCCGTATGATTCTGTGTGTCTATCTGTGAACACCATAACTCAAAAACAAAATGTTGGATAAATACCAAACTTTGTATTTGAGTTTAGTATTTTCCAACGATGAGACACAAAATTTTCAAGAAAATCCACCAACCACGCTTTACATGGAATATTTTTCAAAATTTGGATTTTTTCAAAAATGGCTGTAACGATTTTGATTAAGATGCCACATGTTTAAGATACTTTCGTGGGAAATGAAATATATATCTTGAATTTTCTGGGAATGTCCCCAAAAGTCCTTTTCAATCTGAATGACTTTTGCATAACTGATAAACCGTAAGAGACAGACAAACGTTTACTACACAAAAAATGTAGATCTCGTTAAAAAATACAATTTATGTCCTATACTTTTTCTCAAATAGAAATTCGTTATTCTTTTTTTTATGTCCTGGACATGCAAAGAGAATGGAACGTACCACAAAGCAACCAGCTCTTTAAAAAGTTGACTATCGCTTACAGCCTACCATATTCCCCTTGCAACTACAAGAGAATTAGCAATAAGATAATTTCTGCAAATATTTATCTCGATTAACATAAAGTAGATGGAGAATAAGCGTTTATAAAACTAGTTTGTAAAAGAGTAGAGAAATTCATGTGGGTGCAACACATTAGATTTTTAAAGCTCTGTTTTAACTCTTATTACCAGGGAAAGAGATTGCTAAGCATTAAAGCCAGGAGGGAAGTAAATAAGGTTGAACTTTCACTGGACTACAAGCACGGACATCGTAGGTAATAAACCACCCCTCATACGTCGTACAGTTTTGGCGTTTGCAGACAGTACTCGTACCGATTTTTACCTGCCTGCCAATGATCTTTGTGCCTAGTTGTTTTATATTCTTTGTAAAGAAATGAAATTGAGTTTTATTTATAGTCGCTCTATGGTCTTTAGCGTCCCATTCTTAACTGGTAATTTTGCTCAGAGGCCGCTTTATCAGGCTTGAGGTTCTTTTACGTGCCGTAAATCTACCACATCTACCATACGGGTAGCGTACCTATTATGCAGAGACAGATATGTTTCAACTCCACGTAGAATATAATATTACGCTACCATTGGTTATAAGAGGGATGCTTTTGGACAAACACTAAATGAGGTTGTTGATATCACTTTTACTTTCGGTAGGACAGTAGCAACTTCTGAAATTGGGGGGGGGGGGGGAGTCGGCATGCCTTTGTTCTCAGACGTTAACGAGGCTTTTGCACAAACTACACCGGTTTATCGACATATCAAAGACTCAAGATTGCAATAATTTACCTTAAAGTCGAATAACAGATTCTTGTGAGGTATCCCTTGTATGGACTCCCTCTCACATTGGCATAAAAGGTAACAAAACAGCAGATGAAGCTGCAAAAGAAGCAACTAAACATCCCGTCAGTGATTCATCGATTGCCTCTCCACACCAAGACGTCGTAAGTTTCAATAACTACATGTACATGCAAAAATGAAAATTGAAATGATCGTCAATCAACATCAAACTTCATGAAGCTCGCTCAGGCTGCACACAACTTTTTCTGTTTTCTGCATTCCTGAACTCTCAAAAGAAGAGATCAAGTTATCATTACCCGGCTTAGAATTGGGCACTCCAAACTAATGCACTGTTATCTCTCACTAAGGACCAGCCTCCAAACTGTACCATCTGTAACATTCCTCTAACCATTCTGCATATCCTCATAGATTGTCAACAGTACAGTAGATGTAGAAACAAGCCGGCTTTCTAATCTCCCCAACGCAGTTAACAGACTCAATATGCTCAAGAAGACGTTACAGTTTCTAATGGATACAAAACTCTCTGATTTACTGTAAATGTTTACCTAATTCCATCTTTGTGCAATTGTAAATTAATGTTCATAATGTATTTTATGATAGCATGTTGAGGCAGTGTTTTAACACTAAAATTATTTCAGTCTAATTATATAATATGTAAATTCAATAACAGCCCGCCTTGAAGCAATATGTGTATGTAATAATTTGTAAAATGTATGTAACAATCATTGCATGTGCTTGTATTATTGTATCCATGTGTAATAATGTTATGTGAATATATTACGTAATTTAATAATGTAGAGCTGTGAGAATACTAGGTTAAAAGTTGCTAACAATGAGGTAACATGAGGTAACCTTGAGGCAATAATGAATTTGAAAGTTTAACAATACTGCTTGTGATTCTTGGAAGCAATAATGTAATTTTATTGACAGTTTATAAAAATAGCCAATCAACAACCAGAAAAAGCTTTAGTTAAATGAAGGTATTCTACTGGATTAGGAATAGCCATCAGAGACTTGAAATACAGAAATTTACAAGTTTAGGCGTTTGAAATCAATTCAGTTGCCTGCAGTCAGCCTTTGTAACCGTATGCGAGATGCGTCCTCGAGAGGTTTAATACGTATTCGTGTGAGATGAAAAATAAGTTTACGTGTTAAAAAATACAAGTAATTAATAAAAGAATCTCACAGCTCTATATAAGTGAAGTGTTATTTAAATCGTGTCAAGCATTAATAAAAAGGAGTGAAGTAAAATTATAATCAGTGTAAGCCTACATTGTTAAGTCGCACCACAACCCTGCCAAGACATCCATGTTTCCAAAATAAATACTGACGCAGTCGAGGCAAACATAAATACATAATATTTAAAGAAACGGTCAAATTACAAAGTTAATATTTTTAAACTTAGGGCGAAGGCTACCGGAATGCAGGTACTATACGTGCGGTTGCAACGAATTTCAAGTTCAGTTCCCCAACAATTGAAATATAATGCAACTCCTTCAATACGACGTACTTCAAATTGACGCCCAAAGCGTGTTGCAAACAAGTTACAACAAAATAACTTCTTCAAATTGCGCAAAGCGTGGGGCAAACAACGTAAAGACAATACACTTCTCAATGTCTGATAAGACGGTGTAGTCAAAACGACCTTAAATAAACCTTAAAGAAAACAATGATTTTTGTTTTATCCTGCTAGTCACTTTAACATTCAGTAGAAGTAGTAGTAGGACTTCTAAGACGAAGGGGGACTTGGCACCTCCACCTACAAGGTCAATTTGTGACTGAAGCCCCTGACGGGGCGCCCCCTGGAGTGAGGGTGTGAGGTGAAAGGAGACAGAGGCGGCCGAACCAGAAAACACACAGGGCAGAGGCCAGGGTCCCTCCTTTTACACATTAAAACTCCCTGGATGGCAGCTGGTGTCCAGAACTCGGAGACCCACCCAATACAGGGAACGAAGGGTTATGTAGAGCATCCTTTTCCCCTGCCATGCAACGCCGAGACTCCCGCCGACACTTTCAACCCTAAAACAGACCAAGTAGATGAAATATAAAATGAAATGAGAATGGAGGGACAGGAAATTCGGGGGATGTAATGAATCTTCCCAGCATCGCCTAGCGACCTCCGAAGAAACCCATGGGTCAAGAAGGTCGGCCGCAAGAATCGAACCCACGACCTCCAGAGTGGGGCCAAAGACGTTACCGCCTGAGCCAACCTGCTCGGTAACGTTCAGTTACTCGGACAATACTTTCCGGTCCCTGTAACAATTGCGGCAGAGATTTTGCGTGGTGTTTTGACGACTGGTGGACTACGAGTTCGAGTCCCGTTGGAGCGTGAGTGTTTGTACATTGTACAAACTTGCGCTTGTGTGTGCTGTCTGTGTAAAGGAACAAGTAGTAATGGAAAAAAATACAGGAAAATTAAAAGACAAAAATAAGTTGATTACAGGGTATATCCAAGTTATGAGTTGAATATTTTAATAATTTAAAATCTTTATATGAATAATGTTAGAAGTGATTTATTTTCAAACCTATGCCACACACGTGCACACCAACACAGACACACTACACTAGATAATTCAATTACTTCCGAGATGTACGTCAGAATGAGGGTGTTAGGAAACCATTCATGCCTCCGTTAATTAAAATTAATTATCAAACTTCTCACAGTAATAATACTGTAGTAACTCTTATTTAAGCAATTTTAATTCTTGATTTTCATTGTGCAATGTTTCTTACGCAACAATACTTGGGCACCATTTACCAAAGCACTATCCCAACTTCTCAATGAAACTTCATCAGAACATTATAAGAGTTTTTATTTATTCTTCTCTATTCCTTTTAATAATTTTAAAATGTCGATATCGGAATAAAATTTTAACGTGGAACGAAAAAGAATTAACAGCTGTATTAAAACGTTCTTATATTAAAATGTTCCTAGTTCTTAAGAAAAGGATACAAGTTTTTGAATTTATCCAGCCGCATTTATGGGAAAAATATGCCATAACTTTAACAAGTAATTTCTGGATAAATATTACAATTAAATTTGAATGGAAACATTTTTAAAACTGGATGTAGTAATACACATATGGTGCTTCTCCCTGACTTTTCACCACCCAGGCTTTCCCTACAACTACTTGTTTGACCTGATTGCAGTCCATTTAATACACAGGTTGGACAGAGCACCCGGCGGACATAGCTGCATCCCAACAATATCAATTTTGCGTCCGTGAAATATGGGCTATCTTATGGTAGAGATCCGTTTGGATGAGTGAGCCTGGAAGCTTGAAAACCGATCCGTGAGACCTTGAGTTATACAAGAATTTAAATGTTGCTGTTTATTTAATAAGTTAAGTGAAGACATCCATAGAACTTGTGAAAAAATGTATGTTAATGTGAGATACATAGGAATTGATACCGTAATTATCGACGGGAAGATATAAATAATTAAATAAAGAAATTATAATACGAGGGCTGTCCAGAAAGTAACCTCCGTTTTGAAATAAACATGAAACCGGTATAGATACAAAAGTTTTATTATATACATCTGAAAACTATAGCTTTTCTCTATTTTTACTTTCTCTACTACGTATAGTAAGTAGGGGAAGTATTGCATTCCACCCAAAAATTCGATACCGAGATTTCACCGGAAATACATGTTTTGAGACCTCCTGAATCCAAAAAAAGCATTTTTGGAAACATGTCCGTGTGTGTGTCTGTGTGTGTGTGTGTCTGTGTGTGTGTCTGTGTGTGTGTGTGTCTGTGTGTGTGTCTGTGAACAGCATAACTCCAAAACGAACAGTCGGATAAGCACCAAACTTGGTATTTAGGTTCAGTATCTTCCAGAGATGCGACACGAAGGTTTTCAAGAAAATCCCCCCACCCCAGACTACCCTTTACATGGAAGATTTTTCGAAAATTTTAATTTTCTCAAAAATGGCTCTAACGATTTTGATGAAAATATCATATGTTTAAGATAATGTCATGAGAAATGAAATGTATATCTCGAATTTTCTGGGAATGTCTCCAAAAGTATTCTTCATTGTGAACGACTTTTGCATAACTGGTAAACCATAAGAGATAGACAAAATTTTACTACACAAAAAATGTAGATCGCGTTAAAATACACAACTTATGTCATATACATTTCTTTTGTTGAGTGAACCGTTTTCGAGATATTGCTTGTTATTTCCTTAAATTTTACAATACTTATACTTTTTCTCACATTCGTTATTCATTTTTTTTATGTCCTGGACATGCAAAGAGAATGGAATGCGCCACATAGCAACCAGCGTTAAAATATTTGACTATCGCTTAAAAGCTACCATATTTCCCTTGCATCTACAAGAAAATTACCAATAAGATTGACATCTCGATATCTCGATGAACATGAACCATATGGAGAATAAGCGTTTGTAAAATTAGATTGTACAAGAGTAGAGAAAGTCATGTGAGTGTAACACATCAGATTTTTCTACATAGTCTCCAAACAGATTCAAGCACTTTTCAGTCTTTGAAATACCATATACATAAAATTCTGCCGCCTGTGAACTAAGCCAACATGTCACGGAGTTTTGAAGCTCTTCGTCATTGCTGAGCTGCAAGCCACTTTTTCATGTACGGGAACAGATGGAAGTCGCTAGGGACCAAGTCCGGGCTCTACGAGGGATGGTCAAAAAGTCCCATTTGAACTTGGTCAAAAGCTCATTTGTGTTGTTCGCGAACGAGTTCATTTGTGTGAGCGCGAGCGTTTCATGCAAAAACACAACACCAGATGTCAGAAGACCACAACGCTTGGTTTGGACTGCTCTTCTTAGCGTTTTCACATTTCACACTTGGCGGGATTTGTTATTTCGGTACTCATGTTGTTAGGCTATAACTAACAAACACGTGATAGTACGATGCTCCACCTTACACAGCTAGAACGGTACTGAGCCACAGCGCACGCTTGATGTCAAAATATCGGCGCTACCCCCACTACTTCGCGTGTCATGCATGAATGGATGTTACTTTCTGGACAGCGCTCATAAGATAAAGAAATAATTGCAATGAATAATTTCCGTATATTAAATCAATGTATAATGTAATAAGCCTGAGTTGTAAGATTTGTCCGGAGAAAAACGCCATTAGCGAGTCATATTAAGGAAATATCTTAGTATAAAGTTCCTGGAATGCAGTTAAGAGTTGAGTTCAGTACGTTTGCAAAGTCACGTATGCAGCAATTCTGTAAATTAGAAAAGTGAAAGGTACAGCAAACCAACAAGGTAAGAGACGCAATACGTAGGATTTAGATTGGTCCGCGTATGCAGGAACGTTGGTAGGGGTAAGAATAGGAGCTTAAGTTAAGAAAAGTTCAGGCATTCTAAACTAGAGACACATTCGCATTCGTGCATACATTCGTGACATAATCATGACTCTTCTGAGATTCTTGACTCCCGTGTGTAATTTCTAAGTTGTGTAGCGCACATGAACGCGCCGCCGTTAGAAAGAATTAGCGAGGGATCTTTCCGAGCAACATTTCTACAACTTAGGCAACTGACGCTTGCTTCGCTTAATTATTGTTAAGGAAATCATTAATCCTTAAATTCAACAGTCGGCGACTGTTCTTAAAATGAACATTTTAGTCAACATTAAAATTTGTCAGCTAACTAAACTGGTGTTATCCTTTCAAAATACACTCACGCCTACACTGAAATATCAAACGAGCACAATAGCTCCACGCTGAAACATATGGAACCGAATGAAAGTTCAGCAGTATGAGTGTATCACTGTGTTTTCTTAGTTGTGTGCTCTTGTTCTTGCTACATCAAATGGCATCAAAAATAGAACCATTCTGATAAGGATACAGTATTGCCCGTTTCCGATGCAAAATACTTGTATTCTAAGATTACTAAGCAGTGCAAGAGGCGTGGATTTACCAAACCCAAGAAAGTGATCTCATGTGCACTCAGCAAAAAAAGGTATGGCCACATCAGGACAAAGGGCAAGAAACAGGGAAATAGACGACCGGCCACCAGTCGCGCCCTGAAGATAATTTGAAATGTGAAGCCACTGCCTCTGGACCAAATCCAGCAACTCAGAGAGCCATTGCACTGTAATTAGGGATCTCTGTTACTACATAATCAACCAGGATTTGGATCTAGAAGAGTGCCATAAGAGCCGGAGATATAAGCTGTTGCCTAAACACATTGCAGGACGTGCCACTAACAGCAGAAGGCTGTATGAACGATACCTAGCTGGTGAAAAGTGGATGTTTGTTATCTTTTTAGATGAGGCATATGTATATCTAAGTGACTGCAACAAACCCTGGGCTATATATTACCGACCAAGGGAAGAAAAAAAATTAAATTTGGTATAAGGAAACTCGAAAATTTCCCCAATGATTTCATGGTAATAGCAAGGTACAATTACATGGGCAAATTAACCATTCGTCGTGTACATAAAAATGTGAAAATCAACTCGGCATATTGTCAGACTAACGTCCTGATATCAATTTTCCATACGGAATCCATTCTCTCTATGGTGCAGATGTAAATAAAGTCTGGTTGCATCAGGAGAAGGCATCAAGCCATACGTCTGCTTCAACCTACAAATGTTTGGAGAACATAGAGAGAGAAATGAGAATACATTCCATACCTTGCAGCGACATGCGTGTTAAATCATCTGATGCATCACCGATGGGAGTTTTGTGCATTTGGGTTACTGAAAAGAGCCCTTAGAAACAGACGGCCGCGAACTTAGTTCTCTGGAAAGCTGCCAGGCGGAATGGAATAAACTAGACATCCCTGTATTTCGTAGCAGTTTGCTCCAGTGGAAGCTGTGCTGCAGATTGATAGCTCAAGTTAAAGGCTGCCAGATAGAACATCACTGCTGGTGGAGGCGTGGTTTTTCATAAGGTAAGCGGGTCTTAAGTTTGTTACCATATATTGCGAACAACCCTTTGTACGTCCAATTAATATGCTGCCTTTAACGCTTAAAGGCATTTCGGCAACTTCGGCTTTGGAAACAATACCTCTCCAGCAATGACTTGTTTATGCGTGAATCTGAAGTTTGAATAGCATTACCTTGGGTTAAGCGTTAATGATACATGCTTCATTTACAGCTTCATTCATTGATAGGTTAGAATAAACCTAATTAGAAAAATGAGATTCTCCTTAAACCGGGAATCGAGGATCTCTGGATTTAACATCTAGCATGATAATTTTTGTACTGCAGAAAAGTGAATTAATGAACCTTATTGTCCAATAATGTTGCTAATAAGTATTATTTTTAGGGGAATATTTTTGCTACATTGGAAAGGACGGATATAGGAGTACCTTCGTTCTTAAAGAATTATCTAATTATTTCAGGCGAATATAGCAAGGATTTTTAATATATACATTTGTGAGCTGTGAACTATATACCGTAATTATTGAGGGGAAGATGTAAATAATTAAATAAAAATAATAGTAAGATAAAGAAATAATTGCAATAAGTAATTTCCGTATATTTAATAAATACATAACATAATAAGGCTGAGTGAAAGATTTGTTCAGAAAGAAAAAAGTAATTAGCAAGTCATGTAAGAAAGACATTAGCTTAAAGATTCTTCGAATGCAGTGACTGTTAGGGTTTAGTCAAGTACGTTTGCAAAATCACGTAGGTAGCAATTCTGTAAATTAGAAAAGTGAAAGGTACGGTTTACCAACAAGGTAAGAGACGCATACGTAGGATTTTAAGATTGGACCGTGCGAGAAGGAACGGTGGTATAGGTATTGACGGAGAGATGTAGACGGAGCTTAAGTTAAGAAACGATCGTGCATTCTAATCAGAGATACATTTACATTCGTGCACACATTCATGAATACATTCATGACATATTCGTGACTCTCCTCAGATTCTTAACTCTCGTGTGTAATTTTTAAGTTATGTAGTACACATGAACGCACCAGCGTTATAAAGATTTAGCGGCTGTTGAGAAGGATCATTTCTACGACTTACCGCAATTGACCCTCTGCTTAATTATTGTTATAAAGTAATTAATGGGTAAATTCAACAATTCAATGCGCAGTGTTCTCGAACTGAACATTTTAGTCAACATTAAAATTTATCAGATAACTAAACTGCTTATCCTTTCAAAATATACTTACGCATACCCAGAAATAAAGAATTCATAGCTATACCTTTAGAGCAGCTGGCAGGAGACAAGCAGAACGAGCTACGAGATGACTCATCGACAAAGCAGGTAACATTAAGGGCCGGTTTCACCAACCGATGTTAAAAATACTCTAACATCTTGTTTGTTAACAAGGTGCTCAAAGTTTAACATAAAGTTAAAGCTTTCAATATGCTTTTACAGCAAATTGTTAGCTAACATTGTGTTAATATCAATGACAACTGCGAACGCTAGCTTTCGAGAACGCAGTGGCCGAACTACACTGCTTCGAATGTACTCCGATGCACTTTTGTCTACTTATCGCCGCGCTGTCTGTGTCAGTAGCCGACAACTATTTACACTGATGGCGATGGCCATGTGATTTTCCCGGTTGTTTGAGGTTAGAGTCATGATGTCAACCGAAATAAACGTTTCGCCGTTTGAAATGCGTTAATTAACATCTGGTTAATAAGTATAGACGTATTATCAAGTGCGAAAAAGCTGCCGGTCTTACATTAAAGGATAAGATTGCAGCCTGGGACAAAATCCACGAGTAATTTAATTGGAATGAACGCGTTTCTCTTAAGTCCAGTAAGCAACTATGGCAATTTTATGCTAACATAAAGTGCAACAGCAGAAACGTTAGGTGCGAAGAGCGTTTAAGACGGTTTAAAACTGGTGGTGGACACTACATTGAAACTAAAGTGGACAAAAACGTGTTATCGCTGATTAATCAACCAGACCCGAAAAAAATAGTTTGCTTCTTGAAGCAATTGCTTTGAAAACCTTCCGAATAAACCCACAAAAGGTAGTTTTGGAAATACCAACATTATCGCAAGTAAATGAAAAATGTTAGTAGCATAACATCTAAGTACCTAATTAACACTTAAAAAAAAGAGTCACGCTTCTGTTGGTAGTATTCTAACATCTCGTATTTCCCATAAAACCATGCTTATGACTATTTAGACAGTCTATATTGCTTTAAAAATTCCTCCTTTTGCAGGGTTTAAAATTTATTATGACGTACAACTACTCTTCTATTAGGAATGACATTAAAAAATGCCAACTATAGCAAACTCGCATCAACAACTCGGCTTGCGGGAGCCATTTTCCAATTTCTAACATTTATTAAACGCCCTAACACAGGGGTATGGGGATGTTAACTTAACACCAACGTTAACACATTGTTAAAGTTAACATTGTTTAATAAAACAGAATTTGTGTAAACTTCAGTGTTAAATCAGTTTAACATTGTGTTAAAATTTAGCATCTGTTGATGAACCGGCCCTAAATGTTATAAACACTTGAAGCATGGAGCAGAATCGAAGTTATCGCACCCACGAACGGCTTCAGCATGTTGCAAGCAGAAGCTACACTATATGATCAAAAGTATCCGGACACCCCACAAACATACGTTTTTCATCTTAGGTGCATTGTGCTGCCACCTACTGCCTGGAACTCATTATCCGCGACTTCAGTAGTCATTAGACATCGTGAAACAGCAGAATGGGACGCTCCGTGGAACTCACGGACTTCGAACGTGGTCAGGTGATTGGGTGTAACTTTTGTCAGAAGTCTGTACGCGAGCTTTCCACACTCCTAAACATCCCTAGGTCCACTGTTTCTGATGTGATAGTGAAGGGATATGTACAGCACAAAAGCGTACAGGCCGACCTAGTATGTTGACTGACAAAGACCGCCGACATTTGAAGAGGGTCGTAAAGAGTAATAGGCAGACATCTATCCAGACCATCACACAGGAATTCCAAACTGCATCAGGATCCACTCCAAGTACTATGAAAGTTAGGCGTGAGGTGAGAAACCTTGGATTCCATGGTCGAGCGGCTGCTTATAAGCCACACATCACGCAGGAAAATGCCAAACGACGCCTCGCTTGGTGTAAGGAGCGTCAGTCAACATTACACGATTGAACAGTGGCAAAACGTTGTGTGGAGTGACAATCGCGGTACACAATGTGGCGATCCGATGCAGGGTGTGGGTATGGCGAATGCCCGGTGAACGTCATTTGCCAGCGTGTGTAGTGCCAACAGTGAAATTCGGAGGTGGTGGTGTTATGGTGTGGTTGTGTTTTTCCTGAAGGGGGCTTGCACCCCGTGTTGTTTCGCGCGGCACGATCACAGCGTAGACCTACATTGATATTTTAAGCACCTTCTTGCTTCCCACTGTGGAAGAGCAATTCGGGGATGGCGATTGCATCTTTCAACACGATCGAGCACCTGTTCATACTGCAAGGGCTGTGGCGGAGTGGTTACACTACAATAACATCCCTGTAATGGACTGGCGTGCACAGAGTCCTGACCTGAATCCTATAGAACACCTTTGGGATGTTTTGGAACGCCGACTTCGTGCCAGGCCTCACCGACCTACATCGATACCTCTCCTCAGTTCCGCACTCCGTGAAGAATGGGCTGCCATTCCTCAAGAAACCTTCCAGCACCTGATTGAAAGTATGCCTACGAGAGTGAACGCTATTATCCAGCCTAAGGGTGGGCCAACACCATATTGACTTCCAGCATTACCGATGGAGGGCGCCATAAACTTGTACGTCATTTTCAGCCAGGTGTCCGGATACATTTGATCACGTAGTGTATATAGCTTCTTTCGGTATCGACTTTAAGCGGTCTGTTTAACATTTATAAGAATCAAGAGGATTTTGAGAATATTTATAAAAATATTCAAGATTCGTAAGTTGTCCATCAGGCTAAAATATCCGAGTTGCTATATTTTGATCAAATTGTGTTAGAACCACTTTAAAGTCTAAAATAACGGATAATTCTGGAGATAAGATTGTGGTAGGGAAAAGTCTATGATAAGGTTGCGGTAAGGTCTTAACAACGAGACCGATCTAAAATCAAAGATTTGTGTTTATCTAATATTTTGCTCTCGAGAGACAGGCTGACCAGACTTCTCTAAAATATTTTCTTTTTTGGAGGGGGGAATTCAGGAGACCTTAAACCTGAGTTTGCAATATGGTACTGAAACTTATGGTGGAAGCTATAAACACTTCCTCTACCTAGACTAGAGGGAGTAAAACCACATGGTTTGAGGCAGTATTTTATCACTTAAATGAAATCAGTCTAATTATATAATATAAAATATAATAGCAGCCCGCCTTAAAGCAATATGTGTATAAATAATATATAAAGTGTATGTAACAGTCATTGTATTATGTTTATATTATTATGTACATGTATAATAATGTTATGTGAATGTATTGTGTAATTTAACAATGTAGGAGCTGTGAGAATAGATGCCGAAAGTTGCTAACAGTGAGGTAACCTTGAGACAGCAATAAATTAGAAAGTTTAATAATGCTACTAGTAATTCTTGGAACAATAATGTAATATTTAAAACAGTTTATAAATGCCAATCAAAAAATAGAAAAAGTTTAAGTTAAATAAAAGTATTCTATTGGAGTAAAATTAGCCAATCAAAGACTTGAAATATAGTAAAAGTATAAATTTAAGAGGTAAACGCCAGACAGCGATCCTGAGCACTTCAATACGGTACAGGTTAAGTGTGAGACATAAAACTTCATTACGGTGAGAATAAAATAAGGTTTACGTATTAAAAGTGAAATTAATAAATAATCTCACAGCTCTACAGTATGACATATCAGTGAAGTGTTATTTTATCGTGTGAAAGATTAATAAAAAGGAGTGAAGTAAAAATAATAAGTGTGTTCATTCTTTAGCCGCACCAACCCCTGCTAAGAGATACATGTTTCTGCAAATTACTACTGATGCAGCCGAGGCATACACATATAATATTTAAATAAACATTAAAAATACGAATTTGAATTTTAAACGTGGGGGCGAAGGCCACCGGAAAAGTGAACTTGGGGTGAAGGCCACCGGAAAGTTTGTATCGTACGTGGGGCGAACACTGCAAGAAACATATCTCCCGCAATACGTGGTGCAAACAGCAGTAATAAACAACTTCAAGTTTGGTTCCATGCGTCCAGCATCAACTATCTCAGGTTACAGACTGATTTTTAAAAAAAATTAAAGAGAAGAGCTGGAAGAGGAGGATGACAAGCATTCAAACGCTAAAGGCCATACGGCTTTACGGTTACTTCTATGAAGAGATTTCGTAAAGCTATACGTCAAATGATGTATTGAAGGAAGATACAGAAACATCTTGATAACTCCTGATGTTGGTTGTCAATATCAGTATCGGTTATAACTAATGTACGCCTCCCATTCTTGATATAATTAGACGGCTAAATTATTGACAGATTCTTGTTTAGGAACGAATCTTAATATCGGCATAACTAATCCAATATAATGGAATCCTTGCAGTTCCACCAGTGGCAATAATTGATCATATGGGTATTTTGGACACTAAGGCGATTAGGTGTGCTAATATTGTATTTCATGTATCTTTATTATGGGAATTTCAACCGAAATGCATGCATATTTGAGTGAGAGAGAGACATAACCAACATATGGAAAATTGGATAAATACCAATTTTTACTTTCTCTACTAAGTATAGTAAGTAGGGGAAGTATTGCATTCCACCCAAAAATTCGATAGCGAGATTTCACCGAAAATATACGTTTTGAGCCTCCTGAATCCAAAAAAGTGTATTTTTGGAAACATGTCCGTGTGTGTGTGTGTGTGCGTGCGTGCGTGCGTGTGTGTGTGAACAGCATAACTCAGAAACGAACAGTCGGTTAAACACCAAACTTGGTATTTAGGTTCAGTATCTTCCAGCGATGCGACACGAAGGTTTTCAAGAAAATCCCCCACCCCTGATTACCTTTTACATGGAACATTTTTCGAAAATTTTCATTTTCTCAAAAATGGCTCTAACGATTTTGATTAAAATATCATATATATAAGATATTTTCATGACAAATGAAATGTATATCTCGAATTTTCTGGGAATGTCTCCAAAAGTATTCTTCATTGTGAACGAATTTGGCATAACTGGTAAACCATAAGAGATAGACAAAATTTTACTACACAAAAATGTAGATCGCGTTAAAATACGTAATTTATGTCGTATACATTTTTTGTTGAGTGAACCAATTTCGAGATATTGCTTGTTATTCTCTTAAATTTTTCAATACTTATTTTCTCAAATGGGAATTCGTTATTCTTTTTTTGTCCTGGTAATGCAAAGAGAATGGAATACTCCACAAAGCAACCACCTCTTAAAATATTTGACTATCGCTTAAAGCCTACCAATTCCCCTTGCATCTACAAGAAATAGTTTGTACAAGAGTAAAGAAAGTCATGTGAGTGTAACACATCAGATTTTTTTTATTTATTTATAATTTTCCAATGATCTTGCGGAATTTATACTAGTATATAATAATTTAAGCTCATAAACCTTGTAAGGGTGCTGGTCTTTATTTAATGTTCACATATTCAAGATTGGACTAATATTATTGATTGAAAGACTTCAATGTAGCCTTCTCTTGTTTTAGGTGAATATTTCTAACACTTGGTTCCTGCCACAAGAAGGATTTCCCGTATTCTATCGGTACTTCCGGGACCGCATCACCTGGTTCGAGGCTGATGCAGTTTGCCAGTTCCATCATGCCAACCTCGTAACAGGTGAGTTGAATGCAAACTTATAAAATACCAATATATTACGAAATATAATCTGTAAATCAAATTGCTTGACTACCGTCGACAAAATGGCGAAATTCTGACATGTTTATGTTTCCATATCATACCTCGAATACAAAATAGAAGTCATTTTCTGAAAACAACAGCTGATAATTTAACTTAACATTTCAATAATTATGTGCGCGGGTTTCTTTTTTACTTATCTACAAGTATCTAGTAGGTATAAAATGTATTTATTCCACACAAAATTTGACATACAAATTTCACTGTAAATGCACAAGCATTTTAAATAAACGTATGTTGTTGTTGGTTGTGGTGTGGAAATATAACTATGGATATAGAAAAGAAAATAATATGAAATCTTTTCTGGATTTAACTATAAAAAGAAGAGAATACTTTAAAGTTTGGAATTTATAAAAAGCCTACTCATATGGATAATTACATAAAAGATAATAACTGTAACCCTATCTTACACAAACATGCAGCGTTTCGAAGCCTGGCTCATAGATTAACTAGAACACCTCTTGAAAAAGAAGAATTTAATAGTGAATTAGGTAAAATAAATAAAGAGTGCTGCTATTAAAAATGGATTCACTCCACAGTTAATTAATAACTTAGTTAAAAATCATAAGAGAAAACATATTACAGACTTCTAATATTTTACAGAAATTGGTGTATAAGAAATTCACATAGCATCCAGTCATGTTTAAACAATTTGAATACAAAAATGTAAGAGATATAATATTAACTTGCATCTCAAAGCATTTTTAATTTGAGAAGTATTTTGACATCACCTTTAACTAATACTGTGGATAAGTAAAAAAACAGGAGTTTATCGAATTAATGTCAAGATTGTGAGGATTGGTAGAGCCAAAATAAATTTAAAAATACGTTTGGAAGAATATCAAATAAACATTTAAGTTAGAACAATTAGATAAACATGGTGTTTCTAATCATTTCTGAACTTCAAATCGTGAGTTAGGCCGTGATATTAAGCTACTAAACGTTATTCAGATTCCATCACAATTGGAAATATGGGAAAAAACATTAATTCATCATAACTTTAAGAATATTTTGAACTCTGAAATTCCACCACCACCAGTATGATGCCATTCATCCAGTCACCTCATATGAGATGGGAGGAGAGACATAGGAGTTTTCCATCTACACCACAGAGGGCAATTGTTCCAGTACAGTTGAAAACAGAAGAAAACGATCCAATTAGTAACCAGTTACAACAGAGGGCAGTAATTTCACCTTCTACCTTGATATTGGGGTCAGGAGAGGGACAGTCGTTAGTCGACATATCCAGCTGAGGATGAAAGGATGTATCTTTTGTTGCGGCCATCAACACCAAGTGCCTTTGTGATGTGAAATAGTCGACTCAGTACATTTTTATAATGAATAAAACATCACTTAGTTACTTCTTACAATCATATACCAAGCTTGGTATTTAAGTTTTGTATCTTCCTAAGATGTGGCACAAAGATTTTCAAGAAGGCCTCTTCACCCAAAACTAAACTGTCATTTAAATGAAAGTTTTTTTTTTGATATTCTTGATTTTCTAAAATACGTCTCAAAAATTGTGCTTAAAATACATGTTACATAACAATTAAGTGCATATCCTGAATTCTGAGGAAATAACCTGTGAAATCGTCTTCAGTCGGAAGGAATTTTGCATGATTTTGTATAGCTGGTAAACTGTAAGAGATATCCGTTATTGGTTTGGAATGTTCATTATTTTGCCATTTTAAACTGTTGCCACTACACAGTTGTTTCTCACGATTTAATGGAAATACTGTGGCATTTTAGGTCCAGCATATCAGGTGGCCCAAGAGCGCCGTATTTAGCGTGCGTAGATATCCCTTCGAGCGTTAAAAGAGTTGCAGAAGTCAAAGGGGCAAATCCGAGCAAACGCAGGTCAATGCGGAACTGGCGCAATAACGTGAACGACCTTCCTTCTGCTCCTCTTGGTTATCAGCGAAGACGATTACTGGATCGTGATCATTGAGAGACAGTTCCTAGGCTTGCACTAGACACCCGTGTACGATCTTTCAAGAAAGTAAATGTACACTTTTCGCGAGTCACTCTCATTTAGGCGTTCCGTGAGTAGGGGGTATGAGAACTAAATCGGCCGTGGTTGTAGATCTATACTGTCGTGATCGCCATTTTAACCTGTCACCCACTTCGAAGATTTCTATGGCCATATTAACCCAGTATGACAAAACATGGACTAAATATTACAAGTTACGAAAAAAAAAAAAAGGAAAACAGGGAATGATTTTAATAGGACCAATATCTATGTTATACGTATATAACCCTCAACGTAGGATGTGCTCTCGTAGCTCGTTGGTAAAACGCACGCTGCTTCAAGTGTGCCGAGGGTTCATCGTTCGAATTCCGGTATGTTGTTGTACTTTTTATTCCAACTTTTTCACCTTGTAAGACGCAATAATAAACAAATTTACAGTTCTCTTGCAGTTAAATTATTAGTACGTGATTTCGAATAAAATACGAGGAGGTTGAATGATAATTTTAATGGACCCAAATTCTAAATGCTGTATTTAATGCGTCTGATTACAACAATAAACTAATACATAAAATAACAAGAAACTGATAAATTCTCATCTTGAGAAAAGCAAACTTAAAGCTTCAAAAATAATGTGTACAATTCGACGGAGTATAATGCATAAAACTGAAAAGTTATGTTCTATGTAACTGCTAGTTACAATATAGTTACTCCACTTATTGTAAATAACAAAAAGAAGGCGATAGCTAAGGATAATGGTGCTTAAAAACCAAACTGAACAACTGCTATTTCTGAAACATTTCAGATTTATAGATAATGTATTTCTTCTGGAGCAAGTAACTTGTCCAAACAACCAATGAAAAACAAAAATGAAATCTTTATTTTATTAATTTATCGTGTAGTAATAACTTATCTGCAAGAGAACTGTAAATTTGTTTATTACTGCGTCTTACAAGGTGAAAAAGTTGGAATAAAATGTACGACCACATGCTGGGGTTCGAACCACGAACCCTCAGCATATTTGAAACATCGTGTGTTTAACCAATGAGTTACGTCAGCACATGTTAATGTGCGGGTTATATATATATATATATTCTGAATTTCCAGTTTGCTGTTCCAACGTATTTGGGAACTAGTTCGGAACGAGTGAAATCGGTTCGGGATTAAGAGTAGGAACTGAAAATTCCAGACATGCGCAAATTGTATGGTCTACAGCGCATACTCAGTCAATTCAGAATCGATTCTAATCGCTTGGAAAAAACCTGACAGAGAGTATTGAAAAAGCGACATACTCTCTGTATTCAGTAGAAAATAAATTTGAATATGTAATTCATTCCTCCATTCGTGTTTATTTCTCAATACGGAATAGCAAAGGTGTTTGGTAAGCAGTTGCTCGCTGTTGAGTAGTATGGCGACATACTTGAGGAAAAGAACAAACGTTTAACAAAGCCAGGGAGCAAAACAGCGTTCAAAGATAACAAGAATGAGTGATTTAGAAGGTGACAGTGATCTTTTTAATGATGCATCGACTTCCGAAGAAGAGGATTATTTCCATTTAAACATTACTCCGTTAACCTCAACCGCGCAGTTCCGAGAATTATTAAGAATGGGCTATAATTCACAAAACAATTGTATATAAAGAAATAAAAATTTCAGCCCAATTGAATGGATAGTTTAGAAAATAGCAATTTCAGTTGTGCATCCCCTTAAATAAACCAGCAGCTTATTGTGCCTTTTTCACCTCATTTGAGCACCTTTTCCCTTCCTTTTTTCATCTGAAATTTGCAACTAAAAATCCTAACCCTGATCATAAGCATACATTGGTACCATGTAGTTTTGTATTATTTGCATTACATTCGGAATAGAATTTATGTGGGGTGTCATTGTCTCAGAGTATTGGAGTTTTAAATTAAACATTGTGTTTAGAAGCTTCTGTAGCAGGAAACCTAATGTTAAATTGGAATTGTGTTAAATTACTTTTTCCGGGTTCTGGTTTAAATATAATATCTATAAATTACAATTGTTATTCGCAATAACTCAGTATCAATGGCTTTAAGCCGATAAACTAACGCGATTTATTTTTGCTCGAATATTAGGACTGGAATCAGTATGAAAGAAACGCTGAGTTTGATTTCATTCATCAACGCTGTAAACGTAGATATTTGATCGTCTTCTGATTGACCGTGCAACGAAGAAGGCCGTGACAGAACGCGAACGGTTCAAGTAGTGTTCCAACCACACAAAATTCCGAATTAGTTCTGTGAGCGTACCGGACTGGCGCATGTGCATTAGCATGTGTTGGGATTAGTTCCGAACCCGTTCAGAACCGTGTGTTGGAACAAACCTAAAAGCTCAGAGCAAGGGAATTGCAACTTGTTTTGTAATATTTAGTCCATGTTTCGCCATGCTGGGTTAATATGGCCATAGAAATCCTCGAAGTGAGTGACGGCTAAAATGGCGACCAGGACAGTATATATCTACAACCACGGCCGATTTAGTTTGCATACCCCTTACTCACAGAACGCCTGAATGATACTGACTCGCGAAAAGTGCACAATTACTTTCTTACTTAGAACAGCCAGTGAGGGGAAACTCATCATTCCCCTTCCACTGCTGTGACGTAATGAAACTCAGTGTCGCAATATGTTGATCGCGACATGCCTTTTTGCTAAATCGTGAAACACTCGTCATACATTGTTTATTTATTTAATATTAAGAACATTTTATTTATTGCTCCGTCATGTTTATAAGAGTTTGGATCGCACTGATGTTTCAATGCCAGGGGATAAATATGCTGTACATAGTCGAAGTAGCGAACCTAATTGCTTGTCAGTTACCATAGACCGGACGTCACTTTTTATGAAATTCATTTTAGAAAAGCTTTGTTCACATTGGTATATGTTGTATCAAAAATTGTCATTAAACGGGTTACAGAACAGCGTAGTTTAGGGAAATTATCAGATGATAATTGTTTATGGAAATCAAATGTTAAGTTTTTAGTTTCTCTACTACGTATAGTAAGTAGGAGAAGTAATGCATTCCACCCAAAAATTCGATACCGAGATTTCGCCGGAAATGCCTTTGAGGCCCCCGGAATAAACAAAAAGCATTTTTAGAAAAAGGTCCATGTGTGTATCTGTGATCAACATAACACAAAAAAAATCTGATGTGTTACACTCACATGACTTTCTCTACTCTTGTACAATCTAATTTTACAAACGCCTATTCTCCATATGCTTCATGTTAATCGAGATATCGAGATGTGAACCTTATTGGTAATTTTCTTGTAGAAGCAAGGGAAATATGGTAGCTTTTAAGCGATAGTCAAATATTTAAACGCTGGTTGCTATGTGGCGCATTCCATTCTCTTTGCATGTCCAGGACATAAAAAAAATCTGATGTGTTACACTCACATGACTTTCTCTACTCTTGTACAATCTATTTTTACAAATGCCTATTCTCCATATGCTTCATGTTAATCGAGATATCAAGATGTCAATCTTATTGGTAATTTTCTTGTAGATGCAAGGGGAATATGGTTGCTTTTAAGCGATAGTCAAATATTTTAACGCTGGTTGCTATGGGGTGCATTCCATTCTCTTTGCATGTCCAGGACATAAAAAAAATGAATAACGAATTTGAGAAAAAGTATAAGTATTGGAAAATTTAAGGGAATAACAAGCAATATCTCGAAAACGGTTCACTCAACAAAAGAAATGTATATGACATAACTTGTGTATTTTAACGCGATCTACATTATTTGTGTAGTAAAATTTTGTCTATCTCTTATGGTTTACCAGTTATGCAAAAGTCGTTCACAATGAAGAATACTTTTGGAGACATTCCCAGAATATTCGAGATATACATTTCATTTCTCATGACATTATCTTAAACATATGATATTTTCATCAAAATCGTTAGAGCCATTTTTGAGAAAAATAAACTTTTCGAAAACTTTTCCATGTAAAGGGTAGTCTGGGGTGGGGGGATTTTCTTTAAAACCTTCGTGTCGCATCTCTGGAAGATACTGAACCTAAATACCACGTTTGGTGTTTATCCGACTGTTCGTTTTTGAGTTATGTTGTTCACAGACACACAGACACACACACACACACACAGTCACACACACACACACACACAGACACACACACGGACATGTTTCCAAAAATGCTTTTTTTGGATTCAGGAGGTCTCAAAACATGTATTTCCGGTGAAATCTCGGTATCGAATTTTTGGGTGGAATGCAATACTTCCCCTACTTACTATACGTAGTAGAGAAAGTAAAAATGAATAACGCATTTGAGAAAAAGTATAAGTATTGGAAAATTTAAGGAAATAACAAGCAATATCTCGAAAACGGTTCACTCAACAAAAGAAATGTATATGACATCAGTTGTGTATTTTAACGCGATCTACATTTTTTGTGTAGTAAAATTTTGTCTATTTTTTATGGTTTACCAGTTATGCAAAAGTCGTTCACAATGAAGAATACTTTTGGAGACATTCCCAGAAAATTCGAGATATACATTTCATTCCTCATGAGAATATCTTAAACATATGATGTTTTCATCAAAATCGTTAGAGCCATTTTTGAGAAAATTAAAATTTTCGAAAAATCTTCCATGCAAAGGGTAGTCTGGGGTGGGGGGATTTTCTTGAAAACCTTCGTGTCGCATCTCTGGAAGATACTGAACCTAAATACCAAGTTTGGTGCTTATCCGACTCTTCGTTTTTGAGTTATGCTGTTCACAGACACACACACACACACACACACACACACACACACAGACACACACACAGACACACACACGGACATGTTTCCAAAAATGCTTTTTTTGGATTCAGGAGGTCTCAAAACATGTATTTCCGGTGAAATCTCGGTATCGAATTTTTGGGTGGAATGCAATACTTCCCCTACTTACTATACGTAGTAGAGAAAGTAATAAAAGTCGGATAAATACCAAACTGGTATTTAGATTCAGTATGTTTCAAAGATGCGACACGAAGATTTTCAAGAAAATCCCCCCATCTCAGACTACCATTTACATGCAACATTTTTCGAAAATTTTGATTTTCTCAAAAATGGCTCACGATTTTGATTAAAATACCATATGCTTAAGTAACTTTCATGGCAATTTTAATGAATATCATGAATTTATTTGGAATGTCCGCAGAAGTCCTCTTGATTCTAATGTCTTTGCATAACTGGTAAACCGTAAGAGATAGACAACATTTATAGGCACAAAAAATGTAGATCGCGTTAAAATACACAATTTATGTCATATATATTTTTTGTTGGGTGAACCATTTTCGAGATATTGCTTGTTATTTCCTTAAATTTTCCAATACTTATACTTTTTCTCAAATTCGTTATTCATTTTTTTTGTCCTGGTAATGCAAAGAGAATGGAATGCACCACATAGCAACCACCTCTTAAAACATTTGACTATCGCTTAAAGGCTAGCAATTCCCTTGCATCTACAAGAAAATTAGCAATAAGATTAACATCTCGATATCTCGATTAACGTGAAGCATATGGAGAATGAGCGTTTGTAAAACTAGTTTTTACAAGAGTAGAGAAAGTCATGTGAGTGTAACACATCAGATTTTTTTTAATGTTCCAATACTTATACTTTTTCTCAAATAGGAATTCGTTATTCATTTTTTTATGTCCTGGAGTTGCAAAGAGAATGAAATGCTCCACATAGCAACCAGCTTTAAAAGATTTGATTATCGCTTAAAGCCTACCGTATTCCCCTTGTACCTACGAGAAAATTAGCATTACGATAGTTTCTGCAAATTTTTATATCGATTAACATGAAGTAGATGGAGAACAAGCATCTGTAAAAATTGTGTGTAAAAGAGTAGAGTAAGCCATGTGAGTGTAACACATTAGATTTTTCTTATTGCGTCCATCTATGGTTTCCAAACCCTTCAGTTCATTTTTCAGGTTTGAAATATGATAAGAAATAAACATTGAAGGGATTTGTAAATAGACTCAATTTATTTTCCGTATTCCTTAGATCGTAAAATATTGTTTCAAATGCAGTAGATAGTTGCTGTAGGATTTTTCTATAGCCACCTAATGGATTTTTATAATCTTAAGTGTTGTAGGCAGCGGAAATTACACAAATACCTGGTGATCCTGCTTCGACAACTTTTTTTTTTTTTTTTACTTTGTCTACTACGTATAGTAAGTAGGGGAATTATTGTATTTCACCCAAAAATTCTATACCGACATCTCATCGGAAATATATGTTTTGAGGTCCCCTGAATACAAACAAAAATGTTTTTGGAAAACATGTCCGTGTGTGTGTGTGTGTGTGTGTGCGTGCGTGCGTGCGTGTGTGAGAACAGCATAACTCAGAAACGAACAGTCGGATAAACACCAAACTTGATATTTAGGTTCAGTATCTTCCTGAGATGCGACACGAAGGTTTTCAACAAAATCCCTCCACCCCAGATTACCCTTTGCATGGAACATTTTTCGAAAATTTTAATTTTCTCAAAAATAGCTCTAACGATTTTGATTAAAATATCACACGTTTAAGATATTTTCATGACAAATGAAATGCATATCTTGAATTTTCTGGGAATGTCTCCAAAAGTATTCTTCATTGTGAAGGACTTTTGCATAACCGGTAAACCATAAGAGATAGACAAAATTTTACTACACAAAAAATGTAGATCGCGTTAAAATACACAATTTATGTCATATACATCTTTTTTATTGAGTGAACCAATTTCGAGATATTACTTGTTATTCCCTTAACTTTTTCAATACTTATTTTCTCAAATTGGAATTCGTTATTCATTCTTTTGTCTTGGATATGCAAAGAGTATTAATCTGTGTCAAAGAGAATGATGTTGCACATAGCAACCAGCTATTAAGAGATATGTCTATGCTCAAGGGCTACTGTATTTCTATATTGCCCTTGCAAATACAAAACAAGGGGAACATAGTAGGCTTTTAGCGATAGCCAAATATTTTTAAAACAGGTCGATATGTGTAAAATGTAATTCTCTTTGCATGTCAAAAGATTGTTTCTGCAAATGTTTATCTCGATTAATATGAAATAGATGGTGAAGTAGGAATGTTTTGTTGATTTATTTATTTCCACACTCTGGAAACCAATTTGAGAAAGAGTTTTGTTGTTGATGGAATCTGCACCACGCTTTGGGCGTCAACTTGAAGTAGTAGATGCTTTAAGTTAACTTCCCCACGTATGGACGTCAATTTGAAGATTGTATGCTATGTAATATGCTACTACCTATGAGAAGCCGATTTGAAGATTATGTTTTTTTTTGTTACGCTACAAGTTTTTACAATATATATATATATATATATATATATATATATATATATATATATATATGCTATTTGTTATTAAACTGCTTCTATAGATATTATTTATGTTTATGTTTGTTTTTGCCACGGCTGCTTCAGTCTTACTTTAGAGACACGTTTCTCTTAATCAGGGCGTGGTGCGACAAAAATGTAGGCGTACACAGATTGTAAGTTTAAATTCACTTCTTTTTATTAATCCTTGACACAAATTAAGTAGCACTACACCGATATCAAAACCTGTGAGATTCTTTTATTAAATACTTGCACTTTTTTAACGAATATACATAATTTTCGTTTCACACGAATACGTAATATTTCTTTAGAGAACACATCTTCCATCCGGTCACTACTAAGGTCTGCAGGCAACTGAAAGGCTTCAACCGTTCAAACCCGTAAACTTCTGTATTTCAAGTCCCTGATTGGCTAATCCTAGTCCAATAGAATACCTGTATTTAATTAAAGATTTTTCTGGCTGTTGATTGGCTATTTTTAAACCGTCACAAAATTTACATTATCGTTGCTCTAATCATGACTAGTAACATTTAAACTCTCAATCTAATTATTGCCTCAAGGTTACTTCATTGTTACCTCGTTGTTAGCAACTTTAAACTTATTATTCATACAGCTCTTACACTATTAACTTACGCATAACATTATTAAACATGTTTACAATAATATAAGCATATGCAATAACTGTTACATACATTTTAAAAATTATTACATACATATTGCTTCAAGGCGGGCTGTTATTGAATTTACATATTATATAATTTAATTGAAATTATTTAAGTGTTAAAAATACTGCCTCATTGGAGAATAAGAGTTTATAAAAATAGTTTGTACAAGAGTAGAGAAAGTCATGTGAATGTAACACATCAGATTTTTTTAATTGTTTTGTCACGTCATTGTTCATTTCCTCGATCCTACGGGTAGCTATATCTCTGGAAAGACTGGTGGATTTAAAGAAATCGGTTTCTCCACGCCAATTTTCCTCTGCTGCTATTATATGGGCTTCTTTTATAAATTGGTCTTCACTAAAGGGTTTTAAATTTATTGCAATGTGGTACGCTATACGCTAGCTTGCACGCACAGTAACTGCTTATCTTTCAAATGTATCTCCTCTTGTATAACCAACGTTTTTCTCTTGATTTCTTCTACTTTCTTTGTCCGTTCTGACTCTGTTAGCATAAATTGAGATTCAATAATCATAATAATAATAATAATAATATATTATAATTCAAAAATGCATACCCGAAAGCGCCTGAAGTCCATGTTGAAGGAAGGTTTATTTTAGGAGTAGTTGTATTGAATTGCTGCAGTTGGAGAGCAAAACTTGATGAAGTAACTGCCACATGTATGGTACAAAGTTTGCAGTGGCCTTCGCCCCAACGTTTAGGAATCAACTTTGTATTTTTATGTTTCTTTAAATATTATTTATATTTATGTTTGCCTCGGCTGCGTCAGTATTAATTTGCAGAAACATGTGTCTCTTTGCAGGGGGTGATGCGGCTAAAGAATATAGGCTTACACAAATTATAATTTTTACTTCACTCCTTTTTAATAATCCTTGATATGATTAAATAACACTTCACTGATATAGAGAGCTGTGAGATTACTTATTAATTACCTGCACTTTTTAACACGTAAACTTTATAATATTCTCGTCTCACACTGAATACGTATTAAACTTCTTGAGGACGCGTCTCGCGTCCGGTTAGGAACGCTGTCTACTAGCAACTGACTTCTACTCCCTGAATTTGAAAATTTCATCTATTTCAACTCTCTGATTGGCTAATGCTACTCCAATGGAAAACTTTTATTTAACTGTCAGGTTTTCTGGTTGTTGACTGGCTATTTATAAACTGTCTCAAAAGTTACATTATTGTTGCTCCAAGAATTACTAGTAGCATTATTAAACGTTCCAATTCATTATTGCCTCAGGGTACCTCAATGTTAGAAACTTTTGGCTTCTATTATCATAGCTCCTATATTGTTAAATTACCTGATACATTCACATAACATTATTAAACATGTATACAATAATGTAACATAATACAATGACTGTTACATAAATTTTATGTTATATTATAAACATATTGGTTTAAGGCTGACTGTTTTTATATTTTATATTATATAATTAGACTGAAATCATTTAAGTGTTAAATATACTGCCTCAATGTTTCTCTGTGAAATGCCTTTTTACATTGAAAGGCAAGGTATATTCTGAATAACAAAATAATCGCTTCCCCTAGTTGTCATGGAAGACTCGTCGCCTGGATGTCATGCAGTTATCTACTTTTTCTGTCGCTACAGCACTCATTACTGTTGACAGAGTAACAATTTCGCAGCAGAAAATACCTCCGAACATCAACCCCTATCAACATTGCTGTGCTCGCATCATTTCAGTTGAAACATCAAAGCTGACAGTAGTGGGAGACATTACGTCAGTACCGATCGCAAATTGTGCCAAAGTTGTGCACCCGTGCACTAGAGTGTACAATCAGTGATGATAGACAAGAACAGACCGAAAAGGACTTGGAATGCTTTCCACTTCGGTTACAGAGACTTTATTTTCGAGGGAATAAATTCCCTTTTTAGATTGACAAATAATGAAAATGCCTTTATTTGCTCTATTAGTCCCCGTTCATAGCTATTTTTGAAATTGTGATTACGCTGTTCTTGTTTAACATTACGGATTATACGCATTGTAGAGTTAAGTCAAACCATTAAAGAACCGTAACGAAAACGACGCAAACATGAGAATGTATCGCTGGTTTTTCTCCTATTATTATTATTATTATTATTATTATTATTATTATTATTATTATTATTATTATTATTATTATTATTATTATTATTATTACGCACTATACGCATAGTAGAATAAATCAAAACATTTAAGTGACATAACGAAAAGCATGTGACACGAGAACACGTAATGTGTATCCCTGGAATTTGTTCGATTATTATTATTATTACTCTTATTATTGCTGTTGTTGTTGTGATACTGTTTGCACTGTTCTTGTCTATCATCACTAACTGTACAAGCCTGGAAACTGCCTCTCAATCAGCACATCCGCTAATTGTGTCCGCTGATAATCAAGAGAAGTAAAATGAAGGTCGCTCACTGACTTGTGTTTGCTTGGAATTGCCCCGTTGAATTCTGCAACTCTTTTAACGCACGAAGGGATATTTACACACGTGAAATACGCCGCACTTGGGTCGCCTGGTGTAGCGACTCGCATTTAAACATCTGACAATCGATTAGGTTATCGAGTGAGATGGCTCCACGGCAACGTGCGAGGTTCGCATTCGGGAAGTCCGATTCCTGGGCCGGCCACTCTGATCATGGGCTTTTCGTAGTTTTCTCTCGTTGGCAAGGTTGGAATACTGGGTTGGTTTTTCTTCCACTACGAATTTCTTTTCCCTCATTTCCTAGCATTTTCTTCCCCTTTCATGCTTCAGTTGTGCTTAGAGGCTGTGCAGTGTCGGTCGGTGTCGGACAGATGGCGCAGATACGAGCTCGTTGCAAACTACTTCTTGGCCCTGCCAGATGACAGCCTTCTCTGAGCCACCTCAGGTGCCTAGAGGTCTCCCTGTTTCCGCCAGAGGGAAGCCTTTTAAAAGCAGCCCGCTGGTGTGACCGAAATCAAGCTTTGAATCGTTAGGAAGCTCTGCGCGTTTCTGCCTGCCTGCGGCTCATTCACCTCGTTCGTTCCTCCTATCAATTCGGTTTCCTCTATCTCCCTTGTACCTACAACGAAATGAGTAATGAAACTATTTTTGTAAATGTTTATCTCGATTGACATGAAGTAGAAAGAAAAATAAGCCTTCCTAAGAATATTCTGTGGAAACTATATAAAATAAATGATAGTGGGCAGAAAAGTCACGTGAATGTAACTTTTTTTCATAATTGAAACAAAGTTCCGGACATTTTAGTGCTCCATTTGATAGAGAATTTTCAACTTTATGCCCGTAAAGACATAGTTGGAAAAGGAAAAATTTTGAGTTATGTTGCCTTTATTGTGGATTGCGATATTTATAGAGGCAAGCCGTTTATAATAAAGACAAGCGGGTGGCAAGCAAACATGTAAGAAAACTTTACTAGTTCTGAAATCTATTTATATGCCCCACTTGCTTTAAAGCTGTTTGATTGTTTTATGAGTCTAAAAAATATGGTCAAACCCATCACCGCTGCGTAATTTTAGAAGTGAAAAACGAAATTATTTTCTAGCAACGCAGAGGTTGACCCACGATTTCTCTTTTAGCCTAAAACCCATTTAGTGATCACCATAGCTTTCAAAATATCACTTATTTTATAAGTTTTATCATCTATACAGGATTGAAATGTTATAATTTAGCTACGTATTAAAAATGTTATAACAATTCCTTATTTATTTTTATTTATTTATTTAACGAGGTCATTGTGAATATTTCTCTGACAGAGAAGCGTTAATTGCTTGTGTAATTGTTTGATAGACGGCCTAGCTGCGCAGTCGACTTCCTGTCATATATTTTGTTTCTATTTATTTTGTTCTGTTGGTCATGGCAAAACATAAGTAAATATATCAAATTCTAAAATATTATATTATTTAATCGGTAAATCGCCCTGGGGTAGTTCATTGAGAGGAACACCAGTATTTTTTTTTAATTTCATTTCGTTAACCTCTATGCTCATATCGGGGTTTTTGACTTGTGTAACAACTGATGTACCATAACTCATTGAACTGTAGTTTTTTGACGTATGTTTTATTACATTTCACAATGAAACGTACATTAACTCCCATATACACACTTCCAGTCTCTGCGGAGAATAATTTCACCTACTCCAGTCGGGAATCGATCTCGTGACCTCACCACTCCGTAATAAAGGTAGTCCGAGATCCGGTATTACAGTGTTGAATGCAGACTTTTTTCTCGGGTGCCTGTGTGGGTAGCTTCAACAATATAAAACGATATTTAGATGTTACCTAACAATTTGTGTAAAACGAACAAATTGAATAAATAGAGTTATCCTTTGTATTTGCGCATGTATAATAACTCCACTTGGTTTGATTAGCTTCTACTTTTCATTGTCTTTTTACATGATTAATTTCCCATGGCGGTCGCATTATCTGTTCACAGTACAAATCAATATCTGTTCACAATACATACTTCAACTTATGACAGTTCGTTGTGGAGTTAAGCTATACCTTTTATTGGCAGCCTTGTGCTTTCTTTGATCTAAAACGTTATTCTGTTATCTAGTATAACCTACATAAAGATTAAATTCAGAAGAAACTGCAATGAAAGAGCCAGGTGAAATTACAGAAGCAGAAAAAAGTATAACGCTAGAACTACTTATCCAAAAAATCCAGAAAGCAATATGATAATCATTTAATCGCTTCATTGCCTGGTGTAAGCTAAATATGTTGGAAAATAATTTCTCTGAAAATGACTGCTGGCGAATCAACGAAACACCAGAACGACTGACATCTCATTACACACGAGAGTTGATCTCGTTTTTAACGTCATTCTTTTGTTTCAAGAATCTCGATATGCATGTGAGTTGATCTCGTTGTAAACATGGTATCTCTTAGTTTCAGGTATCAATATTAATATTTTATTTCTATTTTACAAGCTCGAGCGCTGTCTAAAAAATAATATATGCCACACGTGTTAGAAGTGGTTTTATTTTACTCGTAGCATTGCGAAACATAAACATTCTTACTTGCAAAATAAAACCCTTTTTTTAAACTTATATTATAATCTACTATTAAATGTTATTCTAGGCTTTAGTGAAAAAATTGTAATAGCTGTTAAACATGGTTATATATTGTGACGCAGCGGTTATGTTTTGGCGCCAACCAAACGGGCAGTTGGAGAGATAAACAGAGATAAGAAGCGCTCTCGCCCAGCGTAAACGCCAGAAGCGCTATCGTCAGATAACCAACCAGCATTTTCCGGTTATTTCCCCTCTTCCATGCTTCTAGATCATTCTAGAAGTCTCTGGAAACTTCCAACGGCTGAGGAGTTAGTGAGTGCGTTTCTGGTGCAAAAAAGTGCTGTTCTCCAAGCGAGTTTGTGACGACTATGGTGACACGTAATGAGTGCTGCTACTGCAAGAGATTAGAGAGGTTTGTGGTGGACTCCCCAGAGGGTGAACCGTCCGGAAGAAGAGGATACGTGGTGTGTATTTGATTACGCCGCCACGTAAAGTGAAGTGACAGCAAAAATTGAACTAGTTCACATTAGTGAAGAGACATCGTGGACTAAGTGAAGTCGCAGCGAAAGCTGAACTAGATCAAAACAGTAAAGTGACAGTAAAATAAATAAATAAATGGACGAAGTAACAATATAAATCGGTAACTTATTCTTTTATGAGAAAATTATCAGTAACGCCAGTGTTGAGCGTTTTTGTTTTTACATTAAGCGCCTAAATATATTAGGTAGAAGCGGTAATTACTTACTTACGTGTTAAATTATACGATTGCCCCCAGTTTTGCTAAGGCATAACTTTCCATCTCTTGGTAGATGAATTATCTGTTGGTTCGTCTACTTTAGACAACACTTCAACACACATTGTAAAGTATCTTCCCTCACAGGATTCCCGGGTTTTGTTTATTCATATTGCTGTAACGTCGCCCTAAACCTCGGTTTAAATTGGCGAGTTGTTTCAGTTTTACGAGTATGTCCAATATAAGCTTTTAAATGAAGTACCGGATGAATTATGACGGGCAACATATTTCAAATAACAGAGATCTGAAAATCCAACATTTTCTACTCTGAATCCAGACAGATTAATAGGAAAAATCCTATTCATTTTTCAGATTCTTTAAAACCCCTAAAAACAAGTACATAGCTGTACTAATCGTAAAGATGTATAATTAAATATTTCTTTCATTTGACGAACATTTGTTCCTTTCTCTATTGCCTATAGTAAGTAGGGGAAGTGTTACATTTCACCCAAAAACTCGATGTCGAGATTTCACTTGAGCCCCCTAAACAAAAAAAAGCATTTTTATAAAAAGGTCCATATGTGTTAAATAAAATTGGGTTTTATTTGTGAACGCTCTGTAACTACTATGATTCTTAGCGTCCCATTCTACACTGGGCGTGAAAGACCGGAAATTTTGCTCAGAGGCCTCTTTATCAGGCTTGAGGTTCTTTTACGTGCCGTAAATCTACGACACTGGACCACCGGCTTTATTTCCCTTCCGAAGGAACCCATGCTAAGGACTTTGCGCCCGAAAAAATCCATCGCCCTCCGCCGGGTTTGAACCCGCGACCTCGGAACCAAAGGCTAGTGTGTGTGTGTGTGTGTGTGTGTGTGTGTGTGTGTGTGTGTGTGAACAGCATAACCCAAAAACAAAAAGTCGGATACATACCAAACTTGGTATTTAAGGTCAGCATCTTCCATAGAAGCGACAGGAATATTTTCAAGAAAATCCCGCATACCAAACTACCTTTTATATGGCACATTTTTCAAAATATTTGATTTTTTAAAAAATTCCTCTAAATATTTTGATTAAATTACCATATATTAACATATTTACAAGTTGATATTTTGAGTTATTTACGATATGAAGTGTCGATTTTCAGTTGTTTCTCGCGATTGCATGGAAACAGTGTGGAATTTTAAGGCCAGCATATAGCGTCCAGTTCTTAAACATTTGGCTATCACTATTCACTTTGTATCTATAACGAAATGTGTAATGCAGCTATTTCGGAAAGATTTATCAGGATTAAAATTAGTAGATAAAAAATAAGGTTTTGTAAGAATCGTTTGTATACCCACTAATGAACGATAGAGGGTAGAGAAATGCATGTGAATGTAACACATCAGAATTTTTTCGACAATCTCTTGCCCGTTTAAAATAATTTACACTACAAAGCTTCATTCATGAGAGTTCTAAATTTGCTACGCAATGAATCTTCTCTTATTGTTCTTTAAATAACAATTGGAATGGATTTTAAGTGATCAATGGTTGAAGATACAAGCTGGAGAAGAGATGAGATTTTAATGGATCATCTTAGAAGAATTTTACTTAATCTTTGTCCTTCATTTAGGGTTTCATCTAAAATGGTTACACTCACTATAAAAGTGAAATTCAACTTTTCCAAGAGATTGAAGCTTGCCAAACTGGTAAAGCTTGTACTTTCATATCATCATGATGGATTTAAAACTTAAAAACACGGCATGAGCATAGAGTAGTTACTAAGCTAAATTATGTCGTAGGCTCAAGTTTATTTACAGCTTCTTGAAATCACATAAAACTGTTTCCTTTTTAAATGACAAGCAGCTAAGAATGAGCTCCTACACAATCCTTGTAAGAAGTGTTTGGATTCAAAATTACAGCTGATATCCAAGTGAATAAATGTATTTTGGAAAAGACATCACACCAGCCTTGCAGAAAGGCCGTTGCCGCCTGATGAGCAGCCGTGGAGGAGCTATTTTGCTATGAAGCACGAAGCAAGTTGGCAGGAGGCAACCCGAAGGTGTGTTGTTAAGTGTATCTATCCTTGTTAGGGCTTAACCACTTGTAGGTAGGAAAAGGATATTGCAGGGTGGCGGTTGAGAATAAGATTGTGGGGGTGAAAGGAGTTAGCACTAAAGTTCCTTGGGTGCAGGTCAGGGTGCAACGGCCCTAGTGCACCGCTGGTGGAAGATGTTCATAAGTTGTTTTTGGATTAATTTTGGATTTACCAAGCAACTCATGGTAGAACTATATAGAAGCTCAGCTTTTGCTGCTGGTTAGAGTAGTTCCATGCGGGAAACCCGGTGACGCCTCAAGTGGCGTTCTCTGGGGTTATAGTCCCATAGAGACCGAACGAGGGTACTCCGATGGAATGGCAACTGGTCGTAAACTTTTGCGGCACGGCGCCTAATTTCATCCTCCACGTATGGAAGACATGAGGCTTCGTGAAGTAGTCTCACGGGAAAGAGCGGCATACAGAATACGAGGTGTGATCAAAACGTTTTCGGAATGGCTTCACAACAATGCAGACGCTGAGATTTCTTTAATTCTTTCCCAGATTGTACATGCAGCGTTCCTTCCCGATAAAAATGAGAGGTCATATGACTTCCTGTGACCATTCATTGACGAGGTAGGCGCTCTGAAGTAAACACGTGTTTTGCATGTGCTGCGATTTTTCCGCGTAGCAAAAATGTCAGATTACGAACAACAAAGAAAGAACATCAAATTTTGCTTTAAACTCGGTAAAACTGCAAAATAAGCCTATAAAATGTTACGAACAGCTTATGGGGAGGAATTTATGGGCAAAACTCAAGTATTTGAGTGGTTTTCAAAATTTAAAAGTGGTGTGACATCATTTAAAAATGCAGATAGTTCGGCGGACCTTGTTCCAGCAAAACTGATGAAAATATCAATCAGGTGAGGGAAATGGTCTTAAATGATAGGCGCATTACAATAAAAGAACTTTCTGACTCATTAGGACTCTCCTTTGGAAGAGTTCAAAGCATTTTGAAAGACAATTTGGACATGAGAAGAATTGCCGCCAAGTTCGTGCCCTGCCTGACCAAAAGGAGAGCCGTGTGATTGCCTGCACAGATCTTAAAGAACAGCTACAAAAGACCCACAGTTTATGGAGAAAATTATTACTGGTGATGAAACATGGATTTATGGGTTCAATCCAAAAACAAAGCAACAATCTTCACAATGGAAGAGTCCTTCATCTCCACGCCCGAAAAAGGCCAGACAAGTTCGATGGAAACTGAAGTCAATGACTGTGTTTTTTGACATTAAATGCATTGTACATAAGGAATTTGTGCCACAGGGTCAGACAGTGAATCAAGTGGTCTGCAAAAAAGTGCTGCAAAGATTAAGGGAGAATTTGTGACGCAAACGGCCGCAGAAATGGGGGAGTGGTGACTGGTTCCTGCATCATGACAATGCGCTCGCGCACAAAGCCGTTTCTGTTCGCCAATGTTTGGATAAAAATAGGATGAATACTGTTCCCCAACCCGCCTATTCTCCAGATTTGGCACCAGCGGACTTTTTTCTTTTCCCGCGACTTAAAATGCGGCTCCAGGACACCGTTTTGATGACATTGATGTAATCCATCACGAATCACAGAAGGCTCTGAACATGTTGAAAGAAGAGAACTTCCAGAGATGCTTTCAGCAGTGGCAGAAGCGCTGGGACAAGTGTATCAACTCCCAAGGAGACTACTTCGAGGGTGACAGTGCAGATTAGACAAAACAAACTGTTGTGTAGTATTTATGACGTCATTCCGGAAACTTTTTGATCACACCTCGTAGATAACCCGGAGGCCTCTATTCTGCACCCGCTGCAGTCGGAGCAGACTGGAGTCTGAGGCCATGCAACAAATCTCGCAGGCGTACAGTAGGACAGGGATTATTAGTGCTCTGAATAGGCGCAACTTAAGAGGTGTCAGCATCCCGGGCCCAGCATGGGGTACAAGGAGGCCGTGACCCCGTGACCCGACGTGAGAGGTCGTGAGATAACCCTCGAAAGTTAGTCGCCTGTCTAACTGAACACCTAGATAAGTGATGACATTTGTCCACCCTATCCTACGTCGGAGGTAGGTAAATTGCTTTCACTCTAACTTAAAACTATCTGCCACCCTGAAATACTCATCCTATACAATA
This sequence comes from Deroplatys truncata, assembly GCA_030765065.1. Taxonomy (NCBI): domain Eukaryota; kingdom Metazoa; phylum Arthropoda; class Insecta; order Mantodea; family Mantidae; genus Deroplatys; species Deroplatys truncata. The sequence goes on along the minus strand of CM060977.1, from coordinate 150,999,714 downwards.
ACGGTTGCTGAGCGAGTTGGCTCCGCATAATTTGTGGGTTGGCATTAGGAGCTCCCGGGTTTACCGTCGACCCCTCGCTTTCACCTTGAGTTTTTCTGGTTTTCCTGGTCCGTAAAGGGAATGCTGGGGCGATTTCTCTTCTACAATGATTTCCTTTTTGTCCTTTAGTTGCGCTTCCAGGTTTCGGAATGTGGGGTGGTGCCGGACAGATGACGCGGATGCTTGCTTAAAGGAAGGGTATTCTCCGTGGACGTGGGCTGCCTGGTTGTAAGGGTTTTCCATCGTCCTCTCTGAGCAGCTACAGTAGGGAGCCAGGTCTTCGAGCTAAAGCTGTTCCGAACTTCTGTAGCGTCCTGTGGTTCTTTCACTACATCCGTTCCTCTTGGAGGTTGGTAACCACAGTAGATCCATGAAGGTCGTGGTGCGTGAGGTGACCGCTCCGTTGTATAACCTCAACCTACATACCTAAGCAGTTTAACACCACGTGTAGGCATTGTGTAGTATTTATGACGTCATTCCGGAAACTTTTTGATCACACCTCGTAGATAACCCGGAGGCCTCTATTCTGCACCCGCTGCAGTCGGAGAGTTTGTACAAGAGTAGAGAAAGTCATGTGAGTGGAACACAGCAGATTCTTTAAGTACGTCTGTATCATTTTAATGCATTTCACGGCTCATAAAACTATTCACAACAACCATTCAAATTAAGTTTCACATGGGCGCCGGAACCTTGTAGTTGAGGCTCTTTCACTCCCAGTTATTCATAGCGAATACTGAATCCCCTCACTTGTTTTGTTCTAGTTTTATTTTATTATTATCATCCCACTGTTTCTGATGTGATAGTGAAGTGGAAACGTGAACGGACATGTACAGCACAAAAGCTTACATGCCGACCTCGTCTGTTGACTGACAGAGACCGCCAACGTTTGAGGAGGGTCGTAAAGAGAGATAGACATCTATCCAGACCATCACACAGGAATTCCAAACTGCATGAGAATCCACTCCAAGTACTATGACAGTTAGGCGTGAGGTGAGAAGCCTTGAATTCCATGGTCGAGCGGCTGCTCATAAGCCACACATCACGCAGGAAAATGCCAAACGACGCCTCCCTTGGTGTAAGGAGCGTCAACATTACACGATTGAACAGTGGCAAAACGTGTGTGGAGTGACGAATCACGGTACACAATGTGGCAATCCGATGGCAGGGTGTGGGTATGGCGAATGCCCGGTGAACGTCATCTGCCAGCGTGTGTAGTGCCAACAGTGAAATTTGGAGGTGGTGGTGTATGGTGTGGTCGTGTTTTTCCTGGAGGTGGCTTGCACCCCTTGCTGTTTTGCGTGGCACGATCACAGCGCAGACCTACATTGATATTTTAAGCACCTTCTTGCTTCCCACTGTTAAAGAGCAATTCGGGGATGGCGATTGCATCTTTCAACACGATCGAGTACCTGTTCATACTGCACAGGCTGTGGCGGAGTGGTTACACAACAATAACATCCCTGTAATGGACTGGCCTGCACAGAGTCCTGACATGAATCCTATAGAACACTTTGGGATGTTTTGGAACGCCGACTACGTGCCAGGCCTCACCGACCTACATCGATACCTCTCCTCAGTTCCGCACTTCGTGCAGAATGGGCTGCCATTCCCCAAGAAACCTTCCAGCACCTGACTGAAAGTATGCCTACGAGAGTGAACGCTGTCATCAAGGCTAAGGGTGGGCCAACACCATATTGACTTCCAGCATTACCGATGGAGGGCGCCATGAACTTGTACGTCATTTTCAGACAGGTGTCCGGATACTTTTGATCACGTAGTGTATCTCCACAATGGCTTCACGTTCTCATAGGTAAAATTACAATGATAATAAGCACATACCCTATCATAAGAAATATTTGTAATGTTGTCCTCTATGCACACATTTCTGACACCTTCTCAGGAAACTTCCATTCATACTCGAGAGTTTAACATCCGAATTTAGTGAATTTCTCGCCTGATGTTTTCCTTTAGCCCTTACACAGTAAGGGTTTGTTGCATGCATCTCATTTCATGGAGTTCCTCCATAAATAAAAATCGCATACAGTTAATAAGGAGATTCATGAGCGCCATAATCCTTTACTAATTATCCTGTCTTCAAAAAGTTCCTGGATCATATTTAATGACTCATCAGCTGTATGCGCAGTAGCAAAGTACTGTTGGAAGAATGCAGATTGGCATTCAACGTCGGTCAGCTGTTCAAAAAATGGTGTAAGGCATCCCTGTAGCTCATTCACTACACACTAATAGTCGCGTCATGCAAGGGAATCTCGTGTGTAAAATCGGGTTTCACTGTACTCCAATATCTGTTATTTTACGACAAAACATAGATGGAAAATGGAGCCATGCTTCATCAAAGAAGAATGTTAAGCGTGCGTGAATTACTCTTATTATTTAACAAAACTCAATTGCAGAAATTTAGCCGACTCTGATGACAACATGAAAAACGGGGTGTGTGCAACGAATCCCATATATTGTAACAACTAAACGAAAATATCTAGCAAAAATGCACTCAAATTTTAATATTGAACTCTCCAGTGTGATTGAAAATCTCCCGAGAAGGTGCCAGAGGAGGATAATATTTCCAACATCTCTTATGTAAAGAATGTGCTTATTATCATTGTAATTGTAACTATGAAAACGTGAAGCGGTTGCGAGAAAACTGTTTCGGCGGGAGTCCCAATAGCGGCAGTTGGCGCGCGAGCAGGCTTGCGATAGCCGCAGTGTGTTACGTGTGTAAGCGTACACGTAACATATTAGTATTAATTGTCGAAACATTTAATATCTCAAATATTATTAATTCTAATTTCAGTCTTTGGACATTAAGTAATGCTTAATTATTTTTGAAAAGGTCTAATGTAATTTCATTTCTCATTATTGAGAGGCCTCCCCAATATATTCTTCGTTTAGGCATCTCTGGTTTTACATTGCCTTTTATATTCGATTTGTGTCCCACCGCTTCATTTACTAACTCGTATCTAAAAGCATTAATCAAGCTGATAAGAATGGAATTAAGTCACATTATTTTACTTTTACTAAAAGTAGACGTTTCCGGTATTTTGATTGGAACCGGGACGGTTGTTTTAATATAAACGGGACGGCGAATTTTCCTTTTCTGCGGCAAAGACTTACTGACATAGGTTTGCGGCGACAGTGTTATTAATTATGTTATGCTCCTTTCTAACAGTTTGGTGACTTTAGCGATAAGTGATAACAATTTACCTGCAACAATACGAAATGAGAACTGGGAAAGCAAGCGATTGACGTGTCTGACTATCGTAGCTCTGCTCTATGATAAGGCTTACGAAGCAACTGTGGTAGCAATCGATTGCTGCAACTTTTAACTAAGCATTTGTTTTAAACTGGGCTTGCATACGAAGCAACTGTGGCCAGCGGCGTACACAGTCGAAGGGCTGCATCTAATTTTTGTTCTGTAACACTTCTGTACTTACACAAAGAAATAAATTTGAGTTTTATTTATGGATGCTCTTAAATTACTATGGTCCTTAGCGTCTCATTCTATATTGGGCGTGAAAGTTCGGAAATTTTGCTCATAGGTCTCTATCAGGCTTGAGCTTATTTTACGTGCCGCAAATCTACGATAGGAGACCACTGGCTGTTCTATACTTACAGGTTTATTATACCACATTACACCTGTTAATAAATAGGCAAATAAAAATCTTTATACATTAAAATCGTGGTACATATTGGGGAATGACGGGGAATTTAATCTGTTGTTTTGAAAAATTACACTAGTCTGCATTTTCAAACTTTTTGTCAGATGATTTCTTAAAAGTAGGTGTTCATGAATCAAGTTTTTATGCTGATTCCAGAAATAACTTCCGTTTTTTTTCTGTCACGTCAAATTTTTACACAAAATAAGTAATGTTTTGACAATTTAACTAATAAGCGTAGAAAAGTATTCAAATACCATTTCACACAAGGTAAGCTTTTATTCAAGAAACATTTTAAGAATACTCTCAAGAACTCACCTAATTTATTTATTTTAACAAAACAAGAAGCCAAAGTGTTTCATTTAATTTTTTTCAAACTTTCTCTTCTTTGACTTCCTTGCAGATCCTTGAAGATGACTGTCCCTCCTCAACATCCAACAGTAGTCGGCCATCATAGTTACATTCCATCTCCCCTGGTACCTCCTCTCCATTTCCTTAATATCTTGGTGAAAACGTTCACCCTGCTCTTCACTATAATGTCCCAGATTTTCTGGAAAGTAGTCGATATGTGAAAGCAGAAAATGCACCTTTACACTCATGTTACAACCCATCTTCTTGAAATTTTCCAACATTGTTTCGACAATGGCCTTGTAATTAGGATCCTTGTTATTACCTAAGAAGTTTTCAGTAACTGATCGGAAGGCGGTCCATGCTTCTATTTCTCTCTCATTCATTGTCTTCTCAAAATCTTCATCTTTCATCAATTTCTTTATTTGAGGACCAACAAAAATTCCAGCCTTTAATTTGTCTTGTGTAATGAAGGGAAATTACTTAGAAAGATACTTGAAGCAGAGTCCATCCTGTGGTAGAACCCTTACAAATTGCTTCATCAGGCCCAATTTTATGTGTAGTGGCAGAAACAATATCCTTATATCTCTATATTTTTGAAGTGAAATTGTGAAAAAACTGTACGTGATAGAAAAAAACTAAAAGCAGTTCTGAAATCAGCATAAAAAGTGAGTCAGAATCACTTATTAGTTTTCAGTCATCCGATATCATGCAGACTAGTGTTATCATTCCATGTTGTGACGCAGCGGCTATAGCCCAAGTTTATTGGGAGGTTGGCACCAACAGACCGGGCAGTGGAGAGACAAAAGGTATGTTCCAACACACGGTTCTGAACGGGTTCCGAACTAATTCCAACACATGCTAATGCACATGCGCCAGTCCGGTACGCTCACAGAACTAATTCGGAATTTTGTGTGGTTGGAACACTACTTGAACCGTTCGCGTTCTGTCACGGCCTTCTTCGTTGCATGGTCAATCAGAAGACGATCAAATATCTACGTTTACAGCGTTGATGAATGAAATCAAACTCAGCGTTTCTTTCATACTGATTCCAGTCCTAATATTCGAGCAAAAATAAATCGCGTTAGTTTATCGGCTTAAAGCCATTGATACTGAGTTATTGCGAATAACAATTGTAATATATAGATATTATATTTAAACCAGAACCCGGAAAAAGTAATTTAACACAATTCCAATTTAACATTAGGTTTCCTGCTACAGAAGCTTCTAAACACAATGTTTAATTTAAAACTCCAATACTCTGAGACAATGACACCCCACATAAATTCTATTCCGAACGTAATGCAAATAATACAAAACTACATGGTACCAATGTATGCTTATGATCAGGGTTAGGATTTTTAGTTGCAAATTTCAGATGAAAAAGGAAGGGAAAAGGTGCTCAAATAAGGTGAAAAAGGCACAATAAGCTGCTGGTTTATTTAAGGGGATGCACAACTGAAATTGCTATTTTCTAAACTATCCATTCAATTGGGCTGAAATTTGTATTTCTTTATATATAATTCTTTTGTGAATTATAGCCCAGTCTTAATAATTTTCGGAACTGCGCAGTTGAGGTTATTGTCGTCTCTGCCTGCCCAGGCTTCGTCTCCACGTAAACAGATGACGTCTCTCACAGCAACAAACTCACATTCACGAACAGCAGGCTACTGATTCTGGTGGGATAGAATCACTCATTGCCAATTGCATTATTGCGGGCTACTTTATAGCAGTAAAGTGAGAGAAAGAGGTTTTCGTCGAACACACAATTATTTTCCATTGTTGCGGGTGTGCTTTCAATTCCCGCGCGGCGTTTACTGAAAGAGGTAGACTTGCTATTCGCACGTACACAGCAAGCTGAGGAGACGTTAATTGAAAGTTAAAGAATAAATTGAAATGAAACTTAAAAGAAAAAAGGGGAGTATGGGCATGGTTGGGGGGAAATGGTAATAAGGTGCCAAAAAGGGGTAAAGGTCCCAAATTAACGGAATAATGTTTAAATGGAAATAATCCTCTTCTTCGGAAGTCGATGCATCATTAAAAAGATCACTGTCACCTTCTAAATCACTCATTCTTGTTATCTTTGAACGCTGTTTTGCTCCCTGGCTTTGTTAGACGTTTGTTCTTTTCCTCAAGTATGTCGTCATACTACTCAACAGCGAGCAACTGCTTACCAAACACCTTTGCTATTCCGTATTGAGAAATAAACATGAATGGAGGAACGAATTACATATTCAAATTTATTTTCTACTGAATACAGAGAGTATGTCGCTTTTTCAATACTCTCTGTCGGGTTTGTTCCAAGCGATTAGAATCGATTCTGAATTAACTGAGTATGCGCTGTAGACCATACAATCTGCGCATGTCTGGAATTTTCAGTTCCTATTCTTAATCACGAACCGATTTCACTCGTTCCGAACTAGTTCCCAAATACGTTGGAACAGCAAACTGGAAATTCAGAATTGGTTCTGAACTGATTCTCTGTCGTGTTGGAACGCCACTTAGCTACTGCGCACACTCAGATAATTCGGAATCGATTCTGAATCGTGTGGGAACAAACCTAAATAGAAATAAGTAGACGTAGCAGCGCTCTCGCCCATCGTAAACACCGAAAGCGCTATTGACAGATAACCAGATTCTTCGGGAAGGTTCTTTCTCCCCTCCTTCCGAACTTACTAAAAGTCTCTGGAAAATTCGAGCTCCTGTATAAGCGAGTATTCTCGGGATGTTAGTGAGATAGTGAGTTGTTCTTGATGCGACTTAATTCCGTTCTCCGAGTGAGGTTGCAACGATAGTTGTGGCATACAGTGAATGCTGCTACTACTACGAGAGAGAGAGATAGATCTTGTGTTCGACTCTCCCCAGCAAGTGAGGCTGCTTCGGGCGTATTGCATTACGCCTCTTCATCGCGAAGTGGCAGGAAAAATTTTGAACTAGATCGCCTTAGTGAAGTGACAGAACTAACTAAAGTGACATTGAAAATTGAACTAGATCGCATTAGTGAAGTGACAGTGAAAACTGGATAAAGTCACAATATGTTGGTTGACAACATTGAGTAAACGCCTAGCTCTACTCATTTTAATATCAAGGGATGATTACAGAACACACCTTCTGTAGTTGTAGTGAAGTGAAAGGGGAGCTTCTGAGTGAGTCTAGTGGTTAATACACATCTGACTGGGTACCTATGAGTTCTAGCTGGGGAGTTTGTTCTCTATATACTCATATTTGCCTTCTGGCCCTATAAATATTTAAAAAGTCAATTGTTGGTCGTGCTGATCCATCAAATTCTTTATTTAATCAGTATAACTCTGCTCGGTATGGTATCCCTCTCATATGGACAAACCTCTAAAAGTGACCACAGAATGAAGGTATTGTGTGTTTCAGTTATTCCTGTTTCAGCCCCCTTCCCAAAGTACTCTCTGCGTACCCCCTGCTGGTGGCAGCGATCGATTGCGGTATTTGATTTAAATTGGGCTTTCATACGTGGCAACTGCCGTTGCTAAGTACGGTTACAGTTGCCTGTAGTAGCTCACTCGCGCAACTTGTTCCTGCAATTCGGAGTTGCTGCCGATGCAGTATTGTTTTAAATGTAAGCTTTCACACGCTGCCACTAGTTGAAGAAGCTTCCAATAAACTCGAGCATTTTCTGTTGCGAGCCCCAAATTGTGCAGAGTGGATGCATTAAGCACGTTTGCGATTGGTAATGGTTTATAAACTACTCGAGAGTAGAGCCGGTGTTTGTAATTGTTTCCCTTTTCCGCTAAACTGCCGCTATTGTCGCGGATTTACCTGGTTAGCTCGCGTCCACCTTGTCGCAGAGAGTCAGTGATTTTCTTCCGAGTTGAGTCACGGCGTAAGTCTCCTTCTATGGCAAAGATGCCGTATTAGATATTCTAAAGCTCTCTGATTGCTTCTTCCATTGCGGTTTCAACCGTTGCATTTCGTTTTCGTAAGAGTTTTGAAGATTTATAGCTATGCACTGCCACAAAATGACTCTTTACACATCGTTGTATTTTCCTAGCAGTGTGCTTAGTTCGGAAGTATCTATTTAAATTGTTTCATTGTTCAAGCTTGTTCAAGTAGATTTAACGTTCTGCTTGAATTGTTATAATGTTTGGGGGTTTATTATAAGTGTTACAATTTTTATAATTTATTTAAATAGTCATACTGTTCAGAGTTTGTTGAGTGCTTATAATTCCAAAGTTTAAGGTACGAGTAGTTTGGCCGCTAAAATATAGTAAAAAAATCTGATGTATTACACTCACGTGGCTTTCACTACTCTTGTACAAACTATTTTTACAAACGCTTATTCTCCATATGCGTCATGTTGATCGAGATGTTAATCATATTGCTAATTTTCTTGTAGATGAAGGGAAATTGGTACGTTTTAAGCGATAGTCAAATATTTTAAGAGCTGGTTGCTATGTGGAGTATTCCATTCTCTTTGTATTACCAGGACAAAAAAAATGAATAACGAATTCCAATTTGAGAAAAAGTATAAGAATTGGAAAATTTAAGGGAATAACAGGCAATATCTCGAAAATAGTTCACTCAACAAAAAAAATGTATATTACATAAATTGTGTATTTTAACGCGATCTACATTTTATCTATCTATTATGGTTTACCAGTTATGCAACAGTCGTTCATAATGAATAATACTTTTGGAGACATTCCCAGAAAATTCGAGAAATACATTTCATTTGTAATGAAAATATCTTAAACATATGATATTTCAATCAAAATAGTTAGAGCCGGTTTTGAGAAAATTAAAATTTACGAATTTTACCTTGGTATTTAGGTTCAGCATCTTCAGAGATGCGACACGAAGGTTTTAAACAAAATCCCTTCACCCCAGATTACCCTTTACATGGAACATTTTTCTAAAATTTTAATTTTCTCAAAAACGGCTCTACCGATTTTGATTAAAATATCATATGTTAAGATATTTTTACGATAAATGAAATGTATATCTCGAATTTTCTGGGAATGTCTCCAAAAGTATTTTTCACTGTGAAAGACTTTTGCATAACTGGTAAACCATAAGAGATCGACAAAATTTTACTACACAAAAAATGTAGATCTCGTTAAAATACACAATTTATGTCATATCCATTTTTTTGTTTAGTGAACCACTTTCGAGATATTGCTTGTTATTCCCTTAAATTTTTCAATACTTATTTTCTCAAATGGGAATTCGTTATTCATTTTTTTGTCTTGGATATGCAAAGAGTATTAATCTGTGGCAAAGGGAATGGTGCTGCACCTAGCAACCAGCTATTAAGAGATATGTATGTGCTTAAAGGTTACTGTATTTCTATATTGCCCTTGTAAGTATATTTCCCCTTACATCTACAAGAAAATTAGCAATAAGATAGAGTCTGCAAATGTTTATCTCGATTAACGTGAAGTAGATGGAGAATAAGCGTTTGTAAAAATAGTTTGTACAAGAGTAGAGATAGTCATGTGAGTGTAACACATCAGATTTTTTTATGTCCTGGATATGCAAAGAGAATGGAATGCGCCACATAGCAACCAGCTCTTAAAAAGATTTGACTATCACTTAAAACCTACCATATTCCCCTTGCACCTACAAGAAAATTAGCAATAAGATTAACATCTCGATTAACATGAAGCATATGGAGAATTAGCGTTTGCAAAATTAGTTTGTAGAAGAATAGGGAAAGTCGTGTGAGTGTAACACATCAGATTGTATTTTTAGAAAGAATTTGTCCTTTTCTTAGGGTTGCCCAAACTGAGCAAGATGGCTCCGCATTAACGAGGACCTCGCATTCGGAAGGTCCCAGGTTCGATTCCCGTCGGCCGTCCACTCTGACCTTGGTTTTTTGTGGCTTTTCCTGGTCGGTAGCGAATTCTTGGGTGTTTTCTCATCCAATACGTTTCCCTTTAATTACACTTCGTTCTCATCTTTCAGACGTTCTTCTACGTTTCGTGGCGTATGGCACATTCCGACAGATGGCGCGGAAATGTACTCAATGGGGAGAGTACTCCCCGTGGGCACTAGAGGACAAAAGAAGCTATAGCTCGATCCTGGAACTGTCAAGGATCTCCGCGTGTCTCGATGGCCTGTCTGCCTGCGGCATGTAGCCTCCTGCGGTTCTTTCGCTTTATTCCTTCCTTCTGGGTGTGGTGCCACAATAGATCTAAGTAAGTCAAAGTGCGCGAAGTCTTTCCCTTTGTTGTATAACCTATACGTATATACGGCCTACCAATAACACAGCACTCGTTCAGAATAAAGAGGACTTCGTGGACCATTCCCAGAAAATACAAGATGTTCGTTTTATTTGTCAAATCAATATCTTAGACACGTGGCTTTTTAATCAAAATCTATGTGCTTATTTTTGTTAAAATCAAAAAGAAACAAAAATGTTCCACATAAAGAGTAGTTTGAAGTGGGATTGTCTTGAAAGCCTTCGTGTCGCATCCTTTTTTGAGTTACGCTACTCACAGACGCGCGCGCGCACACACACACACACACACACACACACACACACACACACACACACACACACACACAGAGTACGTACTAAGCACTCTCTGTTGCTTTGTTACAGTTTATCTAATATATATTGCTGTTTGTGAAAATTGCAACACCAAAAATGAAACGCATGAATTCAAAGAATTTAACACCACAGGTTAGGTATATGACAAGTAACAAATGATAAACTTTTCAAATATATACATGACCTCTGAGCCCTAATATTCAATATTTGATGTGGGCTCCATGCACTGCAATTAGAGCTGCTATATAACGTGGCATTGAATAAAAAAGGTTCTGAATAAGTTCCTGAGGGATTTCCCTCCAGCAGTTTGTATTCGAGCCCACAAATCCGTGCCACTGGTTACTGGAGGACCGTAACGCACCAGATGCCGACCAACTATATCCCAGACATGTTCGATGGGCGACATGTCAGGCGAAGCAATAGTACCCGTCGCTCTTCGAAGAAGGTTTTACATTCCTCGCAATATGTGGCCGGGCATTGTCCTGTTGAAATGTGGCCTGTGGAGATGCATGAAGCAGGGGGAGCACCTCAGGTTCTACTACTTCCGACAGCTGACAAATTGTGGCGGCATGGCAGAGCAACATGAAATCTTTGCCTCAGGTGTTCTGCGGTGGAGACATTGAGTCACAAGCTGGTGGATTGTGCCGTCGTACGTCCAATATGGGACTGGATATATGGTCGCATAGGAGTGATTTGTAGTGGCGTGCAGATGTTTCCACGGGAGGTCTATCTGAATCTCGAATTCAAGCACGGTGACAAGAAACTAACAGATACCCTTACTTGGCTCATCTTTGCCACCTATTTTTGGGTACTAAAAGTTGGGGACGCAGTGAATCTACGGGCCTTCCAGAGATTTATCCGGAAGGAACGCTGGGAGTTGAACAAAAGGACCACTTTGGCCTTGGATCTCCCGCATTTAAGGAAGCTCTAAGTGTCTATTGCAGAAGGGCATACGCTAAGAATAGGGATAAGAAGAAGAAGAAGACACAAAAGTGATCTATCCTTCTTGTGTAGTAGTTTCCATATTCTCCTAAAAACCTATCCCAAAATAGAGTAATTAAATAAATACACTGCACAAAAACTAAAAAAAGCATTAAAAAAATAGTCATTTCGGGGGCTTTGACTCGAGAAACAACTTGTTAGCTGTAGGTTCTTTAACGCTGGTTTTTAATCATTAAATGTAGGTTTTGTTAAACTTCTCCCACTCGAGTTAGGAAAAGTAAAAAAAAAAAAATAAAAACATGGTACCGCCAGACACGAATGCGGCCATCACTGTGGGACACGTTGAAGCGGGACTCGTCCGAAAAGACTACATTTTGCCACTCAGCACCCTAGTGACTGTGTTAACGTGCCCATTGCAGTCGGAGGAGCTTATGGTTTCTGGACAATGGAAGCCGACGTAATGCATGCATCCTGTCCAACCTGCAGCAGACGACGACGAACCGTTGATGAAGACAGGCCCACATCTGTTGCAGTGTTCCAGCATTGAGCCAACACTGTCGATGAAGTTTTACGGTCCGTTATGGCCATGTGAACAAGATGACGGTCATCCCGTGCTGTGGTCATGTTCCGTGGTCCAGCACCCGCTCTTTGCTGCGTACGATCTTCATTTATGTACTGCTTCCACACACGCATCTCTGTCGTAGCAGCATGCCCCGAAATGTCACGGTATGAGAAACTCGCTTCCCGGAGACCGATCATTCTGCCTCGTTCGAACTCACTCACATGCCGATATGGCTCCCTTTGACATCCACGAGGCATACTGGCAATCACTTTTTTGTTTCCACCTTGTTTGACAGCGCTGCACTGACTACACTGTCGCAACAATGACCTTGTCGGACGGACACGAGAGGGCTCTACACGGCCTACGTGTACCGCATCTCTCTGTAAACCTAATCGCTTATTGCTTGCACACTCTTCTACACTTCCCCCAAGTTTGGAGTTAATCGGGAAAAATTTTGTTGGTGTTGTAATTTTCACAAATGGCAGTTTAGTATAATTATTGTCTATGGTGGTACCTAACGAGTAATTTATAATAACTAACGATATGAATTTCTAAGCATTAAAGCTAGGACGAATGGAAAATAATTTTAACCGTTACAGAACTTTAAGCAGTGACGTCGCAGGTTACAAACCACTCTCATGCATACATTCTTTGTATTAATAATGTTTTGGGTATACTTGAAGTCAACTGTTCAAGAATTACTATGCCTGATAATACCTATGAAAAAGTAAGGTAGCACAGCCTTCAATTTTTTATAACTACGACAACATAATTCTTCCAACAGAAATGTTCCACGAATGGGGGAATTTACCCCCTTAACCGTCCCCTGTAATGAACACTGAACATTTTCCTGACAACCACGAAGCATTCAGTCAGATTTACTCGTATATGTACACGGAATTTCAACTCTTTCGGCTCCCTTATAGATACAATATATAATAATATACTCTCTCGGTGATATTATTAATATACTATTAATGATAATACCCCATAATATACTCTCTCGGTGAGAGTATTGCAGTTACTCTACTTTCTGTAAAATAAAAACAACCGAAGTCTTTTATGCCGCCAAGGTTCAACATTTACGCTGTTTTGGCTTAGCATTGCTTCATGTATTGATCGAAATGGCGACAATGATGTACGTTATAAATTTTATATAGATATAACAATGTACCTTTTCTTAAGATACTATCGAACGCTTGAATACCTTCTACAAATCGTCATGTACAACCATTCGAGAATAAAATCATCATATAAGGATAAAGTAGTCGGGAACCAACTTCTACGAGTATTATTACTGAAATAAACCTAGTATCAGATATAACAGCATCCTTGAATTTTGTACACTAAAATTCTGATGTGTTACATTTTTAAGAAGGTATTTTTGTTGTATTGTATTGTCTTTACGTTGTTTGCACCACGCTTTGGGCGCCAATTTGAAGAAGGGGGTAAATTGTATTGAAGGATGAGTTGTATTGTAGTTCAGCTGTTTCTTTAAATATTATATATTTATGTTTGCCTCGGCTGCGTCAGTATTATTGTTAGAGACATGGATTTCTTAGCAGGGAGGTGGTGCGACTGAAGAATGTAGGCTTACACAGATTATAATTTTTATTTCACTCCTTTTATTAATGCTTGACACTCTTTAAATAACACTTCACTGATATAGAGAGAGAGAGAGCTGTGAGATTTTTTTATTAATTACTGGCACTTTTTTAACAAGTAAACTATTTTTGTCTCCCACGAATACGTATTAAATTTCTCGAGGACACATCATCAAGTTTGGTGATTATCCGACTGATTCGTTTCTGAATTATGCTGTTCACAGACACACAGACACACACACGGACATGTTTCCAAAAAATGTTTTTTTTTTAATTCAGGGTGTCTCAAAACATGTATTTCCGGTGAAATCTCGGTATCGAATTTTTGGGTGAAATACAATACTTCACCTACTTACTATACGTAGTAGAGAAAGTAAAAAAGCTATTTGAATTAAATTCTGTCTTTTAAAGAGGTCTATAATTTTTTGTAATGTCTTTTCGTCTATCACTTAACGTTTACCAGTTATACAAGATTGTACAAAATACCTTCCAAATGAAGTGGACTTCAAAAGCTATTCCCATAAAATTCAGTTTTATTTGTCAGACAAATATCTTTAATATGTGACATTCTGATCAAAATCGTTACAGCCATTTTTTAAAAAATAAAAGATTTCGAAAATGTTCCATGTAAAATGTAGTTTGAGATGGAGTTTTCTTAAAATTTTGTTTCGCATCTTTGGAAGATATTGAACTTAAATACCAAGTTTGGTATTTATACGACTTTTCTCACTTTAGTTATGCCGTTCACAGTCACACATACATACCGATCTTTTTAAAAAATGCTTTATTTATCAAGACGCCCCGAAATATGTATTTCCTGTGAAAACTCAGTATTGAATTTTTGGGTGGAATACCTTCTCTACCTACTATGTATATGGTAGATAACCTAAAAAGGGCACTCCAGCAATTATCTAAAATATTTTTGTATCAAATGCGAAAAATAACTTTTTCTCTTGCACATTCTCCTTTACATCTCCGATAAATAAGGCTTTACCAAAAACCCTGCAATATTCGTAAATATCAGTTCGTAGTTTTTAAAAATATGTAGGCACCAGGCAAGTTAAGAAGTGTCCTCAAAGAATCTTATTGATGTACATTAATCGCGTGTGCCTGTACAAGCTGTTGGGAAGCGCGCACGCACACACACAAACACATCACGCTTCGGGTTGTGCGAAGTTTACATTTTGACAGAGAGGGAACAGCATGATAATGAAAAGCAGAAAGAGAGGATCAATACCAAGCTTACCTGGTGCTGGTGTTGTGTTATGTCCGCTCGACCCGGCCAAACACCATCACCTTATCCCTTCACAGGGTGAGTTCACAATTAAATATGTCATATATTTGTCCTACAATAATATTGTTCATTTTTCACAAACGAAATGTCGTGAACATGTTTCCGAAACACACACTCCACTTTTGCTTTCTCTACTAACTATAGTAAGTGGGGGAAATATTGTACTCCACCCAAAAATCCCATTTGAAATTTCACTGGAAATATATCTTAAAACCCCTGAAACCAAACAAACAAGCATTTTAGAAAAAGGTCCGAGATGCTCCGCGGTAATGTGTGAGGCTTGCATTTGGGAGGTCCCGGGTTCGATTCCCGGTGGCCGCTCACTCTATGAGTATTTCGTAGTTTTTCCTGGTTGGCAAAGACGAATGCTGGAGTGGTGTATTCTACCACGGATTTCCTCTCTTCCCCTTTCCTCTCTCCCCCTTTCCACTCATTTCATTTCCCTTTCATTTCAGGTTTACAATTTGGAACTTCTTCTCGGCTCCGCCAGAAGAAAGCTTGTCGAGACTACACTGCTGGGTCGTGTTTCCCCGATCCCACTAGAGGGACCTCTTCGAGCGACATTCCCGTGGCCGGATGGTCAAGCCTGGAACTATTAGCGAACCCTGAGTGTACCTGTCGAATTGCGCCGGCTTTGCTCTGGAACCCATACGTGGCATGCGGTTCCCTCACCTCATCAGTTCCTCCTGGGGGTGTATGCACAAAAGGACCCATTGGGGGTCGAGATACTAGGTGTTCCCAACGTTAATTAGTCATATCCTATCTTACAGAGGTGTGAAAATTATTAGACTCGAAGCAAAGTTATGATTATTTACTGTCCGAGGTTATACCTTCAAGATATTGAAGCTTTAGTGTGATAAATGTTTATAAAATTTGTCACCAATCAGAATTGGTGAAACTGTCTATACATACGAAAAGTAGAATAAAACTACTTAGTCAGCTTTTACTTTCTCTACTACGTATAGTAAGTAGGGAAAGTATTGCATTCCACCCAAAAATTCGATACTGAGATTTCACCAGAAATGCATGTTTTGAGGTCTCCTGAATCCAAAAAAAAGTATTTTTGGAAACATGTCCGTGTGTGTGTCTGTGTGTGAACAGCATAACTCAGAAACAAACAGTCGGATAAACACCAAACTTGGTATTTAGGTTCAGTATCTTCCAGAAATGCGACACGCAGGTTTTCAAGAAAATTCCCCACCCCAGATTACCCTTTACATGGAACATTTTTCGAAAATTTTAATTTTTTCAAAAATGGCTCTAACGATTTTGATTAAAATATCATATAATTAAGATACTTTTATGACAAATAAAATGTATACCTCGAATTTTCTGGGAATGTCTCCAAAAGTATTCTTCATTGTGAACGACTTTTGCATAACTGGTAAAACATAAGAGATAAACAAACGTTTACTACACAAAAAATGTCCATCGCGTTAAAATACACAATTTATGCCATATACATTTGATTTTTTGAGTGAACCATTTTCGAGATATTGCTTGTTATTCCCTTAAATTTTCCAATACTTATACTTTTTCTCAAATGGGAATTCGTTATTCATTTTTTTTGTCCTGATAATGCAAAGAGAATGGAATACTCCACATAGCAACCAGCTCTTAATATATTTGACTATCGCTTAAAGCCTACCAATTCCCCTTGCATCTACAAGAAAATTAGCAATAAGATTAACATCTCGATATCTCGATTAACATGAAGCATATGGAGAATAAGCGTTTGTAAAAATAGTTTGTACAAGAGTGTAATACATGTGAGTGTAATACATCAGATTTTTTATCTTGTACTACTGGATAGATGGAAATATATTTTCTTCAAAGAAATATTGACAAAATTATTTTATGTTGATCTTAGATGAACTTTTCATCTTATCCTCAGTATTATCTGTAAAATTTCAAGACAATATTTGAAAATGAAATATTAGATATTTATGATAGCATGTTTATTCTAAGTATTTTTCTGAGGCAGTGTTTGGAAAATTGTGTTTCACCAAGATAATCAGTAATTTCATAATTGCTAATGCAATGATGTTATTGGAGAAAATAAATAATCAGAATGAAAAATAGCTTATAGACATTCACTTACGGTGTAAACCTGATTCAGACATTTGTAAATTATTTTCGAACCCATAACTTACAATCACTTATACTGTGATACTGTACTTAAGTCTAATAATTTTTACACCTCTGTAATCATCCTAAATACCAAATTTGGTATTTTAAGTTCAGCATCTTCCAAGATGCGACACGGAGATTTTCAAGAAAATCGCTACCCCAATCTATCTTTTCCATGGAACATTTCTCGAAACGACTTTATTAAAACATCATATATTTAAGATTTTTAGAACAAATTAAATGTATATCTTGAATTTTCTGGAATCGCCAGTGAAGTGCACTTCATTCTATATGACTTTCGCATAACAGACAAACAATAAGAGTTAAACAAAATCTTACTACCCCCAAAAATCAGATCTCGTTAAAACACGCAATTTGTCAAATTTAATTTCTCTACCACGTAAATAGTAGGTAGAGAAAGTATAGCATTCCACCCAAAAAATCGATACCGAGATTTAACCGTAAGTGCATGTTTTGAGGCCCCTAAATCAAAAAAAAGGATTTTTGGAAACATGTCCGTGTGTGTTTCTGTGTGTCTCTCTGTGAACAGCATAAGTCAAAAACGAAAATTGAAATAAGTACCAAACTTGGCATTTCCAGGATGCGATGATTTTCAGGAAAATACTCCACCCCAACTATCCTTTACTGGAACATTTTTTCTAAAGTTTTGATTTTCTATAAAATGACTGCAACGTTTTTGATTAAAATGCCATATATTAAAGATATTTACATGACAAATAAACTGTACGTCTTGAATTCTCTAGGAATAGCCTTTAAAGTCCTCTTCATTTGGAATGAATTGTGTATAATCTTGTATAACTCTAAACGTTAAGCGATAGACGATTAATTTTTTGTGGCTTAAGACATTGCTGAATTATCCGTTATTAATGGTTCGAGATGTTCATGTTTACTTTCTCTACTACTAATAGTAAGTAGGGGAAATACTGCACTCCACCCAAAAATTCTATACTGAGATTTCACCGGACACACATGTTTTCAGACCTCCTGAATCCAAAAAAAAGAATTTTTGGAAACACGTCCGTGTGTGTTATGTGTCTGTGTGTGTGTCTGTGAACAGCATAACTCAGAAACGAACAGTCGGATAAACACCAACCTTGGTAATTAGGTTCAGTATCTTCCAGAGATGCGACATGAAGGTTTTCAAAAAAATCCCCCCACCCCAGATTACACTTTACATGGAAGAGTTTTCGAAAATTTTAATTTTCTCAAAAATGGCTCTAACAACTTTGATTAAAATATCATATATTTAAGATACTTTCATGACAAATAAAATGCATATCTTGAATTTTCTGGGAATATCTCCAAAAGTATCCTTCATTGTGAACGACTTTTGCATAACTGGTAAACCATAAGAGCTAGACAAAAGTTTACTACGCAAAAAATTTAGATCGCGTTAAAATACACAATTTATGTCATATACATTTTTTGTTGAGTGAACCATTTTCGAGATATTGCTTGTTATACCCTTAAATTTTCCAATACTTACACTTTGTCTCAAATTCGTTATTTATTTTTTTTATGTCCTGGACATGCAAAGAGAATGGAATGTACCACATAGCAACCAGCGGTTAAAAGGTTTGACTATCGCTTAAAACCTACCATATTCCCCTTGCACGTACAAGAACATTAGCAATAAGATTAACATCTCAATTAACATGAAGCATATGGAGAATAAACGTTTGTAAAAATAGTTTGTATAAGAGTAGAGAAAGTCATGTGAGTGTAACACATCAGATTTTTTGGTCAGTCTTTCAAGTTCTTTCAACATTCCCGCGATTGCATGGAAACAGTATGGAATTTTAAGGCAGCGTATAGCGTCCAGTTCTTAAACATTTGACTATCGCTGCTCCCTTTGTATCTATAACGAAATGTGTAATGTAGATATTTCTACAAAGGTTTATTTGTATTAAGACGAAATAGATATAAAAATAAGCTTTAGTAGGAATAGTGTGTATACTCACTAATAAACGATATAGCGTAGAGAAGGTCATGTGAATGTATCACATGAAAAACATTATTAGTAAACTGTATTAGAGATGTTCCTTGTTATTTGTTTGGTTTTTCAAAAACGTATACTTTTCTCAAATGGGAGGTCGTTCCTCTTCTTTTTCCCTTTCCTAGTCATGCAAAGAAAATAGCATTTCAAAGCCATCACATATCTACCAGCAAAAATTTGACTATCGCTTAAGCGTATTGTATTCCCCGATTCCCACTGTACCTACAATGAAGAGTAATACGGCCATTTCTATAAAATGCGTTTATCTCGTTTAACATGGATAGAAGAATAAGCTTAGTGTATAATATTTTGTTGAAGAATGGGTAGTGAAAGCCATGTGAATGGAAGGCATTAGAAGTTTTTTTTATTTTCACCAATCCATGTAAGTTTCTCTACGACAGGGGCTATTTTATGGGAAAGCCCGAGATTATTGCAGATAAAGAAAAAATCTGATTTGTTACACTCACATGACTTTCTCTACTCTTGTACAAACTATTTTTACAAACGCTTATTTTCCATCTACTTCATGTTAATCGAAATAAAAATTTGCAGACTCTATCTTATTGCTAATTTTCTTGTAGATGTAAGGGCAATATATATTTGCAAGGGCAATGTAGAAATACAGTATCCTTTAAGCATAGACATACCTCTTAATAGCTGGTTACTAGGTGCAGCACCATTCCCTTTGCCACAGATTAATACTCTTTGCATATCCAAGACAAAAAAATGAATAACGAATTCCCATTTGAGAAAATAAGTATTGAAAAATCTAAGGGAATAACAAGTAATATCTTGAAAATGGTTCACTCAACAAAAAAATATATATGACATAAATTGTGTATTTTAACGCGATGTACATTTTTTGTGTAGTAGAATTTTGTCTATCTCGTATAGTTTACCAGTTATGCAAAAGTCGTTCACAATGAAGAATACTTTTGGAGACATTCCCAGAAAATTCAAGGTATACATTTTATTTGTCATAAAAATATCTTAAACATATGATATTTTAATCAAACTAGTTAGAGCCTTTTTGAGAAAATTAAAATTTTCGAAAAATGTTGCATGTAAAGGGTAATCTGGGGTGCGGGGATTTTCTTGAAAACCTTCGTGTCGCATCTGTGGAAAATACCAAATTTGGTGTTTATCCGACTGTTCGTTTCTGAGTTATGCTGTACAAGATACACACACAGACAGACAGACACACAAACAGACACACATACGGACATGTTTCCAAAAATGCTTTTTTTGGATTCAAGAGGGCTCAAAACATATATTTCCGTTGAAATCTCGGTATCGAATTTTTGGTTGGAATACAATACTTCCCCTACTTACTATACGTAGTAGAGAAATTAAAATGTATTAATAAACTTAATGCATCCTTAAACGATTGTGCTATGATGCAGGGAAGCTTACTCTTGAAAAGAACGATCTTCTGAACAGTTATCTTCTGAACACACGCTCTATCACAACAACGCCCCATATTCAGTCAGTCCAGTTGCTGCCGAGGCTATCGGTTTCTTACGCAGAGAAATACGAATATAAATCTTTGTCACGTGTCTATGAGTTGAATGGAGTATAAAATTAGTGTGGTCACAGGCTGAAGTGGGCCAATTTGAAGTAAATTAAAAACAATAATTAATGTTATATATGTACAATGAGTATCGTGTATATTGGTTCTTAGATACTGTTCTGCCACGGTTGCTATCAGACGGTAAATTACGAGATCTGTTTTTTTTTTACTTTCTCTACTACGTATAGTAAGTAGGGGAAGTATTATATTCCACCCAAATATTCAATACCGAGATTTCACCGGAAATATATGTTTTGAGACCCCCTGAATCCAAGAAAAGCATTTTTGGAAACATGTCCGTGTGTGTGTGTGTGTGTGTGTGTGTGTGTGTGTGTGTGTGTGTGTGTCTGTGAACAGCATAACTCAGAAACGAACCTTCGGATAAACACCAAACTTAGTATTTAGGTTCAGTATCTTCCAAGGATGCGACACGAAGGTTTTCAAGAAAATACCCCCACCCCAGATTACCCTTTACATGGAACATTTTTCGAAAATTTTAATTTTCTCAAAAATGGCTCTAACAACTTTGATTAAAATATCATATATTTCAGATACTTTCATGATAAATAAAATGTATATCTTGAATTTTCTGGGAATATTTGCAAAAGAATTCTTCATTGTGAGCGGCTTTTGCATAACTGCTAAACCATAAGAGATAGACAAAATTTTACTACGCAAAAAATGTAGATCGCGTTAAAATACACAAGTTATGTCATTCACAGTTTTTTTGTTGAGTGAACCATTTTCGAGATATTGCTTGTTATTCCCTTAAATTTTCCAATACTTATACTTTTTCTCAAATCGGAATTCGTTATTCGTTTTTTTTTTTTTTTTTTTGGTACTGGTAATGCAAAGAGAATGGAATACTCCACATAGCAACCAGCTCTTAAAATATTTGACTCTCGTTTATAACCTACCATATTCCCCATGCATCTACAAGAAAATTAGCAATAAGATCAACATCTCGATTAACATGAAGTAGATGGAGAATAAGCGTTTGTAAAAATAGTTTGTACAAGAGTAGAGAAAGTCATGTGCGTGTAAGACATCAGATTTTTAAAATAGTAAGTGAAAATAATAATTCATACGTTAAGATGTTTAATTAATTCACATTGAGTGATCAATAGTTGGTTAACTATGAATCCCGGGACTTAAAGGACTTACGAGTCCTCACTGGGGGATATTATCTCAAATTGAATTTAAGAACGCCTTGAGGTATACCGGGAGAAATGCGAATCAATTGGGAAATTTACTGATGTGCCGACATGTTGCCATAGTAGCTCGCTTGTTTAGAGAAATAGCACCGAAAGCGAAGATCCGTATTTCAAATTCCAGCCGGCATTACATTTTTCGATGTTATGCTACCTTTCCAACTGGCATAAGGTAAGATTTCTTCTTCTTTTCGGCCACATTTCGAAACTACGGTGCAAGGTTTGACACATTTAACGGTGAAAAGGTAACTCCTGGAGAATCGTCATTATAGACAATTCAGATATTTTGATTTATAGTTCAATAGTCAAAAGCAAAAACGGAAATGAACAGGAAACAAGAATTAAAATTACTAACTACAGAGTTGATTTTTTTAGCGGAGGGTTTTTCGAATAGCAAGAAGAGATAAAATTAGAAATACAAAAATTCGGGAAATAATGGGTGTAAAAAGAATGTATTTTGTAATCATAGAACTAGAGGATTTAAGGGAACAGGGTAGTTTGAACACATGGAAATTACACCTTAAGTGTGTTAAATTACCATTGCTCTTAAAATTCTCAATGGCTTTTCGGGAAATTTTTATGAATAGTTCTATAAATAATGGTTTGTGATTCACAAAGTTTAGCGGGGGTTAAGGGCGCTAAACAGCTAAGGTCATCAGCGTCAACAATGTTTAGCCATTTACTGTATACTAGTACTGAAAATTTCTCAACTTCTCATATTTTCTGAGAAAAGGGTGCATAAGTATCCAAAAATGTTGTTTTGAGAATACTGAATTTAATGTTTGAACACTAACATTCTGACACACTTCAGTACATTTCAGGGTCATAGTCATCTGCACCTCCATTTCTGGATTGCTTCCTCTTTTCTGATTACCTTCTCTTGGTCCTGGCCTCTTTTGTTTATTGCTGAACTGCTCGCTGGGCATGATATAGTCGTTCGTTGTTGAAAGACACAAAAATGTTCTAAAAGAGGGCGTTGCATCTAAATGTCTTAAAAACCTCATATTTTCTGAAACTGGAAATAATAGAGATTTTATTACTGCCTAAAGCAAATAATGCGATTTTTGACCAATGCAGAGTACCTTGTCCCCTTAAATGGTTTGGCCATGTGAAAAGAATGATACGATAGAATGGTGCTAGAATGGGAAGCTGAAGGAAATAGAAGATGGCAAAAATCAAGAGAACGGATGGATAGGGTCCGAAAAAACATCTATTAGAGGACTAACAGTTGAAGATGCAAAGGGCAGGATTTATGGAGAAATAAAATTGTGAATGGGTTGTATGATAGATGGTTCTTAAATAAATAAAAAATCTGATGTGATACACTCACATGACTTTCTCTACTCTTGCACAAACTATTTTTACAAAAGCTTATTCTCAGTATGCTTCATGTTAATCGAGATATCGAGATGTTAATCTTATTGCTAAGTTTCTTATAGATGCAAGGGGAATTGGTAGGCTTTAAGCGATAGTCAAATATTTTAAGAGCTACTTACTATGTCGAGTATTCCATTCTCTTAGCATTACCAGGACAAAAAAAAAGAATATCGAATTCCCATTTGAGAAAAGGAAGTATTCGAAAATTTAAGGGTCATAACAAGCAATATCTCGAAAAGGGTTCACTCAACAAACTCTATGTGGCATAAATTGTGTATTTTAACGCGATCTACATTTTTGTGTAGTAAAATTTTGTATATCTCTTATGGTTTACCAGTTATGCAAAAGTCTTTCACAATGAAGAATACTTTTGGAGGCATTCCCGGAAAATTCAAAATATGCATTTTATTTGTCATGAAACTATCATAAATATATGATATTTTAAACAAAATCGTTAGAGCCATTTTTGAGAAAATTGAAATTTTCTAAAAATGTTCCATGTAAAGGGTAATCTGGGGTGAGGGAATTTTCTTGAAAACCTTCATGTCGCATCTCTGGAAGATACTGAACCTAAATACCAAGTTTGTTGTTTATCCGACTGTTGGTTTCTGAGTTATGTTGTTCAAATACACACACACGGACATTTCCATTCGCCATTGTTTTACACACTACTCACGCTTTATCTAATGATACGTCATATCTTTCCTTCTCATGTTCCGAGGCAGTGCGGTGACTGCAGCAGACTTCGCTAACTCACATTGCTTGACTTCCTGGACGATTAACGACTTTTTTATGAAGCTCTCATCAACACCGTGATTATCAACTTCTCACGACAAATGTACTTCAAGTCAGTAATGATGTTTCTCACAATGCATTGCTCAGCAAACGTTTCTGAACTGCATAGTCCCCCTCCACAGCTCCCTTAGTATCTCTGATTCCAACTCGTTTAACGATTTTCACTAATCTCCATGTTTCCAATCGTTTATTCATCTCCCATCATCTCTCGCTGGCATTGTTTTCAACCTCTATAACGATTTTCCATCTCGCAATACCCATTATTCCAAATCAGAAGCGACTATTTACAGACAGCTTACTGTGTCCGCTGTAAACGTTGTTCATATATTTTCGTTTTCATCATGCTTGTTATATATAAATCGCTAACATTATTTAGCAAATGTTTTACCATGTTTGCGTTTCTCGGCTGTTAGTGCTCTATCACAGGTATCCGCACGTGTGTTAATTATATCTCAAGTTCTAACAGCTCTGCATTTATGAGTTGTATAGCTAGCAATTTGAAAACAGTAATGGATTTTAATGTATTTATGAAATTATGTTTTACTTTTCCGGAAAAAGGCTCTTGCGATTTCTATTTTTCTAAGGCAGAGGAAATTTTGAGTTCATCTAAAAATTTAATATAGTGTTTCATGCTTTAAATTTAGTTTAAAGGCCTCCTAAATCCAAAAAAGACATTTTATAAGAAGATGTATAAATGTGTGTGTTTGTAAACAGCATAACGCCAATGTGAAAAGTAAGATAAATACCAAAGCTGTCACTTAAATCTAACCTCATTTTTAAGGGTGCGGTGTGAGGCAGTATTTTATATCACAACACTGTGAATGCCAGAGTGATTGTAGTGTAAACTAACATTATTGTATGACAATGATTTTAGATGTTTGTTAGCCATAAGCATCGTTAGGAAGTAAGTTTACACGGCCTCACTGAAACTGACAATAGAGTGGGTAACAATGAAGCGAGGGGGTGAGTTGTTTATCACTAAGAAGAGACAAACAAATGGCGTCAGGGTAGCGTGCCTTTCTTTACAAATGGAGGGAATATCTTCCCTATATCATATGTGTTAGTAATTATGATTGGCTGACAAAACAGACGCTAATAATGGCGCGATTTAGTAACCAATAGCAGCTCTATTATAATGTTTAGGCATTTCGAGGTGAAGGAATATATATTCTCGAGCTATAAGCATGTTTCATGCAGTTCTAAAGAATCATTCACGAGGTACACGTCATACAGTTTGGAAGAATCTCTCGCGTCGTAAAGTTAGTTACAAAATGTGAAGTACGTAGCAACTAATACGACAGTAATCACATTCGGAAATATAACAGTTTCAATTAGGCGTGTATCAAGATTAAAGATGTGAAATTAATTAAGTGTGACGGCAATAAAAGTATAAAAAAAGTCTTTTATCAGTGTTATCTTTTAGCAACAACTCCTTTCCGTTTACACGCCCTGCTCAGAGATATTTGCTCGACTGAGTAATAATAGCTAGCCGGAGGACAAAGAACCCAAATTTTAAAAAATAATAAAACAATAACAGGCACTCATCAAATAAGATAACACGAACAGATTACTGCGACAGGTGTTATTGTTTTGATGGGATTTTGTACACTAAACAATCCTATGTTTACAGCACTTATACCGCACTTTCTCAATTATTCTTCTAAATGTTATGATTAAAACATCATATATTTGGATATTGGTACAAGTAATAAATGTTTAACTTCTTTCAAAAGTCTCCTCGAGCTTTAGAGTAATAAATGTAATGATATCGTAATTATGACAAACATAAAACCATTATTATACGTCAGGATTAATAAAGTTTGATTCTACAAACTCGCTATATTGCTGCGCCTCGGATCGCGTGTATGCGTGTTCCGTGCACTATTACACTGGGAGGGTTTCCGTTCTAAAACTCCCGCGTTACTTACTCACGAGTGATAATAACATCCGCTATAACGAGTACTAACCTTGATATAAGTGGCGTCCATCTGCATCCAGACATTCCTGGCATCTTCGGATTAAGATTCCATTTACACATTTTTAATTGTCACGAAGTTGTGATTCATGAAGTATAATCACTCTGTATGCTTTCAATTTTAAAAGTGTAGAGCTCTATGGCTTTTGAAACACCCAGTTGCTGTGCAACATGTTCTTAGACGCTTCTTTGGGGAACGTTCGAATGATGCACAAATTTCGTCAATTTTTTCCTCCGTAAGAATATTTCTTTTTTGCTTCTTAGGTTTAATGTATAGCGATTCCGTTGTCCTAAACTTATTAACTTGACATTTAGCAGATTCTCTATCTGTAACTGGAATACCAGGAAACCTCTCTTGAAATTGTCTACATGATTCGGCTGTTACGTACACTATGTGATCAAAAGTATCCGGACACCGCCCACAAACATACGTTTTTCATCTTAGGTAAATTATGCTGCCACCTACTGCCTGGTACTCATTATCCGCGACCTCAGTAGTCATTAGACATCGTGAAACAGCAGAATGGGATGCTCCGTGGAAGTCACGGACTTCGAACGTGGTCAGGTGATTGGGTGTCACTTCTGTCAGAAGTCTGTACCTGAGATTTCCACACTCCTAAACATCCCTAGGTCCACTGTTTCTGATGTGATAGTGAAGGGACATGTACAGCACAAAAGCGTACAGACCGACCTCATCTGTTGACTGACAGAGACCGCCGACATTTGAAGAGGGCCGTAAAGAGTAATAGGCAGTCATCTATCCAGACCATCACACAGGAATTCCAAACTGCATCAGGATCCACTCCAAGTACTATGACAGTTCGACGTGAGGTGAGAAACCTTGGATTCCATGGTTGAGCGGCTGCTCATAAGCCACACATCGCCCAGGAAAATGCCAAACAACGCCTCGCTTGGTGTAAGGTGCGTCAACATTACACGATTGAACAGTGGTAAAACGTTATGTGGAGCGACGAATCACGGTACACAATGTGGCGATCCAATGGCAGGGTGTGGGTATGGCGAACGTCATCTGCCAGCGTGTGTAGTGCCAACAATGAAATTCGGAGGTGGTGGTGTTATGGTGTGGTCGTGTTTTTCCTGGAGTGGGCCCGCACCCGTTGTTTTGCGTGGCATGATCACAGCGCAGATCTACATTGATATTTTAAGCACCTTCTTGCTTCTCACTGTTGAAAAGCAATTCGGGGATGGCGATTGCATCTTTCAACACGATCGAGCACCTGTTCATACTGCACGGGCTGGTTACACGACAATAACATCCCTGTAATGGACTGGCCTGCACAGAGTCCTGACCTGAATCCTATAGAATACCTTTGGGATGTTTTAGAACGCCAACTTCGTGCCAGGTCTCACCGACCTACATCGATACCTCTCCTCAGTTCCGCACTCCGTGAGGAATGGGCTGCCATTCCCCAAGAAATCTTCCAGCACCTGATTGAAAGTGTGCCTGCGAGAGTGAACGCTGTCATCAAGGCTAAGAATGGGCCAACACCATATTGACTTCCAGCATTACCGATGGAGGGCGCCATGAACTTGTACGTCATTCTCAGCCAGGTGTCCGGATACTTTTGATCACATAGTGTATGTATCGCACATAAAAATTCTTTGTTCAAGAGTGAATTTTTGGTAGGCGTTTCAGTGAACTAATAAGAGTAATCTTATGTAATTCACATACAACAAAGATATATTTAATAAACCTTCACATTTAAGATTGCACAATAAACAAACTCTAGTCTTTACATCTCGAATTGAAGGCAGCAACTGACACAGTATAACACAGCTCATAAACGTAGCCTTGAGTGGGTCATTCACCGATAGTGCACTAGCGGAAAAGTACCGGCTATAAATCGAAAGCATAGTATTTTTCTACTGTGTTAATGCATTTATCGTTTTAATTAAAATACAAATTAGTCAAAAGCACAATAGAAACTTTTTAGGTGCCAGCCATGGTTCTAGTCTTGAATGTTAGGATACATTTGGTCCAATGTAATTATGAAGAAAAGGAGTGTTATGAATGTTTAAGAAAATGTGCTGCACACTTGAAGGTTTAAAATTATTAATATCCCATTTATAAACGTTAGTCTTGCAAAGTAGTTGGCAGGCATATCATCAGCAGTCATATACCAATAAATCTGACCTTGCGCTAAAGAACGGGTTTCTTTCAGTCCTACAGTAACGAATATTCCATCCAGAATGCAACTGAGAACTTATCAAGTACCTAACTGAAAAGTGCAGACCATAGCGTCACAGAAATGACGCGTAATGGATGAACGAGACTGATCTTTGTTTAGAATAGAGTCGTCAGATAGTAGTTTTTTCTTTTTTTGTGGTATCCCAATTAATGAGAATAGGATAAGAAAGAAGAAGGATGCTTAGATTATTTACGGGAAATTCACGATATTTTAAACACACCACAATGACATTTCCCAGTTTTTCTATATCCAGAAGCCTCAAAACATGCCTTAATGCCTAAGTGTAATATTGGACTTTTCGAGTGGAATGGAATTCTTCTTCAACCTCAGCTAAGCGGTAGAGAATATAAACATATGTGTTTCATATAATATATGCATGCTTATCACAGGTTAATATAAAAGATTATTTTATAAAAGTATAATTTTGAAAATTCCTCCTCAACTGGTGTTTTCGTGTTATAATCAAGTAGCAAATAAAATACGGCTTTATGATATTTATGAAACATAATAATAATAATAATAATAATAATAATAATAATAATAATAATAATACTAACAATAATAACAATGCATATATTTGAAAAAAATAGTAGAGATATTGTGAGAAGAGAAGTAAACGACAACAAGGGAAATATAAAGAGAGAAATAAAGTAGGGAAGAATGACAAATTAGTACATAAACTTGAAAAATAGGAGCAGAAAAAGCATTACGCAGGGCAATACATCTTTAGTTTATGCTGCAAGGAATCGTAAACAAGTAAAACATCTTCAACAAGGAAAATCGACTTCAACTATGAGCAATTTAAGGAAGGAAGCGCTCCAAAAGGATCAAAGGATAAGTTTGTTGGAAATCTCTCTATATGCTTAAGAAAGCTTGGACAAAGTTTCAAGCTGCAAGAGGCCTCGGAACCAGCTCGACGAGAATCTGTCCCTTGTGGCCAACTGCGCCTTGAAGGCAGGCTACCCTTCTTTGTTGGTGGTCGTTTGAGTTGCTAGATGACATAGGGAGTGCCGCAATGAAGAGCTCCATGCTGTTTCGTTCCCATACTTAAGCTTCTGTAGTGAGAGAGAACCTTCATTTCAGATGCAACTGAAGCCTGTCAGTGCCAACACCTTTACATTCTTCAGTAGTAAATAATCAATTTTGTTACCATTAGCTTCTGCTAATTATCGAACAGCATACTAGTCGGCCACGATATGAATGCGCTTGGAGGAGGTCGCCACTGTTTCTTTTTCTTTCTTTCTTTTGCTCACAGTCAAGACTAGGGATCAGAGAGGAGTGAGGGGCAATGCGATAGCGAAATGTACAGTCACAAAATGAAAATAGTACTACATTGCAGGCTTCGTCCTCACTAGTAAATGCAACTCGGAATTGCCGATGTTTTGTTTGCCTGACTGCCCTTCCAATGCCCCGCCCACTTATTTCGTAACCGTTTAGTTCCTCTTCCCATCACACGCACTCATATCGTGGCCGAGTGGTACATAGCTGTTTGTTGTATTGGGTGAGCAATACTGACTGTTCATTTCAAAGCGTGTAATAATGTCTTTTTTTGAGTCAGTTTTTCTGAACCAGTGTCAGCTCTAAGAGGGAAGCACGTAAAGTGTTTGCGTGTGGCAGAGAAGCTGCCTAGCAAGCACGACGTTCAACCCGAAGAGTACTAATACAGTAAGGAAATTCACCATAAAAGGTAGACATATAACGCACCTCGCCATGTCACAACAAAATAAACAAATATGAATAACAATCAATAACAAGTAAAAATATTAATCTTTCTTGCATAATCCTATTAGCATCGATTCATTCCACACCATAATGTTTTTGTTTACATTCGCAGAAGTGAGCCACTAAACACTCTGTTCACAAAATCATGTTGTCTTACGCAAGCGATCATAACAAGTACCCCGCTTACAACAGCTTTAATGAACCTTCGATAACGCCAAACAAAACACATGCGAAAGAGTTTCTGTTAGAACACATACCATACTGACGTTCTCACGTTCCGACAGAACACCTCGCATGCTAGGCAACTTTTCCGACACACTAGTCACACGCCTCTGCGGAAGTACTAGGCAGACTGAATTCCAGGCTCAGCAACCAGACAAGCGACGTCATACAGAATGTTACGGCACGCTTTGAAATGAACACCCTGTGCTCATTGGAATCGTTCTCTCGGCTTTGCGTCCTTGACCACTCATACCGTTCGCGCAGCAGCCTGAAGGTCAGGCACTTCAAACTGTGTTATAATCTGAAGAAGTTTATTTTATGAGAAGTATTTTAGGAGTTGTATTGTTAGACCACGTATGGTACAATTTCCGGTGGCCTTTGCCCCAATGTTTACTTTCCGGTGGTCTTTGCCCCAACTTTCACTTTCCGGTGTCTTCGCCCCAATGAAAAGGAATCAAATTTGTATTTTTATGTTTCCTTAAATATTATATATATTTAGATTTGCCTCGGTTCCGTCAGTATTAATTTGTAGAAACATGTGTCTCTTTGCGGGGTGTGATGCGGCTAGAGAATGTAGGCTTACACAAATTATAATTTTTACTTCACTCCTTTTATTAATCCTTCACACGATTAAATAACACTTCACTTATATAGAGAGCTGTGAGATTATTTATTAATTTCTTGCACTTTTTATCACGTAAACTTTATAATATTCTTGCCGTAATGAATTTTCGTCTCACACTGAATACGTATTAAACTTCTCGAGGACGCGCCTCACGTCCAGTTAGGAACGCTGTCTACTAGCAACTGACTTCTGAATTCGCACAATTTGCTCTATTTCAGTTTCTGATTGGCTAATCCTATTCCAATAGAATACTTTTATTTAACTTAAGCTTTTTTCTGGTTGTTGATTGGCTATTTTATAAACTGTCTCAAAAATTACATTATTGTTGCTCCAAGAATTACTAGTAGCATTATTAAACTTTCCAATTCATTATTGCCTCAAGGTTACCTCATTGTTAACAACTTTTGACCTATATTCTCACAGCTCCTACATTATTAAATTACATAATACATTCACATAACATTATTAAACACGTACATAATAATATAAACATTAATAAAATGACCGTTACATACATTTTATATGTTATTTTATACACATATTGCTTTAAGGTGGGCTGTTATTATATTTTATATTATATAATCAGACTGAAATCATTTATGTATTAAAAATATTGCCTCTTCTTTTAATTTCAAATTACTTATTATCCTATGTATGTGTAAGTTTTCTTTATTTTTATCTTTAATTTTTGAATATTAATACCTTTTGTGAAGCATTTATTTCCTTTTAACATTTGGGTAGTATATTATGCAGATGTAGTGCACATATGATTTTGTGCACATTAGTTTCTAATAAATAATAGTGTGGTGGCAAAAAGCAAGCCATACTGGATAAATCCTCCCAGTTCTGTAGATACTTCATTACCATACTTCCTGATATACTTAGTTCATCAGGAGTTATCTCATTCATCACGTCAATCTACATTCCTGTCCTACATTCCGTTAGTGTAAAGATTACATACTCTCAACCACTTTACCGACAGCGTAGTTCTTTCATTATCTTTACCGAACGGGATGGCCCAGGCGGTTACGTCTGTGGCCCGCATTCGGGAGGTACAGGGATCGATTCCCGGTGACCGTCCACTCTGGCCGATGGGTTTTTCGTGATTTCCCGGGCGCCAGGCGCGTGCTGGGGTGGGTCATATTTTACCACGACTCTCCTTACTCCCATTTCTTGTACGCGACGGTGTTCGACGGGTTGCGGCTGGGCGGTGACTTGAGCTCTGTAAAGGTTTCTTCCCTGACATCGCTACGTTACCGCTCAGTTAGGTCTCTCCTCAGCGTGGGGCTGTGTGCGGCGTCGTATACGTACTGTCTGGAAACGTTAGGGACCCCGTCTATGTTTGCGCCCGTCAGCATCCGAACCTGGTCGGGTCTCTCCTCTCATCCCTCCCTCTCAGGAGTCATGTTGGAAGCACAATGGGCCAACTGGCCTGCATATGGTGCTCTGCTCCGGTTTTGCGGGGCCCTCCGTGATATCTACCGTTACCTTTACCTTCATTATCTTTCAGTTGCTGTGACGTTAACACACCTGCAGCTGGGACTCAAAACGCTTCACTGTAGCTGTTTCAGTAACCTGGCATCTGCTAATACTATCCACAGGGGCTCTTCTAATTAAGCTGCTTATTAAGTTTGGTCCAAAAAAAGGCATATAAATATTCATTTCTCTTGTATTATTCAAGGACAATCGACGGGACACTCATTGGTGGCTAACCTTCCTCTTCCCTGTTGGTGAGTGATCAATTCTGATATCCATAAATCACTACTGACTTTATTATGCCTTTAAACAGAAGGTATTCATTCGCTAGATACAGCATTGAATGTGCTTACGTCATCACTTAATGCGCTGACACTAATCAACACCTCTCAGTCTGAAGTGTCAGTTTAATGATAAAGCTACTGATAGGATGGTGTTTGTTAGCTTATAGCCTTAAAACTTGGTAAAGTTGAGCCTCCTCCGAGAGATGAAAAAAGGCCTAATTGTTAAAAATATCTGATGAGTTACACTCACATAACTTTCTCTACTCTTGTACAAACTATTTTTACAAACGCTTATTTTCCATATGCTTTATCTTAATCGAGATGTTAATCTTATTGCTAATATTCTTGTAGATGCAAGGAGAATATGGTAGTATTTAAGCGATAGTCAAATATTTTAAGAGTTGATGCTATTTGGCGCATTCCATTCTCTTTGCATCTCCAGGACTTAAAAAAATTAATAACGAATTCCCATTTGACAAAAAGTTTAAGTATTGGAAAATTTAAGGGAATAACAAGCAATATCTCTAAAATGGTTCACTCAAATGTATATAATATAGATTGTGTATTTTAACGCGATCTACATTTTTTGTGTACTAAAATTCTGTCTATCTCTTATGGTTTATCAGGTATGCAAAAGTCGTTCACAATGAAGAATACCTTTGGAGACATTCCCAGAAAATTCGAGATATACGTTTCATTTGCCATGAAAATATCTTAAACATATGATATTTTAATCAAAATCGTTAGAGCCATTTTTGAGAAACTTAAAATTTTCGAAAAATGTTCCATGTAAAGGGTAATCTGGGGTGGAAGGATTTTCTTGAAAACCTTCGTGTCGCATCTCTGGAAGATACTGAACCTAAACACCAAGTTGGGTGTTTATCCGACTGTTCGTTTCTGAGTTATGCTGTTCACAGACTCACACACGTACATGTTTCCAAAAATGCTTTTTTTTGGATTCAGGGGGTCTCAAAACATGTATTTCCGGTGAAATCTCCTTATCGAATTTTTGGTAGTAGAGAAAGTAAAAAACAAACAAGTGGTTGTTGCGAAGCTGACTCATACGCAGCTTAAACACTACTTATGGCCGTGTGCACCATCCTCGTTAAACAAACCCTTCATGGACCTTCAGCTTACCGCGGTAAGAATTTGACCGGAGTAATTAACACACAGCGTGCATCTATGTTCACCGCAGTTTAGGTGACCGTGGTTACCTGACACTCATCTTGGTTGAGCTGCAGGTGAACTTTACTGAACGCATCCGGATGTATATCATGTCGTCTGTTTTTCACTTGTTGTACCCCTTTGCTGAAGCGCATGCATGTAGTTCAGTGTTGCTGTGGAGGAAAGCAAAAGCAGACGCAAGCTTCTCTATTATGTTATTAAATTTAACATGTAGAACGTACAGAGACGGAAGCAATAACCTCAAGACGGACACGCGGGAAAAGCTGTCCTTACAATTAATTAGAAAAATATGCTGAACTATTACATACTTTTTTCTTTCTTTCTGCACTAAAATCCAATTAGGCTAGTCGATATTCAATAACTGAAAGACAGGCAGAAAACAGAAAATTCCCAAACACGATTTGAACCCGGAATCTCTAGAATAGGAGGCACACACGCTACCCCGAGACCTCGATGACGACTTCACGTTTCAGACTTCGGCACTGACCTCTTCAGGTTACGGTATTCCTATATCTGTGCAATTAATGTACCTAATACTCCTGAAAATTACTTCTTCTTTCTCTGTTTAACCTCCTCTTATGTAGGACTTACACTCCCCCAGGACTTACAGGCGGGTGCCTGGGGTCAGAGGCCTGTCGAGGAGCAGACACTCATGGATCAGACAGAATATCCAGAATGGGTGATCAGCCCGATGCCTGGTATGGAAGGAAGGAAGTAGATGAAACGAAATGATGGTGAAATGGATGAAAGGAAATATGATGATGGAGCAGTTGGTGGAATGAATGGCGGTGGAACCGGAGAACCCGGAGAAAACCCGACCAGACGCCGCTTTGTCCACCACAAATCCCACATGCTGATCCCTGGGATTGAACCCGGGCCGCCTCGGTGACAGGCGAGCGGTCTAACCACTCGGCCATGGCGCCGCCCTGAAAATTACTAATTGCACTAAATCGATTCATTGCTCCCCTTATTTCTGCCTTCTTCTAGGAACTTGCTTCGACTAACATAATTATCATATGTAAAGCCGTGATTGTGTGGATTTTCGATATCAGGATATAATAAAGGCGCATGTCGCACAGAAAGGCCTTAAAGCATTAAAAATTACGAAGTAGCTTATCAGGATGTATTCATTGGCAAAACTGGAGTGTATCTATTTTTTGAGAATTGTAACCTATACCGTTCCGCCAGTTTAACGTTTCAGCACAAGTAAAGCTGGAAATAATTGACGAAAACCGGCCGTTCATGGGCGGTCAGATTTAACCACGATAAAATCCTCGATATACTTTGACCGACATCGATGCACCACAAATGATCGTTTACCGCAATAAAGTCTATATTTTACCACGGTAAAATTTTGATCAAGAATGGTCCACACGGCCAAGAGTCTATATAATATTCAATCATTTTACTTTCTCTACTACGTATAGTAACTAGGGACAGTATTGTATTCCACCCAAAAATTCGATACCGAGATTTCACCGGAAATACATGTTTTGAGACCCCCTGAATCCATAAAAAGCATTTTTGGAAACATGTCTGTGTGTATCTGTGACTGTGAACAGCATAACTCAGAAACGAACAGTCGGATAAACACCAAACTTGGTATTTAGGTTCAGTATCTTCCAGAGAGGCGACACAAAGGTTTTCAAGAAAATCCCTCTACCCCAGATTACCCTTTACATGGAACATTTTTCTAAAATTTTAATTTTCTCAAAAATGGCTCTAACGATTTTGATTAAAATATCATATGTTTAAGATATTTTTATGGCAAATGAAATGTATATCTTGAATTTTCTGGGAACGTCTCCAAAAGTATTCTTCATTGTGACGACTTTTGCATAACTGGTAAACCATAAGAGATAGACAAGATTTTAATACGCAAACAATGTAGTTCGCGTTGAAGTACACAATTTATGTCATATACATTTTTTTGTTGAGGTAACCATTTTCGAGATATTGCTTGTTATTCCCTTAAATTTTCCAATACTTATACTTTTTCTTAAATGGGAATTCGTTATTCATTTTTATGTCCTGGACATACAAAGAGAGTGGAATACTCCACATAGCAACCAGCTCTTAAAAGACTTGACTATCGCTTAAAGCCTACCAATTCCCCTTGCATCTACAAGAAAATTATCAATAAGATTGACATCTCAATATCTCGATTAACATGAAGCATATGGAGAATAAGCGTTTGTAAAAATAGTTTTTACAGTAGTAGAGAAAGTCATGTGAGTGTAACACATCAGATTTTTTTCTCTCCAAATAGGAGCGATTGCAGAGGGTACAAATAAAAAAAATTAAATAACCCTCCTACTTTGGAGCTTTTTACCCGGTAATGATCCAAGACACACGAGGTAATTAAGCTACTTCTGTATGACTTGTACACAATACCTTTCTTAAGCGTCCACACTAAACCCTACACCGAGACATGAACACAGCACTTCATCTATGTTATAGATATTTCCGTTATCTTTTTACTTTCTCTACCACGTACCTAGTTGGTAGAGAAGGTATTCCATTACACCCAAAAATTAGATGCCAAAATTTCACCGAAATACATGTTTTGAAGCCCCTGAAACCAAAAAAGTAAAATGGAACGCGAAGATTTTCAAGAAAATCCCTCCACCCCAACTACGCTTTACAAGGAAAGTTTTTTATAAATTATTTTATTTTCATAAAAATGACTCCAAAGTTTTGATTAAAATAGCATATACTAAATATATTTACATAACAAATAAAATGTATATCTTGAACTTTCTGGGAATACCATTGCTGTCCTCTCCATTCAGAAGGAATTTTGTATTATTTTTATAACTGGTAAACGTTAAGCTATACAAGAAGACGTACTATACAAAAGATTTAAAACGCACAATTTATTTCAAGTACCCTTGTGTAGCATCAGCCATTTCCAAGATACCTACAGGTTATAAATGGTTCTAATAGTTTAATACTTAGCCGTTCTTTCAAAGTCCTGTCTATTTTCAATTGTTTCTCGCGATGTCATGCGAAGAGCATAGAACTTTAAGGCCAGCGTATAGCGTCCAGTTCCTAAACTATTCGAATATCACTATTCCCTTTGTATCTTTAGCCAAATGTTTAATGTAGCTATTTCCGGAAAAGTTTATCTCGATTAAAATGAAGTATATATGAAAATACACTTTCGTAAGAATAATTTGTATACCAACTAATAACCAATAGAGAGTAGAGAAACTCATGTAGATGTAACACTCGGATATTTTTTTATTGTTTCATTTATATAGCTCCCTTTAACATCTATGGTTACATCGGGGCTTTAGACATGAGAAACGCCCCCTTGCCTATAGGTTCTTTAAGGACACTTGGTAGAGATCGCAAGGTATTTTTAATTTTCGCAATTAAAGGAAAGGCCAGCTAGGACAATTAATTTTTACTGCATATTAAAGATGATTTTCTGAGTATACTGGTATCAAGATCTTTTATCTGGCTTTAAATATTTTAATTATAAACATATTTAAACATTGTAAAATAATTTCTACAAATATTATACTTTCATTTAAAGGTACACTTATGAAACAAAGATCATTACCTCTCCAACTTGTTATTACGAGTTTCTATAAGTAGCTTAATATAGCCAGTTAACTATTTGACCATTTGAGGGATAATTTAGTTTTAAAAATATAGCCACAAGAATATATTTTTGGTGTAATACTTTTATATATTGCTTTTTATACTACGTATAGTAAGTAGCGGAAGTATTGCATTCCACTCAAAAATTCAATGCCGAGATTTCACCGGAAATACATTTTTTGAGACCCCCTGATAAAAAAGCATTTTTGGAAACATGTCCGTGTGTGTGTGTGTGTCTGTCTGTGAACAGCATAACTCAGAAACGAACAGTCGGATAAACACCAAACTTGGTATTTAGGTTTAGTATCTTCCACAGATGCGACATGAAGGTTTTCAAGAAAATCTCCCCACACCAAGTTACCCTTTACATGGAAAATGTTTCGAAAATTTAAACTGTCTTAAAAATGGCTCTAACGATTTTGATTAAAATATCATATATTTAATATACTTTCATGACAAATAAAATGTATATATTCAATTTTCTGGGAATGTCTCCAAAGTATTCTTTATTGTGAACGACTTTTGCATAACTGGTAAACCATAAGAGATAGACAACAAATGTAGATCGCGTCTTTTTTTTAAAGCTCCCTTGTTGTACCCTGTTTTACTGTTTTCATACCGCTTATTTCCGCAACACACACACAAACACCCATGCCCGTGGCGGGACTCGAACACGCGACCCTCAGCTTGGCGGAGAGCCGGAGCGACCACTCCGGCGACCACGGCTACGAGGGCTGCCATATCGTTAAAATACACAATTTATGTCATACACATTTTTTTTCTCGAGTGAACCATTTTCGAGATATTGCTTGTTATTCCCTTAAATTTTCCAACATTTATACTTTTTCTCAAATGGGAATTCGTTATTCATTTTTTTTCCTGGTAATGCGAAGAGAATGAAATATTCCACATAGCAACCAGCTCTTAAAATATTTGACTATCGCTTAAAGCATAGCAATTCTCCTTGCATCTACAAGAGAATTAGCAATAAGATTAACATCTCGATATCTCGATTAACATGAAGCATATCCAGAATAAGTGATTGTAAAAATAGTTTGTACAAGAATAGAGAAAGTCATGTGAGTGTAACACATCAGATTTTTTATAATTTTTTTCGAATAAACCATGTAATTTAGGATCAAAATGTTTAACCCACTAAATCCTGCTAAACATTCTGCACAACCGAATTAACTGTTCTTCCACACAAGCCGTGTGTAGGATAAGGTTGGAAAGGTAGAATCAGACGATTCAAAAATCCAATGCCATCGCCGAGATTTGAACCGCAGATCTCTCGGTTTCCGTCCGGTTGCTCTAATCACTGAGCTACCATGGCAACTGCCAGTTTCGTCCTCTGTGGTGTAGTGGTTACCATACTAGCCTCTAGTACCCGAGGTCGTGGGTTCAAACCCGGTGGAGGACGATGGATTTTTTCGGGCGTAAAAATCCTTAGCATGGCTTCCTTTGGAAGGAAAGTAAAGCCGGTGGTCCCGTGTCGTAGATTTACGGCACGTAAAAGAACCTCAAGCCTGATAAAGAGGGCTGAGCAGAATTATCGGTCTTACATGCCCAATATAGAATGGGACGCTAAGCACCACAGCAGTTAAAGAGCGTCCATAGATAAAACTCAGTTTAATATAATTTAACATGCCGGTACAACATGGCATACACTGTTTTTAGACAGTGCTCGAATTTGTAAAATATGAATAATACTATGTTGATTCCTGAAACTAAGATCTAAGCCGTTTGGAACGCGGCTCTTGAAACAAGAGAAATTATGTTAAAAAGCGAGATTTCAGATGTTTTGATGTTTTGTTTATTCACTAACAGTCATTTTCAGTGAAATTATTTTCAACGTGTTTTGCTTACACCAGTCAAAGAAGTGATTAAATGCTATATCATATTGCTTTCTGGATTTTTTGGGTAAGTACTTCTAGTGTTATACTTTCTGCTGCTTCTGTAATTTCAACTGGCTCTTCCATTTCAGTTTCTTCTAAATTCATAATTTCCTACATTTAATTTTTAAGCAGGTTATACTAGATAAAATAATAACATTTTATATCAAAGAAAGCAGAAGGGCGCTAATATAACGTATAGATTAACTCTACAATGAATTGCGATAAATTGAAGTATGACGATCTGAATTATGAACAGATTATGCGAGCGTCATGAGAAACCAATCATGTAAAAAGACATGATGAAAAGTAAAACTTAATCAAACAAAGCCGAGTTATTAAACATAAGCAAATACAAAGGGTAATTGTCATGTGATTGGAGTTGAAAACAAAGTTGGTCACAATGAAGTTTATCACACTAGTGCGATAATCTAAAGCGTTTAGCTCGTGTGCACTGTGTTATAAGTTCTGCTTTTAGGCCGTGCTGTCTAAAATCATTATTAGCTTTCATATTTACACGGTATCATTATTTAGTTTAATATAATTACACATCTAATTCCAGGAACAGGTTTTCCATTATTTTAGTTCATTTACTGACTGTGTGATAATTTCGTATATGTTGAGGGCCAAATGCAACAAAATTGTTCGCATTAGAGAACCATAGATGTCGTGATTTTCTTTGAAATCGAAGGCATTCTTTGATTTGTTGGTCAAACTCAAACCCCTGGCAAATAAATGAAATAGTCTGAAGCATTTTTCTGAGAATTTTTATCAATGTTTCGATAGAATAAGTATTCTAGAATGTTTTCTAAGTCAGAGAAAGAAATGCTACACATGGAATAGAAAAGCTTGGTACACATGACCTTTCGCTCTTCTACGTTAACTCAGAGCATGCCCATTGGGACATTCTTTGATTTTGAGAATTCCCGAGGCGCTTCTTCCATTGTACATTACTGTTTTCTTTATAAGTATGGGAAACGGTGAAGAGACAGTAGTGAATGTTATCCGTAGCTTCAAGTATTACAACTTTCGAATATGCTGCTGCATAAATACAATTTGCCTCTCTGTAAGATTATCAAAATTGATTATATAAATTGAAACGTTTTCGCACGAAAATTACACAAAAGGTCTCAGAAAGCGTAGGTCGCAAATAAGCTGTTGGTCAGGTAATGTGAATGTAGGATTACTAACTGTTAGAGAGGCACTATGGATTAAACTGAGAGGTAAGAGGCTTAGCTTAAAATTCATTACAGCAATACAGAATATATATATATATGAATAATAAGTTTTATATATTAGGCTGAATGGTGATGAAATTATGGGAAAATTAATAGTATGGGGTTAAGACAAGGTTGCAAACTTAGCCCTATACTGTTTAACTTATTTATTGACGATATCCTGGAAGAGTTGAATAAGGATAACTTATATTTACCCACAGTAAATGATAGAGAAATTCCAGGATTACTTTTTGCAGATGATTTAGTGGTAGGTTCTATTTCAGTAGGAGGTCTAACAAAAGTGTTGCATATCATATATTCCTTTTGTAAGAAATGGGGTTTAAGAATAAATTTTAAAAAATCAAAGATAATGGTATTTAAAAAGAGCTATAAATTGAAGAAGGAGGAAAAGTGGTATGTGGAAGGGGAAGAGTTGCAAATAGTAAACAAGTTTGATTATTTAGGAGTGAGAATAAGTAGTAATGGGAGATGGAATGATCACAAGATAAGTGCCTTAACTAAGGGAAGATTAGCAATTACTGCTAAAGAATATGCTTAAACAAAATACCAGATATGCAAATTAAATGGTTGAAAAGGATTTACAAAGCTGTAGTTGAAGCAAAAATGGTCTATGGATCAGAGATTTGGGGAAGTGACAAAGGATGGGAGATGATTGATAAAGTACATGGATCGTTTTGTAAATGTATGTTAGGTTTATCTATTTCATTACCTAATGGAGCAGCAATGTTGTAGTTGGGAAGAGTAGGTAGCAAGGACATGATAGTAGAAAGGATACTTAATATTGGCATAGATTGAAATCATTGGACGAGCATAATATCTTGAGGCAATGTTTAATAATCCAAGAAAAATCCGGTGCTGGTATAAACTAGACTCAAGGAATAAGGAGAATTTTACAGGAAATAGGAATGGGTAACTTATGGGAGGAGAGAGAGGGATTAGTTAAAGGTTTCTGGAAAGAAGTGAGGAACAGAGTAGAAGATTTAGAGAAATAAGAATTATTTCAAAGTCTGGAAGGAAAGAAAAGTTTGGAACTATATAGACAATTAAAGGTGGACTGGGGAAGGAAGAAGTACGTGGATGTAGATAATAGGTTAGTTAGAGAAGGGTGGGCCTGGTCTAGATTAAGTGCATATAGGCTAAGGAGAGGTAGGAAGGGAGCGAATTTGAATAGGTGTCCTCTTTGTGGAGAGGTAGATAATGATTTGCATTATACAATTGAATGTGAAGAAACTAAGTTGTGGAGAGATCATTTTTTACCTAAATAATGGGAGAATGTTAACAAAGAAGTACTAAAAGTTAGGATAGTGAAA
Organism: Deroplatys truncata; assembly: GCA_030765065.1. NCBI lineage: Eukaryota > Metazoa > Arthropoda > Insecta > Mantodea > Mantidae > Deroplatys > Deroplatys truncata. The sequence goes on along the minus strand of CM060977.1, from coordinate 150,957,883 downwards.
ATACAAAAGGAGAGAGATATAAAAAGAATAGGAGAATATATGGGGAGAGTAAGAGAAAAAGGGTTTAGAAAAATACAGCAATATGAATTTGTTATGACCCACCATGCATAAATAACCACGGTGTTAAAATGCATGATGGACTAAAGAAAGAAAAAAATAGCAACTCAAAGTAATGTATTAAAAATTGTAAACATTTTGTATAGCATTATGCAAATAAATATATATACACACACGCACGCACAACTGTCAGTGATTCAACTATTTGTGCATTGGGTATTGGAAGTAGCCGAGGCTTGACTATTTGTTCATAAAAATCTTATATTTTACACTGACAGTCTCTACCTATTAACGTTTATTTTGATAGAACATTTATAACTTGTTACAAAAGCGTATAGTAAGTAGGGAACGTATTGTATTCCACCCAAAAATTCGATGCCGGGATTTCACCGGAAATACATACTGTGAACAGCATAACTCAAAAAGAAAAGTCGGATAAATACGAAACTTGCTACTTGAGTTGACTAACTTCCAAGTCTGCAACACGAAGATTTTCAATAAAATTCCCCCACCCCAGACTACGCTTTACATGGAACATTTTTCGAAAATTTTAATATTCTCAAAAACAGCTCTAAGATTTGGATTACAATATCATATGTTTAAGTTATTTTTATGTCAAATGAAATGCATAACTTGAATTTTCTTGGAATCTCCCCAAAAACTCACTTCATTCTGAATGACTTTCGCGTAATTGTAAACCGTAAGGGACAGGCAAATTTTTACTACACAAGAAAATGTAGATCTCGTTAAAACACGCAACTTATGTCAAATATTGTTTTTCTTGAGTGAACCATTTCCGATATATTCCTTGTTATTTGTTTAATTTTTCCAATACTTATACTTTTTCTCAAGTGGGAATCCGTTATTCGTTTTTTTATGTCCTGGACATGCAAAGGGTATGAAATGCTCTACATAGCAACTAGCTCTTAAACTATTTGACTGTCGCTTAAAGCCTACCACATTCCCCTTGCACCTACAAGAAAATTAGCAATAAGATTAATATCTCAACATCTCGATTAACATGAAACAGATGGAGAATAAGCATCTGTAAACATAGTTTTAAAAGAATAAAGAAAGCCATGTGAGTGCAATATATCAGACTTTTTTCTATCAACGTCATGCTAATCGAGATAAACGTTTACACATTTCATTGTAGTATGAAAACTGTAGTATAAAACGGAAAGAGGAAACGAAACTTTATTCGAGCGGGTCGCCCGATGCTAGCCTTGAAATTCCATGCTGTTTCCATGGAATCGTAGGAAACAACTGAATGTGACAGCACTTCAAAAATGATGAAGCATTAAAAAACTCACATCAATAATAACGGATAGGTATTTCGGAAATGACTGATATCATAAAGAAGTTATTTGAAACTAATTGGGTATTTTAAAGTGATTTACATTTTTTGTGGAGTACGTTATTGTCTATCCCTTATGATTTACAGTTATACAAAATTCCGAATGAAGAGTAATTCACGGGATATTCTCAGAAAATTCAATATATAGATATTATTTGTCATGTAAATATCTTAAATATGTGATGTTTTAATTAATATCGTAGGAATTGTCGAAGCCTGTATTTAAAATATTACTTTTATGTGGAAAATAGCAGTTAATAGCGTGTGCTATATGACAGAAATATTTGTAACAAAGCAGCCTTCCCATTTAAAAGAAGTTTCAGGTCACTCTTCCTCTTCCCCTCTCTCTCCCTCCCTCTCTCTTTCTCTCGTTCTCTCTCTCTCTCTAGGTAATTTGTAATTTATAACACGTCAATAATTTACATATATTGTGTATAAAATTTATTTATATATTTATAATTGTAAATAGACTGTCAAATATCTCTCGGTGAAACACGCGTTGTAAAATATGTTGGTTGAGAAAGTTATTTGGTTATGTAATTTTTTTAATTACGTAAATATTAGTTGCTTTATGGAGTTTGCAACACGCTTTGGGCGTTGGTTTGAATTTGTTGGTTACGTAATAGTTACTGTTATTACGCAATATGCTGCTACGTACGAGAAGCTGATTTTTAAGATGTAATTTTATTGTTACACCCCAAGTTTTGCACTATAATATTTAACTTTGTTATTAACACTACTTCTATATATATTATTTATATTTGAATTTGCCTCGGCTGCGTCAGTAACGTTTGTAGAGTCAAGTATCTTAGTCAAGGCGTGGTGTAACAAGAATGTAGACATCACAGAATTTAACTTTTTAAATTCACTTCTTTTATTAATCCTTGCACATTTTTATAAAGCACTCCAATTTTTAAGAACTGTGAGAATCTTTAATACTTTCACTTAGCGCGTATACATATTTTACGATTCACACGTAATATATCTGTAGAGAACACATCTTCCGTCTGGTCACTACCAAGGTTTGCCAGCAACTGAGCAACTTTCAGCGGTCAAAACCCGTAAGCTTCGGTATTTCAAGTCTCTGATTGGCTAATTCTAGTCCAATAGAATATCTGCATTTCACTTTTCTTTGCCGTTGATTGGCTAATTGTAAACTGTTACAGACATTATATTATCGTTGCTCTAATCATGACTAGTAATTTTCAAACTCTCAAACTCATTATTGCTACAAGGTTACCTCATTATTACCTCATAGTTAGCAACTTAAAACTTATTATTCTCACAGCTCTTGCATTATTAAAGTATATAATGCATTCACATAACATTATTAAAACATGTTTACAATAAAAATAAGCATATGCAATGACTGTTACATACATTTTAAATAGTTATTACGTACATATTGTTTCAAGGCGGGCTGTTATTGAATTTACTTATTATAAAATACAATTAAAATTATTCAGGTATTACAAATACTGCCTCGTGGTTAAAATAAAAAAACAAAATGACAATTCTTTTGATATGGCTATAAACATTGCCTGTTTTTCTCTAAATGAAATTGACCGTTTCCCTGGACTCTAAAATCTCATGTTCGTGTAAACGGTCCGTAGGGAAGCTACGGTAATAGGTATTCTTTACAGGAACGTATCTTTTATCCCTGTATTGTATTTTGAACTTAGCTGAAAAGTCAAAACAAAGCACTTTTTCACGTATTATTATTCTTCCTCCTTGCAAGTATTAGGCTCTCCGGCCAGTTACGATCTCATTGCCATTCTCCTTCTGGGTCATCTCATGTGCCATCTCCCTGAGGATAGATAATTTAAAATCATTTACCGACACGGGTGACCGAAGTCGTTAAGACACAGGCTCGTGAACGAGAAATCCGCAGTTCAAATCCCGCCAAGACCGTCCTCTCCGACTGAGGTTTTTTCCTGGTTTTCTTCAGTCCTCAGAATTGACAAATGTCGGGGAAATACCCTAAACTTAGGCCTGAAACGTTGCTTTTCCCAATTATCATTTTATTTCATGTATCACCAGTGTCCACCGCCTGTGGTGGCGTATGTAGTAAGAACGCGCGTTAAACATTACTAAAAGAATTCAAGGCCAATTTCGGGATACAAGCTTCCTCCATTCGCTGCATATGTGCTCTCAAATGTTTCCTATACTTCAAGATTTTATCATTTATTGCTTAAATATTTAAATATTCTCTTATTTGTTCATTTGGTATTCTGTGCCTTCTGACACATCCTCTAACTTGGATGCGGTTTTCATCTTTTTTCTTGTGAATCCATGATTGCCATATAAAAGGAGTGGCACAGTCATGGTAAAGGTATGTATCAGGAAGAGGTCCCCAGAACCGAGGCAGAGCACCGCACGCAGGCCAGTAGGCCCTTTATACTTCCAACGTGACCCCTGGGAAGGAAGGATGAGGGAAGAGACCCGAAGTGCGACCAGATCAGGATGCGACGGGCGGAAGCCTGGACGGAGTCCCTAACGTTTCCAGATATAACGCATCCTACGCCGCTCGGTCCCTGCCCACAAGCCACGAACCTCCAGGGTCTCCCGTAGCGAAGCCCCACGCTGGGGAGAGACCTGCCTGAGCGTTACCGCAGCGACGCCAGAGAAAAAAACCCTTACAGAGCGCAAGCCACCACCCAGGTCCTACAACTCTGAAACAGATGACAAGAAGATGGGTACAGGATATGAGAGGAAGGGAGTTGTCGTAGAAGATAAACCACCCCAGCATTTGACTGCTGACCCGAGGAAACCACGAAAACCCATGGGCTAAATGGGCAGTCGCCAGGGATTGATCCCGGGACCTACGCAATGCGAGCCATAGACGTAACCGTCTGAGCCATCCCGCTCTGTTGGCACAGCCACGACTTTATAAAATTTGAATTCTGTCTCTCTCAGTCTAATTTTCAAACTTCTTATTGCTGCATACATCATTTGATGTATCTGTAATTTATATAATAATTATAGCTAACATCACAGTCGACACATCATCATCATGCTCGCAAGTGTTAGGCCGAGTGGCCCGTTACGGTCTTGTCTGTATACCTTTTTGGTGGTCTGCCAATGGATATTTTCCCTCGTTCGATATGACTGCGTTTGAAAATGTGCTGTTGCTCATTCTACTAGCGTGATTTTTTCAGTTTTCTTGATAACGCTAAGTATGTTTTATCTGAAGCTCTTCCATGATCTCCTCATTTCGTTTGTGATAAAATTTTGTGTACCGTGCAGACTCGTGCTAGCCTCTAGTTCCCGAGGTCGCGGGTTCGAACCCGGCGGAGGACGATGGATTTTTTCGGGTGTAACAATCCTTAGCACGGCTTCCTTCGGAAGAGAAGTAAAGCCGGTGGTCCCGTGTCGTAGATTTACGGCACGTAAAAGAACCTCAAGCCTGATAAAGAGGCCTCTGAGCAAAATCACCGGTCTCTCATGCCCAATATACGAGGGCTGATCAATAAAGACTGAGACTGATTTTTTTTACAGATATTTATTACTCCATTTCAATGTTGACATGATCTTTTTCAAAGTAGTCCCCTCCTAACTGAATGCACTTTTTATACCGTCTCTGCCAGTCCTCGAACACATGGTACAGGCCATTCTTTGTCAGGTCTTTGAGAATCACCTCACTTTTCTTTAGCACTGCTTCAGTGCTCTCAAATCGAATGTCCCGGAGCTTTGCCTTTAGTAATGGGAATAAAAAGAAATCACATGTGGTAAGACCAGGGCTTTAAGGCGGATGCGGCACACAGGTAATGTAGAATTTAGCCAAAATTCCCTGGACTTGATTTGCGACGTGAGGCCGCGCGTTGTCGTGATGAAGTCGCCACCCATTCCGATGATCTTCTGGACGTTTCCTTGTAAAGTGCTTACTCAGTGTAGCCAATACTGACGTGTAGTAGCTGCTGTAACAGTAGTATGAGGGGGGAACTGCATTCTGGTAAATCATTCCATTCCGAAACACCAGGCCCACCTTGCTTAGCACAGAGGACGCACCCTTCTTTGAAGTCCTTCAACCATCTAAACACCGTTGCACGAGGTAGTGCATCTTCATCGTATACTTGCTTCAGCTTTTCGAAAGTTTCAAGGCTGTATGATTTAAACGAAAATAAAGTTTTATTGCGCTGTATTGCTCCTCTCGTGTCACCTCCATTTTGTGGTATGCGAAATTCAAGTAGGGTCAACAATATACAGTATTACTACCAACCTACCTTTACAGAGTGCTGTCGCTTATGGACATTATACATGAAACCCTCTCTTTTCAAGTATTCGTGGTAGAGACATAAAACTATCAAGGAAACTACTGAAAAAAATCAGTCTGTCTTTATTGATCAGCCCTCGTAGAATAGGACACTAAGAACCATAGTCGTCAAAGAGCGTCCATAAATAAATTTAAAAAAATACCGTGCAGACTTCCTCATGAATTTCATGTCATGTAATGTGTTCTACTAATGTCATGAGCTCCCAAGGTCGGTGCTTCACTTCCATAAGAAAGCACTGATTTTACAATAATATTATATAGAGTAAATGGGTATGTTTTTAACACTTGCGGGTTTGATAACGTTATTTTATTATGCTCATAGTTTAAGTATAATACCGCATCCTAAATAGTTAAAGTGTTGTACCTAATACATTGTCTTATTATTATTTATTAAAATGTTATTAGTAGTGAAGTTATTTTCCATAAAGACCACATTTTGGTTTGTTTTTCAATTGAGATACTTAATTTATATTGCTGACAAATTTGATTCAGTCTGCACACTAACACTTTTTAATCTGCTAAAATTAGATATTATGTGAGTATAAAAGATAATTTAGTAAAATATTTCTATTAATTATAATTCCTTCTGAACTTTTATTCCCCCATTCTCTAATGACCTCGTCCATATAAATATTTAAAAGTTGAGGCAGTAACACTTAAATAACTTCAGTCTAATTATATAATATGTAAATTCAATAACAGCCCGCCTTGAAGCAATATGTGTATGTAATAATTTGTAAAATGTATGTAACAGTCATTGCATATGCTTATATTATTGTATACATGTTCAATAATGTTATGTGAATATATTACGTAATTTAATAATGTAGGAGCTGTGAGAATAATAAGTTAAAAGTTGCTAAAAATGAGGTAACGATGAGGTAACCTTCGAGTCAATAATGAGTAAGAAAGTTTAACAGTACTACTTGTGATTCTTGGAGTAACAATAATGTAATTTTAGTGAGTTTCTAAAAATAGCCAATCAACAACCAGAAAAAGATTTAGTTAAATTCAGGTATTCTATTGGAGTAGATTAGCCAATCAGAGACTTGAAATACATAAATTTAAAAGGTTTAGGCGCTTGATATCAGTTCAGTTGCCTGCAGACAGAATTACTAACCAGACGCAAAAAGTGTCCTCGAGAAATATAATACGTATTCGTGTGCGACGAAAATATATACGTGTTAAAAAGTGCAAGTATTAAATAAAAGAATCTCACAGTTCTCTATATCAGTGAAGTGTTATTTAATTTATGTCAAGGATTAATAAAAAGGAGTGAATTAAAACTTAAAATATTTGTGAACCTACATTCTTGTCGCATCACGCCCTGCCAAGACTTCCATGTCTCTAACAATAATACTGACGCAGCCGAGGCAAACATAAATATTTAATACTTAAAGAAACAGTTAAATTACAAAGTTAATATTTTTTAAACTTGGGGCAAAGGCTACCGGATACTATACGTGCGGTTGCAAACACACTTCAAATCGGCTTTTCCATATGTGAAACAACATTTCTCAAATTGACGCCCAAAACGTGGTGCAAAATAATGTATAATAAATTAATTCTCAACGTGCCATTGAATTACACCATCCTTGTCCAGCCCCTTGATTAGTTAAAATAAATTGATTATTTTTTGTATCCTTTAAAGTGACTTTTGTGCCATTGTATAAGCTTTTAAAGAATTCCACAAGTGTTTCGGATGCTCTGTTTTAATTATTATATCCCTAGTTTTTGCGTATTATTCGCTCGACTTTTCAGAAATATAAATACCACAAAAGCAGGTAGATTATATTCTTTACTTTTAACCATATTTGTTCTAATGTAAAACATTATGCTTATTACATTAAAAATATTCTTATTAATGAAGTATTTGTTTATAATGAGCATTTGTAGCATCACTTCAGAATTGGATGCATTCCTGTTAACTCGACATTTCAAATGCAGCTGAATTATGACAATGTTATGTCACGACAATGTTTAGGTAATGAAGACAGAAAGAACAACTAATTCTAATTCCGTTTAGAGTTGTACACCGCTGTGCCTGAACATACACTAACGATAGGTAGTTTGTTTACATTCACATGCTTTCCACTCATTCTCTGGATGTTCGCTCATCCTTTGAAGGTCACAGAAATCCACTCGCCCTGATACCCTCGGTTTGTTGCTGGAAGGTTCCTCAACAGGAACAACGAACAAATATGGAAAATCTAGATCAAAATTTGCATGCCAGTATGTCCCAATACTGCGGAAAAAACTGTCATGCATTATGTCCTGCAGCTCTCCGGCAGGGCTGTGATTGAGCACTGTTACTGATTACTTCACCCAGCGCCCTTTATTGATTACGCAGAGGACATTCAATTGCTCTGAGTACTGTTTCGCTTGAGGCATAGGCTTACAGCTACGGATAACGTCGAGAACGTTATTGCATTCCTGGTGGTACAGGAGGTACAAGCTGAGATTGTATACAAGTATGAAAACCATCTGAGTTGTTATTAGCCCAGCTACAATTAATGTTCTAAAACTCCAGACAAGTATGGACCAAATGATACAAAATAATTTACGGAGAACTGTTTAAACACGAGGTATCGGAGTCGCCATTCATTTCGTTAGTTTTGTAGGGGAAGTATTATATTCCACCCAAAACTTCGATATCAAGATTTCACCGGAAATACATGTTTTGAGACCCCCTGAATCCAAAAAAAGCATTTTTGGAAACATGTCCGTGTGTGTCTGTATGTCTGTGAACGGCATAACTCAGAAACGAACAGCTGGATAAACACCAAACTTGGTATTTAGGTTCAGTATTTTCCAAAGATGCGACACGAAGGTTTTCAAGAAAATCCCCCCACCCCAGATTACCCTTTACATCGAACATTTTTCTAAAATTTTAATTTTCTCAAAAATGGCTCTAACGATTTTGATTAAAATATCATATATTTAAGATATTTTCATGACAAATAAAAAGTATATCTTGAATTTTCTGGGAATGTCTCCAAAAGTATTCTTCATTGTGAACGACTTTTGCATAACTGGTAAACCATAAGAGATAGACAAAGTTTTACTACACAAACAATGTAGATCGCGTTAAAATACACAATTTATGTCATATACATTTTTGAGTGAACCATTTTCCAGATATTGCTTGTTATTCCCTTAAATTTTCCAATACTTATACTTTTTCTCAAATGGGAATTCGTTATTAATTTTTTTATCTTGGTAATGCAAAGAGAATGGAATACTCCACATAGCAACCAGCTCTTAATATATTTGACTATCGCTTAAAGCCTACCAATTCCCCTTGCATCTACAAGAAAATTAGCAATAAGATTAACATCTCGATTAACATGAAGCATATGGAGAATAAGCGTTTGTAAAAATAGTTTGTACAAGAGTAGAGAAAGTCATGTGAGTGTAACACATAAGAGTGTTTCTGCTTTAAAGATTCCTTAATCTGCTAATAAATTGATTCAGTAGATGTTAATGAAATCACAATCGAAAGATTGTTGTCATTTCGTTTTGATGAATTTGGATACTTTTGGATTTATAAATTTCTTGACTAAAAAGATTAATAAAACGAAACGACGAAAACCTTCTCTCAAAAATACTTTCCCTTTGTTCTAAATAGCTTTTTGAGCACTAACCCAAATCCGAAATTTACTGAAATGGACTGTTTAAGAGCTCTCCAAGACATATTTTGGCCCTGACTTGAGGTTACACTTAATTCTCTTGGGAGATACGCCCCTATATATGTGGAGGAAAATCGGGGGAAAAGATCAGTTCCTATCCGGTGTTTCCCTTTCCAAGAAGAATAATTTCTCACGAAAAAAAAGGATTTCGCGCACCGAAATACACGAGTTAAATCATCGAATTGGTTATACTTTATAATATCTGTCCAGTTTTGATGAAAATAATTACATTTTTTATTTTTGTGGTTCTCTGCAAGGTGACTGTAAAGTTTAAAATTATTTGTTGTAAAATTGATGAAAAGTAGTTTACTAGTGGGCTGTCCATTTATTTTTTCTAATTTTGCTAATGCAAAGCCCTGTATGGAGTTCTCGGACACTACTGCTCTTGTCGTTCCACAAAGGAGTCAAATTAAGCACCACTGCCTAAATTATTTGCATGTATCTGTATATGGTGCTATAGAACATATTTGCAATATATTCTCCGCGGGAACTGGAAATGAGTAGGATCTACATGGTACACTGTGTTTACTGGAAGTCTAAAAGAAGCATAATTATTTGATTTCAGTTGTTGAGCAATCCAGTTAAGTTCCTTCAGGAATTCATTCAAACATTTATAAATCGTCCATGATAGTTAAATTCAAGTTCAAAGCTGCGTTCTAAAGTGAGAGGAATACATTTAGGAGAGAAAGAGTTCATTTTAGAGTGTCATGAAGTAATTGCTTTGAGGCAATTTTTTGGAGCGATTCCAGCTCTAAGGGGAAGGATACAGTGCAAGCGAGGCGGAGAATTTGCTTAGCAAGCACAGTATTCAATCCTAAGAGTTCTAATACTGTAACAACATTAATGATAAAACTTATACCAAGTAATGTGCCTTGCAATGCCACACGCAAAAGCCTGAAGTAAAATAAAAAAACAATCAAACATGTTAATCTTTATTGCATAACTCTACCAATGTCCACTTATTCCACACAGGTGATGTTTTTATTTACATTCACAGAAGGGAGCCGCAGCACACTCTCTTGAATAATTAATGTTATCTTACGCTAGCGATAACAAGTACCCGCTTACAGCTTTCAAAGATCTTCGATATCGACCAGACAAATCACAGTGCGAAAGAGGTTTTGATAGATCACATACCGTACATACCACCTTCTGTTGTAAGGTTCTCACGTTCAGATTTGAACGCCTTGCTTGCTAGGCAACTTCTCCGATACACGAGTTATACCCCTCTGTACTAGGGAGATTGAATTCAAAGGCTCAGTGGCTAGACAAGTGACGTCACGTAGCATACATTTGAATAGAGAAAGGATAGTGACTTCCGAAGGCAGTATGTAAATTAGGTTTTGCAGAACTCAAAGGCAAAAGTTACAAGGATTTTGTAAAAGAAAAAATGCACCTGCAGTTGAAAGATTTCTGCTCGAAGTATACCATAAAAAGTTTTTAGGCTAGAAGGAAGACAAAGTTTCTCATATTCCTATAAGTTAGTCTTTAATGAGAGATGTTTCTTTACTTAACAACAAGTTTCAAGTATATTTGTCATTCCTCGGGGATAGTAAGTTGATTATTACGTCATAAGCCAGGAATATGATAATACAGCCTTACAAATAGAATCTGATAATGGTTAAATTTTAAACAAGCACGGTCTTCTGTCGCTATAACACATTTCAAATGAGATTATCGTGTCTGATGCTCAGCTGTAAGTATCTTGTAACACGTAATTTTCCATAGTTGACAAAACTATAAAATTAAGGAAAGGCGGTTCCTTTTTATCAACTTGCATATATCTGTAAAAGGTATTAATAATGTTTATAGAATTATATCCATAAAATAATCTTAATACATACCACTCGTAATATTGTAAACACAAAAAAGGCAAAATTTCTTTTAGATGCTTATTTATTCTAAAGTACATTATTCCTGTAGCAATGTTCCATTCAAGCATCTCATATGGCATAAAGAGTTTTTAAAGTGAGCGTATTTATGTTCGGTATATTCCGTTTTTATTTTGAGGTTTGCGGCATAATTAGAAGAAACACAGACATTTCAGATTTTACATTCAAAAGAATCCTTCATATGGAAGCAGAGAAGCCTCTAAAAATCCAAATTGCAAGAGCTCTAAGCTCTCGTCCGTGTGACAAACGACCACAAGAGGCTCGTCTCCGTGCCGTATCGCTGCGTCGCCAAGTGCATCAAAGACGGGAAGGGGAAAATCGAGTGGGGGACGGATGCTTTCACTGGTACAAATGAACGTTTGGGAAGCCGTTTTCGGACCACGAGAGCAAGATTGGTGGCTGATAACTTTACAAAAAAAACTCCGTACTGAACAGCTTCTTATACAATGAGACTATATCGGCGAAGAAGCTGAAAAAACATAGAATTTCTGCTTAGTTCTCAAGGAAGGAACGGGAGACGACTGAACCATTTTTAACTATTTCATAGCATGAACCTGTCTCTTGTAGCAACAGTATGAAGACAGGAGTTTTACTGCTACATTATTTATAATCTTCATGTTTCAGAAACTTGTGATAAGAATTAATTATCTCTGAGGATGATAAGGATTGCTGGATGTGAGTTTATAGGACTCTTTATTAGTCCTATTTCACTTTAGGGATAATATATTTTTTGTGTGTGTGTGTGTGGTGTGTGTCTGTAAACAGCATAACTTAAAAAACTACTTTTACAAACGCTAATTCTCCATATGCTTCATGTTAATCTTATTGCTAATTTTCTTGTAGATGCAAGGGGAATTGGTAGGCTTTAAGCGATAGTCAAATATTTTAAGAGCTGGTTGCTATGTGGAGTATTCCATTCTCTTTGCATTACCAGGACAAAAAAATGAATAACGAATTCCCATTTGAGAAAAAGTATAAGTATTGGAAAATTTAAGAGAATAACAAGCAATATCTCGAAAATGGTTCACTCAACAACAAAAATGTATATGACATAAATTGTGTATTTTAACGCGATGTACATTTTTGTGCAGTAAAATTTTGTCTATCTCTTATGGTTTACCAGTTAGGCAAACCTCGTTCACAATGAACACTTTTGGAGATATTCCCAGACATATCAAGATATACATTTTATTTGTCATGAAAGTATCTTAAATATACGAGTATGATATTTTAATCAAAATCGTTAGTCATTTTTGAGAAAATTAAAGTTTTCGAAAAATGTTCCATGTAAAGGGTAATCTGAGGTGGGGGATTTTCTTGAAAACCTTCGTGTCGCATCTCTGGAAGATACTGAACCTAAATACCAAGTTTGGTGTTTATCCGACTGTTCGTTTCAGAGTTAAGCTGTTCACAGACAGACACACACACGGACATGTTTCCAAAAAATCTGATGTGTTACACTCACATGACTTTCTCTACACGTGTACAAACTATTTTTAAAACTCTTATTCTCCATCTATTTCATATTAATCCATATAAACATTTGCAGAAACGATCTTTTGTCATGCAAAGAGTATTACATTTTACACATAGCGACCATTCTAAAAATATTTGACTATGGCTTAAGGCCTACTATGTTCCCCTTGTTTTGTATTTGCATGGGCGATATAGAAATACAGTAGCCTTTAAGCATATACTTATCTCTTAATAGCTCGTTGCTAGGTGCAGCACCATTCTCTTTGCCGCAGATTAATACTCTTTGCATATCCAAGACAAAAAAATGAATAACGAATTCCCATTTGAGAAAAAAAGTATTGAAAAATTTAAGGGAATAACAATATCTCGAAAATGGTTCACTCAACAAATAAAAATGTATATGACATAAATTGTGTATTTTAACGCGATCTACATTTTTTGTGCAGCAAAATTTTGTCTATCTCTTATGGTTTACCAGTTAGGCAAAATTCGTTCACAATGAAGAATACTTTTGGAGACATTCCCAGAAAATTCGAGATATGCGTTTTATTTGTCATTAAAATATCTAAAACTTATGATATTTTAATCAAAATCGTTAGAGCCAGTTTTGAGAAAATAAAAATTTTCGATAAATGTTCCAAGTAAAGGGTATAATGGGGTGGGGGGATTTTCTTGAAAACATTCGTGTCGCATCTCTGGAAGATACTGAATCTAAATACCAAGTTTGGTATTTATCCGACTGTTCGCTTCTGAGTTATGCTGTTCACAGACACACACACGAACATGTTTCGAAAAATGCTTTTTTTTGGATTCAGGGGGTCTCAAAATATATATTTCCGTTGAAATCTCGGTTTCGAATACAATACTCCCCCTACTTACTATACGTAGTAGAGAAAGTAAACTTCCTTTTTTGGATTCAGGAGTCCTCAAAACATGTATTTCCAGTGAAATCTCGGTATCCAATTTTTGGGCGGAATGCAATACTTCCCCTACTTACTATACGTAGTAGAGAAAGTAAAAAAAATTGGATAAATACCAAACTTGCTATTTGAGTTCATTATCTTTCAAAGATGCGATACGCAGATTTTCAAGAAAATCTCCCCATCCTAGACTACCATTCACATGGAATATTTTTCGAAAATATTGATTTTTTCAAAAATGGCTTTAACGATTTTGATTAGAATAATATATGTTTAAGAGACTTTCATGCAAAATAAAATGTAGATCTTCAATTTTCTGGGTTTTTCCCCAAACTTGGTATTCATTCTGAATGAATTTTGCATAACTGGTAAACCGTAAGAGCTACAGAAACCTTTACTTCACAAAAAAAGGCGATCTAGTAAAACACACAATTTATTTCATATACATTTTTTGTGGAGTGAATCATTTTCGAGATATTGCTTGTTATTTATTTCAATTTTACAATACTTATACTTTTTCTCAAATGGGAATTCGTTATTCATTTTTTTTTGTCCTGGTAATGCAAAGAGAATGGAATACTCCACATAGCAACCAGCTCTTAAAGTATTTGACGATCGCTTTAAACCCACCATATCTCCCTTGCACCTACAAGAAAATTAGCAATAAGATAGTTTCTGCAAATTTTTATATCGATTAACATGAAGTAGATGGAGAATAAGCGTTTGTAAAAATAGATTGTAGAAGAGTAGGGAAAGTCATATGAGTATAACACATCAGATTTTTATATGTATTTATACTGATATCATTTATTATTCATGTGAATTATTTATTCTTTTCAGTTACCTTTATGTTCTTTAATTGTATCGCCTTTAAAATATACTGTAAAGAAAGAGTTAGTAAAAATAAAGATGGAATAAATCAGGAAATTAGACAAGACTCCCCGCTGTCGTTGGTATTGTTCAATTTATACTTGGACCGTGATATGGGTGAATGGCAATAATTAATTTATTAGTATAAACATAGAAATGCATTGACAACACAAGATTATATCTTAGATAACAACATGCAATTTTATTTTCCACTTAAATAAATTACAAAGGAATTTAATCTAACTATATTTCCATCTAAAACAAAAGTATTAGCTTTTAAAGGGAAAACTGCATCAAGATCAACAACAATAATAATAATAATAATAAATATAACGATACAGGAGCTACAAAAATTATTTAGGATGTGAAATTGGAAACATAAAAAAACGAAGATTCACAATTATTTATGTGGAACAATCAAAAGAACTTTCCTAAACAAAGCTAGAAAGGAAATAAATAAAAATGTTATAAAGTACTAGCTGTCCCAAACCCCCTGTACGGATGTGAATGCTGGGATTTTACAAAGAAAGACACCAAACCAGTAATCTCTGCAGAGATGAGACTGCTGCAATCTATCAAAGAAGAGACAGAAAGAAAAATGAATACATTAGGAAGGAATTAAACAAATTTAGCCCCAATGAGAAAATAAAACAATATCAAAACCTATATTATGAACACGTTTTAAGAACTGAAGATCGACTCTCAATAAAGGGCTTATAAATATACAAACCTACAAATATGAATGGATCAGTTCGATATACAGAGTGAGCCAAAAGACTGCGAACTGCCTGTGCGGTGTTTTTCCTGTCCGCGTCCTCGGCGCTCGTTGCCGTCTGCATCTATCATAGAAAGACGCGGATGAAACTATACAATATTTTAAAACTACTTTTAAAGGCTTTACTTACCAACTTTATGAAAGGAAATGCTGAAACTGTCCACCGTCGTTGTCCATACATTTTTGGCACCTCTTTAGGAAACTATTCATCATGGAATTTTTGGGGGGAATTTTCCAAACGATGACCAATGTCGTCTAATGTTTCTTCGGTAAGAACCGAACGCCGTATTTTAGATTTCTTAGCCTGAACACTTCCTGTGGCCTGAAATTTACTGTAAAGTTCATGGATTATTGTACGGCCTGGAACTTTTACACCTGGAAATCTTTCTGCAAATCGTACTTTCACTTGGCGAGCTGACTGAGATAACACATACGAATCATAAATAAACACACGCTGTTCAGTAGAAAACATATACTGAGCCATAATCTACTTTGTGACTAAGTACAGGACAAAATAATAAATAACTCGTAATAACTGAACTACATTACATCACTGTCAACTGAACTACATTACATCACTGTTAACTCAAAACTCACTTCACACTGCACAGAAAAACCACAACAGCGTGACTGTTTATAGCAGCAGTGCGTTATCATATTTTTATAATATTTATGCTCACCCAGTGCAAAAACACCGTCGCAGCCGGTAATATTGTTCATAAAATATCCCTTCGCGGTAACTTAAAACATAAAGTGTACAAGACAAACCACACAGCCTGGAAGAATTAAAACAAAATATCGCCAGGAAATTTCTCAACGTGAACTACGGCGAGTGATGGATAGTTTCCTAATGAGGTGCCAAAAATGTATGGACAACGACGGTGGCCACTTTCAGCATCTCCTTTCGTAAATTTGGTAAGTAAAGCCTTTAAAAGTAGTTTTAAAAATGTTGTATGATTTCATCCGCGCCTTTCTATGATAGCGGCAGATGGCAACAAGCGCCGAGGACGCGAACAGGAAAAATACCGCGCAGGCGGTTCGGAGTCTTTAGCTCACTCTGTACTTTAAGGTCGCCCATCAGAACTTAATCGTGTCATTAATGATGATGGTGATGATTAGTTTTATCGCCTACTTTATGAATATTTAATTCTTCTAAAGTATTCCGTTTCCGATTAGAGTATTTCTAATGCATAATTCCATCGTTCTTTAAAAATCTCCGGTTTTTTATCTTATTTTTTTCTTTTTATTGTCCATTTCTTACCGTGAAAAACTACATCGAGTTTTGCCATTGTCTTATAAAATGTTAATAGAGTTTATTTTATTATCTAGATTTGCTAAGTTATCAATATAGTTTCACGAAGTTGCTGAAATTTATTCTTTTTTCGATATCTCTATTATTGCTAAAACTTACTTCTCAGCTCAATATGTATTTATTTTCAAGCACACTCTTGAGAATTACTATTGTACTATTGATTTGGTATTTATATAGAGATAGTTAAATGACATTGGTATCCGACTGAAATTCCTATGATTTACCCTAAGTACATCCCGCTTGTATCAGGTTTTTTAAGACATCCGGCAACAGAAGAGCGAAGTTCTTAGGTCATGCGGTTGTGTCAAACATTGCTCGTTGAATGAATGGCGAACGGAGGGGGATAACTTGCACCTCGACCCAAAGTTGATTTTTTGTGCTTATCCCCCTCAGGAGGAAGGGATGAGATGAAGGACCTGCAGGAGGCTATAGGCCACATACAGGTCGGTCGACAGAGACGCGCAGAAGTCCCTCACGATTCTTTTCGAGTGGAGGAGAAAATGATTTAATCACTGACCTCAGCCCCGATGGAAATCGGGACTGAGAGTGTGGTACTAAAAATTCCTACACCGGTTAAGTTTGAGATTTGAAAGGAAGTTCATAGGAAAGGTAGTACGGCCCCGCATAGCAGCTGTGTATTCTAGAGAAAGATTCTGAGCTGCCGCCCAATGGGCGGTAGCGGCGTAAAGTGCGGTCCTAGGCTACAGCCATGACAGATTGCCCTGACTGCAGCCTAGAGGTTGGGAGGTGGAAATATAAGTGGTTAGGAGGAGATGTTTGGTAAGGAATGGTGAAGATAAACTTACTCTGGCCCTGGTTGCCGTCACACGGCATTGTGCAAGGTCTGGTTGTCGCTGATGACCAGTGGTGACTTCCCTGCTGGTAGTGGAATGTGTGATGATGTTGGTCTACTTTCCTCGAAGCTGGCCTTCAGGTTCTGCAGCCGTGCAGTGATGATGTGCAGTTTGGTCATCATATCAGCTGGGTCTGTTTGGGGAAAAGCCAGCAGTGATGGCGGTCTGCAGTTCCTGGAGCTTCTCGGTGGTGGTGGTGGTGGTGGTGGTGGTGGTGAAGTCGTCTAGTGCCGCAATACGCGCACCAATGTCCAGGACCTCCGCGTGGAGATCCTGAACGGCGTCACGCAGACCCTGGACTTCCTCGATGATCGGCGTTGGTGATGGTGCTGGTGTCGTTGGATGTGTAGAGGTCGTTGGAAGCTGTGCTGGAGCTGGCAGCTTAGGCGGTGCCTTCCTGCAGGGATGCAGGAGGCAGAGCGCTTGGCCGGTGAAATGTGTTGACCCTCTACATGTGGCACAGTAACGGCGGCAGCGAAGGTCATGCTGCTTGCACGATGGAGTTGTGCTGGCGACACCACAGTAGTGGCACCTTGGTTGAGCTGAGCAGCTTGTCTCGGTGTGCCCGTAGGCACAGCAGCGTCTGCAGGGCACCTGGCGTTCCACTCGGCTAGCCTCGATGCGTAAGCACCGCCCTAACAAGGGCAGGTCCGCCTTCAAGGCAGCTGGTGTACTGCGCGGATGAGGAATCTAACTGGTAGGTCCCTCGGGACACCTCGGATGACAGCACTGTACCTCCCATGGTCGCAGTTGCGGCGAAGCTGGCGGCGAGGCGGCGTATGTTGCCTCACGCTGCAGCGGCTGCGTTGGCTTCCCCTCGGCGGACCCGTGGGAGACGTGGAGACTCCTGCAGTAGCAGGCTCGGCGATTCTGCGTTGTCTCCTCTTCGCCATCTCGGAGCGGTGTGTGCTCCCTTCCTCACGATTCCAAGCTTGAATGACCCGATCACAATAGCGGACTGCTCAAAGAAGGCTGCACGCTGGCGGAGCCGGGGAGAACTCGACTCGCTAGAGACGACTTAGATAACGCGTCATTTGGCAGGGTCGAGAAGAATTGTGATTGCTCCAATAGTGGCAGAAGAAGCATCTGCGCCATCTGTCCGACACCGACAGACACTGCACAGCACCTAAGCTCACCTGAAACATGAAAGGGGAAGCAAATGATAGGAAATGACGAAAAGGAAATTCGTGGAAAGAGAAACCACAGCAGCATTCGCCTAGCTAATCAGGGAACACCACAAAACCCATGGTCAGAGTGTCTGACCCCAGGAATCAAACCCAGTATCTCCCAAATCTCTCACACGTTACCACGGAGCCATCTCGCTCAGATAACCGATGCTCGTTACTGGAGGGGGGAAATCTCTTTGGGATGTAGCTCTACGAGATACTGCAGTGGCAATATCATTTCTCGAACATGAGTCCAGACATTTCCATTCCTTTGCTTAAATAAGACATGACCGCCTATTCTCTACCATATACTTGCATTCCCGAATCTGTTGCCAGCCATGTAAAGGGGCTTTCAACAAGAGTGTCCTATCTTTAACATGTGATACCTGCCATTGTTATTGAGTTACAGCAGTCATTTTTTTTCATGTGGTTACAGTTGTTATTGACAAATAGTCATGCAACGTTACAGCATTCAGCAACGCGGAGAAATTGTGAAAATTTGTTATCAAAATGGATCATCTGTTCGCCAAACCTTCCGCATGAAGCTTACGGTGTGCAAATCGTCCCTGCGAGAGAACGATTCGGCGTTTGATCGATAAATTTGAAAGAAGTGGTTCTGCCAGCGATCAAAGAACGCCTGTACGTAATCGACGTAAGCGCTCCAACGAAAACATAGGCACCGTTCGTGAGAGTGTACGCGAGAACGGAAACAAATCAATTGCTCGTCGAGCGCAAGAATTGGGGCTTTCGTCAACCACAACTTGACGAATTCTGCATCTGGACTTGAGGTTTCACGCTTACAAAATGGCATTAACTCAAGAACTAAAGCCCAAGGACCATAGGTTGCACCGTGTATTCACTGACTGGGCTATGGAGCAATTGGAAGCTGACTCGGATTTTTATCAAAAAATCATCTTCAGCGACGAAGCCCACTTTTGGATGGATGGTTGTGTTAACAAACAAAATTGCCGCTATTGGAGCAATCACAATCCATTGCAGATTCAAGAACACCACTTCATCCCCAAAAGGTTACTGTGTGTTGTGGATTTTGGTATGGTGGAATCATTGGTCCATATTTTTTCCAAGATGAAGATGGAAAAGTTCTAACTGTCAATGGAGAAAGATACCGGGCTCTTATAAGGGACTATTTTTGGCCTCAATTGGATGGTATGGATCTGAGGAATATCTGGTTCCAGTAAGATGGTGCCACATGTCATACTGCTCTCGAAATAATCGATCTTTTGAAGGAGAAGTTCAGAGGTTTCATCATTTCCCGTGGTGGTGATGTTAACTGGCTCTCGAGATCATGTGATTTAACGCCGTTGGATTACTTTTTGTGCGGTTATGTTAACTCTTGAGTTTATGTCAAGAAGCCAGAAACAGTAAATGATCTTATGTTCCAAAATAAAAAAGAAAGAAACCTCTTTTATAGAACGTCTTTTATTTAAATTCAAAGATAATACACTGTTGTTGATAGGCCCTATATAAGCAAAGAAGTTGAAGTTTCCTTTCTCGCCATTGAGGCGCTGGTAGCGTCCACTTCCATCTTTCGTAACTAGTGCAGTATATCAAACTTTAGCGAGTAAAAAGTGCATATTTTTGTGCTTATATTGGCTGTTAATTGATTCTAGTTACTGTTCTACTGAACTGTGAGTATATTAAATATATCTATCGCAATTCACACTAAAGGTAACGTAGTACGAGTGTATAGATAACAAATTAAAGTCAACGAATAAGAGTTCCTTATTTTCACAATAATATTAAAAGTGCCATATGAAGGAAATAAAAGCTAGCGTTGATGTTAACTGCTATTTCAAACACAAATACTTGACTGAATGTTGCCCTGCATTTCATTGTACCTTATCATTTACTTAGCACTGCTTTGTTAAACACGGACCAAAATATATACTGATCGATGCTCCTTTTTAAACATATCCCGATTATTATTCGTGCAAAGGTAAATTAGTCTCGGGTCAGTGCCCTAAAATCAGAACCATGAAACGTCTTATTCACACAGCGTTGGAATTGAAGTGCTCAATTTACGTTACCTAGAAGGTTTTTAAAAAACAATACAGCATTATATAGTTTACGGCGTCTAAAATCAAATTGCAATACTTTAAGGTTGGCGCACTTAAATCATTTAAATGTCTGCTCCCGGTGATTAAGTAAATGCTTTAAACAGACTTTCGTATTACCTATTTCAAAGTTTCATATTTGTAAAATCCCTAACTAAGCTTGTGATAAAGTGCTTATCAACGCTTCTAGTTTTGTACGAAGTTGTGATGTCTCGAAAATTGCTTCCTTTTTGGATAGGTGGCATCAGGCAGAGCCTTTATATTATTACATGCTGGATAGATGGCCTAAGAGTTCACATGAAAATTAAATTAATTTTGAGTACCCAGACGTACAATGAGGGGGTGTATACTTACTTGCTGCGGAGGACCGAAACGTGATATGGAGGTTAGAGGAAGGCGTGGGTTTTTACTGCACAAAAGCCATAGCACAAATCTACTCACACATTCCCAGATTTATTTCCCAAACGTTTGGTGTTCCTAGATTATTAAAATGGAAGGTGGGAGGAGATTTCCATCGATTCAAAGTCCGGCTACACACGCGATCCGTTCCTCACGGAATCCTAACTGAGAGTGACGCTATCCCCCACTACTCGTGGCTAGCAAAGCTACCAGCCAAGAGTGACAAACAACAATGTGTCTAGTAATGACAATGCAGAACAATAATGTAACCCCCAAATTTTTAATACGCCGCAATATGTATTTATCATTATTCTTTTTGCTGTCTCTAGCATCTGCTTATATAAGGTAAAGGAAATATTGCACTCCACCCGAAAATTTAATTTCGATATTTCACCGCAAATTCGTGTTTTGAGTTCCTTGAATCCAAGACAAATATTGTTTTACTTTCTCTACTACGTATAGTAAGTAGGGGAAGTATTGTATTCCACCCATAAATTCCATACCGAGATATCACCGGAAATACATGTTTTGAGACCCCCTGAATCCAAAAAAAAAAGCATTATTGGAAACATGTCCGTGTGTGTGTCTGTGTGTCTGTGAACAGCATAACTCAGAAACGAACAGTCGGATAAATACCAAACTTGGTATTTAGGTTCAGTATCTTCCAGAGATGCGACACGAAGGTTTTCAAGAAAATCCCCCGACTCCAAATTACCCTTTACATGGAAGATTTTTCGAAAATTTTAATTTTCTCAAAAATCGCTAAAGATTTTGATTAAAATATCATATTTTTAAGATATTTTCATGAGAAATAAAATGTATATCTTGAATTTTCTGGGAATGTCTCCACAAGTATTCTTCATTGTGAACGACTTTTGCATAACTGGTAAACCATAAGAGATAGACAAAATTTTAGTACACAACAAATGTAGATCGCGTTAAAATACACAATTTATGTCATATACATGTTTTTTGTTGAGTGAACCATTTTCGAGATATTGCTTGTTATTCCCTTAAATTTTTCAATACTTATTTTCTCAAATGGGAATTCGTTATTCATTTTTTTTTGTCTTGGATATGCAAAGAGTATTAATCTGTGGGAAAGGGAATAGTGCTGCACCTAGCAACCAGCTATTAAGAGATATGTATATGCTTAAAGGCTACTGTATTTCTATATTACCCTTGTAAATATATATTCCCCTTACATCTACAAGAAACTTAGCAATAAGATAGAGTCTGCAAATGTTTATCTCGTTTAACATGAAGTAGATGAAGAATAAGCGTTTGTAAAAATAGTTTGTACAAGAGTAGAGAAAGTCATGTGAGTGTAACACATCAGATTTTTTAACATATCCGTATGTGTTTGTGTGTGCGTGTTATATTTGCTACATAGATATCTGAGGAAGAGATAAGTGCAGATGATTAATATCAAACCTGAGGTTGACGGCTCCATTTACAGTTTACAGAAGAATTTTATATACAGATAAAAGATACAGATATGGTACATGAATTTTATATACAGATAAAAGACACAGATATGGTACATGCACTCTTTATTTTGGTAATTTTTTTTTAAAACCTTCATTGGTAGATACGGGAGTAGTACCACTGTGAGTTTATGAAGTCCAGTTCCAAGTGCTTGGAGGGGTAGCATTCAATATCCTAACGGAACCTAAAATAAGTATGCCATAGGCTTATGAATACTGAGGTAAATCACGAAGAGTACCCTGGCGGATTAGCCTCTACATGGGATTTGATTCCGCTACAGGACGCGTTTATAAATCTGCTCATGCATACTTCCCTATTTTCCTACGTCGTTTCTAACGCTCCTCATATGGCCTTCAGGGGATACCTCATTCAAAGTGATGCCTGAACCCATATCTGAGGTGGAGGCACCCAGCGGGCGAAATCTGTTGCCTCCAATGATACAGTAATGATGGAATGAGAGGACCTACAGCTTTTACCGTGTTCTCCGAACCACGTTGATACTTCACATGAGCAAGTCAGAGTCGAAGGTGTATACACGGCCGACTTAAATCCGCCACCCCAAAAGCCGAGAATCAAGCCCCGGACCAGTACGAGAGTCGGAAACGAAACCATTGCGCTACCCCTTCGCCCACGATAGTTGATTAGTAAGTTCTTGTCACGGTAAATGTTATATACTCCGCAGTATTTATACCTGAAACATCTCCCCATCTTGTGTGGGTAGCTCTCTATCTGTACATACAACCTACTTATTAAACACGTATAATACATTAGGTTATTTACGTAATGCATGCTAATAATCATAGGTTAATGGCATTTACAATAGGTTAAGTGAGGTTGTTAGGTGAGGTTTGGTTAAGTTATGATTAAATTAGCTTAGGATATTTACACTTTTCCATGGTCAACTGCCAAGTCTTATTCACAATGATACTGGCATCCCCCCTTTAGTTTTTGTTAAATAAATACAGAGTGCCCCAGTTCCCACGGTTCCCCGACCTAACCCCCTGCAATTTCTGTCTGGGGTAACTTAAAACATAAAGTGTACAAGACAAAGCCACACACCCTGGAAGAATTAACACAAAATATCCGCCAGGAAATTTCTCAACTTGAACTACGGCGAGTGATGGATAGTTTCCTAAACAGCTGCCAAAATGTATGGACAATGACAGTGGCCAGTTTCAGCATCTCATTTCATAAAGTTAATAAGTAAAACCTTAAAAAGTAGTTTTAAAAATGTATGGTTTCATCCGCGTCTTTCTATGATAGCGCCAGACGGCAACGAGTGCCGAAGTCGCGGAGACGATAAACACCGCGCAACCGGTTCGTAGTTTTTTGGCTCCCTCTGTACTTGAGTATCGATGAAAAAATCATAGTTTCAAAACAAAGGACATATAGACATGCACATGGATCTTTTTCTTAAAATGCTTTATTTTATTCAGGGTACCTCAAAACGTATATTTCCAATGAAATCTCCACATCAATTTTGGTAGAATACAACACTTTCTCTATAGATAAAACTAAGTAGTAAATAAGTAATAAGTTTTGTAGAAATAGTTTGTAGAATAGTTATAAAAATAAACGATAGTTGCTAGAGAAAGTCATGTGAATGGAACATATAAGTTTTAGTACTAACCCATTCAGTTTCTAACAATGCCATGGAAATAGTGTGGAATTTCAAAGTCAGTATAATAGGACCCACCTTTTAAACATGTGATTATCGCCTCAGCCTTCTGTGCCCCCCTTGCACATATACTGGAAATGTATGATGAAACTGTTTCTGCAAACATTCAACTCAATTAAAATAAATTAGATAAAATAATAAGCCTTTGCAGTAATAGTTCGTAGAAGCTAGATAAAAAATTATAATGTGTTACACTCACATGACTTTCTCTACTCTT
This sequence comes from Deroplatys truncata, assembly GCA_030765065.1. Classification (NCBI taxonomy): domain Eukaryota; kingdom Metazoa; phylum Arthropoda; class Insecta; order Mantodea; family Mantidae; genus Deroplatys; species Deroplatys truncata. The sequence goes on along the minus strand of CM060977.1, from coordinate 150,933,385 downwards.
ATACAAACTATTTTTATAAGTGCTTATTCTCCATATGCTTCATGTTAATCGAAATATCGAGATGTTAATCTTATTGCTAATTTTCTTGTAGATGCAAGGGGAATATGGTAGGTTATAAGTGATAGTCAAATCTTTTAAGAGATGGTTGCTGTGTGGAGTATTCCATTCTCTTTGCATTACCAGGACAAAAAAAACGAATAATGAATTCTCATTTGAGAAAAATTATAAGTATTGGGAAGATTAAGGGAATAACAAGCAATATCTCGAAAATGGTTCACTCAACAACAAAAACAAATGTATATGACATAAATTGTGTATTTTAACGCGATCTAGATTTTTTGTGTAGTAAAATTTTGTCTATCTCTTATGGTTTACCAGTTATGCATAAGTGTTCACAACGAAGAATAGTTTTGGAGACATTACCAGAAAATTCAAGATATACATTTTGTCATGAAAGTATCTTAAATATATGATATATTAATCAAAATCGTTAGAGCCATTTTTGAGAAAATTAAAATTTTCGAAAAACGTTCCATGTAAAGGGTAATCTGGGGTGGAGGGATTTCTTGTAGGCCTTCGTGTCGCATCTCTGAACCTAAATACCAAGTTTGGTGTTTATCCGACTGTTCGTTTCTGAGGTATGCTGTACACAGACACACACAAAGACATGTTTCCAAAAATGTTTTTTTTTTTTTTTTTGCGTTCAGGAGGCCTCAAAACATATATTTCCGGTGAAATCTCGGTATCGAATTTTTGGGTGGAATACAATATTTCCCCTACTTACTATACGTAGTAGAGAAAGTAATAAAAAACAAAAGCTAGAGAAAGTCGTGAATTTAACACATTAGATTTTAAATGTAAATACTGAATGTTACATCTCCTCATAGAGTACATAGGTACTGCTTCTTTTTAACCATGTTCACGTTTCATCATTTGTTTAGTATCACCCGACGGTGGTCAGTCCGAGGAGTGTTGTAAGTGTACTTATCTGTGAGGGTTTGAAAGCTTATTAAACGGGATGGGGTTGTAGTGACGGGTGAGAATGAAGTAGGGGGATGAAAGCAGGTAGCAAGATTGCTGCTCAGCGGTTGCTGTTCAAGGTCCTTCTGCAATGCTGGTGTGATGTTTTTTTTCAAAAAGTATTTATTTTTTGGAGCAGCTATTGTAAATTTTGAATCCAAGCATCCCCTGGAAGGACTGTATACAAGCTCAGCTTTAGCCGTCTGCTACGAGGCATGCTTTTAAAGTAAGAACAGATAATTTTTAAAAAGAATCTGATGTGTTACACTCACATGACTTTCTCTACTCTTGTACAAACTATTTTTACAAACGCTTATTCTCCATATACTTCATGTTAATCGAGATATCGAGATGTTAATCTTATTGCTAATTGTCTTGTAGATGCAAGGGGAATATGATAAGCTTTAAGCGATAGTCAAATATTTTAAGAACTGGTTGCTATGTAGAGTATTCCATTCTCTTTGCATTACCAGGACAAAAAAAAAGAATAACGAATTCCCATTTGAGAAAAATTATTAGTATTGGAAAATTTAAGGGAATAACAAAGCAATATCTCGAAAATGGTTCACTCAACAAAAAATAATATATATGACATAAATTGTGTATTTTAACGCAATCTACATTTTTGTATACTAAAACTTTGTCGATCTCTGGTGTACCAGTTATGCAAAAGTCGTTACAATGAAGAATACTTTTGGAGACATTCCCAGACAATTCAAGATATACATTTTATTTGTCATGAAAGTATCTTAAATATATGATATTTTAATCAAAATCGTTAGAGCCATTTTTGAGAAAAATGTTTCATGTAAAGGTTAACCTGGGATGGGGGTATTTTCTTGAGAACCTTCGTGTCGCATCTCTGGAAGGTACTGAACCTAAATTGATGTTTATCCGATGTTCGTTTCTGAGTTATGCTGTACACAGACACACACACACGGACATGTTTCCAAAAATGCTTTTTTTGGATTCAGGGGGCCTGAAAACATTTATTTCCGTTGAAATCTCTGTATCAATTTTTTGGGTGGAATACAATACTTTCCCTACTTACTATACATAGTAGAGAAAGTAAAAATAACAGAATATTATTTTCTATATAATTCATTAACATCCATTACTTTACACCTTAACTACTTCTCCACATAGTCACAGCTGTTACTCCGGCACTTGTCGTACGGGAAACCTGTTTTGGTATCCCTTCGTCAAAGAATGATGCCGTCTGTGATGAGAGGAAAGTCTGCACTTCTTGTTTCACAATTCATCGTCGTTGAAATGCTTTCCACCAAGGAATTTCTTCAGATGAAGAAACAGATGAAAATCACTTGGTGTCAAATTCGACTGTATGGAGGATGATCGAATTGTTCCCAACCAAATGATGCACCAGATCTTAAATTTGTTTGGCCGGGCATTGTCACTCGTTATTGTTTCGCCATAAACCACACACAATTGGCGATGAATGTTTGGTAACATTTCTCGCATACAAAAAACGAATCACTAATCTGACTTCACAGTCGGCGGGTCGTTTCATTGTCTTGAACATTTCGAAACTCTCTAACAATAGTAAAACACAAAGAGACAATCGATTACAGTTGCGTCTGGCTTCGTAATGAATCGCGACTGCAGCACTACAGGAGAAAAATCTAAAACGGTACTTAGTTTAAAACCACGCCTCGTATATACCCACCCTCCTTCCCATTAGGCTGAATGCCGCGAAACCTTTCTTTGTCGCTTAGGCGCTGAAAACGTGCAGTTGTTGTGTTAGTGTGTAACGCCCACTCTTGCTGCATACGGCACCACAGGCGGTAGAAGCTGATGATATATGAAATGAAAGGTTAATTCGGAAAGGAAACTTTCTCTGCCTAAGTTTAGCGTACCTTCCCGGCATTTACCAGTTATGAGAACTGCGGAAAATTTGGAAGAAAAAAATCTCAGTATGGGAGGACGTCCTGGCGCAGATTTGAGCCGCAAAAGTCTGTGCCTTTAAGTACATCGGCTACTCGTATCGGTACTGATTATCTGAGTGCCCTTTCCATACAAGGATTCTTACTCACTTATTGCAGTTTTCCTGAATCAATTGATCTTCTCTTTTTCTTTTTAGTCTTTAGAAGTAGATATGCACGGAAACACAAGAAAGAAGCCTCGCAGAGTCATATCCTATACAACAAACTTGTCGTCAGTAAAATGTATTTTTCAGAACTGAAATATTATTCATACCAAACTTCACATAGAGTTTTTTTAAAACAAATAATTGCACATTGCATTAACTCTCCGTTTAATATGTGCAGACAGGTATCGCCACAAGGTCGTATATACCAACCACGCTATTTAGGACAGATTACAGACAGTTAACGTTGACAAACGCAAGATTTACACTCATGATATTTTTCCCCTCCATTTAGAAGCAGAAATCACCCGAATTCATAAACATAGCAACATTTGTTTGCTCCAGATTTATATTATTGTTTTAACATACTGAGAAGGCATGTTAAAAATACGGGATTTTACTAAGTACCCATCTCGTTTCCTGTTTTCTGAACAAGATGCAATTTCGTTGCATCAGACGAATCTCAGATACATACTAGTTAGGTGCTGTAGAGAGGATTTGGCCTTGGTCACAAACAATAAAATTATATTACTTGGAAACTACCCACGTATTCAATATTAAGCTTTTTCACCTCAAGCAAGCACGCTTTTGTCACTGCGGAAGTTGTGATCGATCTTTTCCTCCTATGCAATTATCATAGGCCTTCAGTGTAGGTGTCGCTGGGAGGTGGTTCCAACTTATTTGGAGTCTCCCGACTAGAGTTGTCCTTTGCTGGTAAGTTGATGGGTGTAGGCGCAAAGGATGGTGGTTATAAGTAGTGTATGTGGGGTTTTGTGGATTTAGAAGGGTAGAAGAGGTTTCAGTGGTGGCCAAGGACAAGTCTTGGGCGTTTATAGCGTTCCCCGATGTCAATATCATATTCCCCAAGTCCGCGGATGAGGGCATTAAAGTTGCTAGGTAGGGAATTGTAAAATTTTTGGGAGAGAGTCAGGATATGATCCGTAAGCAGAGGAATATTAAGGTCACGATGAATATTGTGTTTTGGGATATACCAGTTGAAGTTGATGTATTGCTGCTGTTGGAGAGCCAAACTTGAAGTTGTTTAGACCACACACGATACAAAGTATCCGGTGGCCTTCGCCCCCACGTTTAAAAACTATCAACTTTGTATTTTAATGTTTATTTAAATGTTATATATGTATGTTTGCCTCGGCTGCGTCAGTAGTAATTTGCAGAAACACGTATCTCTTAGCAGGGGTTGGTGCGGCTAAAGAATGAAGGCTTACACAAATTATAATTTTTTTACTTCACTAATTTTATTATTCCTTCACACGATTAAATAACACTTCACTGATGTATTCTACTGTAGAGCTATGAGATTGTTGTTACTTGTACTTTTTAACACGTAAACTTTATATTATTCACGCCGTAATGAAGCCTTTATGTCTCACACAGAATACGTACGTATCGAACTGTTCAGGAACGCTGTCTAGTAGCGTCTGGTTGGGTACGCTGTCTTCTAGCGTCTGGCTTCTACCGCCTAAAGTTATACTTTTACTATATTTCAAGTCTTTGATTGGCTAATGTTACTCCAATAGTATACTTTTTATTTAACTTAAAGCTTTACTAGTTTTGATTATTAAACTTTCTAATTTATTGTTGTCTCAAGGTTACCTCATTGTTAGCAACTTACAACTTCTATTCTCACAGCTCCTACATTGTTAAATTACTTAATACATTCATATAACATTATTACACATGTACATAATAATATAAACATAATACAATGACTTAAATACATTTTATATATTATATTATACACACATTTCTTTTAGGCAGGCTGTTATTATATTTTATATTACATAATTAGACTAATATCATTTAAGTGATAAAAATACCGCCTCACAGTCTGCATTGACAGCTGTACGAAGAAAGCGGTTTGAAGAGTTTGCAGCCATTTGAGGTGTGTTTTAGCAGCTATGCTCCAAACTTGACAGGCATATGTCAGACGATGACGACGATGACGACAATGGTATTGAAAGTGCGTGTCTTCAAATAAAAGCTCCAAGAGAATTAAAGGTTTCACAGATATGGAGGCAAAAACGTGAGTCATAATACTAACAAATCTGATGTGTTACACTCACATGACTTTCTCTACTCTTGTACAAACCATTTTTACAAACTCTTACTCTCCATCTATTTCATATTAATCGAGATAAACATTTGCAGAAACGATCTTTTGACATGCAAAGAAAATTACATTTTAAACATAGCGACCAGTTCCAAAAATATTTGTTTTGTATTTGCAAGGGCAATATAGAAATACTAGCCTTTAAGCATAGACATATCTCTTAATAGCTGGATGCTAGGTGCAACAACATTCTCTTTGTCACAGATTAATACTCTTTGCATATCCAAGACAAAAAAATGAATAACAAATTCCCATTTGACAAAATAAGTATTGAAAAATTTAAGGGAATAACAAGCAATATCTAGAAAATGGTTCACTCAACAACAAAAAATGTATGACATAAATTGTGTAGTTTAACGCGATCTATATTTTTTGTGTAGTGAAATTCTGTCTATCTCTTATGGTTTACCAGTTATGCAAAAGTCGTTCACAATGAAGAATACTTTTGGAGACATCCCAGAAAATTCGAGATATACATTTTATTTTTCATGAAAATATCTTAAACATATGCTATTTTAATCAAAATCGTTTGAGTCATTTTTGAGAAAATTAAAATTTTCGAAAAAAGTTACATGTAAAGGGTAATCTGGGGTGGGGGGATTTTCTTGAAAACCTTCGTTTTGCATCTCTGGAAGATACTGAACCTAAATACCAAGTTTGGTGTTTATCCGACTGTTCGTTTCTGAGTTATGCTGTTCACAGACACACACACGGACATTTTCCAAAAACGCTTTTTTTTTTAATTCATGGGTCTCAAAACATGTATTTCCGGTGAAATCTCGGTATCGAATTTTTGGGTGGAATACAATACTTCCCCTACTTACTATACATAGTAGAGAAAGTAAAAACGCTTAATTAGGATTATTTATTGGAAATCAATTGGTGGAGGGAGTCATGTTTCTATTTACCCAACGAAGTTAATGGAATTCACTAAATTTTCTTTTTCCGTGAGTAGTTTCTTTCAAATGAATGGAGTAGGGAGGAGATATAAACTCATTGCGCCCTAGACCATCAGCTCTTAACTCCTGTAAGCACCAAATGAACTCCCCTTCTCTCTCCTTTGGAGATTCCCTGGATATATATGAAAACCAACGAATGAGAAAACGGTGAAAAGCGATTATAAATAACTACCTTCACTATTAGAAGATGTTGCATTCGTGTCATTCACAAAAAAGGGAACATATTAAGTACTTATAAAAGGTCTGCTTAGTGCTTCTCCGCGAAAGGAAACCTTTTCAATATACAGTTTCGTGCAATAGAAGAAGCTGTGATAAGTACACTCTCAAAGATTTAGTTTATAAAAAGAAGAGATTTTACACTTACGAAGTTTAGAACCGAGAATACGAAAGTCTTCTGCAGCAAATTTAAATAACTAAAATACGACTTATTTTTACTTTCTCTACTACGTATAGTAAGCAGGGGAAGTATTGTATTCCACCCAAAAATTCCATACCGAGATTTCACCGAAAATACATGTTTTGGGATCCCCTGAATCCAAAAAAAGCATTTTTGGAAACATGTCCATGTGTGTGTCTGTGTGTCTGTCTGTGAACAGCATAACTCAGAAACGAACAGTCGGATAAACACCAAACTTGGTATTTAGGTTCAGTATCTTCCAGAGATGCGACACGAAGGTTTTCAAGAAAATTCCCCGACTCCAAATTACCCTTTACATGGAAGATTTTTCGAAAATTTTAATTTTCTCAAAAACGGCTCTAACGATTTTGATTAAAATATCATACGTTTAAGATATTTTTATGACAAATAAAATGTATATCTTGAATTTTCTGGGAATGTCTCCAAAAGTATTCTTCATTGTAAACGACTTTTGCATAACTGGTAAACCTAAGAGATAGACAAAATTTTACTACACAAATAGTGTAGATCGCGTTAAAATACACAATTTATATCATATACATCTTTTCTGTTGAGTGAACCATTTTCGAAATATGGCTTGTTATTCCCTTAAATTTTTCAATACTTATTTTCTCAAATGGGAATTCGTTATTCATTTTTTTGTCTTGGATATGCAAAGAGTATTAATCTGTGGCAAAGGGAATGGTGCTGCACCTAGCAACCAACTATTAAGAGTATGTGCTTAAAGGCTACTGTATTTCTATATTGCCCTTCTAAATATATATTCCCCTTACATCTACAAGAAAATAAGCAATAAGATAGAGTCTGCAAATGTTTATCTCGATTAACATGAAGTAGATAAAGAAATAGCGTTTGTAAAAATAATTTGTACAAGAGTAGAGAAAGTCATGTGAGTGTAACACATCAGATTTTTTTTAACATTTAGGTGATATCGGCGGCATTTGCCTTTGGAACGATTACTCATTGTTCACTCGTTTACTGTTTGCGTTCATCTTTGGGTTGCCTTTAAAGTCATACACACATAAAAATTGAAAAAGGACTTGTCTTGACAGTGAAGAGGTCAATTCATAAAATAAATGAGTCGAGTGATATTAAAAGCCTTAACTTACATCATGATGGTAAAAAATCGGGACGATCGTTTCAAGACTTCAAGGTCTCATCTTCTGCAGGATTTTTGGAAGTCGACTGACACTCGTTTCTCGATACCAAGTGTATCTAACCCATGCGGGTGATTGGAAGGACCTCTGGTGGTAGTTTTTATAACTACTGAAGGTGAACCAGATGGCTGCTGTACCGACATCTCTTAAAGTGTAGTGGAACTAGAAGTAGGGTGAACTCCATCCCGATCAGTTTTCTTCTGAAGGTGAACCAGAAGGCGGGTGACGTCATCCAAGGCGGAATTTCAAAATTTATAACATGTAAATTATTTTTAACGATAAATATTTTTTCCCAAGCATCCAACATAGAAGCATTATGTATGGGTTTTAATAGTTCAATGTCTTGACGAATTTCATGTTGTGTATTCCAAAAATGGTGGGACACAGCTTATTTGTCTGTTTGTTTTAATTTAATGTTTCTTTGATGTTCTTTAAGGTGAATTAGAAGGTTGCGTTTTGTTCTTCCGGTGTAAAACTTGTCACAGTGATTGCATTTGATTTTGTATATACCAGAAAGAGTTTTCTTGTCTTTTATATTAACATCTGGCTTATTTAACAGGTTATTGATACTGATTCTATTCCATGTCTTGAAAATATTTTCAAATTGCTTGAATAGTTTAGGATGATAAGTCCATTTCTTGAATATTGATGGCGGTTCTTTAATATTCTTTAGAGTGCTGATCTCTTGTAACTGTTTTTACTTTCTCTACTACGTATAGTAAGTAGGGGAAGTATTGCATTTCACCCAAAAATTCGATACCGAGATTTCACCGGAAATATATGCTATGAGACCCCCTGAATCCAAAAAAAGCATTTTTGGAAACATGTCCGTGTGTGTGTGTGTCTGTCTGTCTGTCTGTGTGTATGTCTGTCTATGAACAGCATAACTGAGAAACGAACAGTCGGATAAACACCAAACTTGGTATTTAGGTTCAGTATCTTCCAGAGATGCGACAGGAAGGTTTTCAAGAAAATCCCCCACCCCAGATTACCCTTTACATGAAACTTTTTTCCAAAATTTTAATTTTCTCAAAATTGCTCTAACGATTTTGATTAAAATATCATATATTTAAGATACTTTCATGACAAATAAAATGTATATCTTGAATTTTCTGGGAATGTCTCCAAAAGTATTCTTCATTGTGAACGAGTTTTGCATAACTGGTAAACCATAAGAGATAGACAGAATTTTACTACACAAATAATGTAGATCGCGTTAAAATACACAATTTATGTCATATACATTTTTTTGTTGAGTGAACCATTTTTGAGATATTGCTTGTTATTCTCTTAAATTTTTTCAATACTTATTTTCTCAAATGGGAATTTGTTATTCATTTTTGTCTGGTATATGCAAAGAGTATTAATCTGTGGCAAAGGAAATGGTGCTGCACCTAGCAACCAGCTATTAAGAGATATGTCTATGCTTAAAGGCTACTGTATTTCTATATTGCCCTTGTAAATATATATTCCCCTTACATCTACAAGAAACTTAGCAATAAGATAGAGTCTGCAAATGTTTATCTCGATTAACATGAAGTAGATGGAGAATAAGCGTTTGTAAAAATAGCTTGTACAAGAGTAGAGAAGGTCATGTGAGTGTAACACATCAGATTTTTTATATGTTTAATGTTTAACCATATTATTGATTGTTTTTGGATCAAAGCCATTCTTTAGAACTGTCTGTTGAATATTTTGAAATTCCTTCCAATATTCTGATTTTGATAATGGTAAATTGATAAGTCTATGAATCAAGCTATGAAAAACAGCATATTGGTGTCGTACAGGATTACAAAAACTATTCTTGATATAATTGTCAACGTGAGTAGACATACTTCCAAACTCTGGGGAGGATAGGGAATAATCCTGGTCAAACAAAAATTCCCATCCTCAAACCGGAAATTAAACCCGGGACCTCCGCATTAGGAGACTAGCATACTAACCACCAGACCACGGAGGTCTCGATACGCCGTCTTCAAGTTGTTAAAATTTGATTTTATGCACTGTAAAAGCTATCTATTATTGTCTCAAAAACTGTGATACTAAATTACGCATTTCAGTTCTAACACTGTGCGAATGAGGTGTTTCACTGGACTGACTTTTAAGCGCCGACAGCTTACTAATTTATCTCCGAAGCATTAATAACCGGAATACTTTTGCTAAAGGCATCATTAATCAGCTATATAATTTGATCTGTGGTTATTTAACATGACAGTTCTGAGTAAAAGGTCATTCTCATAGAAACACTAACGTTAACGCGAGGACGTAAACGTGTAATATGTTGCCATTCACAATGCCAACAAAACGTTAGTAACGACAAGGCAATTGAAGTGTGAAAACGAATAAAAATGGAGGCCAGGATGATTGACGACGTTGCAGCAGTGCACGTTATGTGTATTACTTGTGCTTGTATTGTCTATTGTAGCGTATGTGTGTGTATTGTCACGTCGGACACATTATTGCTGTGTATAATATATTGTTGAACTAATTATTTCGTTTATAACTTTGAATTCTTGTCCGGTGTGGCAATTCCCTCCGATTCCTAGTCGGGGGTGAAGGCAATTGAGGGTAGAGCCTCTTTGTTAGAGTGCTTGGCGTTACCAGTGGCGTCAGTCTAGTGTAGGTCTTTAGAGTGTATGGTTGCGTGTGCGAGATGGGTGTGTGTGTGTGTGTGTGTGTGTGTGGGTGGGTGGGTGGGTGGGTGGGGGGGGGGGGGTGGGGGGGCATCTCCCCCAGTGTTCGTCTGTAACCTTTTGTGTATAACGTAGGGCACCTTGTTAATTATAATAAATCAGAGGTAAATATGAATTTAAGTATTTTTATGTTCTAAAGATCCCTTGCCCGCTTTAGTTTTGTACAGAAGGTTCTTGGTAGCTTTCGCCGCCTCTGCATCTACGTCCCCCAATGTTTATGCTAGTGTAACTAAATTTAATATTTTAGCTGCAAACCTTTTATAACATTTTTGGTGGTTTGTCGCCGGGTAATATTTGTGATCACATTGCTGTGAAGAAAATTTTCGTGTGCTAGCGCGTGTGTGTAATTTTTTTTGTGCACGTGGTAATTGTATCTGTGGTGTAAGGTAAGTTTTTTGTATGTGAGTGTGTGAAGGGTTTATTTGTTTATCTGAATTTTCATAGTGAGTTCTGTTTTCATGTAGGATGTGATACGATTTCTTTTTAAGGGTTGGCTTACCACGTGTAAAGCAGCACGCTTTGGCGTTGTAACTGGCCGTTACACGGAAATCCTAAATTATTTCAAAATGTGGCGTGGTAATTCCCTCCAATTCCTAGTCAGGGGAATGAAGACAATTGAGAGAAGAGCCCTGTGTGATAGCGTTGGTCTAGTTAGTAGCGTCCTGTGGTAGCGTCAGTCTAGTGTAGGTCTTCAGAGTGAATGGTTGCGTGTGTGTGATGGGTATGTGTGCGTGGGGCATCTCCCCAGTGTTCACCTGTAACCTTTGTGTACAATGTAGGACACCTTATTAATTATAATAAACCAGAGTTAAATGTGAATTTATATGTATTATTTATAAATATCCCAAGTCCGCTTTAGGTTTGTGCAGCAAGTTCTTGGTATCTCTCGTGTACCTCTGAGTCTACGTCCTCCAATGTTTATGTCGGGGTAACTAAATTTAATATTTTAGATGCAAACCATTTGGCCTAACCCCGGTGTATAACACTATATGTTATATTTTTCCATACAAGAAAGAAAACGGAATAGTTTCTAACCTACAGAGTTTCACACTACGTCAAAAGACACCATAGTGCTATAATTAGAACCTACCTTCACATTTCAGTTCATTCGCAATCTATTTCCAAATGTTTTGTTTTAACAAATTATCTTTGTAAGATCTGCGTTTTATGTCATTAAACAAGACATTATTAAACAACACTCCGGAAAACAAGTAACCCTTGAATGGATCCCAACACATGTGGGCATTAAGAGAAACAAAAAAGCCGATGAAGTCGTAAAAGATGCCACTCGATATCCTCTCAGTGTCGTAAGAATAATTACACCACACAAGCGACAGTTTATTGAAAAATAGAGGACGACTTGGTCCAATTAAGAAAGAAAACTACATGATGACCGCAAAGATTGTGCCAACAGTTTTGAACCTCTCACACGTCGAGAGAGTAAGTAGCAAGTAGTGAAGTCGAGAGCACGTCTCAGAACTGGTCGCTGTAAACTCGCCCACTCTTATTTTCAATAAGGAACGTCCAACAACATGCGCCTCAGTGTAGAACATATTCTAGTCACTATTCCAAGTACTCTGAATGGAGGCTACAAACTGCATCAGCGATATATCAAAAATCTCTCAACAATAAACATACAGTGAAAAATCTGATGTGTTACACTCACATGACTTTCTCTACTCTTGTACAAACTATTTTTACAAACGCTTATTCTCCATATACTTCATGTTAATCGTGATAAACATTTGCAGAGTCTATCTTATTGCTAATTTTCTTGTAGATGCAAGGGGAAAATATATTTACAAGGGCAATATAGAAAAGCAGTAGCCTTTAAGCATAGACATATCTCTTAATAGCTGGTTGCTAGGTGCAGCACTATTCCCTTTCCCACAGATTAATACTCTTTGCATATCCAAGACAAAAAAATGAATAACGAATTCCCATTTGAGAAAATAAGTATTGAAAATTTTAAGAGAATAACAAGCAATATCTCGAAAAGGTTCACTCAACAAAAAAATGTATATGACATAAATTGCGTATTTTAAAGCGATCTACATTTTATGTGTAGTAAAATTTTGTCTATCTCTTATGGTTTACCAGTTATGCAAAAGTCGTTCACAATGAAGAATACGTTTGGGGACATTCCCAGAAAATTCAAGATATACATTTTATTTCTCATAAAAATATCTTAAACATATGATATTTTAATTAAAATCGTTTGAGCCGTTTTTGAGAAAATTAAAATTTTCGAAAAATCTTCCATGTAAAGGGTAATTTGGAGTCGGGAGATTTTCTTGAAAACCTTCGTGTCGCATCCTTGGAAGATACTGAACCTAAATACCAAGTTTGGTGTTTATCCGACTGTTCGTTTCTGAGTTATGTTGTTCACAGACAGACACACAGACACACACACACGGAAATGTATCCAAAAATGTTTTTTTTGGATTCAGGGGATCTCAAAACATGTATTTCCGGTGAAATCTCCGTATGGAATTTTTGGGTGGAATACAATACTTCCCCTACTTACTATACGTAGTAGAGAAAGTAAAAAGATATTAACTTATCTTACAGAATGTAACATTGATAACCTAATTTGAAATTGTATAAAATTATTAATTCCATATGACACAACTCTGTGCCATATGTTATGTAAACGAATGTATGGTCGCGATATGACCAAGTTGTTAAAGCAACACTAAATAAATAAAATTAAAAAAATCAAATAAAATAATTAACTTCATATCAAATTACTCATTTCTTCTCTTCTCTGTGCACTGTGATAGTCTTATTTTTAATTTCTCTACTACGAATAGTAAATAGGGAAATTATTCTTATTCCACCCAAAAATTCGATGTCGAGATTTCACCGGAAATATATGTTTTGGGCTCCCTGAACCCCCCCCCAAAAGCATTCTTAGAAAAAGGTCCTTATGTATAAGACTGAGTGTATGTGTGTGTCTGTGAACAGCACAACTCAAAAACGAGTTGGATAAATGCCATACTTGGTATTTAAGTTCATCTTCCAAAGATGCGACGTTCGAATATTTTTAAGAAAATCCCACACCTCCAACTACCCTCAACATGGAACATTTTTCGAAATGTTTGATTTTCTAGAAATGGATCCTAACGATATATAAAATACGATATATTAAGCATACTTAGATACATGACAAATAAAATGTATATCTTAGACTTTCTGGGAATAACCTTGAAGTCTTCTTCATTCGGAAGAAATTTTGTATCATCTTGTAAAACTGGTAAACGTTAAGCGATAGACGAAAACGTACTACACAAAAAATGTAGATCTCTTTAAAACACACATTTATTTCAAATAACTTTTTATGTGGCATAAGCCATTTCCAAGATATCCGTTATTATTGGTTAGGGTTTTTCAGTATTTTGTCAGCCTTTTAAAGTCCTGTCAATTTTCAGGTGTTTCTCCGATTGCATTCAAAATGTATGGAATTTTAAGGCCAGCATATAGCGTCATTTCTTAAACATTTTACTGTCGCTGTTCCCTTTGTATCTATAACGAAGTGTTTAATGTAACTATGTCTGCTAAGTTTTATCTCGATTAAAATAATGTAGATAGAAAAATATGCTTTCGTAAGAATAAGTTGTATACCAACTAATAACCGATGGAGAGTAAAGAAAGTCATCGTTTTTTACTCTCGAATATGGTGAACGGAAATGAAAGCTTGGAGATTGTAAGGTTTGGCGTTAGTGTTCATGTTAATGTAAATCATTGTGAATAGCCCCATTTATTAACCTGGCCACAAATTGTTGTGCTCATGTTGCATTTGCGTTAACTTTTCTATGAGAATGTGCCTTACATGAGGGGGTATAAAAAATGTCGGAACAAATTTCGTTCAAGTCAAAACGTATTTTTGTGCTGGAGTTAGCATTTAATTGCATAAATGTTGAAGCAGTATTTTAATGCCTAAATGATATTAATTGTGTTTTATTATAACTAATATCAATAACAGCCCACCTTGAAAACAATATTATATATTTATTATTTAAATTGTATGTAAGTCATTGCAAATACTTATTTTTTATTGTAAACGTATTTATTAATGTTATGTAAATGTTTATATACTCTAATAGTGCAAAAACTGTGAGAATAATATGTTTTAGGTTGTTAATAATGAGGTAATAATGTAATTTTTGTAACAATAATGTGTCTGGAATTTTTAAAAGTACTGGTTATGAAAAGATCGGTAGTGACGTAAGTTTCGCTTACATTTTGGAATTAACCAATCAACAGTAAAGAAAAGTTTTATTTTGAATACTTAAATTCTATTGGACTAGAATTAGCCAATAAGAGGCTGGCATTACCGAAGCTTCAAGGTTTTTACCGTTGGATTTAGTCAGTCGCGGGCGTGATGTTGTACAGTACGGATGGTAAAAATTGTGTTCTCCGTTAGAATGTATAAAGTGCTCACAGCTTTCTTTTATAAAGTGTTGTGTTTTATAAAGGTGCAAGTATAAAGAGAAATAAAAAAGTAAATTCTGTGACGTCTTTTAATCTTTGTCGTATCACAACCTGAAAAGAACTTATGTTTCTATAGTGCGACTGAAGCAGCCGAGGCAATTTTTTTAATAATATTACATAAAACAAGCATCATCTTCACAATAAAGTTTGGCGTCCTAAGCATCAAATAACATCAAAGTGTATCTTAAAAACGTTGGGTTAATACTTCTACAAAGTGACGCACAAAAGTGGAGGATTCTCATATCTCATATCCAGCATCCAGCTAAATAACTTTTTCAAAGTTGGTAAACAAACATACTTCTTCAAAGTACTACTGTGGGGCAAACTCCTCCAAACAACTACGTAACCTATAAACTGTCGCAAATTGATGTCCTCAACGTGGAACCATCAACATAACTATCGCAAATTGGCTCCCAAACGTGGAGCTGACTATTACTCCTGCAAATTGACGCCTCAACGAGGAACTACCATAATAACTCCCGCAATGTTGCTTAAATGTTTACTGATGTAACTATGGATTTTTATATTCACGTTAGCATTTATTTTCTTCATATCTGACATCTAATATCCTCATTGGCCCCATTCGTTTGTTGGCATAGATACTTCGTCACATTGCATCCGAATTAATAGATAATTACATATATTTAATATTCTCCATAATTGAAAAGAAAACAGTAAACAGCAGCAGCTAACTCCACAAAAGAACACAAATATACACTTTTTACTTGCTAAAATGTCACATACTGCGCTAATTACTAAGGAAGTGCTTCATAATGGCAACAAAGGCATCTCCAAGTGTTCTCCCACATGGCCTACATAAAATTGGAAGGCGAGTATATACTCGTAGCAGACGGTGACGATCCGAAGATCTCCAAAGGAGAGGGGTTAAAAATGGAGTTTTATTTATGGACGCTCTTTAACGACTATGGTCCTTAGCGTCCCATTCTCGAGGGCCGTCCAATAAGTAAGTTTCCCTATTTTATAAAAAACATTACACACAATTGATCATATTGAATTAATTTTATTTATATTTTACAAGCCTTGTTACTTTTCTACATAGTCAAAATGTTTTTCAAGCATTTTTGGGGACGTGACACAAGTTTTTCCAAGCTAGTGTTGTACCAGGTCGGGTCCTGTGTTCGTAACCAGCTGTTCACTTCTGATTGATCTTCCTCACGGTATTAAATGTGCTTGCTTACCTCCATAATGACCTTTGAGTCAAAGGAAATGTGAAAATCACTTGGAAAAAGATCTGGTGAATATGGAGGATGCAAGAAAACTTCCCAGTTGAATCTTCTGAGCTCCGCCTTGGTCAAGATTCAACTTGGAAGTTTTCTCGTATCCTCCGTATTCACCGAAGCTTGTCCCAAGTGATTTTCACATGTTCCCCCAACTCAAAGGTAAGCACTTTTAACACCGATGATCCCTTATTATACTGTATTGTTCATACAGACCGGTATTCTTCCATCCACTTTGTTAGGTATCTGGTGTACATGTTCTCAAATTTATCATCGCCGATTTAACTGCAAACAAATACTGTTCTTTATATCGTAAGTCAATTTTTTTCCAATGAGCTCACATGTGGGGAAAAAAAGAAAAATCGCATATTTTAAGCACATTTCAAAGACATCATGTCACTGTTCAATCAGAGAAAATTTAAAGGATGTAAAACGAATATTTCTGAAACGGGTAATGCTAAGAAACACTATTTCACAGTCTATTTTAATGAATTCTGAGTTTTTGTTTCATTAAGATATTGTTTATAACTTATGGTTTCCAAATTACATAAAAACGAAGAAGGGCTCACAGGATATTCACAAGGAGGTTTATACGTATACTTTTTCATGAAGTAATATCAAGCAAGCGATATTTTAGTGAGTATACTTAGAGCAATTTTGAAAAATAGAAATTTTCCACATAGAGAATCGATTGAGATTGGGAAATTTCCTTAAAAATTCCGCCTGATATCTTTAGATGGCGTTTGGTTCCAGTTTGAAATTGGTTATCTATTAAATTTTTCGTGTTGAATTATGCTGTCCATATATACATATACTGCAAGTGCGAGCACATTTTGCTTTCTCTACTGCTCGCCTATGATACGAGTACGTAGAAAAAGTATTCACACCTTATGTTAAACTTGTTAAAGCCACTGACAAGTTGCTACGCGCTATTTGGTGTTCTGTACTCGTAACATGTAAAGCGGTAACAAGTTCTTGTTGAGAGGAAGAAAATTGTGGTTAACGATAGCAAGTGCCAAGATCGTGTTGTTGCGCTATACCTTTTTCACTATAAGCTGAAAGGAGAAGTAAACAGAACTTAAATGTATCACTCCACCGAGCACATGGCAGCACCACGTGGAGGATGACGGGAACTAAGTACCCGTGAGAGGAAATTGTTTCAGACGGAATGTTAATACAGTATATTGTGCAGCTTGGGGATCATTAGCTTTAAAATACTGTATGTCTTATTGCTATATTTTGCCTTAAATCCTAAACTTTTAACATATAATACTAGAGTAGACAAAATTTGTACCTAAACAGTTCGGCATCTGTATTTAAAGGTACAGGATTGAACTGTTCTTAACTTCAGGCTTTAGAAATCATTCATTTAATGGCTAATATCACTATACCACTTTGCTTTAACCTTTTATGAGTCAACAAGATAAATAACCTTGGCACTATAGGTTAAAACACAACAGAAAACAAACGCGACCAAGCTATCCGAGCAACAATCCTGCATCACTGACAAATAAGTTCAATTATTACTAAGCAATGGCCAACCATATTCATTATCCATTAAAGGTGGGTACTTTTCACAGAATTTGCTAAAAGCATTTAACACAATTGTCTTCTTTCCATTTCCCGCGTTTATGTTTTCCGCAGTGGCAGAAGATTCTCAGAGGGAAACCGGAAACGAACTGCAGCGCTGCGCATAGCCTCTTAAACCCTCTGCTATAACGGTTCATTTAGTTATAGGTGAATCTGAACAAACACATTTATTTCATAAATTGAACTGTTACAATAAGGAGTATTTTAAATTTATCTGCCGGAGAATATACCATAAAATGTTACGATATGACTCGAACTACTTTTGTAGAGGAATAGACGACATGCTAAGCGGTAGAGGTTGTAATTTGTCTTTTTTTCCTGGTAATGCAAAGAGAATGGAATACTGCACATAGCAACCAGCTCTTAAAACATTTGACTATCGCTTAAAGCCTACCAATTCCCCTTGCATCTACAAGAAAATTAGCAATAAGATTAACATCTCGATATCTGAATTAACATGAAGCATATGAAGAACAAGCATTTGTAAAAATAGTTTGTACAAGAGTGGAGAAAGTCATGTGAGTGTAACACGTCAGATTTTTTTATTACCACTCGGCTTTCATTACAGTATATGTCTTCAATATTGACATAAAATATTTGTTTAATTGTTTATATGTTCATTTACTTACATAAATCTTAAATTTTCTGCGGGAAGCTTGTGAAGGTCATCTTCATTCTGATTCAACTTTATGCCAGTTTGCATCACTGGTAAACTATAAGAGAATAAACAAAACTTGCTAAAGAAGGAATGTAGCTCTCACTAAAATATACAACGTACGTCAAATAAAAATGTGCGACACTGATCGCTTCTTCTTGTATTTAGAGGTATATCCGGTGAAATCTAGATAAAAACATTGGAGGAAGCTGTGGCTAAAGTACACATTTACTTTTGCCTAAACTGCCTTCTCCCATAGGTTTTTTGCAAACATGTTTCTAAAACGTCCTTACTTTAAGCCCCGATTGGGAGTGCCTCCTGTAATAAAACCTGCTGATGATACTTTCTCTGTTGCAGTTGATACCAGCAAACAATACGACACGACGAGAGCCTACTTGAAGGAGCTGGATGTTGTCAACAATGTTTGGATCGGGCTGAAGAAGAAAGGACCAAACGATGAGTTCTCTTGGACGTAAGTAGCAGTGTGAGCATTAATGTAAGCTTCACGCATCATAAATATCATTTGACAATATACGTAATATCATCCTTCAAAAAGTTCTTCCTTTCTCACAAGATATTTGAATCACTGACTTTACATCGCATGAAAAACTTTTCCTGTAATATCTCCTTGTTTTGAATATGCATCACAAAAGTGGAGTCAATAATAAAAGCGCAAGAACCCTAGCCGAACGCCTAATGCATGCATTCATCACCTGAACCACAAGTATTGCACAGCACAACAAGACAGACTAGAATGATATTTACCTTGAAGGCTCTGCCATTGCTTATTTTGATTTCAGATGCTCAAGAAACTGAATTACACCAAACATGCTGTTGTAATAACAAGAAATAAGAGTAAGTTTGGCACATAGGCAACCTTCTTGGAACCATGTATACTAGACACGATGTCCAACTTCACATGACTTCATCGTCATATCCCTTTTATTGAGCACGTGCCGGCGTCTTAAATTTAAAAAGCCTTTCTCTTTTCTTCTTTTTTGTCAATTTTGGCGGATAACCTCCGGTGAAAACTCTTCATATCATTAGACCATATATTGGCGAGCGGCGAGCTGGGAAGATATGCAAATAAATCGGTAAGGTGTGGTTTTATGTGACTCATGGCGGGCTAAATGCAACGCAAATTTTAACTTTAGTAGGTTAGTGTCCCCAGGTTATGATTTTCGTGGTTGAAGGCAATAAGTGCTGATTTCAAACTGCGGTTAACACGCTCGGCATATGAGGAGTTCGGTGGCAAATTGCGTCACGCCCCAATCAAAGCAATCAGTCTTAAACTAGTTTGAAGTATGTTGTAAGCCATTGTCCGATACTAAATAACGCGGCGCACTTAAACTAGAAAAGATATCCGACAGCACCGTAGTGGTGCAACGAGCAGTAGCCCTGGGAATAGTCAATAACCAAACAAACTTCGAAAATGCATCAACCATGACCAGCGCAAAGCTATTCTCTTGCACCGATCACGGGAAAGGCCGACAAACTCTACAAAGAGCTTCACCAATAACTAAGTCTCAACCGCAGAAGCAAGCTCATTCCACTTGCACTCCTGTATAGATTTAGCTAGGGCACATAGTCGGCATTACTTGACGCGCTATGCTCCGGTCCACGGCCTTCCAAATGAACTGCTATCCTATTTTATATCACCGGTTTTAGCTATCTTCAAATGATCCCAAGGGAAGAATCGTGAAGACTATCAGGACATTATACAGATACCATAACCTTAAGCTTCCAATTAAATATAGCCCAGAACTAACGTCGTCACGCATTGATACGACAAAATTAATACTTCACAATACTAACAAAATATCTAGAAAAGGGGTACAGGTATTACAAACAGGACTACTAACAACACTCTTTCGTGGAGGAAAATCTTCCCCAAAAGCGCAGGTGAAGGCATCGGTGATGAACGTCCGCACCGCGAATATATTAACGAGTAAACTTAAATCCTCCCAAAAGAACCCCCAACGATCCAGTTTACCGGACTTTTGGGGCGTGGCTAACACCCAGGACAACGCCTTATTATCACGCTCCAAAGTGTAGGGAACATGCTCCAAAATAGTAGCGATATTTTACAGCCCACAAAGGACCGCAAGCGTCTAGAGCTCGTAAACTGAAAATGTTCTCTCTTCCTCAAGAGAGAGTGACCGAACCAAAGTGCACTGGTCGGCGACCATTGAGAAAATCCTGAAGAAGGATAGCAGCAACTGAATGAGCTTTGGCATCAGTCCGTAAAACAAACGGAGCAGTGAAGTCCGGAAAGGTCAAAACTGACGATTAACAATAGCGGTCTTTAGATCCTCAAGGGATTTTTGTTGTTCCGGGCCCCATCGAAACATAATTGCTTTGTGGCGTAAACAATTGAGGGACTTCGCTCTAGGAGCAAAATTGGAAATAAACTTAGATTTCCAATTTAGAAAAGACATTAGACATGCCAACAAAACCGGCCAGGTAACGAAAATTGCGCGGAGGCGGCAACTGACGTATGTTCTGAGTACGGTCAGGATCCGCGTAATCCCTATATGCAACACAAGATGGTTTAAAGGAGTAATCTAAGAAATAGCAAACTTCATCTCTGATCTCTTAACAGTAAGGACGCTTACTACAATCGCGTAAAAGTGTTCCAAATAACAATTAGATGCGTTTCAAAATCAGAGTGAGTACAATAGTGAGTTTAAGTGCCAGAAAGTGTTTTTTCCTTCTTATTCTTGTTAGTGCCAAAGTAAATGTTTGTATAGATTATAGTTTATACTCATTTAATAGTTTGTCTCCGCATTATCAGCATCATCTACAATCCAAACTAACCCACGTACGAGGTTCTCGTGTACTAATATTCAATGTAGCAATCTCTCCACTTTATCATAATTTAAGGTTGCCATCATCTCCTTCTAAGTTTCAGAAATGAAATTCCTATAATATCTTCAGTGTTTTCTGAAGAGTTTTCCTTACCACATTGCCTATGAATCATAACCTCGGTTACAATCCCAAATAAACTGGCATCCTTACTGCTCATCTCTACACAAATGACGGCATTTATCTCATCCGATGTAACGTAGTATCAGACCACAAGAGAATCTGGCAATGGGGAAAATCCAATTTTTTCTCGCTTCAGACTCAGCGTATAGCACTTCGTATTGCCAAAAGTGATATATGTTATACGGAACTTTTTTCACTTCATGTTTCAAGTTCATTTACTGCCGTTGCTGGAGCATCTAGACTGCCTTGCCTTGTTGAAGAAAGCAAAACTTCAAAGCAGCATATTGTTCTTCAGGAATCGACACCATTTTGTATGTAGGCGACTGGCGAGCTGGCGTAGTTTGCTCGCCTCCTGTGTACAGATGTATGCCCTAGCGAAGTTCTGTTTTTGTCCACCAATCAGAGCTGATCAGTTTTCACCATGCAATATTGTTTCAAGAATGTTTATTTGTTGTGTGCGGTAAAAAAAATAAAACCTGTCTTTTTCTCTTGCCTAATTCTGACATTCTTTTAACTGACTTTCCCTACTGTAGAGCTACATCTCTTGGTCCTTATCTTCATGCAGTAATAGCACCGCAACCTTATTTGTCGTAGACGAGTTGTAGTGTATTTACTGGTGTGCAATCAGTGTGATTTATTAGCTTTAAGAAGAGAGGTCTTCAGGTTGGACTTAAAATTAAATATGTATTGTATTTTTAATAAGAGTAATGGCAGTTCTCAAAGAAAGCTGATCAGTATCTATTATGAAATAAATTTGTAAACGATGTGTTTGTACACTCCTGTTCTGAAACTTTACTGCTAATGAAATGGTAAACCTGTCCTTGAATTTTAAATTGGGTATAAATTTGGAATCATTAATTTCTATGGCTCTGAATGAAGTCATCTAATATTGTGTTATATTTTCTAACATTCAGGAAAGGAGTCAATAATGGATGGACGACTATGAATAAGCTTTGGACTGTCTAAAGAGGTTTTGTGTCTCGAAGACAGAATTGTCTCACAAAAATCGTTTTGCTCGTTAGTACAATTTTTTGCATTGCCTTTTGGTCAGCTTTTATTCATTCGTTTGTAAGTTTCGCTTTGAGTGACATAATGCATGTCTGAACTATGGCGAAAGGTTGATATTTTCTTGCATAGTGGATTCCAAATCTGCACTCTGCATCTTGCCCATTCCATCGTGAGTCTTGCAGCCCTTGCATAGCATAGTCCCGACTATTTATGGTGCAGTCAAATATGCTCAAAAACCAATACTGGAAATTCAGCTCTAAAAGAGTTGAATAGGCGATCACTGCCACAGTAGTGAGGAATTTTGGACCGCTGATACATGCATATAGCGGAAGAAATTGGAGCATGAGGTTTGTTCTGCAACAATTAACATTATTGTAGCACACAATGTCAGAAATTCCGATGAGCCAAAAAACTACGAACTGGCTGCGCGGTGTTTTTCCTGTCCGCGTCCTCGGCGTTCGTTGCGGTCTACCGCTTTCATAGAAAGGCGCGGATGAAACTATACAGCATTTTTAAAACTACTTTTAAAGGCTTTACTTCAACTTTATGAAAGGAGATGCTGAAACTGGCCACCGTCGTTGTTCATACATTTTTGGCACCCCTTTAGGAAACTATCCATCACTCGCCAATTTTTTTCGAGTCAACAGTTGACGCCTCTACATATGTGAATAGAATTTTGCCCCCTTTTTTAGAGAATTAACAGCCAGGGAGCGTGATTTTGCCTTTTTTCTACAACACTCTGCAACAGCTTATACGGCCAATATTTCGATGAAAAGAAATTGAAAGTGTGTTTGATGGCGGAATTATTAGTAGAGATTTGTGGCCCCTTGGTCCCCCGACCTAACTCCCTGCGATTTCTATCTTTGGGGTAACTTAAAACAAAGGAGTACAATACAAACCCCCCAAACCCTAGAAGAATTAAAACAAAATATCCGCCATGAAATTGCCAGTATTTCTCAACGTGAACTACGGCGAGTGATGGATAGATTCCTAAAGAGGTGCCAAAAATGTATGGACAACGACGGTGGCCAGTTTCAGCATTTCCTTTCGTAAAGTTGGTAAGTAAAGCCTTTAAAAGTAGTTTTAAAAATGTTGTATGGTTTCATCCGCACCTTTCTATGATAGCGGCAGACGGCAACGAGCGCTGAGGACGTAGAGAGGAAAAACACCACGCAGCCGGTTCGTAGTTTTTTGGCTCAGCCTGTATGTGTATATATGTATAAAAATTGTGCTTGCCAATTGTCCTGTAGATTCCCAAAGCTTAAAAGAGAGGTAAATTCGGTAACTAAAGTTTTAATGTTTACGCATTACAGAGTAACAGCTCACGTAGTGACAGTAAATTGGCTAAAGAGTTTATGGTATTTATCTAGGGAATCCTTGTTGTTTGCTTTCGCTATCTACAATACAACAGCCCATCATCCCCCACCTTTTAAATTATTATTTCTAATTAAATCGAATTTAACTGATTTCTGCATCCTCCTCACTGTTAACTTTTCTACCTAAGCTACTTAGAAGGGGAGTGTTAAATGTGATCATCTTTGCCGCAGTTATAAGTGAGTAATGGGAATGTTTGGAAGGTGAGAAAATGAAAGCCCTAGGTGGTCATGAATCGGGTTGCTAAAAGTAGCAAGGCATTGCGCTTAATTAACGTGCAATAATAATGAATTTTGGCTGAAAAGAAAACAACCTACGTAGTTAAGTGGTGGATAAGTATTTTCTTTTTTCTCAGCCAAATGATCAAGTAATTTACCTGAGTGTTTTTTTTTCCTTATTTATTTTTCCAAAGAAAGCATAATGTAATCCTATCAGAAATCAAACATGGTTGTTCTGATTTTCATAGTCATAAAAGCGTAAATTATTTTCACCAAGAAATTATATACTTCGAGTATCCCTATCAAGGCACAAAGACTGTGATAACAATCGCATTTTATTTTCAAGCTAGGAGACTAATTTTATCACCAGAATATATTATCTTTCTCTTGTGTTTGACCCAAAGTCTTCTGTATTGTCATCATTCCAGACCAGCATCACCAGTTCAACACCTCAATATACCACTTATCATCCTGACAAACTGGGTAGAATTGTGGAACTTTGCAACCTGTACGAAAATTTCGTACAATATAATTGTTAACGTAGTTACCACTATGACATCATTATTGCTTATTTAACATTATTTAAACATGCTTTAGCATTCTTTTAGCTTTCACCATAGAGATCTAATACTTTTCATCATATACTCTTGTTATCAAAACAAAGCAGTTTCGAAAGACATTTTATAGTATTAAATTTTGTTTATGTGGAATACCACTTTTAGCTATTTTACTCAAAAGATATAATTTTGGAGGCAGTTAAGTACTGTGAAGGAAATTTTAACGTATTTGGTATAATTAAGCAAAGGTAACTTTGTTTGTTGTAACTGGACTTACTTCTTTCTAGTATTATAGAGTAAATATCCACTAACTTTCTTTCAGGGATTACAAGATATTGGCAAAGGATGGAGGATACTGGCAGGAGCAAATACCAAAGACAGAATCTGCTCTCTGTGCTGCCATTGATCCTGCTGCTGATTTCCGATGGCACAGTTTCAATTGTGGAGGACCAGAGGTTGCCTCCTTCATCTGTGAATTACCTGGTATGTAGCATATGCGGAAAACGGAAGGTATATGTCATTACAGTATGATTCCTGCATTAAAAATACACTAGTTTTTTATGCAAACATCATTCGATGACACATTTTCAATTTTGGAGAAAATTGCCTCCTTCATCTGTGAATTATTGGTGTGTAGCACATAGGGAAAGCGAAAAGTATATGGCTTTATAGCATGATTAATACATTAAAAAGCTTTTTATGGAAGCATCATTCTAAACAATATGTACACTCAGTTTAATATAATTTATTTTTCAAATATTTTTAAAGTTTACCTATAAAGTTAGCAGAAATTATAAATTAATAAAAGTGCTGATAATTAATCTTTTCACGCAATCCATGTGATTGGAAGGGTATAATCAGACTGGAACATTCAATGTCATAGCCGGGATTTGAACAACGGATCTTCCGCAACCGTGCGGTTGCTCTAACCAACTGAGATACCATGACAACACACTGGCACGACATTATACTCCCCAACTCACTGGCAGTTTTCCCGGTAAACCACAAGGAGATCTAAAATCATTTATAATTGACATAATCCAATAACGACTTAGTATTTCACGAGCACTTTAAATCCCGGGCTTTATATTTACCTAACCATTATTAAGTCAGCCAATGATAATTTGTTCTTTCACATAAACCATGTGTGGGATAAGGTTGGAAAAGTAGGAAGACTGAAAAATTCCTGGTTTTCTAGTTATGCTAGTCAATCATAACCCCTCCCCGAACACCACACACACACACACACACAAATTGCTTCCTTTTTTGGATTCAGGGGGCTTCAGAATATGCATTACTACCTTCTACCTTACCATACCTACTAGATACGCGGTAGAGAAAGTAAAAAAATTCTAATATGATACATCCACATGACTTTCTCTACCCTCTATCTTTATTAGTAAGTGTATAATCTATTCTTACTAAAGCTTATTTTTCTATCTATTGCATTTTAATCCAAATATACCTTTGCAGAAATAGCTACATTACACATTTCGTTGTAGATACAAAGAGAGCAGCGATAGTCAAATGTTTAAGAACTCCACACTATACGCCGGCCTTAAATTTCATACTGTTTCCATGCAATCGCGAGAAACAACTGAAAATCGAGGAGACTAAAATGACAAGTATTGAACAATTCGAACCAAAAATAACGGATATCTCAGGAACGGTTTATGCCACAGAAAAAGTTATTTGAAGTAAATTATGTATTTCAAAGGGATCTACATTTTTGTATGGTGCGTTTTCATCTACTTAACGTTTACCACTTATACAAGATTATACAAAATTCCTTCCGAATGAAGAGGACTTTACAGGTTATTCGCGGAAAATTCAAGATACACATTTCATTTGTCATGTAAATATATTTAATATGTGATATTTTAATCAAAATCGCTAGAGCCATTTTTTATAAAATCAAAATTTTCGAAAATTATTCCTTGTAAAGGGTAGTTGGGATGGGGAAATTTTCTTGAAAATATTCGTGCCGCATCTTTGGAATGTGCTGAACCTAAATACCAACTGTGTATTTATCCGACTTTTCATTTTTGAGTTATCCTGTTCACAGACACAAGGACCTTTTTCTAAAAATGTGTTTTTACTTTCTCTACTACGTATTGTAAGTAGGGGGTATTGTATTCCACGCAAAAATTCGATACCGGGATTTCACCGGAAATATATGTTTTGAGACCCCCTGAATGCAAAAAAAGCATTTTTGGAAACATGTCCGTGTGTGTGTGTGTGTGTGTTTGTGTGTGTGTGTGTGTGTGTGTGTGTGTGTGTGTGTGTGTGTGTCTGTCTTTGAACAGCATAACTCAGAAACGAACAGTCGGATAAACACCAAACTTGGTATTTAGTTCAGTATCTTCCAGAGATGCGACACGAAGGTTTTCAAGAAAATCCCCCCACCCCAGATTACCCTTTACATGGAACATTTTTCCAAAATTTTAATTTTCTCAAAAATGGCTCTAACGATTTTGATTAAAATATCATATGTTTAAGATATTTTATGACAAATGAAATGTATATCTCGAATTTTCTGGGAATGTCTCCAAAAGTATTCTTCATTGTGAACGACTTTTGCATAACTGGTAAACCATAAGAGATAGACAAAATTTTACTATACAAAAAAATGTAGATCGCGTTAAAATACACAATTTATGTCATATTCATTTTTTTTTTTGAGTGAACCATTTTCGAGATATTGCTTGTTATTCCCTTAAATTTTTCAATACTCATTTTCTCAAATGGGAATTCGTTATTCATTTTTTTGTCTTGGATATGCAAAGAGTATTAATCTGCTGCACCTAGCAACCAGTTATTAAGAGATATGTCTATGCTTAAAGGCTACTGCATTTCTATATTGCCCTTGCAAATATATATTCCCCTTACATCTACAAGAAAATTAGCAATAAAATAGAGTCTGCAAATGTTTATCTGGATTAACATGAAGCAGATGGAGAATAAGCGTTTGCAAGAATAGTTTGTACAAGAGAAGAGAAACTCATGTGAGTGTAACACATCAGATTTTTACTTTCTCTACTACGTATAGCAAGTAGGGGAAGTATTGTAGTCCACCCAAAAATTCGATACCGAGATTTCACCGGAAATATATGTTTTGAGAACCCCTGAATCCAAAAAAAAGCATTTTTGGAAACATATCCGTATGTGTGTTTGTGTGTCCGTGAGTCTGTGTGTCTATGAACAGCATAACTCAAAAACGAACAGACGGATAAACACCAAACTTGGTATTTAGGTTCAGTATCTTCCAGAGATGCGACACGAAGGTTTTCAAGAAAATCCCTCCACCCCAGATTACCATTTACATGGAACATTTTTCCAAAATTTTAATTTTCTCTAAAATGGCGCTAACGATTTTGAATAAAATGTCATATGTTTAAGATATTTTCATGACAAATAAAATGTATATCTTTAATTTTCTGGGAATGTCTCCAAAAGTATACTTCATTGTAAACGACTTTTGCATAACTGTTAAACCATAAGAGATAGACAAAATTTTACTACACAAAAAATGTAGATCGCGTTAAACTACACAATTTATATCGTATACATTTTTTTTGTTAAGTGAACCATTTTCGAGATATTGCTTGTTATTCTCTTAAATTTTTCAATACTTATTTTCTCAAATTGGAATTCGTTATTCATTTTTTGTCTTGGATATGCAAAGAGAATTAATTTGTGGCAAAGAGAATGGAGCTGCGCATAGCAACCATCTATTAAGAGATACGTATGTCTATGCTTAAAGGCTACTGTATTTTTATATTGCCGTTGCAAATACAAAACAAGGGGAACATAGTAGGCCTTAAGCGATAATCAAATATTTTTAGAACTGGTCGCTATGTGTAAAATGTAACTCTCTTTGCATGTCAAAAGATCGTTTCTGCAAATGTTTATTTCGATTAATATGAAATAGATAGAGAATAAGATTTTGTAAATATAGTTTGTACAGGAGTAGAGAAAGTCATGTGAGTGTAACACATCAATTTTTTTGTCATGGTAATGCAAAGAGAATGGAATACTCCACATAGCAACCAGCTCTTAAAATATTTGATTATCGCTTAAAACCTACCAATTCTCCTTGTATCTACATGGAAATTAGCAATAAGATTAACATCTCGATATCTCGATTAACATGAAGCATATGGAGAATAAGCGTTTGTAAAAATAGTTTTACAATAGTTGAGAATGTCATGTGAGTGTAGCAGATCAGAATTTTTTTATTCAGTATGCCTCAAAACATGTATTTCCTGCGAAATCTCGGCGTTAAATTTTTGGGTGGAACGCAGTGCCATATCTATCTACCATGTACGTGTAATAAATTAAAACTTTTATATGCCTGATAAATGTGAATGTTTAGATCTCAAAGAAAAACATTGCTTAGTAAAATGAAAATAAGCGCAGAGAGAAAGCATATTACGATGCAGCATGTAGATTGAGAGAAACATAAGCGCAGGGTTCATTTGTATGATGATGGAGTATTATTTTGGGGAAATTCGGTAGAAAGTCAACGAATATTCCTCATGCAAAAGAAGGTTATAAGAATCATTTCCAGCACTCATAGCAGACACTCTTGCAAACATCTTTTTAGAAGACTAAAGTTATTAACCCTACCTTGCATGTATATATTTTCAATCTTAAAATTCTATGTATGCAATCGAACCACATTTATTACAAACATGGAAATTCATGAGATAAACACTAGACAAAAGGGTAACATCTATCGTCCCAGTACAAAGCTTTCTTGCTTCCAGAAAGGTGTATATTACGAGACCATAAAAATATTTAATACTCTCCCTAATGATCTTAAGAGAAAAGTTGACAATTTCAATGTCTTTAAAACTGCTGTTAAAGAGTACCTATGCTCAAAAGCATATTATTCTGTACAAGATTATCTGAATGACAAATTATCCTAATGATAATACTTATATAGTTCTTTAAGTAGTATTAGTAAATATTAATGACAATTGCCAGTCATATTTGGTATCTGCTCTAGAATTAATGAAGCTATTTAAATGTATGTATATTAAGAACTGACAGTAAATGCTATGCATTACAAATCAAATAGAACAAAATGATCAGGCAAACAAAGGTAAAATCCTAGTGAATGTTAAAATAACTGTTCTTGCCTATACGTATGTTAACCTTATAACAGTAAGGAGGTATTCAACTCTGTACAAAATTACACTTGATTTGTTTCATTTTGTATATAATATGTCCTTATTTTATTGTAAATGTTCTGTATACTATATAATATTTATGTATATATGTAACTTTATTGTACATTTCCTTAACACGCATATAGTATTTGTATTTTATTTCAAATGTTCCATATTATATGTAATATTTATGTTTATATATAATTTTTGTACATTTCCTTGACATGTTCTATGTTCACAAGCCTTTATGGCTGCTAGTGAACTCACAGAATACAATCTAATCTAATCTAAGAAAATACTGCGTTTCAACAGGGCACTTTTGTAAATCATTCACAGTTTTCTGAAAATATCTGTGAAGTTTTCTTTAGTGCAGACATTCCGATAAGTAATATTGCGACATTTTCCTAGAAAATAAGCAAACACGTTCACATTGTTATATACGTATATTCAAACTCTGTACTGAAAAACCAAGAATGAGTGTTACAATGAAAGCTAACTCAGCAGTTATGTTATGTATGCTAAAGTTACAGCTTATTTAGATATTTGTTTGTTAATACCAATTTCTATCGTTTTATTTATTAATTTTTACATCATTTGTGGGCATATTATACTTGTAACCCACAAAGTATAGAGTTATTGCATTATTTCTTGTTGACGTTCAAGAGAAACATAATATCTCTATACTCACGAGAAACAAATCCAATTTCAAATACGTTAAATAGCTGACTCACAAGCAAAGTGTAAACATTTTAACATATTACTTTTAAAGCATCGAAATTATTAATGCCGTAATGAACTATGATATTTTCCAGTTCCACTATAGAAATAACCCTATTTTCATTATTTCAAGTTACAACAGGGGAGCTACGTGAATGGATTATGATATAAGGGTTAAAATTAGCGGTTTATTTAGCAATCCTACAAGCAAAATAAAACAACTTTTAATACGTGTAGCATATACTATTTTTAGACAGCTCTCAAATTTGTACAATATCAATAATATTATATTGATTCCTGAAACTAAAAGAAATCACGTTTAGAGCGAGATTCTTGAAACAAGAGAAATTCAGTTAAAAAAGTGATATATCAGTTGTTTTGTTGATTCTCTAGCAGTCATTTTCGGTGAAATTATTTTCAACATGTTCTGCCTTACACCAGGCAATGAGGCGATTAAATGCTATATCATATATTGCTTTCTGGATCTTTATTCTTTATACTGCTTGTGTAATTTCACCATACTCTTCCATTTCAGTTTCTTATCAATTCATAATTTCCACCGTTTAATATTTTTGTAGGTTACACTAGATAGAAGAATAACGTTTTAATTCAAAGAAAGCAGAATAGGTTAATATACTGCCAATATAAAGTATAGGTTAACTCCACAACGAATTAACGATAAATTGAAGTATGACGAATTGTATTGTGAACAGATAATGGAGCGCTATGATAATTAATTATGTAAAAATCTGATGTGTTACACTCACAAGACCTTCTCTACTCCTGTACAAACTATTTTTACAAACGCCTATTCTCCATGTGCTTCATGTTAATCGAGATATCGAGATGCCAACCTTATTGCTAATTTTCTTGTAGATGCAACGGGAATTGGTAGGCTTTAAGCGATAGTCAAATATTTTAAGTACTGGTTGCTATGTCGAGTATTCCATTCTCTTTACATTACCAGGACAAAAAAAAATGAATAACCAATTTCCATTTGAGAAAAAGTATAAGTATTGGAAACTTTAAGGGAATAACTAGCAATATCTCGAAAATGGTTCATCAACAACAAAAATGTATATGACATAAATTGTGTATTTTGGCGCGATCTTCATTTTTGTATAGTACAATTTTGTCTATCTCTTATGGTTTATCAGTTATGCAAAAGTAGTTCACAATGAAGAATACCTTTGGAGACATTTGTCATGAAAATATCTTAAACATATGATATTTTAATCAAAATCGTTAGAACCATTTTTGAGAAAATTAAAATTTTCGAAAAATGTTCCAAGTAAAGGGTAATCTGTGTGGGGGATTTTCTTGAAAACCTTTGTGTCGCATCTCTGGATGATACTAAACCTAAATACTAAGTTTGGTGTTTATGAGACTGTTCGTTTCTGAGTTATGCTGTTCACAGACACACAGACATGTTTCCAAAAATGCTTTTTTTTATTCAGGGGGCCTCAAAACATATATTTCCGGTGAAATCTCAGTATCGAATTTTTGGGTGGAGTACAAAACTTCCCGTACTTACTATACGTAGTAGAGAAAGTCAAAATATACGATGAAAGGTAAAGAGTAATCGAAGAGTAGTCGAGTTATCAAACATGTGCATACAAAGGGTAATTTTCGTGTGATTGGACTCGAAAACAAAGTTTGTCACAATGCAGATTATTGCACTAAAGGTTTTAGCTCGTGTGCACTATGTTAGAATTTCTAATTTTAGGCCATGCTGTCTAAAAGCATTTTATTATATGATATGTTTAAGTGGCAATTAATTGAAGTAGATAAACATACTCTTCATATTTCACATTCTGTGTTATATGCACAACGTCTTGACACGGAGTCTGGACGCACGTGCTATCTGAGATGTTAGCGTCCAACTTTCCTATTGTTCACTATAGGTTGGTGAGAAAGACGGACTGGAAGTAGTTTCCTTTCTGCGGATACTAAAGCTAGGCATGTAAAAAAATTGAGTTTTTCTTCAGCTACTATGGTTCTTAGCTTCCCATTCTATATTGGGAAATTTTGCTCAAAGGCCTCTTTATCAGGCTTGAGGTTCTTTAACGTGCCGTAAATCTACGACACGGGACCCCGGCTTTACTTCCCTTCAGAAGGAAGGCATGCTAAGGATTTTACGCTCGAAAAACTCCATCGCCCTCCGCCGGGTTTGAGCCCGCAACCTCGGGAACCATAGGCTAGCATGCTCCCCCCAGACCACGGAGGACGACTCTAGGCATGTAAAGGGAAACTGCTTCTTAGCTCAACCTTGGAAATTTTTCGAGGAATGAACTTTTCGACGAAGGATGGGGCAAGGCCGGCTCCAGAAGTTTTGCTGTCCCGTGCGATAATTGCAAGTGTCACCCCTCCCCACGCTTTCAGACATAACCTAATTTTTATCCGCAATGTCAGTCCTCCATGTCCTTATTCTCACATGACATTGTGTGCCTGGGGGTGGCTGTGTGGTCAATAAATAAAATTCAAGAAGAGATATATGTGCTAAAAGAACAATATTGTTCTGAGTGAAGGACAAAACCAGCAATGTCACCCTTCGGGTTTACCCTTCGTTTGAAGATTAAAATATTAAAACATGTACAAAATGAAAACATTTGACGATCGACCGTACCGGATATTAATAACTTTATTAGTACTTCTCCACTTATGGGGTGTCACTTCATTTACTGCTTCCCTTGTGAGATGCTCCACTTCCACCAAGGTAAATGTTTTGTTGCGTCTTGCGACATAGCCCTTTACTTCTGTTCATAATATGAGCTCTATGGAGTTGAAGTTGCAATGCTATGGGGACAATGTGATGGTTGATAGCGATGTTATTTAACTAGTTCATCCACAACATATTTGGGTGTGGGTTTGTTTCTGTTTATGAGAAACACCTCCCCTTTTTACTTTCTCTACTACGTATAGTAAGTAGGGGAAGTATTATATTCCACCCAAAAATTCGATACCGAGATTTCACCGGAAATATATGTTTTGAGACCCCCTGAATCCAAAAA
The DNA here is from genome assembly GCA_030765065.1 of Deroplatys truncata. Taxonomy (NCBI): domain Eukaryota; kingdom Metazoa; phylum Arthropoda; class Insecta; order Mantodea; family Mantidae; genus Deroplatys; species Deroplatys truncata. The sequence goes on along the minus strand of CM060977.1, from coordinate 150,899,879 downwards.
AAAGCATTTTTGGAAACATGTCCGTGTGTGTGCCTGTGTGTGGTGTGCGTGTGTGTCTGTGAACAGCATAACTCAGAAACGAACAGTCGGATAAACACCAAACTTGGTATTTAGTTCAGTATCTTCCAGAGATGCGACACGAAGGCTTTCAAGAAAATCCCCCACCCCAGATTACCCTTTACATGGAACATTTTTCAAACATTTTAATTTTCTCAAAAATGGCTCTAACGATTTTGATTAAAATATCATATGTTTAAGATATTGTCATGACAAATAAAATGTATATCTCGAATTTTCTGGGAATGTCTCCAAAAGTACTCTTCATTGTGAACGACTTTTGCCTAACTGGTAAAGCATAAGAGATAGGCAAAATTTTACTACACAAAAAATTTAGATCGCGTTGAACTACACAGTTTGTCAGGTACATTTTTTTTTTTTGAGTGAACCATTTTCGAGATATTGCTTATTCCCTTAAATTTCTCAATAATTTTCTCAAATGGGAATTCGTTATTAATTTTTTGTCTTGGATATGCAAAGAGTATTAACCTGTGTCAAAGAGAATGGTGCTGCACATAGCAACCAGCTATTAAGAGATATGTATATGCTTAAAGGCTACTGTATTTCTATATTGCCCTTGCAAATACAAAACAAGGGGGACATAGTAGGTCTTAAGCGATAGTCAAACATTTTTAGAACTGATCGCTATGAGTAAAATGTCAAAAGATCGTTTCTGCAAATGTTTATCTCGATTAATATGAAATAGTTGGATAATAAGAGTTTGCAAAAATAGTTTGTACAAGAGTAGAGAAATTCATGTGAGTGTAACACATCAGACTTTTTCATTGTAATCTTAAGTACCACATTATGCTGAGTGAGCCAATTTACCATTTGTGCTTTTAGTGTTGCTGTTAGTATGCACTTATCTGTTTGAATGGTGTGGTATGGGGCATTGTCCAAAGCAATAACACAGGATGTCAAGGATTAACTGATCCTTAAACCATCTGTCGAAATAGTCATGATTAATGTCTTCATGGTAATCCCCAGATCTTCTCGAATTGAAGAGCAGTAAGTCGGCATAAAAATAAGATAGTCCTGCATGGGCAATAATAAAGTCCTGCGAGTGACTTCATGAGCCTTTTAATTCTGTCACTAATTCAACTCTGTGATGCGGTATGACTGGCGTTTAACCCCATTTCAGCCAACCATGTTATTTCCCTGAAATTCCTATTTTCTATTTATGTTAAGAGTAATTATCTTACAGCTACAATATCGGATCGTTCCAGTATTATTTTTTCTTTTATTTATTGTCTTGAACTCGAAACTGAGATCATGGGAAAAATTGTTCAAAGAGCAAAGGCTTCCCTAAAAAATCTCTGCTTCTTTAAGTGTGTTACACTCACATGACTTTCTCTACTCTTGTACAAACTATTTATACAAACGCTTATTCTCCATCTACTTCATGTGAATCAAGATAAACATTTGCAGACTATCTTATTGCTAATTTTCTTGTAGATGTAAGGGGAATATATATTTACAAGGGCAATATAGAAATACAGTAGCCTTTAAGCACATACATATCTCTTAATAGCTGGTTGCTAGGTGCAGCACCATTCCCTTTGCCACAGATTAATACTCTTTGCATATCCAAGACAAAAAAAATGAATAACGAATTCCCATTTGAGAAAATAAGTATTGAAAAATTTAAGGAAATAACAAGCACTATCTCGAAAATGGTTCACTCAACAAAAACAAATGTATATGACATAAATTATGTATTGTAACGCGATCTACATTTTTTGTACAGTAAAATTTTGTCTATCTCTTATGGTTTACCAGTTATGCAAAAGTCGTTTAGAATGAAGAACACTTTTGGAGACATTCCCAGAAAATTGGAGATATACATTTCATGGCTCATGACAATTTCTTAAACATATGATATTTTAATCAAAATCGTTAGAGCCATTTTTGAGAAAATTAAAATTTTCGAAAAATGTTCCATGTAAAGGGTAGTCTGGGGTGGGGAGATTTTCTTGAAAACCTTCGTGTCGCATCTCTGGAAGATACTGAACCTAAATACCAAGTTTGGTGTTTATCCGACTGTTCACAGACACACACACACACACACCACACACAGACATGTTTCCAAAAATGCTTTTTTACTTTCTCTACTACGTATAGTAAGTAGGGGAAGTATTGTATTCCACCCAAAATTTCGATACCGAGATTTCACCGGAAATACATGTTTTGAGACTCACTGAATCCAAAAAAAGCATTTTTGGAAACATGTCCGTGTGTGTGTCTGTCTGTGTGTCTGTGTGTCTGTGTGTCTGTGTGTCTGTCTGTGTGTCTGTGAACAGCATAACTCAAAAACGAAGAGTCGGATAAACACCAAACTTGGTATTTAGGTTCAGTATCTTCCAGAGATGCGACACGAAGGTTTTCAAGAAAATCCCCCCACCCCAGACTACCCTTTACATGGAACATTTTTCGAAAATTTTAATTTTCTCAAAAACGGCTCTAACGATTTTGATTAAAATATCATATGTTTAAGATATTGTCATGATAATTAAAATGTATATCTCGAATTTTCTGGGAATGTCTCCAAAAGTATTCTTCATTATGAACGACTTTTTCATAACTGGTAAACCATAAGAGATAGACAAAAGTTTACTACACCAAAAATGTAGATCGCGTTAAAATACACAATTTATGTCATATACATTTCTTTTGTTGAGTGAACCGTTTGCGAGATATTGCTTGTTATTCCCTTAAATTTTCCAATATACTTTTTCTCCAATTCGTTATTCATTTTTTATGTCCTGGACATGCAAAGAGAATGGAATGCGCCACATAGCAACCAGCGTTAAAATATTTGACTATCGCTTAAAACCTACCATATTCCCCTTGCATCTACAAGAAAATTATCAATAAGATTGACATCTCGATATCTCCATTAACATGAAGCATATGGAGAATAAGCGTTTGTAAAAATAGTTTGTACAAGAGTAGAGAAAGTCATGTGAGTGTAACACATCAGATTTTTTTATGTCCTGGACATGCAAAGAGAATGGAATGCGCCACATAGCAACCAGCGTTAAAATATTTGACTATCGCTTAAAACCTACCATATTCCCCTTGCATCTACAAGAAAATTATCAATAAGATTGACATCTCGATATCTCCATTAACATGAAGCATATGGAGAATAAGCGTTTGTAAAAATAGTTTGTACAAGAGTAGAGAAAGTCATGTGAGTGTAACATATCAGATTTTTTTTATTCAGGGGGTCTCAAAACATATATTTCCGGTGAAATCTCGGTATCGAATTTTTGGGTGGAATACAATAATTCCCCTACTTACTATACGTAGTAGAGAAAGTAAAAAATTAGTTTTCTTGTGGTAGGTTGCTCATTTTAGATGTAGTAGCCGTAGATGTATCTTCTTATTGCATTTAATTTAAAGTTGTCCAATTCTCTGGAATTAAGAGCAGTAGTTACTAACAAAGTAGGCTATGAGCACAAGAATTATTACTAGCGAGACTTCCAGGATACTACTAGGGCGATAACTGACCTGAAATGTTCATGAGTCACCAATGTAAGCAAATAAGCAAAAGCTATAGTGGCTTGAAACACTCCTGTTTATAAACGTGGTGTTTATTGTTGAACGCCTATGAAGGTCTGCTTTACAAACTGAAACCTCACCTCCCTGATAATCTATACAGAATATTTCAGTCTTACCTGTGCAAGCGAACTTTCACATGCATATATGAAACTGTGCAATCAACATCCAAACCAATTCACTCTGGTGTTCCACAAGACAGCGTTCTGGGACCACTGTTATATTCTGTACATACATCTGATTTTCCACAAAGAGACGACTTGACATAGCACAATTTGCTGACAACATAAATATTTGAGCAAAGGCACTTGTGTCTCTACTGCTAGACAACTTCAGGAATTCTGTAATGACATTCATACTTGGTGTATGCAAAGGAGGGTTCAAATGAATCCACAGAATCTGAGAATAGATTTGAAGATGGTGGTTTGTTACGTTATTTGCACCACGCTTTGGGCGTAAATTTTAAGTAGTTTGTATTGTAGTTCAACTGAAGGGGAGCCGAACTTGTAGTAGTTGCAACCGCACGTATAGTAAACAGTTTCCGGTAGCCTTCGCCCCAAATGTACTTTCAGGTGGCCTTCGCCCCAAGTTTAAAAAATATTAACTTTGTAATTAAACTGTTTCTTTAAATATTTAATATGTATGTTTGCCTCGGCTGCGTCAGTATTTATTTTAGAGACAGGGATATCTTGGCAGGGTTGTGATGCGACAAGAATGTAGGCTTACACAGATTATAATTTTACTTCACTCCTTTTATTATAGCTTGATACGATTTATATAACACTTCAGTGATAGAGAGCTGTGAGATTCTTTTATTAATTAATTACACTGTTTAACACGTAAACTTATTTTTCGTCTCACACGAATACATATTATATTTCTCGAGGACACTTTTTGCGTCTGGTTAAAAACGCTGTCTGCAGGCAACTGACTTCTAGGTTTGTAAATTTTGCTATATTTCAGTTTCTGATTGGCTAATCCTACTCCAATAGAATACCTTCATTTAACTGAAGCTTTTTCTGGTTGTTGATTGGCTATTTTATAAACTGTCACTAAAATTACATTATTGTTACTCCAAGAATCACAAGTACTACTGTTAAACTTTCTTACTCATTATTGACTCAAGGTTACCTCATTGTTATCTCATTGTTAGCAATTTTAAACTTATTATTCTCACAGCTCCTACATTATTAAATTACGCAATACATTTACATAACATTATTACATTATACAATAATATAAGCATATGCAATGACTGTTATATACATTTTACAAATTATTACATACACATATTGCTTCAAGGTGGGCTGTTATTGAATTTACATATTATATAATTTGACTGAAATTATTTAAGTGTTAAAAATACTGCCTCAAATCACGTCTGGTTTAATTCATCAATAAGAAGAGAATTACACATCATCCAGTAACGCTACATAATGTCCCAATTTCTACATATGAGTTCAGTGAAATATCTTGCTCTCACCCTGGACAGGAAACTCACATGGTCAAAACACATTACATCAACAATTAGGAAAATCCGCAACCGCATTCATCAGCTGAAGCTTCTAATACCAGGATCATCACCACTCTCTCTTCATAATAAACATATACTTTATCTTTCACTAATAAAACCAATCTGGCAATATATGGAACTCTGCTTCATCCTCACAAGTGAAAATAATCCAGGTTCAACAAAACAGAATTCTTAGACACATAACTGATGCTCCATGGTACATGCGAAGCACCTCTCTGCACAGCGACTTAGGCATTTCTGAAGTGACTTCTGTCCTTAGCTCTACCGACGCTTACTCCAACATAAGAATCCTCTACTGCAGAGAATACCTCATAACAAGCCACCTGACCGGCATCTAAGAAGGCTGAAGAGAAGAAGGTAAACAGACCCATGCATAGACACCTAGGCATGACCGCTGCACTCTCGGGCTTATCCATGGATAATATCATAAATACAATATCATGTAAACTACTATCAACTCTATTAGCAAAACTATAACATTAGTCTGCATTTTCCTACCTTTTGTCAGATGATTTCTTAAAAGTAGGTGTACTTGAATCAAGTTGTTATGCTGATTCCAGAAATAACTTCGGCTTTTTTTCTATCACGTCAGGATTTTACACAAAATAAGAAGTAATGCTTTGACAATTTTACTAATTAGCGCAGAAAAGTATTCAAATACCATTTTACACAAGGTAAGTTTTTATTCAAGAAACATTTTAAGAATACTCTCAAGAACTCCCCTAATTTATTACATGACTACATTTTAACAAAACAAGAAGCCAAAGTGTTTCATTTAATTTTTTTTCAAACTTTCTCTTCTTTGACTTCCTTGCAGATCCTTGAAGATGACTGTCCCTCCTCAACATCCAACAGTAGTCGGCCATCATAGTTTCATTCCATCTCCCCTGGTACCTCCTCTCCATTTCCTTAATATCTTGGTGAAAACGTTCACCCTGCTCTTCACTATAATGTCCCAGATTTTCTGGAAAGTAGTCGATATGTGAATGCAGAAAATGCACCTTTACACTCATGTTACAACCCATCTTCTTGAAATTTTCCAACATTGTTTCGACAATGGCCTTGTAATTAGGATCTTTGTTATTGCCTAAGAAGTTTTCAGTAACTGCTCGGAAGGCGGTCCATGCTTCTATTTCTCTCTCATTCATTGTCTTCTCAAAATCTTCATCCTTCATCAATTTCTTTATTTGAGGACCAGCAAAAATTCCAGCCTTTAATTTGTCTTGTGTAATGAAGGAAAATTTCTTGGAAAGGTACTTGAAGCAGGGTCCATCCTGTGGTAGAGCTCTAATAAATTGCTTCATCAAGCCCAATTTTATGTGTAGTGGCGGAAGCAATATCTTGATATCTCTATATATTTAAGTGAAATTGTGAAAAAACTATATGTGATAGAAAAAAAGTAAAAGCAGTTCTGAAATTAGCATACAAAAGCGAGTCAGAATCACTTATTAGTTTTCAGTCATCCGATATCATGCAGAATAGCGTAATGTATTTTATACAGCAAAGTTTCCATTAAATAAAATGAAACCTACCGCGCGCGGGATGTTTTGACAAATGAGGGTCACATCCAAAGTGACAAACTCTGGTGCTTCATTTGTCACCGGTTTCACAACAAAAACAGCTCCAAAAAGTCGCTAGAATTTAAGCATGGTTTATAATTCCGTCCAATTTTCAAGTAACTTGTTTATGTTTTAAGATTTTGCCGCCCTGAGCGATGACACGGCTTGACCTCACCCCATGAGCCGGCCCAGGGATGGAGTGAAGGGTTGCTCGTCTTGGCTTCACTTAGTGGTCAGTGATAACCTGATCGGCAAACGGTAAACGCGTGAGACAGTGTTTTTACGGTGATGGAGTAGTGAACAGATGTGAAATTAATAATTAAGTAGTTCATAGGTTTACTAGTGTACACATCAAAGACATTAGTATGGCAGTCGTTGTGTAATCATCATTGTGTGATTGAAAATCTTTTATAAACACCACTTAATGCAATGACATACAGCGATAAACTTCAGCACAGAGAATGGACCCTCAAAGCTTTTTCTTAACCTGCAGACAAAATAAAGACATGCATTAGGCGCTTTAATATGAATTTGTATCAGGCAATTCCTTAGTTTTGCGCGTATGAATAACTTAACAAAATGTTCTGTTGGCCATGTCTACTATTTTTCAAAGAAAGACACATTTTTAATAGCACTGGGTATAATTATCTATACAACATTTATAAGCGGACAAACAACATGGGAATGCTACTAATCATACTGTTTGTTTTAAAGCACGTAAGTTGTTTGACAAGAATAATGCAAGAATTTGTTTCGCTCTCAGCAGTCAATATAAAACTGCGATTGAAAAGCACAATGAATTAGTAAGGCAGAATAGAAAATTGTTTAGACATTTAATCACTGCAGTGAGTCACCAAGTTCGTTTAGAGATTCTTCTCCTGATATACAAAATGAGTTAACACAAGCTGTTTCCGAATTAATGATCCTTGAAATAAAAGAAGGAAATTTACTATGCTAATTTTGTGACTTTAATCCTTGACGAAACTTCAGATATCACTATGAAATGTCCAGTGGCTTCAATTATTATTAGGTACCTCACAGGTGATGGTGAGGTTGAAGAATGAGTTTTACGTTCCACAGGTGTGAGTGGTTACTCGTCCCTCTTTAATCACGCTGTTGGACTGTTAAGCAAGTATGAAGTGGTTCTAAACTTGCGGCACGGACCTATGACGATGCTGCTATAATGACTGGGTAATATGATTTGCAAGTAAAATTCGGGAGAATTATTTGTCCACTGTTATGCACATAAATTAAATTTAGTACTTTCTTAGTCTATCAATTTTATTAAGGCAGTAAGGATGTTATTTACCACTCTTCCTAGCTTTGGGACATTTTTTCCAAAATCTACTAAGAGAACACAGGCTTTGGACATACACCTTCAGAAAAGATTTCCATCCGTGGCACCAGCTCGTTGGTAATATCACAGCTGTCTAGTTGACACTGTCCACAAATATAAAAAATGGAATTGAACGCCTTGTTGTTTCTATTACTGAAAATCCAAACGAATGGCACATAGAAACACTTTATCCTGCTTGTCGTTTTCTTTCGCTTTTAAGCGATTTAGATTTCTTATTGGACATTTTTTTTCTTTATTTTTTCTCATTCTGATGCTCTCTTTAAAATCCTTCAACTAAAAGATTTAACGTAGAATTTTGCACTATTTTTTGAGGAATTTAAAGACCACCTCCAAGCTTGAGAAACAATTTTGATCAGCTTCTGGGCAAAAATAGAAAACTTATTCTGATTACCCATCATGTGCCAAAAGAATTCGTATTGACTCAATGAAATGGTATGACAGAAAATGTTCCTATAGACGGCTGTATAATAAGATCATTGATACAGTACGCCGTAACGTTTCCGAACGATTATCGGAGGACCCAAAAATTTCTTTTTTACTCTCCTTGACTCAAAGTATTTTCATTTTCACAAAATAGCATTCCCAGAAAGAGCGTTTTCATGTCTAAAAGAAAATTGCGGAACCTTCTTTGATTTTGTGGCTATGAAAAGTGAACTTAGGATAATCTATTCAGACCCAACTATGTTGACAAACAGGGTGTTTGACTTATATCACTGCATGCAAAAGCTAGGGCTGACAACTGTTTTCCCACAAGCATCAAAACTTTGTGAGTTAATATTAACCATACCAGCAACTAGTGTGGCAAATGAACGGCCATTTGCCACACTAGTCAGACTAGTTGCACTGATGAATATTGAGAAATCCCTGCTAGCCAAACTACAGTCCACACCGAGCTTTCCCGATTATGTTATCGACCTATTTGCAAAGAAAAATCGAAGAATGTAGGTGCATTACAAAGAATGAGATAAGACTTTTAATATAGCAAGCTTTTACTTACTGAAACATTATTGATGTTTATTATACATGTAAAAATGTTTCGTCATCTTTATTTAACTTTGGAAACGTTTATTACTTGCTGCCCTCAAATCGGAAGTCACACTACGCCATCGAGTTATATAAAATTCAGGAAAACAAAAATGCCTTCACGCATTTTACAGAAAACATAAACTTGCCTTTTGTTTTTGACATCAACACCTCAAAATCTTGATTTTTAATGAAAATATTAAGGAAATAAAATGTAAGACTTTTCCAACTAAGCGCTTATTTATTTTGATAATAACTCCCCAAAACGTTTCAAGTATGTCTAAATTACATTTTAATTTGAATAAATTAAGAATAAGAGGAACATTTCTTAAATGTTTTATATAAATTATCTTACATGAACCGTCAAAGATAATTTTTTTACAAACGCAATAGCTTAAAAAAATATAATGTTGCTGATTGATATATAATTATCCAAAGTGTTGAGGAATATGGAATTATAATTAACGTCGAAGATCATAAATCAACAAAATATTAGCAGCTTGGTTGATTCCTGCTTACACATACAAAATTGCTGTGTCATTGCCACAGAGTAAATTATTCTCGCCAAACAGAAATGTCTTTAACTGTAAGTTCCATATTATGACGTCAGCGATGCACCAAAAGAATATTGCTTTATTATGAAATGTTGAACGGACATGTTTGGGTATTAAAAGCTAATAACATAAAGATCCGTTCTCTTTTATGAATCTCTCTTTTTGGAAAATTCTTTGTTAACCATCTATTCTTGGACATCTGCTCCTTTTGGTCATCTTGTGTTTCGGCGTCGGAAGATGAGGACCAAATTAGAAACACGCCTGTTCTCAACTTTTCCCTAGCTTCAGTTATAGTAATAATAATGGCATTATAAATCAAATAGTCGTTTTAAATAATTTGAGCTAAAATCTCCAAAATGTCTCACCTCAGTTCATTAGGATAAGGGTGACGCTGGACAACATGTACAGTGATAGGAAAAGTTCAGACAAAGCCGCTATAAACCATGAAAACAAGTGACCCTTTTAATCACAAAGAACCTCAGTAATGGACTCTTAGAATGTTCAAAAGTGAAAGCAAACTCCAGCAATGAAACGGCGCGTAATGGAAGATTCTCAAAGAAAAAGAATAAAATCGCATCAGCCAACATTACATTGATTTGCCGAAACAAAGGAAGCTCGAGAAAGTGGAAGAGGGATAGAGAGGGAGCTATAATTATTATAATAATGCTATATCAAACGAGAGAAAACCCTCACGGAAGCAAGAAACTTGAGATTTACAAAGTGCTTGAATATACATGCATTATTTTATTTCGCACTATGACCAACTGGGATAACTCTCACTACTCTCGTCTCCTTAGCGAGTGTTATCGCAGTTGGCCATGGTAGATACGAATTTGTTTCCAAACTAAAAACCATATGGAAGATGGAAAAGCGCGCTTAAATAGCTATCTTGTGACCTACATTTTGACCAACTTACTCAAGGAACATAAGATTATTTTTATGTTATTATGAATACTTCATAATAATATAAAAATAATGTGATGTGTTACACTCACATGCGTTCTTTACTCTTATAGAAACCATTTTTACAAACGCTTATTCTCCATATGCGTCATGTTGATCGAGATGTTAATCTTATTGCTAATTTTCTTCTAGATGCAAGGGGAATTGCTAGACTTTAAGCTGTAGTCAAATATTTTAAGATCTGGTTGCTATGTGGAGTACTCCATTCTCTTTGCATTACCAGGACAAAAAAAAACAATGAATAACGAATTCCCATTTGAGAAAAAGTATAAGTATTGGAAAATTTAAGGGAATAACACGCAATATCTCGAAAATGGTTCCCTCAACAACAAAAAAGTATGTCATAAATTGTGTATTTTAACGCGATCTACATTTTTTGTGTAGTAAAATTTTGTCTCTCTCTTATGGTTTACCAGTTATGTAAAAGTCGTTCACAATGAAGAATAATTTTGGAGACATTCCCAGAAAATTCGACATATATATTTTATTTGTCATAAAGTATCTTAAATATATGATATTTTAATCAAAATCGTTAGAGCCATTTTTGAGAAAATTAAAATGTTCGAAAAATGTTCAATGTAAAGGGTAATCTGGGGTGGGGGAATTTACTTTTTTTGGATTCAGGAGGCCTCAAAACATATATTTCCGGGAAATCTCGGTATCGAATTTTTGGGTGGAATGCAATACTTTCCCTACTTACTATACGTAGTAGAGAAATTAATACAAATTAAAAGCAATTTTCGTTGTAATAAGCTGCGCTTGGGTATTTTAATCACTGCTTAAGGCAGAAATTTGGCACAATTATTTTCTTTAGTGTATTTAACGTTATAACAAGCCTTCTAAACACAATTCAGAAAATACAACAGCACAATGATTATAAAGTGTAGGACATCATGTCTGTCTGCATCTTCAACATATATCCTGACCTACACTAATGTTATAAATACAAACTGTGTGTGTGTGTGCGTGTGCGTGTGCGTGTGCATGTGCGTGTGGTAATTTCATAAAACCACTCAACCGATTTCAATTATTCTTCCATCATTGAAAATCCCTGTTCCTTCTGACGGACATGGGTTATAAAACCCCTCTAATTTCAATCAATAAGTTAACAAAAGACTAAAAAGGATTTACAAAGCCTTTGTTGAGAATCCCATGCAGTATAAAATAGTTTCTGTACTCCAAAGAAAATGGGTGAAGAAATAAAAGCCGGTGTTGCTGTACTCAGCAGAGAATGCATGTAAAAACAAAGTCAGTTAAATTTTATTTCAAGCAATATACATAGATGGGAAATTAAAAACAACTCAAAGCTCTGGATGACACACACACACACACACACACACACACACACACACACACACACACACACACATGTGAGAGATAGAGAGCACATCTTAATTTAAAATAAAATATATAAATATGATGCAAGTTGTTATACTGGAAGCATCTTTCTCTGAAATACAATTATATTGTAATACACATATTATTAAAATGGGTATTTTGGCAGATTCATCTAAAGTAAATCAAAGTGAAAAATAATACTAAAAGGTGTTTAAATAAGGCCATTTGTTTCCCAATGTACCTGCATATTTCCATCCTTTCTCCAAGGAAGAATAGGTACTGAAAAACAACACATTGTTAATGTATAATTACTCCTTTCTATTAAAGCCATTGACAGCTCTCACTCTCTCTCAAGATCTGCAAGTGAAGTGCTGTTGATACTGTTTGGTACTACAATAATCTATACTATTATAATAACAGGATTGTTAAACTTGCATCAAATATCTTGTTCAATAGGCACTTTGTAATTTCTTCTCTTTAATGTGAAGCTGTTAAATTTACAAGGAATCCTCCTCTGTGAAGATCTTTGTTGGCAGTAATCTGTAATCTGTAAAGGGAGGTCCGAAGCTACAGGGTAACTTTGTAAGGTTAACCGATGATACAAAAGTTCAATGTATTTATTACTTGGTATTCAGGTACAGCTTTAAGTATTTCATAACTTAGATTTGATTTCAACACTGCATTGCAACAAGCGAATATACCAAACAGAAAGCAAACAAAGAAACAAAACAACAATTCCTCTCTATTTTAATAACCTGCCATGCAGGGAGATTTAATGTCATGTCACATATTGCATATTGGTATCTGAGTACAAGGGAGAAATGCATTTGAGTATATCTTGCTGCATAATATTAAGTTTCAAACAAGTGATAGTGTGCCATCATCTTGGGAACTAAAAACTTCCCAAAGATGGCAATGGGTAGACGAGGTTTGACAGCTGTGGTGGAAGCAACTGTCTAGGGATGGTAATCGAATAAATGCCCTTCAAGATAGCAGCGCCATCACCGATCTAACCCTGCATGGTGCTCGCAACACAACTGGGAGACATGATGTATTGCATATCTTCAAGAAAATAGCCAGCAGGATAAAATGTATTGACCACGCCTGTTTCTATGATGACAAGACCAATTCTAGAAGTCAGAACAGGCCCAATAGCCTAATCCTTGTTGAAGAAGAAGATAATACAAGCAATACTGTCAATGCTTCAATTATTTTAATTTCATTTTTGCTGTTTACTTAATTTAAACAGCAAGTTATTGCTAAAGGTAAGGTAGCCATGGGAGCAATTAGAATATGTTTAAATAAAATTCCAAAATATGTCAGTAAAGTGGTTATGGAAATTCTATGAAGTGATAGTGGAAACAAGAATGTTATATGGAGTATAAGCGTGGGGAACTTCAAAGGGATGATTGAAAATAGATTTAATTCACAGAATGTTTTATACCTTCAAAGGGATGTTTGAAAATAGATTTAATTCACAGAATGTTTTAAACCTTCAAAGGAATGGTTGAAAATAGATTTAATTCACAGAATGTTTTGTACCTTCAAAGGGATGTTTGAAAATAGATTTAATTCACAGAATGTTTTGTACCTTAAAAGGGATGATTGAAAATAGATTTGTCACAAAATGTTTTGCACCTTCAAGGGATGGTTGAAAATAGGTTTAATTCACAGAATATGTTGTATCTTCAAAGGGGTGTTTGAAGATAGACTTAATTCACAGAATGTTTTGTAAAGAGGTATTAGGATTGCCTAAAGCTTCACTGAAGGGAATGACATTAGCTGGATGAGGAAGGGTTTGGTGACTGAGAGAATTTTAAAATATTGGCACAGGATTTTGACCTTAGGGCACCATAATGATTTAAAAGAGTGTATGAAATTCCAAGTAGAAGTAATAAGAGGTAACAGCTGGATGGGTGAAGTAGGGGAATTCTACAAGAAATTGGAATGAGTGAACCATGGAAATTGGAGATCAAAGTAGAGTAGGGTTTTGGAAGGAAGTTAAAGCAAAGAATTGAGGATATAGATAGGCAACAGATTTATGCTAATTTTAAACAAAAGGGTTTCTTTTAAAATGATATAGAATAACTAAAAAGGATTAGGGAAGGGAGAAATATGTGAATTTCTGTGATAAATTTGGGAGGAAAAGATTTGCATGGATGTGATCAGGAGCACAGTTTTTAAAGGCATTGAGAGAAGAAAATGGGTAATAGTGAGTTATATGTGGGGAGCTTCAAGAAATATTCAATTTTCTATTATCATATGATAGAGTGAAGAGATAGAGGAAGAGTATGTGGGAAATAAAATGGGACAAATTACAGAAAGAAAGTATAGCACTTAAAATGCTAAAGGATGTGGGAGAAAACACAGTAAAATGAGAAAAATATTTGGGAAAAGTTAAGGAGAAATTAATTAGAGTACTTAAGGAAGATGAAAGAATTGAGATATGAACTGATAAAATAGGTAAATAGTGGAATTTGAAGAGTGGGGGGAGTTCATTATAGATTCATTAGATTATAAAATTAGGTTTAACATTTTAATTGTTGTAATAATTTTAGAAGTTTTTCTGTTCTTTTGTTGTATTAAGAGTGAGAATAAATATCCAATGCAATATAATTTACAATACTTTTGTACTCAGGCTAGTTTGCAATGACAATGCTATATTTCAAAAATCTTTTACTTGAATGAGCAGTTTGATGCTGATCTCTCAACAGGCTCTATTATTTTTTCTAGATATTATTATTTGTTGTCAAACTATAAGCCCTAATATTATAAAGAAAAGCTTTTTGAATAATTTCTCTGCTGTGCATGTGCCATGCTAGTCCCATTAGGATAGGGAATGTTTAAGTAATAAAACTGCAAATGTTTATAAAATAGTGTAACAGAAAACTGACAGAGGTAAGAATAACTGTATGAGAGTTAGAAATGAAACAACTGACACCACAGTAACTAACATTTGTCATACTTGCAAACTTAAAATATCCATTTTTACTTTCTCTACTGCTTAACTATAGTAAGTAGAGGAAGTATTACATTCCACCCAAAACTTCAAATACCAAGATTTTACTGGAAAAACATGCTTTAAGGCTCCCTGAATGCAAAAGAAAAAGGTCCCTTTGTGTACATGTGTATGTGCATGTGCGTGAGAGAGAGAGACTCACAAACAAAAAGTCGTTTAAATACCATGCTTGGTATTTACGTTCAGTCTTCCAAGAATGTGACACAAAGATTTTCATGAAAATCCTTCCACCTCAAACCACCCTATATATGGAAATTTTTTGTTCTCAAAAACGTCTAACAATTTTGATTAAAATGTTATATGTTTGAAACATTTGTATAACAAATTCAACTGATATCTTGAAATTTTTGTGAATAACCGGTAAAGTCCACTTCATTCTGAATGATTTTTGTACACTTAGCAGGCCATAAGAGGTAGGCAAATCCTTACTACACAAAAAAATGTAGATCTCATTAAAGCACACAATTTATGTCAAAGTTTTTGTGGTGCTAACCATTTTGCAGATATTCCTTGTTATTGGTTTGAATTGTCAAATACTTTGCAACTGCAAAATCACTATTCATGTCTGTCATGGTCATGAAAAGAGAACAAAATTTTTTCAAAGGCATCACATAGCAACCTATCTTCTTTTTAAAATATCTAATATTGCATTAGCCTACTATGCCCCTATTTCCCTTGTACTTGCAAGGAAATATAAAACATGTCTGCAAATGTTTATCTTGATTAACATAAGTAAATAGAAGAATAAGCTTTTTTAAGAATAGTTTGTAGAAGAATGGATAGAGAAAGTCATGGGAATGTAACATACCAGAAATTGTTTTCAAGTGGTAAGCCACTATTAATTTTTCTTGTGGGCATGCAAGGTACATGGAATTTCAAAGCCATCATGTAGTGATCCACATTTTAAAAATCTAACTACCCTAAACCTTCTGTATCCTTCTTACACCTACAATGAAATATGTAACTAGGTATTCAAATCTAATCTAATCTATAAGTGGATGGAACAAGATTTTGTAAGTTTTCAATTTTGCAAAATTTAATAACATTTTTTTTTAAATTTTCAATAGTTTGCAGAAGAATGAGTAGAGAAAGTCATATGAATGCAATGCATTTTTAGATAGATATATATATACCCAAGGGATAAAAACACAAAATAAATCTGCAAAATATAAACAAATCAAATGAATGAAATTCATTAATGCAAAAAGCATTATCGCTTTATCAGCGCACATTATCAGCTAACAAATCCAAACATTAGTTTGAATATTCTCCTTCCATTGTTCTATTGATTGCAACATTATACACGACTGTCTATATGTTACAGTACCACCATGGGCTAGGAAGGTAGATGGTTGTATGCTCACATCCCTGCCTTCTTTGAGTGTCACATATTTGCCAGAAAAAGCTGCTGTGGAGTTGTCCTCGGACTGCGGACTCGATGGAACAAGGCGCATAACCTGCAAGGGACAAGCAGTAAGTGAATCGACTCTTCCTGTTATCCTCCCCACTTGTTTAAGCTGGTACACACTCATATCATTGAATCTCTCTTATATCACATTTCTGGTTATGTTAGCCAAGAAGTATTTGACGTTCGTCCATCTATACAGGTTTACATTTAATACAGTTTACAAATATATGAAACTTAGATTGCTAATAAATATACCAAACCTCAAATGTGAAGAATTCATTTTAACGGAAGCACATGTATTTGACAGTTGTCAAAATAGTTAGCAGCATTCATTAAAAGGCATACAAGCTAGTGATTAATTGGTACGAAAACTCTTACTACAGTGCAGAGTAACAACTGTTGTCTATATCAAAACTTTGCTTCCCCTAGCTGTACTTCACATGTTGTAATTGTAAATATAAACCATATAAATGTAATTTTCCAGTAATCTTTAAAGTCTTCATTAAAATTATATGATAGAGGAGTGAGAATGTAAGAAATACTGCTGCAGTAAATATAAGTCACCGTTAGAAAAATGAAACGTTTTGGCATTCCATTCTACTTTCAAGAAAGCTAAGATAAAGACTCCAAAAAAGGGGTTTATCTGCACTTAAATAAGGATCCAGATGAACTACTTATGTACAGACCTCGGGCTTCATTGCTCGCTTTCTCAAGTTACCTGCATTTGGAATGCTAGGTGTATGCCAAGGTGTTGGTTTGAAGGACAGGGAGATACTGCCTCATTCACTTCATTGTATAGGTACAGTGCAGTGAAGGGCAAAGTTGCAACTTGATTTGCATGACAGTCAGCATTTTTACAATATAATTTCAGTGTCCCACATTCTGATACAAAACATTAATATATTAATAGAAAGCAAACAATAAAACAGTTTCCTTTTCTGACACACTTATTCATGTGTCCACAATTGTATTACAGTAAAGAATAATATATTTTTGTAAAGTGTGGGAAGAAAAATTTCTCCACTTATCACTTAGAAATCTTTTGTATTCAGAAAACATTATAGCTTAATGTTACAAATGTTAAACTTCTTACAACTCTGTACTCTCTAAAAGCAAATTACAAGTTGCTGTACACGTTGACAATGAGTGCCAGTCCCACTGCCATACTAGACTGGAGCAATGGACATGATGTCATGTGCGGGATGTAGATAACATGTGTCGAGTCTCGAGGCAATGAAGTCGAGGTCTACTCATGAAATATTACTTAGCTATTCGCTGATCAGAATTGAAAATCCAAATAAATACAGTATCACTCTATACAGTTCTAGAAGCACAATAAAATATCACTAAAAATGAATCTTTTTTTTTTTTTGAGGGAGGAGGGATATGCTCTTCACTATGCTCCATAGAGATAGAGCCTCACAGACACCCACATGGTCTACCAATATCTTAAAACACCTTGGAAAGAGTTAATGTAATGAAAGATGTGGTGAGAGCAAGCCACAACTGAGTTTTGTATTATTAAGTCAACTTGGAATTGATTTTCATTGAAAAACATCTTCTTTTTTTTATTCTTTGGAATTTCCTCTTTTAAATGGTATATAACACATAATTGTAAAAACACTTTAAACATCAAATTTTGAACAGAGGAAGACTTGCATCAGTCAATGCATTGTTGTGTATAAGTTTATTTTTCAAAGCTCCCATTAAACCTAACTTGATGAAATTTTCAGGACTTGTTTATATGAATGTTGTGTACATACTGAAACAACAGTTTTATCATCAGTGAAGTTTTGAAAGGTTTATAAATGACAAAGCATTACAAAATGTTGAAAAATATTATTTCTCAGTAAATAACAACCCTTAATAAAAAAATGTTGCTTCAGCATGAACACAAGGAATGTATAAATATACTGTAAAACCATTCGCTATGTAGCTTCAGCAGTTTCAGAGCAAAAGAAAAATTTTAAACACATAATTTAACATTGAGGAGATAAAGCAATTCTAGGTTTTCTTAAGAGTATTTACCATCATTGATGTTCTCTTTCATAAATGACTTCTAAGAAAATAACGTCTGTTATCATCAGTCTACCATAACATAGAATTGGTAAAAAAGTGAAGTAAGAGCATAATATTGCTGGAAAATAGTTCATCATTTGTAAGCTTTTTCTGGTACATGATTAATAACCAATTAGATAAATTCTTTCAATTATCCCAGCAGTACCAAGGAACACATTTAAAAGTACTGGATAAGCTCACCAAGAATAAATGTAAATCATAACATAAAATAATTCTGTAACAGGAAGTTAAAACAAGAATTTCAAAACTGAACTTTAAATGTAATATAGTAGCAGCAAAATGCTTAAATTATATCCTCATTCTCTTGTATCCTATGCAGCTTTTTAATTCCTACAGATCCAGATGCTTCTCTTTACACAAAATAAGTCTAACTGTTCTAGTATATCACAAAATGTTCTGTTCAAATTATTATTATTACAAATATGTCATTATAACAAACTTATTATAAATCTTGCATTAAATAGGCACCTAAAAAAATTGTGCCTCATATAACAATGTATTTCAAAATTAATAATTATTTAGCTTCCAAAGCTAAACTCCAGTTTTATGGTAAACTCCACTCCTTGCTACTGTGGTGAATTTCAAGAATTGATCACTAGTATAGCCTCAAAGCACTTAACAACTGGAAAAAGTCAAGGCCCCTCCTTAAAAAAAAGGCACAACTAATTGCATTCCTGCCACTTGTACATAATATGCCAAGTTAAGCAAGAAGGGAAGATGCATGCAACTAGTAAGACTGGTAACAGCACTAAAGGACAACTTAAGATAATCAAAATGCCAGTTAATCACATATTACAGTAGCACAAGTTTCAAAACTGAGAACCCCTTACCTGTTCACATAATCACCACACTTAATTTGTCAGTGTGAGTCAGAATCAGAAAAGCATATTCCATTGTGGTGCTCCAAAATACCAAAATGCAGTGCTGAAGATCTTCCAGTTTTTTTCACTGCAAGTGATCACATTGCATTCATTCCCTTAGAAATCAGAGCACAATCATTGCAGTAGCATAGCCAGAAAAATATTAAGGGAGAGGTTATGCAAGGGGTGCATTTTTTAAACAATTTGTATCAATTCAAATGATAAATATGAATTCATGCTGAGTTGAAATATTTAAATAAATCATTATATGCACAGATTAAGGTGCAACAACTGGAATTACAATTAGGATAGGATGTTTTGCATATTCCAAGCGGCAAACGTGTTGTGTCATGAGAATTAATGACCACTGTGTAATATTTTGTATGACTAATGCAGGCCTTTTTATTTTGCTACAAAACAGGGTTTCTAAACTGGAAAATATTGTACTAATTTAGAAACCACTCAAATTTAGCACCAGAACAAAAACATGCCCTCAATATTTAAAATAGTTGTACCCACACCATCTAAAGTACAGTTTCTATTGCTGTCAGCTTTGGCGATATTGTCTAATACATGTGGCATAAATATAGCATTACCTGTAATGCCATTAGGAAGTATCTCGTTCCCACTAACTTAGAAAGATGCTATATTTTAAAGAAGCTATTTTTGCTATTAATCTTTATATTTTTTGGCAAGGGGGGATTCCAACCCCCAAAGCCCCTCCTCTAGCTATGCTTCTGATGTGGTATAATACAATCATCAGTTTTTAATTTTTAGAGAAGTCAAGCATGGGGAACCAGAGCTGAGAATTTTTTGTTGCACCACAATGGTTTATTTGCTTCATTACTTTGGAATCTGTAAATTTTCTGCCAGAATCACAAGAGCAACTATTGAATTAATCTCCATCCATCTCTGGCCGTTTCCTATCTGTAATACCTAAGGAGAAGCTAACAAGAAAGCTATAGGGTGGGTACTCAAAAAGTTAAGTATGTTTGGAATACATTGTAAGATTTTTTACTGTACTTTTATTTAACAAGAAAGAAGACCTTCCTTTTTGTAGCATAAAAAATTAAGGTATATCTTTAATGAAACAGTTTACTGTTGGCTCCAAAAGAAAATGATATTTAGACTGGTATTTTCACTCATCCAGGAATTGCTTTCAGCAAAATGTATATGCCTTTGAATGTGTAAAGTTGGAAATATGTTTATTGTTGGTGTTCCAAACTAAAATTATGTTTATGCTTGTATTTTTATTCTTCATCATGGAAATGCTTTCAGCAAAACGTTTTAAGGCAAAATGAATTTTGAATTCTTGAAGGCAACTTACAATGTAATACTAAATTGCAATGTAAGTTGAATGTACACCTGAGTTGCTTCACTAACAATTAATTACCTGAACATGTTTCGAAGGCGATGTTGTGTACATCATCAAATTTCAGCTGTCAGACTTATTGCTGAGCTCTCTGTGAACTCGCTGGATCCCTGTCAGTCAGTCCAATAAGCTGTATTGTGGTGGGAATTTCAAAATTTATTAGTTTTGTTTTTTTGTTTTAGTATAAAACTCTTTCCCCATATGTCAGATTTTTATACTAAAACAAAACTAATCAATTTTGAAGTTCCATTGAAGCCATGCAACTATAAAAGTTCATCAACTTACCAACAGAGGATCCAGTGAGTTCACAGAGCATATCAGCAACAAGAGTGACAGTTAAAATCTGCTGATCATGAGGGAACTTCACCTACAAAACATGTTCAGGTAATTAATTCTTAGTAATACAACTCAAGTGTACTCATGTTGCAATTTAGTATTCTAATTTGTGCCTCACTGTGTACCACTTCCAGTTTTTGGTTTCTTGATCAACTTACAGTAGCCCATGCATGCAATCCATAACAAAATGCTAGCCTATCTGGAGGGTCAAACTGCTTTAGTCATATGTGACAAGTCCTTACTCCTAGTTTGCCCAAAATACTGGAAACATTTTACTGTAAATCATTTTTCATGTGTGTCTTCTTCTCCCAGTAAGAAATGGAAAGTCTCCTTTTGCTATGAAAAAAAAAAAGTTCTCTAGTCAGTTTTGAAGGTATACAACTTTTCTTGTTTTAAAAAAGACAATGGTTTATTTTCTGATACTTAATACATTATATAGTCTTAAAGATGAACTACAAACATTTGAGTGCTCAC
This sequence comes from Deroplatys truncata, assembly GCA_030765065.1. Taxonomy (NCBI): domain Eukaryota; kingdom Metazoa; phylum Arthropoda; class Insecta; order Mantodea; family Mantidae; genus Deroplatys; species Deroplatys truncata. The sequence goes on along the minus strand of CM060977.1, from coordinate 150,878,385 downwards.
TTGGATTCTTTCTTAGTAAGGGGATCTTGTTTTAGGCTTTAAAAGAAGAGCAACATCAGCTGCATGCATTTTATCTATTCATGTATACTTACAGGTTTTGAGTAGGCAGTTAATTACTTCACATTCTATTTGATAATGCTATACTAGTTCCACAAGAATGGGAATATAAGCTGTAGTCTAAATGCAGTATAGAACAGCAGATACTAAACATGTGAATACATTTAACACTTAACAAACAGCAACGACAACTAGTATTTTTATATCATGGTAGTATTTTTATTGTACTAAGAGTTTTACAATTTGATTGTCTACTGTACTTTGACCCTGGCCACTCATTCAGTAGATAATCACTACAGTTTATTTACATTTTACAATTTCCCGTCAATGCATTCTGTAGACAATCACTACAGATTATTTACATTTTACAATTTCTTGTCAACAAATTATCTTGTTTTTTTTCAGTTTTTCATGTCCCATTTCCACTTGTTTTTCACTTATCACTTATTGATTACTTAACCATCACACTTTCGCCATTAAGTATGCACCATTTGTTGCTTCAGTTATTACTCCAAATAATCTCTCTTCAGTAATTTTATGCTTTGATGATAATTGTTCTTTCACAATAGCTGATCAGACTTGAATCAGACTTGGAAAACCAAATTCCAAAGCTGAAACTTGAACCACAGACTTCAGTTTCTTGTTTCTGCAGCTACCAAGACAATTTGTCTGCACATACATTAAACTTTCTCATTGATTTAGGTTTTCCAGTAAATCTTTCAGTACAATCTCAAATATTCTAGATACCAACTGCAAAGTGACTTGAATTGTTGCAAGAACTTTCAGGTTCCAAGCTTTATAGTTAAGTATTGTTAGTGTTAATTTGCATTTGGAAATTGTTTTTTCACACTATCCATGTAGTAGGGTTTTGGGCAAAACAGACAAAATAGGGAGCAAGTTCAAAATTTAAACATTCATTATTTCTTTCCATAAGTTATACACACCATTTCAAATTTCCAAATGCTCCACTGTCACCATCATCTTCAACAGCTCAATTCAGAAAATCAAAAATGGATAATCATGAAGCCTTTTATGATTTAGCAAGGAGCCGTAATATCAAGTCAGCACTAGTATCACTGCAAATATGTTTTTATTAGTTTATTATAGCAGGTATATATGTATTTATGTGTATATATTTATTTATTCGCATAATTGTAATATGCTTATTTCCAGGGAAAAATAAAGTACTATAATATGATACTAGACCCAAGCTAAGCTAAGCTAAGCTAAACTAAGCTAGGCTGCATTTTAAAATCTTGAGAAGTCATTCAACTCTTGCATATCCAGATATTTCTTTCAAATTTTCTTTTCTACTATAATATGTCCTACACAGATAATTTTTTAGATATATTATGTTTTCAGGATCGAACAGAGATGATGAAGCAGTTGTCATGTGAACAAAGAGAAGATGAAGAAGTCAGCAGCACAACAATGGGAACAACTGGTAGCAGTTTTGGCACTGAATCACAACAGCCTCCAACAAGACATCGCCGGGATGCTGATGATGCTGCTCCAACTATTCTACAAAGCACTCCAAACATGGCAGTTGATGCCAAAATTCCAGATATTAGAAAATCTACTCCGCTGACTATCACAACATCAGCAGAATCCATTATTGAGCCACTTGTATTTACTTCAAAGGACCAACAACAATTTTATCAGTCTTCAACTGCAGCTACTTTATCTCCCAGTTCAATAACTAACAAAGATCCCACATCTACAATGATCCCCACTTATGTTACAGCCAGCTTAGATTTTCATACTAGAACAAGCAACTTTGTGCCTCTTATTGTAGAGGAACCTATAACAGTAATGCCTGAGGAGATCCCAGAAGATGCCGCAGATATAGTTCTTGCAGTCAGAAAGCAGTTGCAAGAGCAGCAGAACAAGCAGGACGATGTAATTAGTGAAAAACCAATTGAAGCAAGAGATGATATAGCAATATTTGATAAAGCATTTGAGCAAGAAGAAAACAATGGCGAGAATTACAGTACAAGTTTGTTTACTTCTGCATCTATTGCACTTTCTCCCACATCCACTTTTACCTCTTCAGCATTATTCATGCCAAAAAGTGAACAAGAAGATAAATCTCTTTCCTCCACAAATGTTCCTTCATCAGCATTACCTAATAACAAGATTATATTTATGAGCATGAATGAACCATCATATACTCACATTAACAAATCTGTGAATGTACAAAATGACTTGATAAACATCACTGATAAGAGTATCAGTCAAAATATCACAGAGGACGTTACTTTTGAACAAGAGAATCAAATGAGTATTAGTTATGACATTAACAATGACAGTCTACCTATTAATAAGTCCACTATTCCTCCATCTGTTAAGGAAAATGATAAAGATGTAGAACTAAAATCAAGCAAAGAAGACTCATTCCAGTTTTCCAAAGAGCTGCATGAAGAGGAGGATCGGCAGCGAGACTTAGAAGAAGAGACTCGTCGCCGTCAGTTTTTACCTGCACCATTAAGAGGAGACCCTAAAGGCAGTGAAGAAGACAATAATGGCACCAGTACCAAACCAGCTCCAGCAGAGTGGGTATCTCAAGCTGAAGAGGATGAACTCAGTCAAGCAGGTGAAGAAGGTGCATTGATAGAGGCTGATCCTCCCCAAGCACCTGCACGTCCCAATAGGGGAAGAAGACTTACTCGACCTCAAGGCCATTCCTTTTATCCATATTTCCTCAATCGAGTGCTGGGTTGAGGTGATTTCATTCATTCATAAGTCTTTAATTTGCTATCACTGTCGTAAATACAACAGGTCTCTGCATAGTTGAAAGAAAAACAATCACAGACTGTTTCAGCATAAGTGTAAGTTTACAAGCAAAGACAAGTTTGGTAAGGTAATTTCTTGTCTACTGGTTAGTTGCATTAAAACTATAATATAAAAACTAGGTAATGTATCTATACAAACCAAGTATTCTGTTAGAACTAGGTATGCTATGATTTTCACTAGATTCATTTTGCAGTCCTTTTGCATAACTTAAACATAAGGTTCAAATTCACACAAGGAATTTTTTACATTTAAGGTACATGAGTGTGAATAGATTTAAATTTGCAGTATACTCTTAGATTTCTTTTCCACATAGCATTTTTCCCATAACTTATGTAGTACACTTTAATAATTTCTGCAAGCACACGCACATATTTGGTGCTTAGTTGATTACATCAAATATGTAACTTGTATGTTCGGCACAACTTTTTTCAGGAGAATATTAGAAAGTTCCTGCATACTCTAAGGGGGTTTGTGTATTTGATAGGGATAGCAAAAATACTTAAAAAAAAAAAGAAAGAAAAAAATAACATAACACTTTGCACGCACATCATGCAATCCACCTTATTTCATGCATCATTCACTCAATTGCACCGTCCTTTTTCCCGTCCTATGCCACGTAAAATGGGTTGAATTTGCACAACACTCATGTTCATTTACACTCTTCAGCATAAATGCACAATCAATTCTTGTATTTCACAAATATTTGGCTAAAATGTTGGCCAAAAACCTTTCAAATCCTTCAATAGCAGGATTATTGAACAGTAACAATAATCTTACTACTCCTACAGATCATAAATACAAAGAAATACATAAATATATTTTAAATATAAGAACTTCATACTTCAATTCATGTACTACATCATAACTTGCCTAAGGCTTTCCTATTTTACAAAATTTGCTACTTTTGAAAGCTCATTCACTCCATTTAATAAGTGTTAGGCTTTTAGATGTTGAAAGTCTAATAATGATGTTTGTTACTAATTTTAGTTTAATGTTTATGAACCATGCAATTGTTATTACTGCTACTGTAGATAGAAATATTGGCAGTTTTTTACAAGAACAGCTGTTTACTGAATCTGTTCACTGAGCAACTGCCAGAAGAAATTAACTCCTATAATATTGGGAGCTTGTATATATGTAACTGTTTGTATAAGAAATGGTATTATATCCTATTATTGCTGTAATTTTGTGATGTACATTCAATAGCAGTTAAGGAAATATTGCTGAATGTTGAGGTGCATTAAAGTTTTTAGGAGTAATGCACATTTAGTGACTCACTCTATGCTTTACCCCTGTACATTGAAACTAATTACCAAATACCCAAGAAGATGGAGATACAAATAGGAAACGTACATCATTACATAATAATATTTATACATTATATGCCAATTAAGGTGCAAAAAGCAACTACATTTTATACAAGCAAAAGATACAAAGGTTTATGGAAATGTACAGCAAATTTGACCAACTTCTCAAACTCAAAACTGACCAACTCTCAACACTTTTTCTTTTCCTTTCTCAACAACTGGTATTGTATACATGTAAGTTAATTCTTTTTATTTAATGTTCTGGTGAATTCTATAAAATGAATTGTAAATTTTGAGATAGTCAATAGGAGAAATGTGCTTATTTGTTTAGTTTGTTCTTTGTTATACTGCATACCTATGTGGTTATAAAGCATTGCTTTTCTTAAATTTATGAGTCAATAACTATGTAAATGTTTCCATTTTGTGCATATTTTATATTAATTTTAAATACATGCAACAAATAAAAGAGTGAGTTATATATTCTTTTCAAAGTAATTAAACAGCTTTACAAACTTTATCTTGCTAAGAATACAAGCATTCATTAACAAATAAAAACAGTTAGGTACTTGGTAACATAGATACAAATAATGTAAAATTTATCTGGAAACAGATTTAGTAGTAGCGAATATTCATGGCATGAATTTTAGGCCCCTAAGCTAGTTACCATGCACTTATCCAGTGAAAATAAGTTGTGTTTCTGGGACTGCAGTATACATCAGCAAGTTACTGAGTTTTATTATTGCTGTGGTGGCACCATTTCAGTAAGTACACAGTGAGGTCTACCTACTTGCATACCTTATGCACTGTGCCATTTACCAATGCCAATCATTGTATATTTATTGTGCTAAGAGATTTACAATTTGATTATCTACTGAACTTTGACCCTAGCCACTCATTCTGTAGCGAATCGCTACAGTTTATTTACATTTTACAATTTCCTGTCAACTCATTCTGTAGACAATCACTACAGTTTATTTACATTTTACAATTTCTCCTCAATAAATTATCTTGTTTCAGTTTTTCATGTCCCATTTCCACTTATTTTTCACTTTTCACTTATTGATTACTTTACCATCACACATTCATCATAGTTTTCCATTCAAAGTAAGATATACTACCTCTTACTTTTCTGTATCCACTGTCCAAAGCCATTTATTTTTGACTTTACACAAAAACTGTCCAATACTCCTAGCGTCCTTACACATCATTTCTATTATAAGCGTATTTTTATCCCCTTCAACCACTTCTTTTTAAAAAATTCTCTTCTCCAAATTTCTGTTCCTTGGCACTTAAATACTGTGTTCAATGTCTTCATTACCACCACATATCGAACATTGATTTTGAGGAATAACCCTGTCTTAACCCTCTTAGCCTCCATGCTCCAGTTCTTAACCATGCAATAGATTCTCTTTTCTTTATTTACTATGTCTATATATTTTTCTCTACCCCATGTATTTTTCATTGACCTATAACAATGAGCTCTTTTCAACAATCTCTCTGAACATGATTTGTATATCTATATCTTCCAGTCTTTTCCTTGCCTTTTACAAAAATTGTTCACATTATTTTCTCTCCTTCTCCACATGTCTCCTAACCCATTTTTCTCCAAAATGTTCCATAAATTACTTACCCATCCATCATTCATTAAAATATTCTCTTGGTATTCTATACATTGTCTTAACACATTACTTTTTCCTAGATTTAAAGTTCTGAACCAAAATTTCAAAGCTCTTTCCATTATCTTCCCCTTAGTCGCCACCCTGCCCAGCTCTAATTGCACTGCCTGTCTTACAATTGCCTTCGGTAACCCTAGTATTTCTCTACAAAACATGCTGTGCACCTCATCTATACTTTCCCATCCTCTATTTATCCCCATACTTCTATACCATATATCATTTTAGCCTCCACAACCATCTCATAAACTTTTCCCAGCCATTTAATATTTTTATTAGGTACTCTATATTTGCAGCTTCTAATTGCTGCCATCACCCCTTTACCTTTTGCCAATGCAAACTTCTTTTGTTTCTCCCATTTATTATCTCCATCTATTTTTACTCCTAAATAAATACAGTCACACACCACCCTGTAATCTTTATTTCTCCATTCCACTTTTCATATTTGCTTAATTTCCCCCCCCCCCCTTTGAATACCACAATCTGTGTTTTCTCTTGATTCACTTTTAACCTCCATTCTTTACAATGTACATCAATTGCTTGTAACAATGGTTTTAAACCACTTACTGTAATAGATCCTACCAGTAGGTCATCTACAACAAGAAGTCCTGGGATTTGGATGTTGTTAATTACTGGTGCACAGTTATTATTCCTTCCAATTTCTAGCAAGACATCAACCATGTATAAATTAAATAAAACTGGGCTTAACTTACATCCTTGCCTGAGGCCTTACTTTTGTTGAATTTATCTTGTTACACAGCCTGTCTCCACCCTTACACAGAAGGTGTTCTCAAAATACAGTGCTTTAAGAATATTCACCAATTGCTGGCTTACTCCCTTACACACTAATTTATGCAACAGAAGTTGTAATTCAATTCGGTCATAAGCTTTCTCTAAGTCTACAAAAGCCATACACAATTTACCCCTTTTTTCTTTTAAATATTTGTCTGATAATGCTTTATAATAAATAAATTATCAGTTGTTCTCCTTCCCTTGCGACAGCCCATCTGGAATTCCGAAAGGATATTATATTCTTCAACCCAAATTTGTAGTCTAGCTGCCAAAATGCCTGCAAAAAGTTTTCCTATATTATATAGTAATGCAATATCTCTGTAGTTATTAGGTTTATCAACATTAGCCCTGTCTTTATATATAGGATGGATGATAGCTTCCCTCCATCGTTTAGGTACATAACCCTTTCTAACAATTACATTAAATAAATCTAATAAAATGTTCACTCTTCCTGTTTCAGTACCCCACTCCTTAAGAAACTCTTTTGGGATGCCATCAATTCCAGTAGCTTTATTTTTCTTCAGTAACTTAACTTGTTTTATTATTTCCTCATTCCTAATTTCACCATCCAATATCTCTACCAAAACATTCCATATTTCCAGAAATCCCATAATTCCTATACTCCTGTCTTCCCCATATAATGTTTTAAAATACTCCATCCATTGTCCTGGCTCAATATTGGGTTTAGTTACACATTTATTATAGGTCGACTTAACAATCTGCCATACCTTATTAACATTATTTTCATTTAGACACATTATCAAATTCCTTCCATTACTTTCTCTCCAGTCCCTTTTCTTTTGTTCTAACAATAAATTATGTGAGTTCCTCCCTTGCATATAATTGGCCCTAGATTTTCTATCACCTAATTCCCTCCACCTAACCAACAGTTGGTTTACTTGTCTTTTTGATACCCTACATTCTTCGTCAAACCAGCCCTTATCATTTATGTAAAACCTCTTTTTTGTTTTCATTTCCTCTCCCACCCTTTGCATAACTGTATTAAGGATATCCATTGCATTCTCTATTTGATTATTCTTAACCATGAATCCACATAGACATATCTTTCCATAATTTGAATCTAGAGTCTGTTTAAATGTGTCACAAAATTCTCTTTCCATTTATAGCTAATATACTCTTTTTACTTTCTCTACTACGTGTAGTAAGTAGGGAAAGTATTGTATTCCACCCAAAAATTCAATACCAAGATTTCACCAGAAATACATGTTTTGAGGCCCCCTGAATCCAAAAAAAGCATTTTTGGAAACATGTCCATGTGTCTCTGTGTGTGTCTGTCTGTGAACAGCATAACTCAAAAACGAACAGTGGATAAGCAACAAACTTGGTATTTAGGTTCAGTATCTTCCAGAGATGCGACACAAAGTTTTCAAGAAAATCCCCCACCCCAGATTATCCTTGGTTTAATTTTCTCAAAAATGGCTCTATGATTTTGATTAAAATATCACATGTTTAAGATATTTTCATGACAAATGAAATGTATATCTCGAATTTTCTGGGAATGTCTCCAAAAGTATTCTTCATTGTGAACAACTTTTGCATAACTGGTAAACCATAAGAGATAGACAAAATTTTACAACACAAAAAATGTAGATCGCGTTAAAATACACAATTTATGTCATATACATTTTTTGTTGTTGAGTGAACCATTTTCGAGATATTGCTTGTTAGTCTCTTAAATTTTCCAATATACTTTTTCTCAAACGCGTTATTCATTTTTTTATATCCTGGACATGCAAAGAAAATGGAATGCGCCACATAGCAACCAGCTCTTAAAATATTTGACTATCGCTTAAAGCCTACAAATTCCCCTTGCATCTACAAAATAATTAGCAATAAGATTAACATATTGATATCTCGATTAACATGAAGCATATGGAGAATAAGCGTTTGTAAAAATAGTTTGTACAAGAGTAGAGAAAGTCATGTGAGTGTAACTCATCAGATTTTCTACAATAGCTTTCCACTCTGATGGCCTATTATTATCAATTATCATGAAGAAGCAGGAAACTTACAGCTTTGAGAGACTATGAAACTATACACGATTCCCTTTGTTTTCATATTTCTTGATACTGGCTAGATATTATTGTTTAATCACAAGGTATTCTTGAATTAAAATAATCTGGAGCTACTGTATGTGTGACTATTCCCCTTATTTTTGCGTTCATCAAAATGAAAGGGCTATCAGCTTAGCACAGGCTGATTTAAAAACATTAATAACAAAAGGCACATAGGCATTTAAAAAGTTTAAAATATAAAAATGTTAAAATTCTAAAGACAAGTGGCTTATTTTTACAACAAGGATATATGGCTGGGATTGTATATTGCAGTCTAGCCTGTTCATACCTTAGTCCATGGTTTTGCATGTATATCTTCACACTCACTGACTAATTCTGCAAACTATAAAGAGGTGCCTAAATGCAGTGCACTTCCTGACTATAGTGCTTTAAATTGGACTGAGAGTCATGACTCAGACATCTGAAGCTCACATTCAAGAGATCCCACGTTCAAACCCTGAGGTGACTACTCATTCTGGCCAAACTAAACAAATGCCTTGGATGAACACAGTAATATCAGGGTAACTCCGTGATACTAACAATTTTTTGTTTCAAACCCAAAATAATAGTTAATAGTACTGTGGGATCATTTCAGAGAAAGAGGAATTCTCTAACAAACAATTACTAACAAAAGATTTTAAATCATGATAATTTATGTTCAAGAAATTCCTTAACAAATTTCAATAGTAGAAGGTAAGTCAGTGATATTGAAGTAACTCCACGATAGTGATAGTATGCTTTATCATAATTAAATGCCTTTTATATTCTAAAATCAGTTTTAATTATAAACCAATGATACAAAACAAATTCATGTTTTGGGGTTTTTTTTGTGGGGGGGGGGTATTTTAATTTCTGTCAAATAGAATAACTTTTAACACAAAAATAGTTCTGTTTCAAAGACATAATTTTATTTTCCTGCACTTGAGTTTATATTTTTCTGGTAGCAATCTCTACATTGACTGCACATTAAAAACTCTTTGTTTATAACTTTTTGACACTTTACATTCAATCCACTCAGACCTTCCTTCTTCCTTTGAAATTTGCATAGGAGCCTTCACATATATCACAACCATCATCATTGCTTTTGGGTGATTTAGATTTGGGAAAGTTTCTTGGTTTCTCTCCTGATGTTGATGATATGCTCTGCTTGATGAATTACTTGTGCAAAGGGTGTTTTCTGCTTTCCTTGCAATTTTTTTGATTTACTGGAAGTTTCAAAATGTCTTCAACAGTAACTTCCTCTTTTTTGGTTGGTTTTGGACATTGTGTAACAACAAATGAAGCTAGAACATAATCAAAGACAGCATTTTTGTTGAAAGGTAATATCCCAGCTTAGCTAAACTTCTGTAAATAATGGTTGTCTGAAAGGTATTTTTATAAGCACTGGCTAACAGCTTATTGAAGTTGTAACAATCTGGCTTCTCGTATGGATGATCAGTCATGAACATATTCAGTTCTTTCTTCCAGACTCCTTTAGGGGTTTGTACACTCTACTTCCAATGACTGAAGCAGATGAATGGTGTGTGCTGGGAATGCCAACTATGGACATTCTTCTCAGCAGCCATTGAAAGGACTTCTGGAGTCACATGGCTTCCATAAGAATCCATAAACAAAATGACTGGATGATAACGGAAATGTATTCCAAGAATACTGGCACCATTACAAAAACAGCTTCACATTTGTCCAGCCTGTTAGAGAAACCTGGATCTATGAAGGCATTAATGATTCTCTCAGATGGTCATTCATTTTAAGCCGTTGAAGATGACTATGGGTGGGATGCTCATTCCCCTAACTTTGACATAGCAAAGGACAGTTGTAACTCCTCTCTCTCCAAAGTTTGTTTGCAAACACATACCTTTCCCACCTGCCTGACTACTTTGTCATACTTTACAACATATGAAAGGCCTGTTTCATCACAGTTACATATGTCCTTTAAGTTTAGTTCATGCAACAACTCTCTTGTTTTTATTAAAACGCATTAAGTGATAATCAGGTTGCCATAGATGCTCCATTAAGCGAGAGTTTTCTGAGATCAAGATTAGCTACATCTCCTCTTGTTTATCCCACGAGTACCAACCTGCCATTGGATCAGATCTTGAAAATGGGTGATCTTCAGCAACCCTATACACAGTGCATCTCACTTGATGAACTGCAAGTCCAAAAACTAAAGACTGCATTGCAATAATGTAATTCACCACCTTAATTTAAAAATCAAATGGGAAACAAATGGTTTACCAAATTCTAGCAAGAGTTGAATATCCTGGATCATCTAAAAATTTTGTGCAATAATCCTTCAGGGATCCTAAAGCATTTACTTGCTTTATAAACGGTCCATTCTTCCTTCTTAACCAACTGCAATGCTTCTTTGAGTGTTATGGAATGTTATGGAACTGTAAGGACATGTTGCCTTGGTCCCTTTGGCACCATCATCTTCCAAAAAACCTAAGAAAAGCGATCACAATGCTAAGTTTATAGAACTCAAATGGGTAATACTAGAGGCACCTGATTTTCACATGTAAATTATTTATATCTTGCCTATATATGGTGTTAACATAAATGAAATGCACTGAACTAGCCAATTGAAAAAACAATATGATGCTTACTATAATACTGAATATATACTGAACACATTAGAAGTAATTGACCGCTATCCTCCTCATGGGGCTAGCCTCTAGTTCCCGAGGTCGCGGGTTCAAACCCGGCGGAGGGCGATGGACTTTTTTTCGGGCGTAAAAATCCTTAGCATGGCTTCCTTCGGAAGGGAAGTAAAGTAAAGTCAGTGGTCCCGTGTCGTAGATTTACGGCACGTAAAAGAACCTCAAGCCTGATAAAGAAGCCTCTGAACAAAATTTCCGGTCTTGCACGCCCAATATAGAATGGGACGCTAAAAACCACAGCAGTTAAAGAGCGTCCATAAATAAAACTCAATTTAATTTTTTAACTGACCGTTCCTTTTCATAAAGCCCTTCACAAATACATCTGCAAAGTGTCATAGAGGGTTCTGCCGATGGTGCATGAGGGCTTGTTAGTTGCCTATATTCTTCTGTCATCTGCTGGCAAACTTGTAAAATATTTACAATCAAAGCTACACCGTGTTAAAAAGCATACTAACACGGAGTTACCGATTTTATTCTACAGGCGCATTAAAAATGTACACATATTTTGAACTCTCACGGATAATTCGGACCTGTAAGTACGTTTTCTGGTCACACTAAATGTTCCACATAATGGTTACTTGAAATGTTCAAAATGGTGGTCTTCAGCATCGATACATTTCCGAGTACGAGTAACGACACACCAGAATGTCCAGTGGGATGTCTGCGCACAATGCTTGAATCGCATCACAAAGTGTCCTGATTATGTTGTTTACGACGATACACTTGGTTTTTATGGTGCCACATAAGAAAAACTCGACCGTCAAGAAAACTCGACTGGTCCCCTGCCTCCTATTCACTGGTCTGGTATATTTTGATCCAGATATGATAGTGCGGCGGGGCGCTATCTTGTTGGTAATAAAACCTGCCATTACCTACTTTGCACGAATGGAAGGGAAAATGGAATCAGCAAGCACTGTTGGGTATTTTTCTCCAGTTACAGTACCTTCAAAACGGAAAGGCCCAATGAATCCCCAAGGAGTCAAACCTCACCACACACTCACGCCAAGCAAATTCACGCCTTTTCAACAGCAATGTGGAGATTATGTTTATCCTAGTACACACAATTATGTCTATTGACCGTTCGATTATACTTGAATTATGCTTCATCCGATCAAGCAATGCAACCCATAAATCCCGGTTCACGTGTTACAATCCCCGAACCTATTCACAAATGTTAACCTGCAATCTGGGTCGTCGTCACAGTCATTTAACTACTGCATCAGACGTAAAATGAACACACGCAACTTGCGTTTATTCAGAATGCGTCGCACACTACTAGCATTTACACCACTCTCACGTGACACTTGCATTGAAGATTTTTGTGGTGAACGCACTTGACGACTCATCATTTGTAGCTGTACGAGGTCGCCCTGATCGGCCTTTGTGCGTATCACACACACTGTTCCATGGACCTCAAATTTGTCTCTTAGACATGTAATTGTTAACCTTGAAGGTGGACCAGTCCCATACTCACCTCGCCACTGTCTCTGAAACGCAGCAACATTCTCCCAGCTTCATAACCTGCTTCCGCAGTTCAACGCTCAAACGTATACGACTGCATCTTGATTTTACTCTCTTGCCACTAACTGGAGTGCACAGTGATTCTACCCTGTGTTGAGGAAATGTGATATTACTTTTTCCCGGATATTTTCTATGGCAGTTTAAAGTGTATATACGTTTTTTGGTAGGGAATGCACCTGGTATATCAAAATGTTCTGGTTCCTCGTTCACCATCATTTCAATTCCTTCTCCATTTTTCAGAGTTACAGGGATAGCCACACTGCCCAGTGGTATGTGAATTATATAAGTGGACATGTTCTGAGGAAAGGTTTCTACCTTGGCTTCTGGAATTTGAACCCTCACTTGAACTACCCCAACTCATTCCTCCCTCTGGAGGTCAAACAGCCACAACAGACCAACTACTGACCATAACTGCTGAAATCCTCATCAATAAAACCTCTACCTGTTTTCAAATTGTACTAAACACTCTGGGAGTATACAAATTGGCATGAATATTATTCCTGAAAGGGTGTGCTAATTGTAGAATCACAGTATAAATAAAAAGTAATACTGGTATTTTAAATTTTTAAGCAATATGGATTACAGTTAAGCGATTAAATCCTCAGTTACATTAATGATATTTACTCTAAAGGCTAATGAAGATTGTGTTACAAAACTCACAAACCAAAAATAAATAAAATGTGTTTCTTAGTTCATTGTTTCGTTAAATTATGAGACATGCATCTATCATAGGAGACCTTGCAGAATTTGTCAGCGACGCCTTTCAGCTCAATGAAGATATAACTTGCCAGTGTTGTAAATAGCAACATCAACAATCGACAAAAGCATGCCATGTGAATTAAGGAAGCCAGAGAATGAATAAAACAGAATATTTACACAGGTAGTCAATATAAACATGTTAGTGTTGGTATTAGGGATAAATGAACACTCAAATTTAACGTACAAAAAAAATCAGATGCGTTGCATTGACATGACTTTCTGTACCCTCATCTACAAACTATTTTTAAAAAGCTTATTCTTCTGTTTACTTCTTGTTAATCTACATAAACTTTCATTCATTTATACATTCTTGTAGGTATAAGGATTCAGTAGGCTAAAGCAATAACCATATTACTTTCTCTACTACGTATAGTAAGTAGGGGAAGTATTGCATTCCACCCAAAAATTCGATACCGAGATTTCACCGGAAATACATGTTTTGAGACCTCCTGAATCCAAAAAAAGCATTTTTGGAAACATGTCCGTGTGTGTGTCTGTGTGTGTGTGTGTGTCTGTGTGTGTGTGTGTCTGTGAACAGCATAACTCAAAAACGAACAGTCGGATAAACACCAAACTTGGTATTTAGGTTCAGTATCTTCCGGAGATGCGACACGAAGGTTTTCAAGAAAATCCCCCCACCCCAGACTACCCTTTACATGGAACATTTTTCGAAAATTTTAATTTTCTCAAAAATGGCTCTAACGATTTTGATTAAAATATCATATGTTTAAGATAATGTCATGAGAAATGAAATGTATATCTCGAATTTTCTGGGAATGTCTCCAAAAGTATTCTTCATTGTGAACGACTTTTGCATAACTGGTAAACCATAAGAGATAGACAAACTTTTACTACACAAAAAATGTAGATCGCGTTAAAATTCACAACTTATGTCATATACATTTCTTTTGTTGAGTGAACCGTTTTCGAGATATTGCTTGTTATTTCCTTAAATTTTCCAATACTTATACTTTTTCTCAAATTCGTTATTCATTTTTACTTTCTCTACTACGTATAGTAAGTAGGGGAAGTATTGCATTCCACCCAAAAATTCGATACCGAGATTTCACCGGAAATACATGTTTTGAGACCTCCTGAATCCAAACAAAGCATTTTTGGAAACATGTCCGTGTGTGTGTCTGTGTGTGTGTGTGTGTGTCTGTGTGTCTGTGTGTCTGTGAACAGCATAACTCAAAAACGAACAGTCGGATAAACACCAAACTTGGTATTTAGGTTCAGTATCTTCCAGAGATGCGACACGAAGGTTTTCAAGAAAATCCCCCCACCCCAGACTACCCTTTACATGGAACATTTTTCGAAAATTTTAATTTTCTCAAAAACGGCTCTAACGATTTTGATTAAAATATCATATGTTTAAGATATTGTCATGACAAATAAAATGTATATCTCGAATTTTCTGGGAATGTCTCCAAAAATATTCTTCATTGTGAATGACTTTTGCATAACTGGTAAACCATAAGAGATAGACAAAATTTTACTACACAAAAAATGTAGATCGCGTTAAAATACACAACTTATGTCATATACGTTTCTTTTGTTGAGTGAACCGTTTTCGAGATATTGCTTGTTATTTCCTTAAATTTTCCAATACTTATACTTTTTCTCAAATTCGTTATTCATTTTTTTATGTCCTGAACATGCAAAGAGAATGGAATTCGCCACATAGCAACCAGCGTTAAAATATTTGACTATCGCTTAAAAGCTAACATATTCCCCTTGCATCTACAAGAAAATTACCAATAAGATTGACATCTCGATATCTCGATTAACATGAACCATATGGAGAATAAGCGTTTGTAAAATTAGATTGTACAAGAGTAGAGAAAGTCATGTGAGTGTAACACATCAGATTTTTTTATGTCCTGGACATGCAAAGAGAATGGCATGCGACACATAGCAACCAGCGTTAAAATATTTGACCATCGCTTAAAAGCTACCATTATCCCCTTGCATCTACAAGAAAATTAGCAATAAGATTAACATCTCGATATCTCGATTAACATGAAGCATATGGAGAATAAGCGTTTATAAAAATAGTTTGTACAAGAGTAGAGAAAGTCATGTGAGTGTAACACATCAGATTTTTTTTAATTGTGTATCGCTCTGTGATGGCTTTGAAATTCCATGCTCTTTGGATGGCCATGAGAAAATATGCGTTACATTACTTTCTCTACCCACTATTGTTTATTTTTATACAGCTCCTACAACTATTCTTATGAAAGCTTATCTTTCTATTTACTTTATGTTAACAAAATAAACTTTTGGAAAATTAGTTTGAGTACACATTTCGTTGAAGGTACAAAGGGGATAGAGAAAACTGAATCGATAGTAAGATGTTTAAAAACCGGGCGCTTTATGCTGGTCTTAAAATTTTATAGTTTTTAATGACATCGCAAGAAACAACTGAGCAGCAACAGCACTTTTAAAAAATGGAAAATTCAATCCAATAATGATGAATATCTCAGAATTAGCTGATGCCATAAAAAACATAATTTGGAATAATTTGTATGTTTTGAAGGCGGTCTTCCTATTTTGTGTAGAACGTTTTTGTCTATCTCTTATGATTCATCTATTATACAAAATTGCATAAAATTACTTCTGAATGAAGAGGAATTCAGAGCCTTTTCTCAAATAATTCAAGATTCACATTTTATCTCTAATATAAATATCTTAAATGTTTGTGTTTTAAGCAATACTCCCTTTAATGTTTCGTATGATGAAGTTTCGGATCTCTATTAGGCCTCTGTTTAGGTATTCATTATAAGACGTTTATTTAGAGCCCATTTTTGAGGGCAAAAAATTAAACATTGTTCCATGTAAAGCGTAGTTTAGGAAGTGGGAACTTTTTTGAAAATCTTTGCTACATCTTTGGAAGATACGGAACTTAGATAAAAGTTTAGTATTTATCGAACTTTTGGTTTTAGAGGTTACGTTGTTCACACGACGAACAGACACACACAGACTGACACACATGTACCTACCTTTTCCTAAAACTGCTGTTTTAGGTTTAGGTGCCTCAAAACATGTATTCCTGATGAAATCTTGACATCAAATTTTTGGGTGGAATATAATAATTCCTCTTACCTACAGTAGAAAATAAAAATTAATAGCGGCTTACTACTTGAAAAAATCTTATATGGTGCATTCACGTGACTTTCTCTACTCACTATTCTAGAAACTGTTCTTATAAAAGCTTATTCTTGTATGTACTTCTTGTTAATCAAGATAAACCTTCATTGCAGGTACAGTAAGGTTACTAGGCTGGATTGGACTGGGTTTAATTTATGCACGCTCTTTAACTGCTATGGTCCCTAGCGTCCCATTCTATATTGGGCATGAAAGACCGGTAATTTTGCTCAGAGGCCTCTTTATCAGGCTTGAGGTTCTTTTATGTGCCGTAAATCTACGACACGGGACCACCGGCTTTACTTCCCTTCCGAAGGAAGCCATACTAAGGATTTTTACGCCCGAAAAAATCCATCGCCCTCGGAACCCGCGACCTCGGGAACTAGAGACTAGCATGGTAACCACTACACCACGGAAGACGACTTACAGTAGGCTAAAGTGATACCTCAGATTTGTAAAAACCGGATCACTATGATATTGCTTTAAAAGTCCATGCTCTTTGCAGGAGCACGAGAAAAAAATTCTTATGTGCTGCATTCCTATGGCTTTCGCTACTCACTCTTCTAAAATTTTCTTATAATATCTTATTCCTCTATCTCGTAACTCTATTCTACTTCTTGTTAATTGAGATAACTTTCATTGCACATTTTATCATACGTATTAAAAGGATACAACAGTTTAATAAGACAGATTTTTAAAAATGGCTTTATGTGATGGCTTTAAAATCCCAAGCTCCTTGCATGACAATGGAAAAAATGAATAAGTGTAAACAATTTCAAAATTCAATCAATAACAATCAGTATCACGAAAATGGCTAACAAAAGGATGGACATTTTTATTTTACATAAATTGTGAGATTGTGGATTTTTACTTCCTCTACTACGTATAGTAAGTAGGGGAAGTATTGTATTTCACCCGAAAATTCGATACCGAGATTTCACCGGAAATATATGTTTTGAGACCCCCTGAATCCCAAAAAAAAAGCATTTTTGGAAACATGTCTGTGTGTGTGTCTGGGTGTGTGTGTCTGTGAACAGCATAACTCAGAAACGAACAGTCGGATAAACACCAAACTTGGTATTTAGGTTCAGTATCTTCCAGATATGCGACACGAAGGTTTTCAAGAAAATCCTCCACCCCAGATTACCCTTTACATGGAACATTTTTCGAAAAATTTAATTTTCTCAAAAATGGCTCCAACGATTTTGATTAAAATATCATATGTTTCAGATATTTTCATGACAAATGAAATGTTTATCTCGAATTTTCCGGGAATGTTTCCAAAAGTATTCTTCATTGTGAACGACTTTTGCACAACTGGTAAACCATAAGATATAGACAAAATTTTACTACATAAAAAATATAGATCGTGTTAAAATACACAATTTATGTCATATGCATTTTTTTTTGAGTGAACCATTTTCGAGATATTGCTTGTTATTCCCTTAAATTTTCCAATACCTTTTCTCAAATGGGAATTGGTTATTCATTTTTTATGTCCTGGACATACAAAAAGATTGGAATGCGCCACATAGCAATCAGCTCTTAAAAGATTTGACTATCTCTTAAATACTACCATATTCCCCTTGCACCTACAAGAAAATTAGCAATAAGATTAACATCTCGAATAACATGAAGCATATGGAGAATAGGCGTTTGTAAAAATAGTCTCTACAAGAGTAGAGAAAGTCATGTGAGTGTAACCCATCAGAATTTTTTTTGTTAGGGGAGACTGCTTCAGTCACAACCCTGTTCATATCCATGAATATGCAACATCATTTCTATACACCGTGCAGCCTGTCAATTTAACAGTATTACTTCATGTCTTAGGTGACAACCTTTCACTTGTACAGTGTATACTGACAATCTCGTAAAGTATAGCAACTCGTGCAGTATTGGAAAAACACAATTTAGACTTTGTTCAAGCTTTGAAGAAAGAGAAAAAAAGACTACAGGCAGAAAATGATATTTTAAGAAGCAGCACAAGGTATAGGTAAGCATAAGAAAATGGAATTGATGTTTTGGGTAATGGTCACTTATATTACGTCACAAGAATATAAGGGTGGGTTTCAGCACAAGAGTCTGATACTTCCCTTGTAAGAAGGTTTTAATTGCTGTAATATTTTTAAAACAACCATAAAACACTACCCCTTTGCCCTGCCCTCCGTTAGGCACAGAAATACTAAAATGAAAATGGGTTTCTCACGTAGGTACTGCAAAAAATGGTATTGCGGGTTCTTAGTCAGTCAGAAAGAGAGAAAAGTTTTATACGCATTTCAGTCAATCAAGGCGGTCCTAAGTTCCTGAGGATATTGAAGTGAGGCATTATTAAATATACATAGTGGGGAGAAGTTTGTTTGCAATATGAGTTTGTAAATGCATTCAAAAATAAGTGGCTTATTATTATCATCATTTCTAAATACGTGGTTATTCAAAAAGAGCAGACTTTAAATACTAATTTCTAATGAACGACAATAGATAGCGACAAATACGATACATCGCTCTACAGAAGAAAGTTCAAAGTTTTATGTCGCCCCTTCCCACCTAGTAGTTCCATTCAATGCCTACAGTACCGTGGCGCTGTAGTATGTTTACGAAGAGATGGCGACGCCTTAGGAAAAGTTTTGTGGCTGCAGTATACAAAGTTTCAGTGCAGCGTGCATTTCGTTGTAAGCTCAGCAAAGAGCAACCTGGTCATAAAAGATTTATGATAAGTGGTACAAGGAATTCATATAAGATGGTTGAATACGCAAAGAGAAAAGCACGGGTTGTCCTCGCATAACAAATGGTGCTCATATTGAATGCATAAAATAAAGCTTTTTAACTTATTTTTACATGCAGTATACAATGGCAATAGTATTGAATTGAGAAGCAGTCCTTGACTGTACATAATTGCGATTCTACAAAGTTTATGTAAACAATTTAAAAAAAACTAACAATTTAAGATAGGTTAATCAGGAAGTTAGTCATTTAAGGCAGTCTTGTCTCTTGTACTATCCGTAATGTATCCCATGTGTTGCCAACTATTACCCTTCATTATAAATTAATATTTAAAACCTGCTCCTTCGCTTTGAATAACCGTGTATTAGAAGGTTTTCGTGGTTACCTCTGTGGTGAATCAAAAAACCATTGCTTCAAATTTGCATTAACTTCCAGAATGGCATACGATCTCTAACATTACAGCAATTTATTTTACTTATCATACATATTCAAACAAAACAGATACATTGCTGAAACCAAAAATGCTTTTCTTCCGACTATAATGCAACTTTTACAACATTGGCATAAAACGTTTAAATAGTTTTTGGTTCTGTCTAACGCAAAAGAAGAGGGAAGCTTAGTTTACTTATCAACTACATATCATTATATATTTTAATCCATTTGTGGAGCTTCTTCACACTCAGAAGCAATAGAAATTCTAGAAGCAATCCACAACAAAAGTGTCACTCCACAAGTTCCATAATAATATTGAATCATAGATGAATCAGTAAAGAACATGACACCGACTTGTTATACATTTGAGGGAAGTAGGGTGGCACTGAGCAGTAAAGTCGGGTATTAATAAAATATTTAGTGCAATTACTAGAGTAAAACGCATTGATGATAGTATAGTATAGGTGCTTTCAATTGCCTGAAAATTAAATAAATGGTTGATTGATTAATTAATTAAAATTTGAAGAAAAACAATGCTAGGTCTGTTTTCATGGGAAAGTGTTGCATCTCAGCTCATTGCTGCTAATAAATTTTTCTGCTACTGAGCGAATATTTTAAGCTCGTGGCTTCATCATAACAGATGTCTTTAAGGGAACACGATATACCTACTTTGAAATGACTAAAAGACTTGTTTTGTATTCGTCATTAAAAATTCATGAAAATATATACATTTATAGTGTTACGGACATCTTAAGGATTTAAATTGCGTTTTGAGCTTTCAGTACATCCCCAGCATCCTTTTAAATCCTCCTCCTTCAAAGTTCAGTGATATCCCTGATTTTTTCAATATAATTCTAACCGGACTAAGAGGAGGGTTACACAGATTCAGAAGTCCAGTATGAAGGTCCAGATGATTATGATCCTGGAATGTATTGAAGTTGGTTTTAGTAGTGTAAAACAATGAAGTGACTTTTCAAACTCCTTTCTCGGAAGTTAATTTTTAGACCCTTAAGAACATTTTCTCAGAAACACTTAAAGCTAGAAAACTGAAATTTCACACACTTGTATTAAAATATTTATAAATCTTTCCCATTACTTTAATAAGGTTATAATAAAAATAGTATATTTTTAGCCATAAAGAATGAGGGGAACCAAGAATTTTAAATGAAAATAATTTGTTCCCAATAATCAAATAAAGTTAACAATTTGATTTTGGTGTCACACAAACAGTAAAGTATAGTTAAAATATGCATGAAAAGTTTTGATTTTATGCTACTAAATGTTACAGTTTAACAAACTTTAAACACATTTTTGCAAATTTGAAATTTTGTATAATAATAACAAAACTAACTAAAAGGCCAAAATGTTACTCTAGATATTGTTCATTAGCTGTGAATGTTTCAAGAAATTAAATTAAGTAGTTAATGAGATACGTCAAGTATACCTCATTGTTGCAAAGCATACATACACTCAGAGTATCATGCCCCGAGAACGAGCGTTCCGCAGCGGATATTAATACCGGAAGTTAACACAATTTGCACGAATTTTGCAAGTGCAAGCAGATGTGTCACCTTTTTACTTTCTCTACTACGTATTAGTAAGTAGGGGAAGTGTTGTATTCTACCCAAAAATTCTTAACTCAAAAAAAAAAGTCAGATAAATACCACATTTGGTATTTAGGTTCAGTACCTTCCATAGATGCGACACAAAAATTTTCAAGAAAATTCCCCCACCCCAACTATCCTTTACGATGTATAATTTTCGAAAATATTGTTTTTTTAAAAAATTACTAACATTTTGATTAAAGCATCATATATTAAATATATTTACATGGCAAATACAATGTATATCTTGAATTTTCTGAAATTATGAGTTTTATTTACGAACGCTTTTTAACTACTGTGGTTCTTAGCGTCCATTCTATATTGGGCATGAAAGACCGGGAATTTTCTCAGAGGTCTCTTTATCAGGCTTGAGGTTCTTTTACAAGCCGTAAATTTAAGACACGGGACCACCGGCTTTACTTCCCTTCCGAAGAAAGCCATACTAAGGATTTTTATGTTCAAAAAATGCATCGCTCTCCGCCGGGCTTGAACCCGTGACCTTAGGAACTGCAGGCTAGCATGGTACCCCTACACCACGGAGGAAGGCTTAAATTCCCAGAAAATAGCCTGTGAAGTCCTCTTCATTTGGAAGGAATTTTGTATAATCTTGTATAACTGGTAAATGTTAAGCGATAGACGAAAACGTATCATATAACGAATATAGATCTGTTTAAAACACACGATTTATTTACAGTAACGTTTTTCTGTGCCATGAGCCGTTTCTGAGATATCCGTTATTAATGGTTCGAATTGTTCAACGCTAGTCATTCTATTAAAGCCTCATCGATTTTCAGTTGTTTCTCGCGATTGCATGAAAACGGTGCGGAATTTAAGGCCCGCATAAGACGTCCAGCTCTTAAAACATTTGACTGTCGCTGTTCTCTTTGTATCTATAACGAAATGTGTAATGCAGCTATTTTCGCAAAGGTTTATTTGGATTCAAATGTAGTAAATAGAAAAACAAGCTTTAGTAAGAATAATTTGATACTGACTAATAAAGAATAGGATAGAGGGTAGAGAAAGTCATGTGAATGTATCAAATAAGAGTTTTACAAAAATGCTCGGGTGTGTGTCTGTGAACAGCAACATTAAAGTGAACATTTTTCAAGAAGGAACCCATGTCCGGGAATACAATGGTTTGGTCTCTGTGGACACAAAGCTCACTTTCAACATCTAGCCGTGCTCGGTATTTTGGATTTTATGTATGCCAGCGTAGAACACCATATTCCCATAGATATGTTGATGGAAATTGCACCAACAACCTTGCAGATACATAGCAACCTGTGGGTATGCAGGAAAATAGCTTAACCAAAATTCTTCAACAGTCAAGTTTGGAAACTCCGCTTTTGCTTTGGAATCACATTTTAGGTCGATTGCCTTCTCTGAAGCAAATCAGGACAAACACAAAACGAAAAGTCGGTTAAATACCTAACTTGATATTCCGACAAAGTTACACGTAAACGACCGGCAAATCATGGATACGGAACACTAACTACTGTATTAACTTGCATTAAGCTTACCTGCATCACAATAGATGTTTAAATTGATGACCTTAAATAAGAACACATTCCCTGAATCTCCTAAAACAATTCTGGTTTACTCATAAACGTTCGTGTTGATTGATTTACCTGTATTTCTCTCGTGATGTCCTTCAATTCTTGTAGCGTGTGCGGATTTGATGCGTAACTTTATTCTTTAACGTCCCCTATAAATAAAAGCCGCGTGGAGATAGGTCAGGGGAACGAGGCAACAGTCGCACAGTAGCTGGCGTGCCGAGAGGTTGTTCGCTGTGTGCGTGTGTGGCTAGCAGTTCAACCAGTCGGTGTGTTTACATATTACTCTACGCCGTTCCTTGGTCTAGTTTGCTATAATATTCACAGCCTCGTCTGTGTTTTCGTAGCCGTATATATACGTGTAAGACATACTTCGACATGGATGATTGTCCTACAACTTTGGTCGTTAGTTTTGTGGAACGAGATATCATTCGACCGACGGCTTATGAGATACATGAATGGATTTTTGATACGCTAAAATTGGAAGAGGACGATGTCACCGAATTACAAGTTAATGGTATTACTAGACAAATCTTCATTAAATGCAAAACGCCAGACATTGTGGAGAAGGTTTTGAAACAGTCAAATGGAGAAGTTAGTTTTGTATTGTCAAATGGACAACGGACTAAGGTGATACTCGATGTAGCCGGTTTTGGAAGACGGCTGGTCAAAGTGTATAATTTGCCATTGAGTTTTTCCAACCGGAAGATAAATATGGCATTAGCAGTTTATGGCACTGTGCTGCAGGTGAGTGACGATATTTGGAATTCCTCTTATCGCTACAAAGTCACCAATGGAGTACGTACTGTACATATGTTATTGAAAAAACATATACCATCGTTTCTTAATGTCGGGGGTTATTCCGCTTTGGTGAGTTATACCGACCAACCTATTATGTGTGCCATATGTCATACGGCCGGTCATCTGCGTAATCAGTGCCACAGGAGACCAATGCCGCGAATGCCAAATGCTGAAAAGGAATACGCCCACATGGGCGAAATTGGTTGCTGGTACGCTTCCAAAACAACGGATGCCGTTGCCAGAACAGGTAGCGGCGGCAGGAACCGACTTTGGTCAACAGTTGCTTAATGTGGAGACAGTGGCTGACCGGCAGTATAGCCGCGATGTCACCTTTGAAGAACATGCGAAGAGTGATGACATCACAGGTGTAGCTCAAGAGAGTTCTTGTAATTTGCAGGAAAACCTAAGCGAAGCAGTCGTCATAGATGGTCAACCTTGGTCCGACGACAACAATATGGAAACTCAGACTGTCTTAGAGGCGGTGGAGACTAGTGCGACTTGCAAGGACACGTTTTCAGTAAGGGAAGTGGTGGAGACGGCAGAAACAGGCGTCAGCGTGCCGGAAGAGGTTGCATCAGCAGCCATGGCGGAGGATGTGCGGATAGATGACTCGTTAGCTGAGAATACCGTTACCACTACGCCATTTGTGTATGGGGTTATAGTTAGCCAACGTGATCATCGATTAGAAAAATGCAAAAAGAGTGCGTCGTCACCGACAAGGCAGTCCAAAAAAACCGAGTAAGCCGGTGAATAAGTAATCCTCCTCGTTTACATGGTGTTAATACTTCAAACCTTGGCGACCGTGAACGTGAATTGTCTCAGGAGTAGAGCCAAGCAAACTTTGTTGAAGAGATTTTGTGTACGATAATGACATTGATATTCTGTTTTTGCAGGAGAATTATGAACACAAGCTAGATTTCTTTGGACCGCAATATAATTACATTTCCAATGTTGGGAATTCCCAGCGCGGTACAGCGATTGTTTACCGCTCGTCTTATGGTATTCGATTAGCGGAGGGGCATGTGAGTGGTAGGATTACATCCTTATTATTGGAGGACAGCAATATTCTTCTGATGAATCTATATTTACCCTCGGGGTCGAACAGAAGGAAGGAACGCGAAGCTTTCCTCACCTCGGAACTGCCGTTCTTTTTGCGTCATAAATACGATAAACTACTTCTAGGTGGGGACTTTATTTGTGTCATCAGTGCTAAGGACCAGACAGGCCAATATTTTCCGTCACCTGCTTTAGACCGAGTGTGCCAAGCCTTGGAATTATGGGACGCATGGGAACATTTGTATGCCAATTTGATTGAATATACGTTTTACCGCTATAATACTGCTTCGAGCATAGATCGATTTTATGTGAGTAAATCGATGCGGCAGATGGTACGGACCAGGCAAGTTCATCCGGTACCCTTTAGTGATCACCATTCCTTGATCATGAAAATAGCTCACACTGCGAGGAGACCCACGATGGGGAGGGGCGTTTGGAAACTTAATAATACGCTGCTTCAAGATCCAGTAACTTCCGAGAAGTTCTCCCATGTGTTGGCGAGATGGGCAAAAACAGCTCATCGTCGAACCACCAATAAACTGCATCAATGGTTATATACTTTTAAACCGGCTATACGCAACTTTTACAAAGGGGAAGGGATAGCAAAGTCTAAGAACAAACGGCAACTGTTGCACTATTAATACGATTTGTTAAATCACCTATATGTCCTACAACGCCATGGACAGGACGTGACCAATCAGTTTTCTGCAATAAAAAGGAGAATGTGTTGTCTTCAGGAGGAGCTTCATCACGGTGCACAACTGCGTTCCGGCGACCCTTCTGTAGTACGAGAAGAGAAAAACTCGCTTTTTCATCTAGCGTCTGAAAAACGTCGTGGTGAGCGGAAATACATCTCCCACTTACGCGCTTCCACGGGGGATTTCTTAGCAACAACACATGACATACTTCAAGAGGCCTATCAACACTTTTCTGATAAATTCGGAGCAGTTGAAGTTGATGTCTCTGCGCAGCAAGATGTTTATCGTCATATAACACAACAGATATCCCCAGATGCCAATACCGTCTTAAATCAGGAGATTACGTCTGAGGAATTGTGGGCTGCTTTAGCCTCAGCCAGTCTGGACTCGGCGTCTGGACCTGATGGACTCGGTTATCGGTTTTACAAAGCCAACTGGAATATCCTTAAAGATATCTTACTCGACGTCATGTTGGAGGTACAGCGTCATACAGGCACCTTAACGGGGTTTAATGAAGGTATCATTGTGTTGATCCCTAAACAGACGGTTACAATGGAACTAAAATCTTTTCGGCCTATTACGCTTTTGAATGCAAATTGTTGTTGTTCACAACGATCTTGGAAAACAGGTTGAAGACCTATCTGCCTGATATCATTGGACCTGTACAAACGTGCGGTATATCGGAGAGGAAGATCACACATATTCCAATGAAGTTACGAGATGTCATTATCGCTGGTGAACGGAATCCCAACATGGTGGCAGACTTTTTGGCTTTAGATTTCACGGCCGCCTTTGATAGGATTAACCACGATTATCTATGGGGTGTTTTGAAGAGTTTTGGATTTTCACAGCCATTTCAAAGCCTTTTACAATCTCTTTATCGATATGCGCACTCCCGAGTTCAAATAAATGGCTTTCTTACGCGACCAGTACTTATAGCACAGTCGATACGGCAGGGATGTCCCCTCTCTATGATGCTGTATACTTTGTGCGTTGAACCGCTGATTAGAGGCATGGCGACTTTACTTTCTCATTCCAATAATCCATTCAATTGTGAAAGAATTTTGGCTTATGCTGATGATGTCACCTTGATTCTCGCTCATGCTGATGATCCTGACAAACTGGCGCCGCTATTAACGACAAACAAGGATGCCTCTGGAGCTTTGATAAATTATGGCAAGTCACAACCATTACCGTTGAATAGCTGGCCAACGGACACTGCTCGATTTACTGTAACAGTTCAGTGAAGATATTGGGCGTTATGTTTACCTCCGGGCTGGAAGGGTTAATAGCGCATAATTGGAAACGACTTGTACCTATGTACATTTCTCTTATGACCTCGCAGTTGACACGGAATTTAAACTTTGTGCAAAAAATCTGGCATGTTAACACCTTTGTGCTCGCGAAACTCTGGTATGTGGCGCAGCAACTAGAAAGAGCGATTGGCTACTACGTTTGGAAAAATCGCTTCTATAAAGCAGCCCGACCCCAATTACGCAGAGCAATTACGGAGGGTGGTTGGAATCTTATTGATGTGCAGATTAAATGTCGGGCTTTGTTGCTCCATTCTATATTGAGTACTCTCCACAGACACGGTGCCAATCAGGTTGTGCAAATTTGTATGAACATGGCTGGGACGGCTGCCGGACACTTCAAACAGGTTCTGACAGACTATAGAAGAATACTACCTGTGATAGATACGTCGCTCAATATTCCCACCACCAAAACGTTATATACCACGTTGCTGAAAGATTCAATGACAGTGCCTGCGATAGAACGGAAATACCCTAATTCACCATGGCAGCGGGTATGGAAAATGTTGCCTATTAACTATATACCCTTGGAATGGAAGCTTTCTTTTTATTTCTTCATCAACGAATTGATACCCACAGAGTCCAAGCGATATAAACATAATTTATCCTCGGCACCTTGGTGTAAGCGTTGTGGTGGTGTAGACACTCAAATTCATCGAATAACCACCTGTGTTAGTATCAGAGACATCTGGAGTTGGACCAAGAAACATATAGGCCATTTAATCGGCAGCTGTTTGGAACATCGGACTATGTCCTATTAGCTTGGGACTTTCAGAAGGGAGCTACCGAAATTACACAGGTGTGGTTAACATTGGCACTCTATCATTACTGTTTGCACGAAGAATCCCCATCTCTCCTCCTTTTCCAAAAATGGCTTCGGTCAGAGCGATACAAGCTTCGGCGACAACCCCGGATATGGAACGTATTAAATTTGCAGTTGGATTTCACGCTGTAAAAAAGTAGACCAAGAAAGACTCCCGTCACATTTATCCTTTAATTTAAAAAAAATGCTGTAATATCTCATTATTTAACATGCATTGCAAAGAAATTAAAGAAAAATAAAATAAAAAAGATGGCCACAATCCTCGACTAATTATTCTGTCACCATACACACTTCGCAGTCCATGCATAGAATTTGCAGCAGTGTGCGCTGTAGCTGAATCCTGCTAAAACCAGACAAACAATCTTTCATTTCTTGTTAGTTGCGGAAAAAATGTATTTAATTGAATTTACATAAACGTGTGAATCAACAGATGTGTCGAAAAATATGGGACTGATAATTCTATGCGCACCCGCTGCACACCAAACCCCAACTTTTGCAGCGTAATGAGAAACTTCATGAATAAAACGGGGCTTTAAGGTAGCCCAGTATCCGCTGTTCTGAGTAGAAACGTTACCTAGAAGATAAAAGCCACGCTTCATCAGTGAAGAACGTTAAAAATAGGTTCAAGTTGCCATTAAGCTCGAACTGCAAAAACCAATTGCAATAATTAATCCTACTTACAGGATCTTGTAGTTGTAAAACATGAACTTCAGTTACCTTGTACGGCTTAAGTTTCAGAAGTTCCGTTGCCACAAAAACTGACGTCTGGAAATGTTAACCTCTTGTGCTAAATGTCTCAGTGATTTTTCGGGTGTGTGCTCTAACCGGGCCCCTACTTCATTAAGCTTCTCTTCCGTCAGCACACACCGTTGTTGAACACGTTTCTGGTTCAAAAAAGATCATGTACGCCAGACTTTATTGACACGGTCGTGAATAGTGGGACTGCTAGGAACTCGAACACCTGCAAACTGATGTTGAAATTTTCTACAACATCAGAAGAGTATTTCACACACGCATCATACAGAAAAATACGTTGTTCTAAAGTACTCAACCATTATTAATGGATAATTTACCACCAAAAGACACAACAATTTTACTCTAAACACGCGCACGAACGTCTTTCCCTCACGACAGATCCAACTCGACTGATGCTACAGCGTTACTCTCTGGCGGCAGACGCGCCACTCTTCACCCAGTGCAATGCCGCCGCGGAACGGTCCGGCCGATCTACGAACGCTCGGTATTATAAATAAACTTGAAGTTTATTTAATTTACCAGTTTTTTAATCTGCTTCGTAATAAGCTACATCTCTATACTCTGCTTATCTATCCAATCAGCCTGCGCTGTTGAATAGAAGTTGCCATGAAAATGAATTCATCACGGCCAATGACAGAAGCCTTTTCGAAACAAATGAGTCAAGTTGAACATTTGCATATCCATGCAGTTAGCTGCCTGCCTGGACCGTACTTGCGGTGCCTGAAACAATGTGATTGGCTGCTTATCTCGTGCATGTTTCTAATTTCCAGTTTACATTTTATTGCTTCATCATTTATTTACAGTGTATAAGACTGTATTTTGATATAAGTGTAACAGAAGTTTCTGAATATGTCTGGTGATATAGCAGATTTGTTAGAAATACCGTTTTCTCGAAGAACATTCGAAGAAAATAATTTTTTTATTCCTAAAGGAAAACCAATGCCCTCATTGTCCAATTTAACACAACAACAAAAGAATATTACTCGCCATTTTCAGAACACCGGTTACGAAAAATGTGATTGGCTTACTGGAAGTGTCAGGTATAACAGACTCTTTTGTTGGAATTGCGTGCTGTTTAGTTGTGACAGAAACTCCACCTGTACAACTACAGGATACTGCAAGTTAAACAATTTAACTAAAGCAATAAGGTTTCATGATTTTGTTATTACACATATTCGTGCTTCTATGTCACTTGTACTTTTGGAACTGTGCGTATTGAAACTGAGCTAAGTGACCAAACACGACAAAGCAAGAAAATTGTTCTACATAAAGAAAAAGTAAAACATAATAGAGGGATTTTGAAAAGGCTTAGAAACGCTGTCTGTTTACTTGCAACATTGGAACTTTCATTTAGAGAAGACGACGATTTGAAAACGTCTAATAACTGTGGTAACCATTTAGAACTTCTGGACTGCGCTGCTTAGTATATGCACCTATTAAAAATAATTTGGATACTTCCACAGTATTCAAATATTTGTCATATCTCATTCAAATTATTTAATTGAATCTGTTGCCAGCGTACTTAATAAGAAAATCAAATAACAGTAGCAAAAGTCTAATTTTTTTGCCACCACTAGCTGATGAGACAACTGACGTCTCAAATAAATAACAATTTTCTCTTGTTTTTTCGATACACTGCAGCAATTTCTAATCTTATTTTTACACACATTCAACACTTTTCGAATTGCGGTGAAAACCTCGTCGCACAGAGCTAAGATGATGTCCAGTAATGGCCTCTTCCTTAATGGTGTACAGTCCAATAATAAGTCATCTTTTCTACAAGCACTATTTGTTCATTATTATGCACATTGTTTGAATTTGGTACTATTCCAGTGCTTAAAATGTTCCTGAATGTCGTATCTCCTTTGCTACTCTTAGTGGGCATGCTAAATCACAAAAGCGTGCAAAATTTCTAGATATATTTTTAGGTCGACGATTACCACATGTTTGCCAATATGTTGGAACTACTCCTCACGTCTTCTTTACGTAAAAAAGGATAGCTTCGCCTAGTTTTTCGCACTATGTTGGAACATCAGTTAGAAGTAGAAAATGATACTTTTTATTCAAGGCCATTTATCAAATTTAGAAACTTTTGAGTATTGCTTTCTTCTTGCAGCTTTTCACAATATATTTTCTCTAACTGATGTTTTGTTCAGTGTGATTCAAACTTCTTCCTTGGATGTTGTTTACTGCAGAAGAAAGATAGCAGAAACGCAAAATACTGCAAAATCTCTTAGAAACCGTTTTCAGGACGTGTATGGAGAAACCTTTTCTGATGTTGGACTTCCAGAAAAACGAAACCGAAACTTCTCCTTAGACATTACAACAAAATACAGAAGATTGTATTTTGAAGTTTTCGATAATATTGAACAACATATTAATACAAAGTTAATAAGTATGGAAACCTTACCTTTTTTGTGCGTATTAAACCCTTCAAAATTATGTTCGCACTTTTCCAGTTGATAGTTTTAAAAGCTTAATAGAAAATTACGGTCACTACTTCGGTGAAGTACGTCTGAAAAACGAGTTAATCGTAACGTACATTTCAAAGGAATTTTCCCAGAAGTCACCTTTAGAGCTAATGAAGATGTTAGCGACTTCAGGACTTGGAAAGTCAATGCGCAACTTTGTCTGTTGCCTTCACTTATAAGCGTGATACCAATTTCCACTGCAACATTTGAAAGATCGTTTTCCGCATTAAAGCGAATTAAGACATATGCACGAAACAGAACAGGGCAAAAAAGGTTTTCGGATCTTGGACTGATATCAATTGAAAGTGAAGTATTAAATACCCTAAAAGAAAGAGAGGGAGACATTTTTTGACTTTGTAATTGAAGACCTCCCTGGAGTAAGAATGTTGCGATCAAAATGATAATTTTTCAGGAAACAGAAAAATTGATTAGTGGATTATAAATACGATTTATTTGGAAAGAACAATGTGAATGTGCAATAACACAAGTGTTTTGAATTTATAAAACTAAAATCTTATTGGTACAGAATTACTGTATGATATTTAATTGTAACAAAATCCTGAAGAACATCTTTAGAATTCTCCTTAATAAATTTTAATAATAACAGTAATAATAAAAAACATCTCCCAGTTTATAACATAACTAGGAAGCATATTTTGCAGTGAAATAAAATGGCCTTTACAGTGGTCTCATGTTACAACATATTTGCCGCTTAGAATACGCGAAACAACCTACCTGAATTTTAATTCCAATTGCTACACCTAAATCTAAAATTAAATTGAGTTTTATTTATGGGCGGTCTTTAACTGCTATGGTTCTTAGCGTCCCATTCTATATCGGGCGTGAAAGACCGGAAATTTCGCTCAGAGGCCTTTTTATCAGGCTTGAGGTTCTTTTACGTGCCGTAAATCTACGACACGGAACCACCGGCTTTACTTCCCTTCCGAAGGAAGCCATGCTAAGGATTTTTACGCCCGAAAAAATTAATCGCCCTCCGCCGGGTTTGAACCTGTGACCTCGGGAATTAGAGGCTAGCAAGCACCTCAATCTATAAATATAAAGTCGATTTATTTAAATATTTCAACTCAGGATTAATTCATATTTTTCATTTGAATTGATACAAATTGTTTTAAACTGAATCCCTATTCATAACCACCCCTTATTGTTTTTCTGGCTATGCCACTGTATCTGACATTCTGTTATAAAGGAAAATATTTAGGTTCTTACACCCTCCACTTACTTCAGCGCAAGGCTGTTTTTCTTCTTTTACAGTGCCTTTTCTTGTTATGTATTCCTTCTCACTCTGCTCTGGATGCTTTCTTTTTATATCTTTCCACTCATTTGTATTTATTTTACGTCTATGGCCTTTATTTAACATCTTAAAAACGTCTGGTGACGATCCAACACAAGTACTATCAGCCATTGTGAATGATGTTGCATCCTTTTTCCACAAAGCGTAATTTCTAGGTGGCTCTAGTATTCCACCTAGTTTAATAATATGTTGTTGTTGATCTAATGTGCAGGATTTTGATCCAACAATTTTCCCTTGCTAGCCAATATAAATTGTGTATTTTCCCATCTGGTGCAGCTTTCCTCAATTCTGGGCATTCTAGTAGGTGTTCTCCATTTAAAATCTTGTCAGCATTGTAAACTTTACATGCTTCGTCATTCATTAAACCAAATCTATGTAGATATTCCGCCAGACAGCCATGTCTAATGGCTAATCTGAAGTGAGCAACAGCTTCTTTCCTTTGGGATATTTTTTATTTTTTGTTCTATTTCTTTTCTGTCGGAGTAATTTTTGTTAGTAATTTCCTTTTGAATGTTATATTGGTATTTTTGTTCTATATTAATTTTGATATTTTTAGTTTCATATCTAGTTCACAAGACTTTTTAACTCTTGAATATTACACTGCACCCTTTTTGGCCAGAAAGTCTGCTGTCTCGTTACCATTCACTCCAACGTGTGCTGGTATCCACAGTAATATTATCAGTTGAAATTTTGTTTGTAGTAATCTATAATAAGATCTCACATCCTTAATATTCTAAGATTCATCTTAACTATCATATCGTTGTATTGCTTGAATGCCAGAAACTGAGTCTGTGAGAACTACTTTATTTTCTTTTATATCAGCTCTATAGTATATCTGCTCGTTGTATTACTACAACTTCACCATCAAAATTTGTGGATTGTCTAGGCAATGTAAAACAATGTGAAAAGTATTTACAGCATATACCACCTCCCATATTATTTCTCTATTTATCTGCAGAACCATCTGTATAAATTCTAAGCCACTCTGTTTCCGAGAATTGATTATGTAGATGTTCAAGTGTAACAATTCTGCATACTTCTAGTGAGTCGTCTTATTTATTTAGTTGTTCTATCAGCTCTTTATTTGCTACTATCTTGATAAAATCCATTGGATTAGTTCTAGGAGGATGAGGAGTGCATTTTTCTGATAACCTTAGGCAATTATAATTCTTCTCTAAAAAGGATTTGTTTGTAATCTGTGTTTATAGCTTGTATTCTCTAAGTAGTTGTTGAAACCATTGATGTTTGTTTGGGTTTGTTTTTAATTTTACATATAACTGTGCATCTTGTATTTCAATGTTGGCTTTCATTGGGTTATTATTTGTTCCTGTTATCAATCTTAAACACTGATTTTGACATTTCTCAATCATATTTATTTTAGCGTCGGTTGCAGTTAATAGTAATTCACATCCATGTTTTAATACTGGTTTTATGTAGCTGTTGTATGTTTTATTTAAAACTGCTATTGAACTGCCCCATTTAGATCCGGCTAATCTCTTCAATATGTTGCTTCTTTTAGTAGCCTTTTGCGTGATAGTTTCTATATGGTCTTTCATTTTTAATTTTCTATCTTGTGCAATGCCTAGATATTTAATTTCTTCGGCATATTCTATTTTGTTTCCCATTGATTTCAAGTTTTAAGTTTTTTCTGCTGTCATTAAAATGTTTCATGGTGTAAACTTGATATTTAGTTTTTGCTACATTAATGGACATATGGTTTTGTTTTGCCCAATAAGTTAATTTGACTAAGACATTTTTTGTTTTTTCTTCTAATCTGGTATATACATTCTTGTCATTTTTTTCAGCCGTCCATAGAATTACATCATCTGCATACATTGCAATGTTTATTCCGTTTTGTTTTATAAACTTTGGCATATCATTAATATATATATACATAAATTAAATAATATAGGACTGGATAGTGCACCCTGTACTACTCCAGTTTTAAGTTGGGTGTATTTGGATAATGTGTTCCTCCATTTGGCTGCAATTCATCTTTGTTGTAAAAACTTTTTATACCATCTAATTTTATTTTGGGCAGTTCATTTGAATTAGTTTTTTAATTAGCATCTCTTTCCATACAAAATCAAAAGCTTTTTGAAGATCTATAAATACTGCTGCTACTGACATATTGTTGGCTAGTTTACTTTTTCATGTCTTCTATTAATCTAGATATTTGGTGAACGGTTGAGTATTGTCTTCTAAATCCAGTCTGTTCTTCTGCTAGAGGGTTATTTGTTTCTAGATAGTATATTAATCTATTGGTAATCATTTTATCAGTTATTTTACCGGGATTGAGGTCAATGATATGGATCTATAACGTTTTGTTTCATTTGTGGGCTTTCCTGGTTTCAAAATTGGGATTACTAGTGCTTTGCAACAGTTTGATGGCATATTCTATTGTTCGTACCATATTTTATTAATAATTTCTAATAATATCTTTTTAGCTCTTTTTCCAAGATTTTTAATATATTCTGGATGTATAAGATCCGGTCATCGTCGTATTTAGTTTTTATTTTTAAGGTCTTCATTGCCTGTTCTAATTCTTCCAATTGGAACTTTGAATCAAGAGGTACTGTTTGTATTTTTTTTATTTCTGTCATATTAGATTTTTTAATATTCTGTTATCTTTTACCAAATGTTTTTAGTATATTAACTTTCTTATAATGTTGATTAAATTAATTTGCTATGTCTTTATTGTTGTATATATGTTTGTTACCTTCTTTAATATATGTACTTTTGTTACTATTGGCATACTTTCCATTTATAGTGTTAATATTCGTAAACACTTTGGTGCTATTAGTTCTGTAATCCAGCCCAGATAAAATTTATTATAACATTGACGTTTGGATACTAACAATTCTCTTCTATAAGTAGCGTCGTTTTTCCTCCATTCTATTACATCTTCCTTATTTTTAGTGTTTTGTGCTAAATCTCTGGCACTATTTGTTTCAACTTTTAGTGTTTCCAATTTATTTTTTTAGGTTTGCCTCGAGGTATATTTTTCTTTGCCGATTTTAATATTATATCGTTAAATTCCTTAACCATTTCACTAGCATTCTCTGACAAGTCTAAGCCTTGTACTTCATTTTCTATACTTTTTTATATTTAGAGCAATTAGCTTTTTTAAAATTCCAAGTATATCGGTTTTCAATATTTGGACATTGTTTCTTAGTGTTAGTAATTGTAATTATGGCTCTATGTCAACTTCCTCCATCTTCAGAAACAAATCTTCTTGTGTTGTTAATTTGATAATCTGACACTATTGTAAGATCTGGGTTAGTAGAGTTTCCTGTATAGTGTATGTATGTGTTAGGGTCTGCATCTTGATATATCGACTGTATCTGTTTAGTATTTATAAAGTCTTGTAGTATCTTCCCTGCTGAATCTACGTCTTTATATCCCCATTGTCCTGAGTGTGCATTAAAATCTCCTAAGATAAACGTTTTCTTATATTAGTTCAGTATTATGTCACTGCAGTGCAGATTAGTGATGTTACATCCTATTTCCACCAACATCTCACTTTCCACAAATATGTTGGTTACACCTTATTCCAGGGATGTCTTCAATTGAACATTTTGCTGCAAGTGATCGACGGAATAGAATTAATCTATAAATAGAGAGGTACATAGATTTATTTGGTATCGTTTTGAAAATAATACACTCTTACGGTAGTACGACTATTTACGTACGTTTGATGATAGTGTTTTTATATTTTAGACAGTAGTTGCAGTCTGCCAAAGTCTTTTATACTTTTTAAATGACAGTATCTTGTCTTTTTATGATTAGCAAAAATATAAGTATTGCAATCAAATATGAATAGTAAGAAAGCAAAAAAGAATTGATTTTCCGACTGATTGTGTATTCTGTAAAGCCACCGCACGTTCCTGCATACAGTTCTATATAGGAAAGTGAAGTTT
Organism: Deroplatys truncata; assembly: GCA_030765065.1. Lineage (NCBI taxonomy): Eukaryota > Metazoa > Arthropoda > Insecta > Mantodea > Mantidae > Deroplatys > Deroplatys truncata. Next base: position 150,842,144 of record CM060977.1, on the reverse strand, counting down.
TTCAGGACGAGTAAGATATTTACGGCCGAAGCGAAGTTGAGGTTGGAATATTGAAACATGTCCTGGGATAAAAAAGAACACACTTTCCTGAAGTTACGTACAATATTTTGTTTCATACTATATAGAAATAATTTATATATTGGTTAAATATTGTAGTGCATATTATGTTCATGGAGGTGGAGTATTTACTGGAGATAGCGCTAAACCGATCTCTTACGAATGAAAACGAGCCATCATTGCACAGAGGACGCCATATTGGACGTGTAGATCCCATTGTGAAATATACGATTATAGTGTATTTTAATGGAATGTGAGCTCAAATCATCAGAAGGCGTGTGGTTATATAATACTCAAAGGCCAGAGGGCAAAGTTTTAGTTTCGGCAGCTAAGTAAACATCGCAGATTCTGTAACTTTTAGATTATTGCCATACTCTTCACATATGTCAATGTAGCTTGTAAATAACGAATTTAACATATGAAACGTAATACATGCGTACCGAACAGTTTGTCATTTTAATATTTAAACAGGTTTCCACATTCAAGTCCTGAATGCCCAAAACTTTGTTTTTGCTAGTTTTCCCCTATTCGAAGGCAAAACTGGAAACTCAAGATACAGCAGCCGTTGTGGTAGTAATTTCATAGACGTCTGTTACAAGCTGACGCCTGGAGAAGAAAATATAAAGTTCTTAAATTAAAGTGAAATTCTTTCTATATTCAACTTTCCTCCTCACTTGTTAAAAGAAAGACAATTATACGAATACTGAATGGACTATCAGTTGTGATTTGCACCAGTAAGTGTAGTATATCGTTTGGAGGGAAAGAAATACTGTGGTAATTGCTGAAAAAGCACGCAAATATTACCACATACTAATAATGTACTAATCTCAGGTTGCATTTACTCACATTTCTATTTATGCCTATAACGCAGGGTTAATTTAACTTTCAAACATGAGGTATACGACAATTTTCTAAATTTGGAGGGGCAGCTATAAAAAGTAATTATTTTATTTTTAAATAATATTCAGGATACATATTTTTACGTGGCTTTTAGTTTTAAAAGATTGTGCACAATCAAAACTAAGCAACAGGTAATTGTTTACATAATCTACGTCAAACAACGCCGCCTTAAGGTTTAAGGCATGTAATTCACATCTGAATACAGATCTAACAAAAGAGTATTAACGCTATACATGTAACTTGGGCTTTTGAAAATTATGTGTAAATAGTTTTAGTCCTTTTACCAGCAAAGTGTTAAGGACATAATTCAATTCCTTTGTCTGTAAAATGTTGAGGGCATAGTTCAGATATGCTATAAGATTGTCTTCACTTCTGATTCAATTAAATCACGTGCAGCTGGCAATTCTACATCCGCTGTTTTATCATGCTGCATCCATGAAACACAACTTTCACATTTCTGCTGCCACAGTTCACGCCTTACTGCGTAACCTGCTACGTAGCTAAAAACTGGGAGCAGTTCTTCTTATACATAAGCTACAGAAAATTCAAGTCGCAAAGTGAAAGTAAAAGGGTTATATTAACCGGAACTTTTACATCATTACAAGGCAACAAAGTGTTAAAAGAGCCATTTCCAGCTTTGATAGTTAAAAGAACAATATATTTAAATCTCAGTTTTCTCTCACTCTCAATCTTTTACAAATAGCTTATGTAGTAGTTTCCTCCACACACCTGTCCATAATATCCAAATCTATATTCAGGACATAATTTTGGAATTTACTGAGTAGTAAATAATCTACCTGTACAAAGATAATATATAAGGTGCAAAATGAATGCTTCCGCACCTATTATAAACACCTGAAACGTTTCGGAAAAAAATAGACTCTTTTCTGTCTACTTTACTCCTCCATGATTTTAGCCGGATAAATAGCTTATGTAAAAGCTTAATCTGTAGACTCACACTGTCTCGGACTGGTTGCCTTTACCCATCATTGAGTCCCTGACTTCAAAAGCACTCTTCATATTCACTACATTCCATGTACAGATTATTTTTAAAAACATGCAAGTGCTTCCAGATCCAGAAAAGCACTCATCTTTTAACACAGATTGTAATGCAACTATATACTTTTCACTGAAAACAGTAAACAAAAGACTTACATCTTGTTTCTCTATTGAATAAAGGTACAGCGCTTTATAAGATAGAGTACGACCATATTTTACACCACATTTTTCTCGTTATAAAGTACCAAGGTGCTCAAACTTAGCATGGCAAAAAAATAATTTTCTTCAAAATCTGGGTATGATATACATTGACTGGTATTTCGCTATTAATCCAGTTGTTCCTAATACATTTAATTATATTACAGCTTCAAGTACACAAAATAGTTTCCTACTAGTAATCTACTCAATAAGGAACTATTGGTTCTTTAGGGGACATGGTGAAAAGTACTCAAAGGTCTTCCTGTTTACAGAGTTATAACATATTACAGCAACTATTTTAAAACCTAGCTCTTCTGTTTCTTGAATGACTTTCAGAAGGCTATAATGCAGCTCTTCGTCGATTATATATTACTCACTGGAACAATAGTGACTACATCTTTGTATTTTGAAGAGATTCTAAATAACATGCACACCTGTGCTCCTTTTACTACATTCAAGGGATTGTCATGACTAGGCCCTAAAACTCTACCGCCTTTAAAATTGGGCTGAAGATTTATATAAATCTCAATTACATACAAATTAACCAAAAATTAATGAACTCTCAATAAGTTTAACTTGCTTTTCAGGTAACCAATACTGCCTTCAATGCTCTATTCTGTGAGAGCAAGTTTAGAAATTAATTTTTTATGTTTCTAGGGTGAGATAGAGACACTATATTACCATTATACAAAGAAATGTATGCTGATGGGGAATGCAAAAAAAGAGAGATGAAGTAGGTAGGCAGGCAGGCAGACGAGCAGGTGGGTAGGTAAGTCGGTAGGTTGGTCCATCGGTAGGTGGGTCGGTCGGTCGGTTCGTATCCAATGCTATGCAGTTACCAATGAAGCCATTCGCTATCTATTACTCCAATATTTTGATGATAGGTTGGTGTATTGATCGAAAGCTAGGCAGTGGAGTTGGTGGTTTCACTTTATTTCTTCTTCAAAGTTCACAGAGGTGTCATATAGGAGATTCTGCTATGCCAATCCTGTAGATGTTTGTTGAGGCAGTCATGGCCCGTTAATAATCTAAAAACTGCTACAGTGGATATTCTTGATAGGCGTGTTGTTATGTAGATTTTCCCATTGTTTTCCTTCTGTTTGTGATACGTATCCTTCTTTAATTGTCGTATTGTGTGTTGATGTAACTATTCTTCTGATAGAGTGATAAGACAGTGAACCAGCTGATGTTTATGTAATGTTGCTACCTTACTTGGCCAAAATATCAACTGTTTTATTACCAACTGTTTCTCAGTGTGCTGGTATCCATTGAAGTATTACTCTTTTATTTAAATTAGTTAATTGTTTTAATTTTTTTAGCATTCCAAGTCATTTGGCTTTTGGCTGTAGTATCGGATGCAATGGATATTATAGCTACTTTTGCTGTAAACCTAAAACTCAAAGTTTTGTTTTTCATACAAATATAACATGGAGAAAACACATTGCTAACATGTGCACAAAAACTGAGAAAAACTACTACTATTAAAAAGACTAGCAGGGAAAATTGGAGAAGTACTACACAATCTTTGAACACTTCTTATAATAAGTATATTAAGCAAACTTTCAAATATTCTGAAGAGGTTATTCATAACTGCAACCATAGAAAAACTTAATATTCTACAGAACCAAGTTCATCGTTTAGTATATGGAACTGTTGAAACTACCCCAATACTTGCTCTGTAAATTTTAATAAATAACACCCTACTTAATCTTGACACTGAAAATGCAACTATTGTGCAATATGAAAAATTAAACAGACTACTCTATAGCAATTGCGAAAAAAGATAAAAATCACGCGTGAACTTAAAAGCTCACAAAGTTTTCTTAATAAAGTCCAGAAATCAAACAGATATTAAAACTCCCATACATAAAAGAAAACTTACAAACAAAAACAAACCCTTTAGATGTATTTGATGTTGAACAGAAGAATTTAAAACATCTGAAACCTCTCCGTGTGTTTTGAAACAAATGTCACTAGAAATATTAAATTTAAAATATCTTACCAATGAATGGCTACATGTTTACGCTCGTGGATCCAGCTTATCAGATAATGGTGGTACTGGTGCTGGTGGAGTATGTCCACTCTTTTAATAGAAAATTAAGTTCATATTCTGCAAATGTTGATGGTGATATTTTAGCAGTACTTCTCAGCTTACAAAGTCTTATATATTAAATAAACAACTTTAAGAGAGTTGTAATATTATTTGACTCTAAAGCAAGTATTAATATATGGTCATAGTAAAGTTTTTCATAAATGCAATTGTTCCTTAATGAACTCAAGAGTTTCTGTATTGCTGTCGCTGGCATTAATTAGAACTGACTATTTCTCCATTAAGACATTGCTAATTGCAGAATTAATAAGCTCAGTACTTTTACACCTGACATAGTTCGTCAGGTCTTCCAGCATATCCACTGATTGTAGCAAATGTAACTTCACTGGAATTTTATTCACTGCTAAACTGATTGTTCATAACATTCACTTTAAACACAAGGACAGCTTGAATAATTATTGAGGCTGCCATGCCCGTACCCAGAAAAAAATTTCAGGGAGGATTTTCCACAAGTAGATCTAAACTTAACAGCACCCAACAGAATTCCATGTGCCTACTCCGTAGTATATAGACGTTATATGAATAAGAAAAGTGGTTGGCGACTTTATATAGACAAGAAAAACTCACCAGAATTAGAATATTCCACCTTACAGCACAAAACATGGAGACTACTTCGAAAACCGGAATGTATGGTCACCTTATCTATGTAAGGCGACGATATTAAGTTTCCCTTTTTCTTGTAAATGTGCTACTAGCAATAGACCTACTGTTTCAAACGACATTTTTCCATATTGATTTGCTATGAATTTAAATACATAAAACTGTCAGAAGTTTCGAGGGTTGAACCCTAGAAACCCCCCTCTAAATGCGGCCCTGGAGGCTGCAATGTAAACCCCAGGATCACCATTTACATCATGGTGAAGCAAGTACACCACTTCATCGCTTCGAAGGGATACAGACGTTGCACAAGTCTCAGCTTCTCCCCTCCAGCAGTCTTTATTCTTGATACCCTTATATGGCCATTCGGGGATGTACAGACCTTCTAGACGACACCCAGTGACTAGTTGACCCTCTTCATGTCCGTTTCAGTTAGCACTACATCTCCAACATGTAGATGCTCTTGACGTCTCTGCCCTCTGTGAATCAACAGAGCCAAACATTCATTACGGAATCTCTGACATAAGTTTGCTTGTTAAGTTTGTAGATACTGCATTCTTCGGTTTAGGCTTCTGCTGTCTGAGGCGTCCAAGTCTGGGTGATGCCCTACAGGAAACAAGCTGCTGTCAAGGTTTCTATTTATTAACCCCATCTTCGACATGAGTGAGGAGCCTGGAATTCATAGTGGCTTCACATTCTCACAATATAGTTCCTAGCTCTACATAGCGTTGCTCTCCCTAAGTTTATTCTCAGAAGCTCTTTCAGCTTTCTCACAAGACGCTCCCAAAACGGCATTTCAATTTCCAAATTTTTTTGTAAGATCAATTTCGGAATCAGAGTAGTCGGACAGGTATATACCACGGGGTCAAATATCCTTTGAGTTATCGACAGTAGGACTATTTCTGTTGCAGGTACACCAGGTAATTGAGTCCACTGACGTTACAAAAAGTGTCATTTTCAGTGTACCGCGATACACCTAAAACTGAAACAGTACTCTCACCTGGCTCAGGTAGTCTACCAAATATAGGAGCAGTTTTCCACCCTCTAAGTTCAAACTGTCCTGAAGCCATCCACAGATTGGATTCTTATTGGTCCATTCTTCAGCTCCACGGCTATTAATGGAGTTGTCTACATAAAACGATTGCTTCTAAATATCTGCTGTCTGTTTCAATTTTTGTGGAGCATGATTGAGATGGTGGGTGATGCCAGTTCCCAGCAGGAAAGGGCTCAACGACACTCCAAATACTGCACGATAATGTCTGAAAGTGATCATTTTCAGCCTGGCTACACCCTAGGAATTTTAGGAAATCCCTATCTGTGACAGACTTATTTGCAAGAAAACCTTCTTGATATCGGCAGTTTTACCAACTGCATGCTTCCTAAAATAAATTAGTATCTTTGGAATTAGCTCAATCAAGTTCGGTCCCTTCTCGTTGCAGTCGTTCAATGAATTTCCTTTGGAGTGCTTAGCTGGTGCATAAGAAATTGGACATATGACTAGAAACCTAATGATAGCCCTGTGTGGCAGGTTGTGCCCTCCAGCTTCACTTTCAGGAACTATCTCTATGATATCAGATTGTAACCAGCCCGAAAACACTGCATGATAATTTTCTAATTGTCCACAAGCAAGAAGACGGTTTGTCATAGTTTTAAGCCTCCTTTCTGCCAATTTTTTATTATCCAAGAGTTCCGGATGCCCTTCATTCCATGGCAAGCAGACTTCATATCTATTATTTTCATTGATCTTCGCAGTTCGGTTGCAAAACTATAGGACGTCAGCATAAAAATCCTTCATCTTCTTTCCAGCTTCTGACTCTTTAATACGTATATTTCCAACTTCCATAAATCTGACAAATCCTATTTGCAGTTTAGGCTAAAGTGGTCAGCAAGTTATTTGGACATTGTTCAAGTCCCTGAATTGTCCAGCCTAGTGTTGCTTCAATAGCCACCAGATTATCCCCCAAAAGACCAAATGATCCCGTTAAAAGTGATCTGAAATGTCAGCTCCTAGCAGCATTCCTATGCCTGGTGGATTCTTCCCTCTGTCAGACAGAATGATGCATTTCTCATTTAGCTTGGTATACATGGTTAGACTTTCAACTCTTGGAACATAATCACAATTTTTGGCCTGTTCTAGCACACTTACAAAGCTCTGAAATTTGTCATTTGAACTTCTTAAAATTATGTCATAAACGTGGTGTTGTTTTCGACTGGTTTCAATTCTCCCAAAAAGACTGTGGCTTAATACATTCTTGGCACACGATTTCATATTCAGCTGCTTTACAACACCTGAAGAAATGTAGGATCTTCGTGCTCCACTGAAAAGAGCACGCACCCCTTTAACGTTGCTATTATGCACATTAACCATCACTGTTTGCAGAAAGGTAGGATTTGATTTTTGAGATAAAAGAGCTTCAGACTCCCACTCTTCCTCTTCTATGGAGTCAGCCTTCTTACTTCTAGACTGGATAGGCAAATCTGTACACATTACTGTTACATAATGCTTAGAACATACAAGACTTTTCACATAGTTCCTGCACCACTTAGCACGTGACCACTTTTTCAAACATACAATGCAAAAAAAAAAACTTTTTTGAGTAAAGCCTTCTTTTCATTTAGTAACATCAGCCTTCCTTTGAAACATTCTGCCACAGCATGTGAAATGTTGTCACATCACACACACTTAATGTCGTTGAATCTCCTGAATAGATGCAGGTAGCAGTAGGTACTTTGCTTGTTTCTCCAGTCACACCTACCACCACCACTACCAATATGACTAGGAATACTACAGCGGACTAAATGAAAACACTCCTGACCTTCAACTTCAAGCTACTAGAACTGCAGTAAATTTAATAAACAGTCAAACAGGCATCAGGACCACGAGTTTCTGCTCTATTTGCAGTACGTGCCCTTTCCCAAGCTTTTAGGATGTCCTCAGGTAACGGTAATTCTAACAACGATAGATCATAACAATATTTCTCCCTCGTTACTCCTAGGATCCTCAAAGCTCGTAGTTGTGTTTCTAACCTATCATACAGAGTCCCCAAGATCATAACTTCTTGATCTCCTGCCCGAGTCAATACTAAACCAAGTAGTTCACGAACGTATATCTCAACAGTTCCTCATGCGCAAATGTTAATATTAGTTCTTCAATGGCCTTGCTCTGGTTAGGCCTTGAAGGGGGAAGCTCTTTACAAGTTCCCTTGCGTTTGATCCCGGCACTAACCTATGTTAAATACTGGAACTTGTCTCATCAGCAATTGCTTCATCGTCATTACTTTTGCGAAACTAATCCCAGAAGCCTAACCAATTTTTGACAACGCCATCAAACGCCTTCAGTTTTAATTTAGGTAGCCTTAAGTGAGATGAGGATGAGGAGGAGTCTGCCTCCTGCTATTTCCCTGCATAATATTCACTCTCGTGCCTTGCTTTGGCTGTTAACTATTCCTCTCTGTAGGAGTCTGCTGCTTCGTATTCCTATTCGTTGAAGTTCTCAGCGTTAAGCAATAAATCCCGTGTGCTTTCTCCGATCATGAAAAGACACTCAGTTTTATTATCAGATGACTTAAATGGTTTAATAACGTTGTCCTTTACCACTGGATTGTCTTCCAACTTCTGCTTGAATGCATTCAATGATCGTGTAAACAAATGTCGCACTAAATTCCCTTCCCGCTTTAATTTTTCCATATTAAGTCCTGTCACGGTCGCCAGATTGTGTAACGATAATTATACGGAGCTGAATAATAGTCTAAAAATACACCAATACACGATCACTTTAAAAACTTTGCTTTAAAGAGGAAGCTCGCTAATACAACAGTTCACAAAACTAAAACATCTGATGTGATACATTCACATAACTTTCACTACCCTCCATCGTTTATTAGTGCGTATACAATGTATTCTGACTAAACCTTATTCTTCTATCTACTTCATTTTAATCTAAATAAACATTTGCAGAAATAGCTACATTGTACATTTCATTATGGATACAAAGGGAACCACAGAAACGCAGACACACACACGCGAACCTTTTTCTAAAAAACCTGTTTTTGTATTCAGGTAGCCTCAAAATATCGACATGGAGTTTTTGGGTGGAATACAATACTTCCTTCTTCTTCCTTCTTATTTAAACATGTCCTGAAGACGCTGTATCTTCTTTGACATCCAATTACCCTATCTGTAATAACACTAGTCTGCATTTTCAAACTTTTTGTCGGATGGTTTCTTAAAAGTAGGTGTTCTTGAATCACGTTTTTATGCTGATTCCAGAAATAACTTCTGTTTTTTTTCTACCACGTCAGGTTTTACACAAAATAAGTAATGTTTTGACAATTATACTAATGAGCGTAGAAAAGTATCAAATACTATTTCACACAAGGTAAGTTTTTATTCAAGAAACATATTATGAATACTCTCAAGAACTCCCCTAATTTGTTTCATGACTACATTTTAACAAAACAAGAAGCCAAATTGTTTCATTTAATTTTTTCAAACTTCTCTTCTTTGACTCCCTTGCAGATCCTTGAAGATGGCTGTCCCTCCTCAACATCCAACAGTAGTCGGCCATCATAGTTTCATTCCATCTCCCCTGGTACCTCCTCTCCATTTCCTTAATATCTTGGTGAAAACGTTCACCCTGCTCCTCACTATAATGTCCCAGATTTTCTGGAAAGTAGTCGATATGTGAATGCAGAAAATGCACCTTTACACTCATGTTACAACCAATATTCTTGAAGTTTTCCAACATTGTATCGACAACGGCCTTGTAATTAGGATCTTGTTATTGCCAAAGAAGTTTTCAGTATCTGATCGGAAGGCGGTCCATGCTTCTATTTCTCTCTCATTCATTGTCTTCTCAAAATCTTTATCCTTCATCGGTTTATTTATTTGAGGACCAATAAGAATCCCAGCCTTTAATTTGGCTTGTGTAATGAAGGGAAATTTCTTGAAAAGGTACTTGAAGCACGGTCCATCCTGTGGTAGAGCCCTTATAAATTGCTTCATCAAGCTCAATTTTATGTATAGTGGCGGAAGCAATATCTTTATATCTCTATATTTTTGAAGTGAAATTGTGAAAAGGCTGTATGTGATAGAAAAAAACTAAAAGCGGTTCTGAAATCAGCATAAAAAGGTAAGCTGGAATCACGTATTAGTTTTCAGCCATCCGATATCATACAGACAAGTGTAATAGTTGACTATTTCCAAAAACTAAAATGGCTAAGTAATTCTAACTTATAATTTAATTTTGCATTTACGGATATGGGTTATGATTTCTTTAAATACCTTAATTCGATCACACTGTATTATATTAGTAATGTTAATGGGCCTAGAAAAACCTAATTTGTACAACTCTTTTAGAAATAATCTTAAGGTCTTCTTTCCTGATGTTGATATTACAGAACCAAGATTTATTAATACAAAATTTCTTAGAATAATCCAAGTCATGAGAATAATTACCACACCATTTATTAAGGATAAAGATTTTTGCATCCTTTAAAGGAAATATTTCTGATGAATAATCTCCTTCATTTCTTGCTGTTTTTGCTAGAGTCTGACTTTTCATTACCAACAAATTTTTATGCCCTGTGATCCATATCAATTTGATTATTACTTTATAAAGTTGAGCTTGATAAATGAAAAATTTAATTCTCACTCCTAATAGACTAATATTTTTGTTTATAAACGAAATTTGAAGTTTCAGCAGAGATGATTTACTATCTGTGAATATAATATTAAATTTATATCCATGTCTTCTGATGATTTGAATAGCTTTCGTAATGGCCAACATTTCAGCAGAGCAAATACACCATTTATCACTTAATTTAATCACAATTAATTCATTTAAACTATAATTATATACAGCTGCTTCCACTCCTGATATTTTTGGAACCACCAGTGAAGAATAAATTTCAATTCTTCTTAGGAAATTTCTGAAGAAATTGTAAAAAATATTATGGTGATATGACTCTATTGGGAAAAGTATTGGTATCAATATCCAAATTATTGAAGAGAATCTTCCAGTCAACACAGTATCGAGGATGACGAGGCGTAATTGCTAGGTTTGATTGATTTTATTTATGGACGCTCTTTAACTGCCGTGATCTAGTTCTTGAAGTCAAAATGTCCGGAGGTTAAGAGTGAAAAATTGGAGTCTAGGAATGCTGATGCATATACCTCTTTTAAAGTTAGTGTAAACGAAGAAAATGTTGAAAATGTATTAAACTCAGAACAGTAGCCTAAAAACGTTTGCATTAGGCGTTTTTTTTTCACTATCGGAAACAAACTGCAGTTACGTAAGTAATGAAAATATAATTGTAACAAAGTCATGTGGATTGAATGTTTTACACTGGAATTTACAGAGTCTTGCAAACAAAGTTAATTATCTTTTAAATTTAATGAATGAGTATGATGTTGACATAATATGCATGGTATTAAATATTCCAGGATATTGTTTAGCTGACAGTTTCTGCCGACCAGTGATTAATTTGCATGGAGGTTCTGCAATATATGTTAGAAGTGATATCACAAACACTAAAATTGACCTTTCAGAATTAAGTTCATTATATATATATATATATATATTTGAGGCCTGTGCAACCTATATTAATAATTACTTCAATTTGCATTTCCATATATCGTCGTGGCAATTCTTGCTTTGATAGTTTCTTAAATAAATTATACCAACTTCTTTATTTTCTTTTTAAAGACAACATTAATAGACACGTTGTGCTAACGGCTGATTTTAATGTTGATTTTAAATCAAACAGTAATGAGGTCAACAACCTTTTAACATATTTGACAGTTACGGTCTTGGACCTCTGATTTTTGAATCTACTAGACCTGGACACGAGCGCTCAATTGGTACTGCATTAACAATATTGTTTCCAATATATCGAATGATAGATGTTGTGAAGTTGATCTAAATCTAAATGTTGAGGAAATAAATTCTTATCTCCTTGATTTTGTGGATGAAAGTGTTAACAGTAAAGCTACCAACATTAATCCTGTTTATTTAATGATTAATACAAATAAGCGAACTAGTGTTTTTAAATTTAACCATGTAACTGTAGAGGATGTTTATGCTGTTACAATAGGGCTTAGCAATAGTTCTTGTCTAGATGTGTTTGAGTTAAATTCACAACTTTTAAAGTATGCTGCCTCTTTTATAACTGAGCCTCTGACACACATCTTCAATATGTGTATTGACAATGGTAATTTTCCGATTCTTTTAAATTTGTTAAAGTCATTCCCATCTATAAGAAAGGTAGCAGAACTGACTATGCTAATTATAGACCTATAAGTATCATCCCAGTTGTGTCTAAGGTTTTTGAGGTCTTATTAAACAAACAGATAATTCACTACTTTGAAGATAACTTTCTGTTTTCTACCAGTCAGTTTGGTTTTGGAATAGGACACAGTACTACTGATGCTGTAATAGGTTTTTTAACGAATTTTGGATACTTTTGAAGATAGTTTTCCATCCCATAGCCATTTCTTTGATCTAACAAAGGCCTTTGATACAATTTCACACTAAATACTTTTAAAAAGTTAGCCTACTATGGTTTTTATGATATTAGTATAAATGTAATACGTTCTTACCTAAGTGATAGACATTAGGCTTCTTATGTTACTGACAGAAAGTCTAGTTTTAAAAGGATAAAGCATGGTGTCCCGCAGGGCTCAGTACTTGGACCTGTTTTCTTTCTGGTGTATATCAGTGATCTTCCGGAAGCTATAAAAGATGAATGCCTAAAAACGTTTTCATTTCCTGATGATTTAGCATTGAATATATGTTGTAATAACAATGGACTATCACAAGTCAACTTAAAAATACAACTTTAATAGTAAATCACTGGTGTGACTCTAACAGATTAATACATAATCAAGATAAGACTGTGGATCTCAGTTCTGCTCACTCTAATCTTTCAACAGTAAAATTTTTAGGCATTTATCTTGAATCCAAATTAGGGTGGAAATCCCACATAGACTATATCTCAGGGAAACTGAGTAAAGGACTGTTCATGCTATGTGTACTGAGCCAAACAATAAATAAAAAGTATTACTGGCAATGTATTACAGTAATATATACTCCATTTTAAATTATGGTGTCTTACTTTGGGGCAACCATATCTATGCTAATAAGCTTCTTATTTTACAAAAGAGAGCGATAAAAACAGTATAGTTCCGCCAAAAACACATTGTAAACCACATTTTATTGAACTTGGAATCCTCACTATTCCTTGTATATGTACTCATATATATATATATATATATATATATATATATATATATATATATATCTTGAATTATCTATTGTACATTAAGAAGAATCTACAAGAGTATAATCTGTGTAAAACTGTTCATAATTATCCGACACGAAGTAGCAACAATATTTAATTTGGTAAATGTACTAAAACACAAAATAGCTTTGAAGTATCATCCATTAGTCTATTCAATAGTTTACCGGATGAAATCAAGACCCTTACATAAGACATTTTTAAACGGCAGATTTTAATGATATTGCAGAAAAATCCTCTCTATAAGGTCCAAGAATTTTATAAGATTGAATTATTGTAATATTTAAACATTCGACGTTGCTATACATGTGTAAATGTTTTAGCAATGAATATCTATCTATCTATCTATCTATCTATCTATCTATCTATCTATCTATCTATCTATCTATCTATCTATCTATCTATCTATCTATCTATCTATCTTAGCATCCCATTCTATATTGGGCGTGAAGGACCGGTAATTTTGCTCAGAGGCCTCTTTATCAGGCTTGAGGTTCTTTTACGTGCCGTAAATCTACGACACGGGACCACCGGCTATACTTCCCTTCCAAAGGAAGCCATGCTAAGGAGTTTTACGCCCGAAAAAATCCATCATCTTCCACCGACTTTGAACTCGCGACCTTGGGAACTAGAGGCTAGCATGGTAACTGCTACACCACAGAGAACGACCACAAGGTTTGATGATGAATTATGTTCTATCCAGACATCCAATTGTGATCCAAATCCGTGATTTTCTAATTTCTCCGCATGAATTGAGTTACTAATTTGAGACAACAGAAGGAAAAGTTTATCTTAAGAACAATTGAATAATTTGGAGAGAAATTTATAATTTGTATGCGTTGAGTATCTTAATAATTTTTAAATCCAATTTCTTTTAATGTGAGTTGTTTAGATGGATTACCTCCGGTACCTAAAATAAGTTTAGCAATATCATAAACTGTTAAACTTTCGAAGAGAACTTTTAATGGATTATTAATTATTAAACAACCATATTGCATTACTGATTTGATGAGGTTATTGAACAAACGTATCATAGCTTGAGGATGAGTTCCCCAAGAGGAGCCAGAAATATAATGGAAAAGATGAGACATGCTTTTTATTTTATTAACTATATCATTAAAATGATTTTTCTAATTCAATTTATAATCCAAAATAATTCCTAAAAATGTTACACATTGATTTGGTTGGAGTATTTCATTCCCCACTTTCAGATACAAATTGAGTACAAATCTTCCTTTTTTAAATATTATCCATTTACTCTTTTGAAGATTGATGTTAAGTGTCATTTCTTCTAACAGAAGGATACAATTGTTAACTAAATTCTCAAACCCTTCATTATTATTTTTAAGCTTTTTAAAATCAATATGTTGATATATAAAGTATCATCTGCATAGAACAATAAATTTTTCATACTGATTTCATAAGAGATAGTTAATATATTTATAAATTACATAAAATTGGACTGAGAAGAGATCCTTGTGGGTGTCCTTCTTATGTGAAGAGTTGTAAAGTATTATGAAATCTAGAATGAATTTGAAGCTTTCTATCCTTTAATAAGTTGTATATAAGAGTTATGGTCTTCTTAGGTAAGTTTAATTTCTGCAAATTTAGTATTAAAATATTTAAATTTACTGTACCATAAGCATGAGAAACATCCAAACTAAGTACTTGTAATGCTTTTTTCTTAGGTAAAACTTGAAGAATTTCCAAATTTAGTATACTCAGACTGTGAGTTGTTCTGTGTCCTAGATGAAAACCATATTGATTTCTGGGCCAACCTCCATACCTTTCCAAGAAAAATGGAATCCTTTGTGTTTCTAAAATGTTATGAAAAACACAAGATCTATAGGTCTATAATTTTCTTCACTATTTTTATTCTTCCCTTGTTTTTCAATTCCAATAATGTAAAAATGCTGCCATATCTTAGAATACAATTATATCCATGAAATAATAAATAGAGATATTCTGTAGGAAAGCTCTGAAGCATTTTATATTTAATTTATCTGGGCCTGGCATAGAATCCTTTTGTCCTTTAATAACTCCTTAAAGTTCATTGAAAGTAAAGTTGTTAGTTAAATCCCTATACAATTATTCCAATGGTAAATTGGATGGTTCATAATCTGAAATAATCTGAGGAATATTACAAGAAACTGAAGCAGGTGAAAGTAGATTAAGAAATTTACTTTGTAAACGATGATTATCTGATATTGGAGAAAATTGCTGACATTTTTATGAGTGAAGCTTTGTATCATAATCCAAATTTGTGAAACTGTTTCCTTTCTAACGTAATAGAGTTACAATATTGTTCCCATCCATTAAATTTTGACTGTTTAATAATATTTTTGTTTCAACTTATTGTTGTCTCAGTAAGAGAAAATTCTCCATTTTTTATGTTTCATAAAATTATAATATCTAAGCCTTCTCTCTTCAATATGTTTCTGACAATTAGAATTTCACCATATAGGTTTATTTCTGTTTTTGGATTTAAAACCTGTTACAGGATGAAATTTGTTAACATATTCATCTACTTTACTTGGGATGCGACAAGAATGATAATATTTCTCCAAAATAAATACCTTAAAAATTTCCCAATTTGTATTAATATTTCTTAAAAGCCAGTTACTTTTCAAAATGTTAAGTGGTGTGGTTCCCAGCATAACTGAAATCATAAAATGACCACTTCCTAATGTTTCATGAATTACTTTCCATTGAATCAAATTTATAAGAGAAGCTGATGCAAAAGTTAAATCAGGAGAGGTATCTTGTTGGCCCATTCTACCCATTCTAGTAGGTGTCCCATAATTCAATAAAAATATATTATGCTAAATAATCAACAAATGGCGGATTGAATATTCCATTAATCCTATCCAGCTGAGGAATATAGAAATTGAAGTCGCCAAATAACAAAAGATCCTTATGAGATAGAGGTTGAAGAACATAATTCTAATAGGAAATCGAAAAATCTGTATTTGGTTTTTTATATATGAAAATCATTTTAATGTTACCTAATACCATAGATATTCCTTGAATTGAATAATCTTCATTGTCTAAAATTTCATAAGAATTTACAATAATTGATTTTTTTAATTCCTGCCAGTATTCCTCCACCAATTGTAGGTCGGTCTGAACGTATGATTTTATAATTAGCAATATGAATATTATAGCATTCTTTCAACCATGTTTCTGAAATATAAAAACGATCCAGCTCCTGATTTATTATATAACCTAAAAAGTCATCTTTATTATTTTTAAGACTTTGAGCATTCCAAACTATGATGTTTAATTTATTGATATTAATCGGCTTAGATTTGTTCAAGAAGTCCATATTCTTACATTAATTAAACATCATTCTTCCCTTTAGTTTTTCTTTTAGTTGATGAAGTCTTATTGGAATTACTATAGAAGCAGTATGGGTCTAAAGAATTTATCTTCTGAATAATATTTTCATTAGTATTAACAGAACTTCTGAGAATTTGAGTTATTAACAGCAGTAACTGAAGCTTATGTCACAGTGGAGGAAAGAGAGCTACCATTTGGACAAATTAGAGTTGATTTCAAATTAATGATTTGACTTTGCTTACTTGTATTTAAATTCTCTAGGAATTTCCTCTTATTTGGAGTTTCTTTTGACAATCTAGGAATTTTAGGAGGAAACTGAGAAGTACTGTTAGCTGATATTTCTTGTGAAGGAGAAGAAATACGTTGAATGGCAACTGAGCTAAGCAGAACAAGGTTATTACCTTGAGCACTTGTCCTTTTGGTGACATCTGAATAAGAAGATTTATTTTTGATGGTATTAATAGCTTCATATCTACACACCCTGTGCTCATATACTACTTTTATGACTTCCTGCTCAAATTTATACACTGGACAATCTCGACTATTGGCCTTATGGTTTCCCTTACATAGTATACATTAAAAATCAGAAAGAGTATGCCCTTCTCCACAAGCTACACATTTTGTAGAATTTCTGCAAAATTTAAACACATGACAAAATTGTTGACATTTTTTACACTGAATAGGAGATTACAACTCACTCATAAATGTATACCCTTTGTGGCAACAACTGAGATCTAAAAGTCATAATAACTGATGGAGTAGGGAACCATTGTATGTCTCCATTGGAATTTACACTTTTCCTTTGGAATTTGTATGCATGGACAATTTCCTTATCACCATTTGTTTTAGCCACTTGTTTTATCTCATCTATTGACAAATCTGTATCAATACCTGTAACAATGCCTTTGGTTAGTATTTTGTATTTAGGGATAAATTATTTTACAGAGTATTTCAAATCAAATTCATATAGCAGTAAATAATACTTATAGAAAGTATTAAAATTAATTTCAATTTTATTCTTTCCTACTGTGACAATAGATTTACATTTCATTTCATTTTCATATAGCATTTTTTCATATTTCATTGGATGCATCATGTTAACATTTTTATGAACTCCTACTAAATTCACAACAAAAGGACCAGAATCTTTATAATTATTCAATAATTTCCTATTGTCTGTCATATTCAATAGCTGCCATCTCATTTGCATCACATACTGAATCATTTGTTTGATTTTTTAAATTCGATTCTTCTGGGTCATATTGAATCTCCATTCAAATCCCCAAAGGGGGAGATAGAAATTTCAAGTACTAAAGAAATAAATTCGAGGTCAAACAAAATTAATAAAAAATATTATACACTAAGTAATAAAGGATAGAACTATATAATTAATTACTATTTTAACTGCCTAAATAATTAGGATTACCTAGCTTCAATCCGGATATTTGAAAAATAACTCCAAACATACTCGTTGCTAAGCTACAACAGGGCCGTGTTTAGGGGGGTTAGGGTTCCACCCCCCTCGAAACTTCTGACGGACTATTTATTTATATTCATAGTAAACCAATATGGGAAAATGTCGTTAAATAACAGTAGGTCTATTGCTAGTGGCACATTTACAAGAAAAAGGGAAACCTAATATCGTCGCCTTACATAGATAAGGTGACCATACATTCCGGTTTTCGAGGCAGTCTCCGTGTTTTGTGCTGTAAAATGGAATATCCTCATTCTGGTGAGTTTTTCTTGTCTATATAATGTCTCCAAGCAATTTTCTTATCCATGTAACGTTTTTATACCACAGAATAGGCACATAGCAACTATGTGGGATACTGTTAAGTTTAGATCTACTTGTGGAAAACGCTTTGGGTACGGGCATGAGCCACAATACTACTCCTACTTATTATACGTGGTAGAGAAAGTAAAAAAGAAAGTGCAGCAAAGCTAAAAAGCGTATGTTGACAACAAACTCATTTAATAATTATGCATAGCACACCAAAAGAATTAACCCTTTAACGCTATGATACAAAGAAAAAAATGTAGCAGTTATATTTATTATTTATGTGTAATTGATATATATATACTTATATATATACTTATATGATATATATACTTATTTTAACTGCATAACAGAATTGCTTTATACTACTTTCATGTTCTGATTTAAATTAATTTTTATTTCTATTTTAAGTTGATTTTCATTCTTTTGATATATTAACTATAAATCGTCATTATTGATGTTAATTTAAATTTGTTAATTGTATAGGTATACAATGGCAGCCCTCAATTGAGGGAAGTGTTAATATATAAATAAAATATCCCTAATAATCAGAATTTCGAGGCTGTAGTAGAGGATTCTCAGTCAGATATTGGCAAACCTGCGCATCACTACATTACTGTTACTCTGTTGTTCTGTATGCTTTGTGGTAATGGGAGTTCAGAAAGTGTCAGAAAAATAGGTTAAAGTAAGTTTTGTTTAAGTGTATGCGTCTTTTTTATTTAAAAAGCAACACAGTCATACGTGTTTCGTTATTCATAGCGAATAGTAGCAGGATTTTTTTTTATAAAAGTCCCACACGTTTCTGAATAAACTATTAATGGTGCTTCTAATGTACAGTGACATTGAATATGCAGTTCCTAAGTTGGCTTTATAATTTCCTATTTGATCGCTTTTCCTCGAATAGAAAAAGGTAGGTGCTGTGCTTTACCATATGCATGTATTGTAAACTTGTACCTGTAATAGTTTGGTATCTATTATTTTGTGTAGTTTACCGTATCCAGATTTAAATGCTAGTGCTTTCGAGTATAAACAAGTAGGCGACATCTTGCACGGCAATGGCACAACGCATACCAAGTTTCAACTGTGGCATAACGTGCAATGACACTAAAACTCCAGGAATAAATGTTAATACCTTAACCTACCCGATGAATTGCCTTTCTTGCGCCGGCATTAGCGACTGGTGATGTCTTGTCACCAACAGATGTCACTGTGAGTCCTACAGACGGCACTGTATCGCATTCTCTGGCGTTAACGCAGTGCTGGCAACATATGAATAAGTAATGCCGCCAAAGGCAGAGATATATCCCCAAATTTCTCGGTTTGGAGTTTTTTTTTATATAAGCTTACGTGTATGAATTCACGCAACGTTAGCCATTTTTACTTTCTCTACTACGTATAATAAGTAGGGGAAGTATTGTATTCCACCCAAAAATTCGATACCGAGATTTCACCGGAAGTATATGTTTTGAGACCCCCTGAATCCAAAAAAAGCATTTTTGGAAACATATCCGTGTGTGTGTCTGTGAACAGCATAACTCAGAAACGAACAGTCGGATAAACACCAAACTTGGTATTTAGGTTCAGTACCTTCCAGAGATGCGACATGAAGGTTTTCAAGTAAATTCCCCCACCCCAACTTATCCTTTATATGGATCATTTTTCGAAAATTTTAATTTTCTCAAAAATGGCTCTAACGATTTTGATTAAAATATCATATGTTTAAGATATTTTCATGACAAATGAAATTTATATCTTGAATTTTCAGGGAATGTCTCCAAAAGTATTCTTCATTGTGAACGACTTTTGCATAACTGGTAAACCATAAGAGATAGACAAAATTTTACTACACAAAAAATGTAGATCACATTAAAATACACAATTTATGTCGTATACATTTTTTTTGTTGAGTGAACCATTTTCAAGATATTGCTTGTTATTCCCTTAAATTTTCCAATACTTATACTTTTTCTCAAATTCGTTATTCATTTCTTTGTCCTGGTAATGCAAAGAGAATGGAATACTCCACATAGCAACCAGCTCTTAAACACTTAAAGCCTACCAATTCTGCTTGCATCTACAAGAAAATTAGCAATAAGATTAACATCTCGATATAATTCCATGCTGCACCAGGAATTCCTGCAGTAACTGCAAGTTTTCAACACCTGCATAGGCCTTCAATACAGTCTTCACGCTATTCTGAAATCCTGTGCACAATATTTTCTTTTCTTTGAGCACAGCTGGTTCTGAATGCGTGGTGCTCTTTTTAAGCGGCTATAACATATGAATAAGAAGAAGAAGAAATACCAACACATCTCTTACTTAGCAGATTCCCAGATTCTTACTTCAGGTGGCACTTCTGATTGAGTGTCAGTATTACCGTGAAGATGGCCACGTTTTCTCTAGTTACTTTCCCAATTCCCCCATTTCAGTAAGGGACAAAAAATTCGCATTCCGGCGGGTGCCTGATGTGCAACTGTTCGCATCTACTTCTACATTTCCTCATAAGGTAATTTATTTCAGTATTTCTCACTTCCTTATACCTAATATAGGTCGGCGCAAGTAAGGTAATTTTGCCACATACCCTAATGTATTATTTGTTTTTGAAGGCGAAAACTTATTTTGGCTGAAATAAATCATAAAAGGTATAGTATTATAGCCTGCATAATATAGTAACATAATTCATCACATGGATTCTGCCATAATGCCACACATGAGACAAACGGCTGTGTGCATGGATTTAGTCGAAGTTGATTTCTTTAAAATCCGAAGCATTGATCAGTAATAAAATGTGATAATAGAGTTATCATAAAGTTTACATGGGTTTTGTCCAGGAAAGTGCCGCTTTTTGCAGATTTGCTTGTACCATACACACTTCAAATTTCTAGTTTGATTTCGGGTGCTGGTACAGCAAAAAATTAAATTTCTGCTGAAGCAAATTGTCTTTTGCCCGAGTTTCTACATACTTACCATTCTGACAGTGTGATATAAGAAAAAGCCCAAAGCTAAAATTTGGTTTATTTATGCTAAATTCCATGATGCTCGTCACAACCCATTTTAATTTGAAACCCCCATCATGAAACCACACATACTAATTATTCTTTCATTTTATAATTGCATGCACACTCTGTTTTGTACATACCTACTAGGTATATGCTTCAAAATTACTTCTTCATATATTAAATTACAAAAATTATGTAAATATGTGCTTTAATTTGTTGCTTAAGAAAAGCTGTGGACCTTGCAGCAAGAAATGTAGTGTTCACACATACATTTGAAGATCAAAACTTAAATACAAAGTTCAAGGTGGATGCAGATTTCTGCAATGCCCAAAGAGATGAAATTATAATACATGGATGAACTAGACTCTCATTGCATCCCTTTAGATGGCTGTGCTGTGTGACTTAGAATTCAAAGGTATATGCATTAACTGTGAGAAGCAGTGAGACAATGGGTGATATAAATAAAAACAAGCAAAAGCTTGTGAGCTGCAGCTCCAAGCAAGTTGAGAAACGAGCATCAGGTCATGGTTTGGTATAAATAAAAATTTCCCCTCTTCATTGAGCTATTGCTATCACCTACCAAGCTTTTGCTCAGTGACCTTCACCACGACACATCAGCTGAGTAAACAAACACGCCTATTCTTCTGTCAGGAGGTGAATTAACCTTTGCTGCAGTTAAATATCCATATACTCGTTTGTGTTAATCATACTCTCATTTATGAAACCTAATAGAGGTACAGATTTGAAATAGCACAATTGTAATCAAAGATTTTGCAAATTAAATAGACATTGAGATTCACTCAGCTTTCAACAGATAACGTTCATCCCCTTTCTACATCCAATCCAATCTACATCTCATTTCCTTATTACAAACGTGTCACCAACTGATGTATTGAAAGTAGATTATTTGTACTTCAGTTTTTGCACCTTTATATTGATATCCTCTGCATCTATGTAAAATATCACTATGTAATTCCAAGAATTTATAAGATGTTATCATGAATTAAAGTTAAACTGAATGAAAGAGTTTCATTTGAAAGTTAAATTTAAGTTTGGTTTTAATTGAAATTCTTTAGTTATAATCCGGTTTTGATTTGTACAAACATTCTGCTGTAAGTGTTTATTTGTATATCACTTTGATTATATTACCAGTCTTCCGGTAATGAATACATGTCAGGATGTTTTCAGCATTATTAGAAGGTCCACCTCATGTCTCATTTGCCTGTGGAAGAAAATGTTGCGCAACCTTTTACATGTTCTCTTTTAAATAACTGTTTATATCTGCACATATCCGAGTCCTTGCATCTTGAAACAATTTTTAATCTCACTATCACTTACGTATAGCAAGTGGAGCAAGTATTGCATTCTACGCAAAAATTCAATACCGAGATTTCATCAAAGATACACGTTTTGAGATTGCCTGAATTAAAAAGAAACATCTTTAACAAATGTGTGTGCGAACAGCATAAATAAAAAATATTAGTTGAAACTTAGTATCCTCCAAGATGTGATAAGATTTTCAAGAAAATTCCTCTACCCCAAAACTATCTCTTCCCTCAAAAATGGCTCCAACAATTTTGATTAAAATGCGCTGTTATTTAAGATATTTGCATGGCAAATATAATTGGGTATATCTCAAATTTTCTGGGAATAGCCTGTGAAGTGCTGTTCATTCTGAATGACTTTTATGTAACTGCTAAACTGTAAGAGATTCTACTACAAGAGTCCTACTACGCATCTATGTCTGAACAGCAAACTCAGAAAGGAAAAGTCGTTAAATAACAAGTTTGGCATTTAAGTTCAGCACCTTCCAAACATGCGCCAGGAAGATTTTAAAAAAAGTGCCCCTCCCAAACTACCCTTTACATGAAAACTTTTTCCAAAAGCTTTATTTTCTCAAAAATGACTTAATGATTTTGATTAAACATGACATGTTTAAAATGTTTTCATGTCAAATGCATATATTGCATTTCCTGGGAATATCCTCTGAAGTCCTCTTCATTCTGAGTAAATTTTGCACAATTGGTAAACCATAAGATAGGCAAATCTGTCTACAAAAAATCTTACTACAAAAATAAAATTGTTCTCGTTAAAGCACACACTTTGTCAAAGCATTTCTTTTTTACTTTCCTTTTTTTAAGTTAACCATTCCTGAGATATTCCTTGTTATTGGTTTAAACTTTCAAATACCTACTTATAATTCTTTCAAATGGGAAGTCAGTATTCGATATTTTCTCGTGGTCATGCAAAGAGCATCGAATTTCAAAGCCCTCATATAGCCACGCACTCTTTAAAAAGCTAACTCACTTTACCTACTGTATCGTATAACAAAATTGTAAATCTAAATTGAACGTTTATCTGGATTAACAAGAAGAAGCTGGAATAACAAGCTCTTGTAAGTATAGTTTGTAGAAGAATGATTAGAGAAAGCCATGTGAATATAGAACATCAGGATTTTTTCTTTCTTTTTTCCACAATCATCTGAAAAGAACGGAATTTCAAATTCATCAAATAGTGACCCACATTTAAAATATTTGACTATCACTTTAGTTTACTGCATTCTTTGTATCCCTACAATGGAAGTTTATCTCGATTAACAAGAAGTAGATAACAAGAATAAGCTTTTGTAAGAGTTGTTTGTAAAAGAGTGATAGAGAAAGTCTGTGAATGCAAGTCGTGTGATTTTTATTTTCGTCTCTGGAACCATGATCATGAATTCCACCATGGTATTAAAATGCAGTTGAGCAAGCTGAGGTACCTACGGAGGTACCTCAAGAAATAGCAAGCAAAAGCTTACTAAAGGCAAGCAGGACTTGTTTTTATTTATACCATATCGCGAGCAATAGCTCAGCAATCAAGGTCAGAAAACTTTTGCTCGCGAGGAGGTTGAGCAGAAAAGTTTTATTTATACAAAACCGAGCAATTGCTTGGAATTAGTGAGAAATGAGCTAATGCTTGCTTTTATTTATATCACCCAATGTAGTGTAACACTGGGAATGACTGGAAGGAGAACTGAACTGAAGTGCATGGAGAGTGGACTGTAATAAATGTGTAAGCGCAGTTAATATTGCAGGAAAATAGTTTATATTTCATTTCTTTTATTTTGTGGGCTAAACTTTTGCCCCCAAGTACTGTTAGTATATATATTTTACACCAAATAGGTTTGAAGCAAATCTTACTGATTGCTATTTTTAGTTAAAGCTTCCTTTATTGAAATGTTACCACTTGGACAAAGGACAACAAATACAAAATTACCAATAAGAACACATATAATTGGTTGAGCATGGGAATAAAGACAGAACAGTCATACAGTGGTACAATGTTAAAAGGAAGTAATGTTATGGTTAGAAAAAAATTAAATTTAATGAAATTTTAAAGGTTTTGCAAATGTCCATGGTGAAGAGCTTGAAATATCACTGTGGGTTGTTTTGAAAATTCACGATATGGTTCAGGGAAATCCAGTAGACAAACTTTTGGAGGCTTCATTGAGGATAACAAGGGCTATAAAGATGCTTTCTTAAAAGAGCTACTGTTCCTTTCAAAGCAGACATTTTGATTGAATTTAATGTCTCTACTGGGTAAGCCCAACATCTTGCAGGTGTCAGCAAAGAAATTAGGAATTGTTCCACAGGTCTTATTAATAGCTTAATCATTACAGTGTGTTCAAGGAAACATTTTTCATTATAATATCAACTATTGACTGGCAGGTATTCTTTTTCTCACCATTGATTTCAAATTATATGATTGAGCCAGGTAATTTTGCAGTTTGGCAGTAAAGGCAATTATATCAATATATCATTACTCCCTTGTGTAGCAATTCCTGAGATCTCTTTGTGAGTCACATGTCCAACCTTCTGGAGAGAATCAGTCAGCATATGCCAAATTATGTGGTGATGAATATTCCTGAGTTGCTTGTCCATAGGGACAAAAGCTGAGAACATGTGAAAGAGTTTCAAACTTGCTGTGGCGATGCCAACAGTGGCTGTTGTTGACTTCGACCTGGTACAGCTCGCACCGCAGCAACTTTACATGTCATCTTTAAGTCTTCCTTCCATTCAGTGCTGGACAGTTCCATTGTGTAAAATCCAGTTTAAGCAGGAGTATATTTCTTATATAGAATGACACTGTTGTCTTTGTGAGGTAGTTCTTACCACTGCTTATGTTACTTATCACATAGTTCAGTCTTGAGCTTATGGAGGTCAATGTAACGATCTTTGGGATTTATATGTTTGGTTTGAAGATGTTTGTTGTAATTGGTGCAGAAATTTGTCAATCTTCTTTTGAATATTATGTGATTAAAGATGTATGGGTCCATGATTTTGGCTAAATCTGTAAGCCACTGATTTGTTGGATTATGGCTCCACACTGAGCTTTGAATAACTCAAGGCCTTTGTACTTTCTGTGTGTATAACCATAGAGTTAGCTACATCCATTGGTAGCTGCAGTTATTTCTTTTAGGGTGCCTCTTATGATGTTACCATTAGTGAGGAATGACTGTGTGACCTTTTCAAGAGGTATAGTTTGAAATATATAAATCAAAGATGGACATATTGGTGAATTGATAATATGGTTGGCTGGTATCTAATGTTGTGCTGTTGACAATGAAGCCACTCACTCTTTTGCACCCCAGTATTTTTATATCAAATCAAATATACTGTAACCATATAAGAATGGGCACCACGTTGCAGTTACATCACCCAGAGGAGAGGGAGTTATGGATAGGAAAGAAAATTAATGACTCGAATACTCTTCAAGTCCATCAAGGTCAAAGAAAACATGAGTTGAGTCAAGGAAGACTGGATAGGAAAGGTTACAAAGGGGATCTGATGTAGGAAAGGAATTGAATAATATTAAACTTCTGGTCTGGGTGTAACAGTTGTGGTATGGTCAGCAAATAAAGTTTTGACTTTAGCGAATTGAGCGTGGCTTTTGGATCAAATATAGCAGAGTCAGAAAAATTGATGCCCAAATAACAGACATAGCTGAACTGAGTTTTTATTTATGGACTCTCATTACCTGCTGTGGTCTTTAGCGTCCCATTCTATATTGGGCATGAAAGACTGGTAATTTTGCTCAGATGCCTCATTATCAGGCTTAAGGTTCTTTTACGTGCCATAGATCTACAACACTTGATCACCTGATTTACTTCCCTTCCAAAGGA
This sequence comes from Deroplatys truncata, assembly GCA_030765065.1. Taxonomy (NCBI): domain Eukaryota; kingdom Metazoa; phylum Arthropoda; class Insecta; order Mantodea; family Mantidae; genus Deroplatys; species Deroplatys truncata. The sequence continues at coordinate 150,815,710 of CM060977.1, read as the reverse complement.
AGCCATGCTAAGGATTTTTATGCCCGAAAAAATCCATTGCCCTCTGCCAATTTTGAACCCACAACCTTGGGAACTAGAGGCTAGCATGGTAACCACTACACCACAGAGGACAACACAGACATTGCCTGTGGGTGTTATACAAGAAATGAGTATGTCGTCCAAGATGTGTAAAGATTCTGTATTAATTTCCCTTTAGAGATGTTAATGGTGATGCTTTTGTTATATGTGATTGATAGTCCAATCTCATTTAAAAACTCGCACCACCATTCATGTTAGTTCCAAAGCAGATGCTTTGCTATCAAAATGGTATCATCAGATACTATATTATAACCATAAGCAGAGGTGACAGATTCTTGGGACAGTTCATGTAAAATGTGATTGGTTGTTAAATTGTTGAGAGCTGGGGAAAATGGGGAACCTTGCAGGACTCCTGTTTTCAGCATAATTGCTTTAGTTGTTTCATTGATTGATTTCAATATTCATGTAATTATCATCTTGAAGTTTCGATATGAGACTCCTAATTTGCTTGGAATTGGCAAGGATTGTAATCTCTTTTTCAGATGTATGTGTCATATATTATCAAATGCTTTGCTTACATCCAAGAAAGCAATAGTGGCATCACATTTTTACTTTCTCTACTACGTATAGTAAGTAGGGGAAGTATTGCATTCCACCCAAAAATTCGATACCGAGATTTCACCGGAAATACATGTTTTGAGACTCCCTGAATCCAAAAAAGCATTTTTGGAAACATGTACATGTGTGTGTCTGTGAACAGCATAACTCAGAAACGAACAGTCGGATAAACACCAAACTTGGTATTTAGGTTCAGTATTTTCCAGAGATGCGACACGAAGGTTTTCAAGAAAATCCCCCCACCCCAGACTACCCTTTACATGGAACATTTTTCGAAAATTTTAATTTTCTCAAAAATGGCTCTAACGATTTTGATTAAAATATCATATGTTTAAGGTATTTTCATGACAAATGAAATGTATATCTCGAATTTTCTGGGAATGTCTCCAAAAGTGTTCTTCATTCTGAATGACTTTTGCATAACTGGTAAACCATAAGAGATAGACAAAATTTTACTGCACAAAAAATGTAGATCGCGTTACAATACACAATTTATGTCATATACATTTTTTTTTTTTTTTTTTTTTTTTTTGAGTGAACAGTTTTCGAGATATTGCTGGTTATTCCCTTACATTTTCCAATACTTATTACTTTCTCTACTACGTATAGTAAGTAGGGGAAGTATTGTATTCCACCCAAAATTTCGATACCGAGATTTCACCGGAAATACATGTTTTGAGACCCCCTGAATCCAAAAAAAGCATTTTTGGAAACATGTCCGTGTGTGTGTGTGCGTCTGTGTGTGTGTCTGTGAACAGCATAACTCAGAAACGAACAGTCGGATAAACACCAAACTTGTTATTTGGGTTCAGTATCTTCCAAGGATGCGACACGAAGGTTTTCAAGAAAATCCCCCCACCCCAGAGTACCCTTTACATGGAAGATTTTTCGAAAATTTTAATTTTCTCAAAAATGGCTCTAACGATTTTGATTAAAATATCATATGTTTAAGGTATTTTCATGACAAATGAAATGTATATCTCGAATTTTCTGGGAATGTCTCCAAAAGTGTTCTTCATTCTGAATGACTTTTGCATAACTGGTAAACCATAAGAGATAGACAAAATTTTACTGCACAAAAAATGTAGATCGCGTTAAAATACACAATTTATGTCATATACATTTTTTTTGTTGAGTGAACCATTTTCGAGATATTGCTTGTTATTCCCTTAAATTTTTCAATACTTATTTTCTCAAATTGGAATTCGTTATTCATTTTTTTGTCTTGGATATGCAAAGAGTTATAATCTGTGGCAAAGGGAATGGTGCTGCACCTAGCAACCAGCTATTAAGAGATATGTATGTGCTTAAAGGCTACTGTTTTTCTATATTGCCCTTGTAAATATATTTTCCCCTACATCTACAAGAAAATTAGCAATAAGATAGAGTTTGCAAATGTTTATCTCGATTAACATGAACTAAATGGAGAATAAGCGTTTGTAAAAATACTTTGTACAAGAGTAGGGAAAGTCATGTGAGTGTAACACATCAGATTTTACTTTTTCTTAAATTCGTTATTCATTTTTTTATGTCCTGGACATGCAAAGAGAATGGAATGCGCCACATAGCAACCAGCGCTTAAATATTTGACTATCGCTTAAAACCTACCATATTCCCCTTGCATCTACAAGAAAATTAGCAATAATATTGACATCTCGATAAACATGAAGCATATGGGAATAAGCGTTTGTAAAAATAGTTTGTACAAGTGTAGAGAAAGTCATGTGAGTGTAATACCAGATTTTTTTTTCCGGGTGTAACCACTTTTCTCGTTTCAGATTTTTCTGCACAAGCACAGTTTATACTTGTACTCGAAACACCGGTGAACTCAGAAGTTAATTTCACCACTTCTTTCACGGAAAGTGTTGGATATTTCTCACATAACTTATAATAAAGAATCAACACTATTGTTTTTTCACCACTAGTCAATGGTTTGCGCAGCTAATGCTTTACGTAATTCGACGAAAACACAAGAGCAAATTCACCGTCCGCCATAATACTAACACAACTGCTGGTTTCTGGTTGTAAACAATATTCTGCGCCTCCCCGGATGTCAGGTGACTCATACAAATTGCGTCATGGGATTTGTAGCTCTGTTTTACGATATAAATCAGCGTTAAATAAAACCTTAGGTATTTGTATAGAATATTATACTATTTAAGGATAAATTCATTCTAAAATTCAGAGATTAGCATGGGACTACTTTCCACGGTGCACTGGCCACGTGGGTTTGTTTTGCCGCGGATCAACCTAAGAGTGAATGCAGTTTAGAGAGTGCATTGGGGAGTCGTGGGCCTGACTGAAACACACCAAGTAAGTCATGCCTTCATTCCATGGTTACTTTTAGAGATTTATCCATGCGAGGGGGGATATCAATTGGATCACTGAACAGGGTATGTTGACTAAATAAAGGATTTGATAGATCATTATGACCAAAAACAACCAACGTTTAAGTATTTGTAGGACCAAAACGCAAATAGGAGTGCATAGAGATTAAACCCCCACCCAGGTTAGGTTAACTCCTACAAATATTGCAAAAAGTCAACTTTTTAAAGTCAATCGGTCAGGTGCGTTAAATACTAGACTACGGGGAGACTCACTCAGAAGTATCACTTTCACTTCACTACAGAAAGAAGTGGTCTGTAAACATCTATTATCTATTCCAAACCAGAGTGCCTTTCACTGAAAACAAACTCTTTGTATTATCCGCGCGAAAGTAGTTCGCAATCCCCGCCCATAATGGCTGCTTGTTCCCCTCCCACGTGCTTGTTGAACACTATTTAATCTATAAAAAGGCGCCCTGCGTGAGAATCATGGTTCAAAATGCAACCTGAGGTAACAATCGATTTTATAAGTATGCGGCAATGAACACTTACGTTAATCACAATCCTCGGGCAAAAGTGCAACACCCAAATCCGAATTCTCCGAAGGTAACTCAGCTGACATATCGGAATCAGAACTACTCTCCAAAATAATGACAAGCTTATCCACAATTCCATAGCATTGTCGCACTTAAAACTTTATCCTTGAAGCTGGTTATCGAGACCCAGGAGAAATAATAATAATAATAATAATAATAATAATAATAATAATAATAATAATAATAATGAAGGATCGAACATAGCGACGAAAATGTGCTGAATTCATATTAGGAATGGGTTTTGTAGGAAAGACAGGAAAGCAAGTTTTGTTTCCTCGAACCAGATGTATTTTACCTGCGATGGTCAACAACCTGCCTACCGGAAGTTTCGCCTTTGTGTCTTGGCTCGGACAGGCCGTTTACAATGGTTTCAAAGCTTAAAAAGGGTCAGGAAGTATATGTGCCCTATCTACGATCTAAGAATATTCGTGGGAAGATTTTAAAACTCAAAATAAGCTGTAAGAAGCAGATGTGAAAGTTGTCAAGTGGGGGTAGCCAATAATAAAAATCATGGAACAAAATGATAGCCAATCAAAAGATCGCGTAGGCATCACATGATACGTTTGAACTTAAGACGGAACGAAACTTAAGAAAGGTGGGGGAAAATTCTAGGTTTAGCGAAAGGCGTGAGAGAAAAAAAAAAAAACGCCGAGAGACGTTCCGCTACAAACTAACCATGAGGACGGCCGAGATTCATTCCGGTACAAACTAACCACGAGGACGGTCGACGAAACAAATTAGAAGAAAATAATCAGAAAATTTATAGTGTAAAAATGAAGTTATGAAATCTAGGCAATTCGAGGGCTAGTCGGAGAAACACATAAGTAGCGACTTCGAAAGTGATAAGAATAACAGTGTTTTCGACGACGAAGGTGGCGGGTCGACCAGATAGGAATCTACGTAACAAAATAAAGAAATAACTCAAACTTCACCGGCAGTATTATTAATATCATCAAGGCCGTGTCACCACCCCTGAAAACAAGAACCTCAGCTCTACCAAAACAAATTCCAAATCCCTGCCATCCAACCATCGAACTCGGGACTCTGAGTCCACCAAAGCAACTGCCAGGAACAACACAGATGCGTCAGAGGTCAGCGTCATATGGTGCCCACTACGTTGGGGCTCGAAATACTGCCAGCGGATAACACACCCGGAGAACCGACAACGGAAGGAAGGACAGAAAGACGACGCCGATGACGACATCAACCACCAGCAGCAGAGTGTACTGATAGACGCGTGGCAACAAGCGACATCGACGCCGCTCCATTACAACAAGGAAGCAGACATTCAGCGCAGACATCATCAGTGTTCAAAAAGTGTGTAAGTGTAGTGAAGTGTTTTGTGAACTACTACAACACTTCGCAGCAGCTCAACCCAGCACCGAGTAAGTGTTAACTGTATGATACATAAGTTAATAAAATTTTGGAAGGGAGTGCATATGCAATAGATATAAGTAAACTGGGTTATGTATGTTTGTAAATGCTGTTAAGAAGCAAGAAATTAACCGGCAACGATATGGAAGGTAATAGCAATGAACAAGGGGAAAATTTCACTAACAATAGCACGCGGGTAGGTGTAGAAAATGGAGATAGCGAAACATTAGAAAACCAAGCCACCGAATCACTTAATACGAGTGAAATGCTGCAACAAATGTTGGCTCAATTGAGCCTCCTAAACACCAAAATAACAGAACAAGAGCAAACACTTGGGCAAACTCTGACTCAACGATTAACAGAACAAGAACAAACACTAACTCAACGATTAACAGTACAGGAGCAAACACTTGGGCAAACTCTGACTCGACGATTAACAGTACAGGAGCAAACACTTGGGCAAACTCTGACTCAACGATTAACAGAACAAGAACAAACACTAACTCAACGATTAACAGAACAGGAGCAAACACTAAAACAACAATTGTCCACCCAGGAATAAACATTGCAGCAATTAAGCATCCAACAGAAGGAAATCAGTCAGGGCTTAGAAAATAAAATACAGGGTGTCATGTTAGAAATTAGAACAAGTCAAAATGTAATCCAAGAGGATGTGGAATATATAAGAAGCGAACTAAAAGCAACACAGAATAGTGTAGAGGTAGTAAGGAAGGAACTTGTCGTGGAAATAGACGCCATCAGGGCACAACAAATTGTAAGCAATGAAAACTTAATATGTACAATTAGTGATAAGGCAAGGGAAGAAGCAATGACAGTCTGTGTAGCATTACAGAATAAGCAGCAGGCACTTGAAGCAGGGGTAAATCATAAAATTAACAAAATAAGGGAGACCATAGAGGCACAAAGTAGCTCGCAGATAAGCGAGATCGCTAAATTAAGGGAGGAACTGACACAGACCGTCAATGCTCGCAGGGACGCGCTAGAGGAAATCGAACCGCGATCTCAGGGAGCCACGGACGCGCGAATTACCTCTCAGGTTTCCGCGCTTTCGTCGTTCCAGTGTAACAACCCGAGTAGCGAACCGAGGTCGAACGAACCTGCCTGCACTCCTTCGGCCTCACCGCACCCGGCAAGTGAAATGTCAAGCACCGTAGGGCCCCTGCAACAATGCAATATACCTTTACAATTTTTGAATGAACTGCCAATCCCCAAGTTCAACAGTGAAGTCGATAATGCGAAGCAGTTCATTAATGACCTCGAATCTTATTTCGCGCTTAGGGGAATTCCCGACTGTTTCAAAATGGTAATTATAAAAAGGAGCTTGATAGGCCCGTCCCTGAGTTGGTTTCGATTGACGGTGGGCGAGCATGCACAATATGAACATTTTAGGTCTGCATTTTTGGAAAAATATTGGAGTGGCGTTGCACAGTACAGGGTGCGCGCAGAAATAAATAATGGCCGATACAGGGAAGAGAAGCGTGAGTCGATGGTCGACTACTTCTTGCGACTCGGCCAATTAAGTCAACTCCTGGACCCACCGATGCCCGAAGGTGAATTTGTATCCCTCCTGACACGACACTTCCCAGACGTTATACGTCATCACCTCGTGGTAGCACGTCCAAGGACGCTGAGCGAAGCCATAGAACTACTTACCGCTCTGCAGGGGTACGGAACGCGGGAAGAAGATAGGCCCAGAATCAGGACTGAAGGTAGACACATTGATCGGATACATTCGCATCGTAATGATGGGACGAGGGCACAAGGTGCGTTGAACAACTATTCCACAGTCCGACAGCGTTATCAAGAGCCATTTACGAGAAATCGGGAGAGAAACAATAGGCCCTGGAACCAAACGGGCACGGGTAGGCCACCGAGGCAACATGAGGAGTATCCCGTTCAGTACATGAGATTCTCCAGGTACCCGGCGAATAGTAGGCAACACCGGGGAAATAACCTCCACGGTGGTACAGCGGATAGGCCAAGAACGCCTCCGAATCGCCCAGAAACTCCCCCGAACCAACCTGGAAGCATCCCGGGCAGGCCAAGAACACCTCCAAGCCGGCCAGCGACCCCACCCCGTAGAGATGAGAACCACGAGCTCTTAAGCATGCCTACGTACAGCCACGCATTGACGCCGAGCGGGTACCCATCTCAGACCCGACAGCCGCAAAATGTCCACCGCGAAATGGATGACGCGATAGGTCACCTAAGCGGGGCAATGGCAGGACAAAGCATAGGCCAAGGGATAGGCCCCAGTCAAGGATCGTGGCCACGACGGTCGGAAAACTAGAGACAGGAAGAGTCGTAGCGTTCCCAGGCTCAACCTCAAAGAATGCGCGCAGGTTCTCGCATTACACAGGGAACGAAAACAAAAATACAGAAGCAAATAGTGTAGGCCACAATATCAGCCGAATCTGTAATGACAAGGAATTCGGATACACGGAGATAAGTCAAACCCAGGAAATAACGGAATCCCCGAGAGTAGCGCCCGTAATCGAAAATGAGACGTACTTGGTAACAATAGACAGTGGAGCCATGATCTCTGCGTGCAGTAAAGCATTTTTCAACCACCTCAGTGAAAAGAAAAAGAACTTACAGACACTACCCGTAAAGAACGCGTATTGCATAATGGCTGTAGGCCGCGCGAAACAAAAGATATCGCAGCAGGTAATGATTAATGCTTGCATAGGGGATTTTGAACTTGAAATATTGTGTTTAGTAATAGACAAACTGGTAGTAGACATACTGATGGAAAGCGACGTGCTAAATACATTCCAAGCCACTATTGACTATGGACGAGCGCTATTGACACTTACAGTAGACGGATCGCTAAGAAGAATACCGTTCATTCAAACCCCGAGTATGGAATACACGGTACTAACCGAAATAGAAGAGCAAATACAACAAGAACAATTTTTTATTGAATATTTGCACATTGGGGGAGGCATTAACGTGGTTAGAATTTTTACGCAACAACTGTGCGAAGGGAGAGATCTTAACGACACGCCACTGCAGTCAGCTGATGAGTCAGAAGTAGGTCAAGCACCCCAGCATTGTGGGTTAAACACAGAAAATGAAAATGTTTATTTTGGTGAGAGAGCGGACAACTCGCAGGTAGTCAGTGATCAAAACATGTCCCTATCAGGTATACACGAACGTGTAGCATCAACAGACTGCTTAAACCACCAAGAGAAAGAAGGAATACAGACGTATGCATATGTGTTGGAAAGGTCCTTATCGGATATTACAAACCTTCGGGGACAGGGTGTTTCAACTCCAACAGTTAAGGACCGGGAAAATAATCGGTAGGTACCATCTATCATTGATTCGTCCATTCAAGCAGGACCAAAGAAATTTAGTAGAGTCGGATAGGGAAAATGTACAAACGCACTCGGAACACGAGTAAGGAAAGTCATATATGCGAACATTGTTTACAAACAAATTGGTAGCTTTGGGATAGCAATGTCCTGTTAAAACCGTGTGCTTGACATTCACGATGTTAATGACATACAGTAAGAAAACCGGACAGAATGTATACCTGGCAGAAAAAAGGTACAAAAGGTGTCTGAGTGTGGAGGCAGCTAACAGCCTCAAGAAAACCAGTATTGTATATAATGTGCAAGAGAGAGAGAGAGAGAGAGAGAGAGAGAGAGAGAGAGAGAGAGATGAACTAAGATGTATAATTAAAAAAAAATTGTTTGAAGAATGTATTGTGTGTGTATAAACAGATTACTTAAATATAAATGTTTTGTAGCCTGGTTGTTGACGGCCAGATATTATGTAGATTGTTTTTCTGTTATTTTGTAAAAAAAAAATACTTGTGTCAAATTTGAAATTGCATTGTGTTCAGTGATTGAAATGTATTGTGAACAGAATAAATGTGTAACGGTGGGCTCGCCATCAAATCGTCGTAAGCCACTAAATAAATGAATGAATAACTAAATAAATGAATAAATAAATAAATAAAATGATAAATGAAAGGAACAGAGGGAGAGAGGGACATTAGATTAGCTTAGATGGGACATTAACGATAAACCCATCATCCACCTAAAGGTCCGATGGTAAATTTACCGTTAGGGCATATGAAGCTGGTTATCCAGACCCAGGAGAAATAATAATAATAATAATAATAATAATAATAATAATAATAATAATAATAATAAAGGATCGAACATAGCGACGAAAATGTGCTGAATTCATATTAGGAATGGGTTTTGTAGGAAAGACAGGAAAGCAAGTTTTGTTTCCTCGAAGCAGATGTATTTTACCTGCGATGGTCAACAACCTGCCTACCGGAAGTTTCGCCTTTGTGTCTTGGCTCGGACAGGCCGTTTACAACGGTTTCATAGCTTAAATATGGTCAGGAAGTATATGTGCCCTATCTACGATCTAAGAATATTCGTGGGAAGATTTTAAAACTCAAAATAAGCTGTAAGAAGCAGATGTGAAAGTTGTCAAGTGGGGGTAGCCAATAATAAAAATCATGAAACAAAATGATAGCCAATCAAAAGATCGCGTAGGCATCACATGATACGTTTGAACTTAAGACGGAACGAAACTTAAGAAAGGTGGGGGAAAATTCTAGGTTTAGCGAAAGGCGTGAGAGAGAAAAAAAAAACGCCGAGAGACGTTCCGCTACAAACTATGAGGACGGCCGAGATTCATTCCGGTACAAACTAACCACGAGGACGGTCGACGAAACAAATTAGAAGAAAATAATCAGAAAATTTATAGTGTAAAAATGAAGTTATGAAATCTAGGCAATTCGAGGGCTAGTCGGAGAAACACATAAGTAGCGACTTCGAAAGTGATAAGAATAACAGTGGTTTCGACGACGAAGGTGGCGGGTCGACCAGATAGGAATCTACGTAACAAAATAAAGAAATAACTCAAACTTCACCGGCAGTATTATTAATATCATCAAGGCAGTGTCACCACCCCTGAAAACAAGAACCTCAGGTCTACCAAAACAAATTCCAAATCCCTGCCATCCAACCATCGAACCCGGGACTCTGAGTCCACCGAAGCAACTGCCAGGTACAACACAGATGCGCCAGAGGTCAGCGTCATCCTCTTCTATGTTGTATTATGTCTGTTTGTATTCCAAGTTGAATTATGAAGTATTGTTTGTTTTTAGCCACTTTTTAACTGTTTCCCGCTTGTGTTTGACCAGTTTATTCGCACTACACGCACCTTCCTCTGCCATATGAGCTCAAATACCAATTGACTAAATCACAAGATTTGACCTGAGCTGAGCTATGTATTAGTGTATTATGCAGGACTATTCGCTTATCATATATCCTGTGTTACGCAAAGTGTTTATTCGGTACTCAGATAGCACCTCTGGGAATTCATTGCTGCATTTCTTGTGTATGTATGAGATTGGCAGTCGTTTATACGGTTGGTATTAACAACCAAGATGCTCTCGGCGTTAGCGCAATAGCAGGCGAAAGTCATATTTTGTAATCTCTTAACAGCTAGTATATATCCATTATATTTAACGACGAGTTCTTATGATAACCGCAATAAAATGTGCAGTTCTATACCTTTCCTGCTCTGATATTTCATAATACAATACATGTATTAAGGAGCTATTTACATTGGCGTAAGAGTATATTCTTGGGTTCGTGACAAGCCGAAGCACGTGCTTCTGTTTACATCAGAGGGAACTCTGGTTTGGAATGGACAATAGTACTAACTACATGTGACTAAACGCGTGCAGATAGTAAAACGAGCAATTTAATCAATATTGCCAACTAACACATGGAATGATAATTTTCTAAAACAATAGCTTAATTCTGCCGTTCTCAGTATTTAACAGTGCTTTAATGGAATTAGTATTTTTATTTACCTATTTACCAACAGTACAATGTGTAATACTAATTCTCTAAGCATAAATAGGAAACAAAAATGAGACTGCAGTGGTTCCATGTTGAATAACTTGGGAAGGGGGCCTTTAGCGCCTGAGTTGTCATTCCCTGCGTACGCCCTGATTCTAACCACGACTAAATGAAAATAACGATATTTATAAAGCTACAGTATGGGAGATAAGTATAGAAAGCGACAATGGACTGTGTTACTTTATTCCAGTAATTGGAATTAGTGGGTTTCAGCAAAAGACATCTAAAAACAGCAACTAATGATCAGAATTACCAACACGTTCTAAAGAATGCTGCAGTACCGGGAAATTACAAGATAAATTGGTTATCTTTAAGCTACATATAAAGCAAATACACAGTCATAGCGTCCAGGCGGCCAGCCACTTAGGCTTAAGTGTGTGGTCCAATTTTACTATAACATTTCGTTATTTAAATTGATGTTACAATAAAGAGAACAGATTCTGAATTTAAAAAAAAACTGATGTTACCTTCACGTTATTTTCTCTACCCTCTATCGTTTATTAGTGGATGAACAAACTTATTTTCTTTCAATGCAATCGCGAGAAACAAGTAAAAATCGACAGGATTTCAAAAGAAAGACAAAAATATTGAACAATTCGAACCATTAATAATGGATATCTCGAAAATGGCTGATGCCACAATTGTATGCATAAATTGTATGCTTTAAAGACATCTACTTTTTTACTTTCTCTACTACGTATAGTAAGTAGGGGAAGTATTGCATTCCACCCAAAATTTCAATACCGAGATTTCACCGGAAATATATATTTTGAGACCACCTGAATCCAAAAAAAAGCATTTTTGAAACATGTCCGTGTGTGTGTGTGTGTGTGTGTGTGTGTGTGTCTGTCTGTCTGTGAACAGCATAACTCAGAAACGAATTGTCGGATAAACAACAAACTTGGTATTTAGGTTCAGTATTTTCCAAGGATGCGACACGAAGGTTTTCAAGAAAATCCCCCCACCCCAGAGTACCCTTTACATGGAAGATTTTTCGAAAATTTTAATTTTCTCAAAAATGGCTCTAACGATTTTGATTAAAATATCATATGTTTAAGATATTTTTATGACAAAATGTATATCTTGAATTTCCTGGGAATGTCTCCAAAAGTATTCTTTATGGTGAACGACTTTTGCATAACTGGTAAACCATAAGAGATAGACAAAATTTTACTACACAAAAAATGTAGAGCGCATTAAAATACACAATTTATGTCTTATACATTTTTGTTCTAGAGTGAACCATTTTCGAGATATTGCTTGTTATTCCCTTAAATTTTCCAATAATACTTTTTTCTCAAATTCGTTATTCATTTTTTTATGTCCTGGATATGCAAACAGAATGGAATGCTCCACATAGCAACCAGCACTTAAAGGATTTGACTATCGCTTAAATGCTACCATGTTCCCCTTGCATCTACAAGAAAATTACCAATAAGATTAACATCTCGATATCTCGATTAACATGAAGTAGATGGAGAATAAGCGTTTGTAAAAATAGTTTGTACAAGAGTAGAGAAAGTCATGTGAGTGTAACACATCAGATTTTTTAATTTTAGTGATTTTTTAATTTTAGTGTCTGCTAAAATTGCTCTTATAATGGAGGTGATTAGGGTTCCGAAAGAATTGGTGAAACCTCGTTGATGTTTGTTAAATGTTACATATTCATACAAATGTCTGTCCAACTCTCTCAATAGCTCTGCAAACAGTGGAACAAATAGTTATTGGATGCTAGTTGCTGATTTCATTAGCGTCTCCATCTTTTTATAAATAAGAATGGTCCTAGTTGATACAGAATGCTGCGGTATATATCTGGTTTCTAGCATTTTTGTCACAATTGAGGCAATTATTTTGAAAACAGTTTTATCTTTAACTGCCCTCATCAGAACGTGGTGTGGTCCAACTTCCGTATTCGCAGCCATGCCTGAGACTGCTGAGAAACATCTTGTTTGATAGCTGTAACTTGGAACAGATCATCTCAACCCTTTCTGCTTCAGTTAAAGAGCTGATGTAAGTGTAGGTTGACTATTGTTCTCGTAAATATGTGAGGAGTAAACTTCATATACAGTCTGGTCTCAATGCACTGGAATTGAAGCTTATGCTTCAAAGCAAATCCAAGAAAGTTTTTTAAAATTTAAGCAGCTTAAAGTAAAAAGAAAATTTCAGGGTGGAAATAATTGGAGATTAAGTGAAGTTCAAGTTTTTTAGATAATTATTTACTTCAGCACTAGTAACAGATTTGCTTCAGACCTCGCTTAATGTGTGTTGTAAAGTATTGCTTATTTGAGGTCATTTTAGAGAGTTTGGAAAATAAGTACATTTTAATCTTTTCCCCCATAAGACTAAAGAATGCACTTTTCTTGCTCATCTGTCCTTGCCACTACACTTATGCCTTACATGCATTCTCTCGCTACTTCTGGCAATCAGTATACTCATTTGCATTCTGAAAGTCACCAGCACCAACTGGAGGAATGCATGAATGCGTAAGTAATCGCTGTCTTAAGGGCTGTACTGTCCATATTGGTAAGATCACATGTTTCTAAATTTTAGATTAATTTTTCTCGAAGAGCCAATATGAGATTTTCAGCAAATTGTTGCTTAGGATCTTTAATGTTCTTTGGAATAAAATATTTTAAATTTTAGAATGCTGATTTGTTTAAGAATTCACAGTGCTGTGTAAATCTTCATTGTAAAGAAACTTCTATCCTTTTATTTTTTAAATATTATTATTCATATCATCATCATCATCATTTTTGCCGTCTGTGTTAAACTTTTGGTTCCATTAATTAGTAATAACCACTAAACTCTTAATACACCCTTTGTTTACAACTTCAAGACCTACATATACCATTTGTCATGAATAAGTAATAACAATAAAAACAGCATGAAACAATATACAGAGAGAATCCTTTCTTAAAAACAGCTGCCTATACATATTTTGAGAAGCCCCTGTCCAGATATTTGGCTGCATAAAGGGATGGGATTTAATCAGAGCGCACAGGTTAATGATGAATTATACTCGGAAAGGACTTAAGCAATCAAAAGCAAAAAAATATCTGATGTGGTACAGTCACTTGACTTTCTGTACCCATTACAAATTTGCAGTATGGCCTTCATTAAAAAAAAGATTACAGCAGGTTAGATTATTCATTTTTGTCTAGAAATGATTTCAAATAAAGCAGTAGTGACTTGGTTTTATACAGCATGTGGGAACAAAGTTTAAGAAGTATTTATCAGAAACACAGGAGAATAAATTCAGAAGTCACAATATTGAAAATTTGAAGCAGTAACAGCAGATATCTCAGAATGGCTGATGCCACAAAAATAATTGGCATTGCTATCTAAGTTCAGTAACTTCCAAAGATGCAACATGATTTTCAAGGAAATCCTCTAAGCTACTCTTTAGATGGAAAATTGTTTGTTATTTTTTATTTTCTTAAAAATGACTATGGCAATTTTGATTAAGATGCTATATATTTAAAATATTTACATGAGAAATAAAATGTATATCTTGAATTTTCTGGAAGCAGCCTGCAAAGTTCTCTTCACTCTGAATGAATTTTGGAGAGATAGAGAAAAGCTTACTACACAAAAGGTGTTGATTTCTTTCACACAAATTGCTTTGAATTTTTCAGGACTTTGCAATTTTTTTAAGATTGTTGCCTTTCAGTTGTTTCTGGCGATTGCCATGGAAAGGGTATGAAATTTCAAGGCCAGCTTATAGCTTTTGAACACTTGATTATTGCTTTGCTCCATATCTCCTCCCCTTGTACCTGCAATGAAATGTGTAATGAAACTATTTCTGCAAACTTTTATTTTGATTAACAAATAGTACGTAGATAAATAAGCTTTTGTAAGAGTAGTTTGTAGAAGCCTGTGTGAATGTAACACAGCAGAATTTTATGGTTTTATTCCCAGTACAACTAAGTAAGTCTTCCAACTGCAGCACCCATATATAAAGCAAACTCCATAATGTTAAACATTGTAAGTCATTCAAGTGCTTAGGGTGTAACATCACCTGAAATGTCATACATCTGGCTTTAATATGAATCGCTTTTGCCATGGCTGTTCTGAAAGATGTTTTATAAGCGAGTACAGTGACCTTTAGTATGTTACCTTTTTTATATCTCTGGATTTAAAGTTACTAGGAATATTTATTTTTTCTACACTTCCTTCAATTCACCTTAAAAGGCATTTGACAGTATAGTGTCATATTGGTGCCTTCCTCACGCTTTTCTGTACTACAGGGAGAGTCAAAAAACTATGAGCTGCCTGCGCTGTGTTTTTAAAACTACTTTTAAAGGCTTTACTTACCACTTTATGAAAGGAGATGCTGAAACTGGCCACCGTCATTTCCACACAGTTTTGGCACCTCTTTAGGAAACTATCCATCACTTGCCAATTTTTTTCGAGTCAACAGTTGAAGGCTGTACATATGTGAATACAATTTTGCCCCCCTTTTTTTTAAGAGAATTAACAGCCAGGGAGTGTGATTTTGCCTACAACAGCTTATAAGGCCAATATTTTGATGAGAACAATTGAAACTGTGTTTGAGGACAGAAATTAGTACAGATTTGTGGCATCCTTGGTTCCCCGACCTAACCCCCTTCAATTTCTATCTCTGGGGTAACTTAAAAAAAGTATACAAGACAAACCTACACACCCTGGAAGAATTAAAACAAAATATCCGCAGGAAATTGGCAGCATTTCTCAACATGAACTAGGCGAGTGATGGATAGTTTCCTAAAGAGGTGTCAAAAATGTATGGACAACGACAGTGGCCAGTTTCAGCATCTCCTTTCATAAAGTTGGTAAGTAAAGCCTTTAAAAGTAGTTTTAAAAATGTTGTATGGTTTCATCCGCGCCTTTCTATGATAGCAGCAGACAGGAAAAACACTGCGCAGCCAGTTTGTAGTTTTTTGGCTCACTCTGTAGATTCAATTGTTTATTGAAACTAAGAGAGACAGCAAAGCAGGTCCAGAAATATGCAAAGCAAAGGATATCTAATTGCACTGTATTAATAGAAAGCATTCATAAACACACATTCTCCATTTGACTAATGTTTTCTACCAATGCCTCCTGTTATTGCTAATCCACTTGAACATGTCTTAAGTAACTCACCATTCCCTTTTTTGATGCCAGGTTTAGGATTTACAAGAAAGAGATTTTTTCCATCTTTTGGTTGGGCAGTGATTTAGTCTGGATATATACCATAGATAACTAACAATGAGCATATGGATAACTCAGCGTTAAAAAATTGGACTTGCATTCCACTTTGGCGATCGATAAGCTTCAAGTTATTCCCATATGTCAGGTGTAGTAACTTAAGCCGACTTTGCGGCTCGGCCACGCAAGTAGCATGCTGCCCTATCCCCATTTCTGCTTCTGGTCCCCTATATTAAACTGACCAGCTGTTCTCACATTTACAACCAAATCAAAATAATGCAAGCGGTCCAGAGTTTTTTATTTTTTCACTAGAAATCTCTGAAACACTCCCAAAATTCTGATCTGGCTGTAGACTTAACTACTTTATTTGCGGAATCATTTCTGCTTTAGTTTAAAAGCTTTTGCTTGGCACTTTTTCTGATAGTTTTTGGATTAATTAGCAGTGAATGAATATTTGAAATTGCAAATTAATATGAATTTTGCAAACTTGGTTTGCTAACAGGCAGCAGAAAGCAGGTGCTTTAAATATTTGAGGCATTAGCATATTGCTAAAACAATATGTTTGTAGCTTTAAGGTATACCTATTTAGTATTTTAGAGATGCCATGATCTGGAAAAAATATAATTATATTATTTGTAAAGCATAGCTTCAATGCATAATTATTAATTGTAAAACCTAATAAATATGAGGATAAAATGATCAGTTGTTTGTTTGTTTTTTGTTTGTTTGTTTGTTTTCTGTAACATCTTTGCATGACTAAACTGAAAGTAAAGTATTTAATATTTGTGTATAAAATCTGTGATAAGATAATCATAAAACTTAATAAGGGTATTTAATATGCATATGTAAATAAACTTTAGAAACCTTTTGATAAAAAAAACAACTAAAATTTCATAGCCAGCAACAGTGCTACACTATTCTTGTGATTTTAATGAAAAAATGTCAAGTTATTTAAAAAAAAAAAAAAAAAGATTAAAATAGTTTGTTTGCATTCACCTGCAAGTATATACCAATACTCTAAGCAGCTTCTGTCAAAAACAGATCCTGTGTACAAGTTTTTTTTTCTTTTCTTTCTTTCTTTCTTTCTTTCTTTCTTTCTTTCTTTCTTTCTTTCTTTCTTTCTTTCTTTCTTTCTTTCTTTCTTTCTTTCTTCCTTCCTTCCTTCCTTTTCAATTTTCCCACAAAAGGAACAATGAAGGGATATGAAATGCGACTTTAGTAAGATAAGCAAAATAATGCAATATTAAATCCATATATTTGAAACCTGATTAGGAGACTAAGCAGCTCATTTTCTTTTGTTTGTTTTATTTTTTACTTTCTTTCATACACACTTAACTTCCTTTTCTTTACATTTTATAAAATATAATGGCAAATAAACAAATTGTCACTACATATTCCAGAAATAGAGGAACACAAGTTATGCAAGTTTAGAAAGTATACAAAATCATTTTTAACACAATACATGTACTAAAAGTATACATTGAATCATCACTGTTTACAAGAAAGGGAGACAAGCAGCTAAGAAACAGAATGAAAGTACCATCACCAGTGCACTATCATTTGTTCTGAATAACCACACATAAATACTAACAAGCTAAAGATTATGCTACTCAGCATTGTAATTGACACACACCCTCATTTCATTGAGAATTTAAAATGATATAATTTGCTATTAAAAATTCAATGTTTTTGTGTACTGCTGGGCAATTTTGAGCATGTGTAAATATTGAATAGAATGACAGAATTTCCTGAAAGTTTGAAAATAATGTGATGTAAAGTTAGCATCAATGGTGTGCTCTCAAGTGTCATCACCAAATCCAAAGCAAGAAATATGTAACATAGTTTGTCTTTAATGTAAGGACTGTGTGTGATTGCTGAACTGGAATTTTGCTCATCAGCTTATTGCCTATGTAAGTACACTGCCGTTTGTGAAAATTGCAACACCAAGAAAGACTTTCCCGAATAACTCCAAACTTGGTGGAAGTGTAGAAGAGTGTGCAAGCAATGATTAGGTTTGCAGAGAGATGGGGTAAACGTAGTCCGAGCAGAGCCCTCTCATGTCGGTCCGACAAGGCCAGTGTTGCGCCCAGTATAGTCAGTGCAGAGCTGTCAAACAAGGCAGAAACAATAAAGTGAGGATCATTATGCCTCGTCGACATCAAAGGGAGCCATATCGGCATGTGAATGAGTTGGAACGGGGCAGAATGATCGGTCTCCGGGAAGCGGGTTTGTCATACCGTGACATTTCGGCTCGTACAGGGTATGCTGCTACGACAGTGATGCGTGTGTGGAAGCAGTGAATAGATGATCGTACGCAGCGAAAACCGGGTACTGGACCATGGAACATGACCACAGCACGGGATGACCGCCATCTTGTCCCCAATTCCACAGCTTCAACCTATGTACGGAGGTTTTTGAAACACTGACTTGTTGTGCTACAGGTCGTAAAGATTTATTCGGAGGCCGTTCAAATGCTTCGCCAATTTCATAAAGTTTTCTTTCCGTTAGAACCCTTCGTTTCTTTTTACAACTTACAACATTAAATGATCTCTTCACTTTATTCACTAGATATCTGTTTCTCTACTCGGAACTGGAACACCAGGAAATTTATCGTGAAATTGCCTACGCACTTGTCTACACAAGTCGGTTTTCACATACGTGTCATACATAAAAAGTCTTTGCTCAAGCGAAAATTTGAGTACCATTTCTGAGTTGTAATAACTCGATAATTCAATCGCATACAAATACACACGCGTCTCGCGTCTATACACAAGCCATAACAGCTGACTGAAGCCCCCGGCCACGTGTCCAATAAGTGGAAGAGCCCATGGCCTTGAGTTCATTCAGACGTGTTGCACAAGAGCGCTGAGGGAGTGCTCTGTACATCTACAACTGCCTACTATTGATGTACAGGTAGCAGAAGTACATTTAGAACATATAGAGCATGAATATGACAGAAGATGCTGAATGTTAAAATTAACTCTTTTGCTGCTAGTCGTTTAATTGTCTGTGGCACTGAAACAGATTACCAAAGAAGACATGATTCAAACTTACTTCTTTTTTTCAAACTCAAGAGTTTAAGAATAATGTGGAAATAATTTCAGCCATATTGCTAATTGCAATTTTGTCAAAATGCTGAGACCTGAACCAAATTTTGGGTAAACTGTGAAACTTGCTACATGATACCAGAAATGATGTAAATACAAGCTTTAACCCTCGAGCAGGCGCGCCTGAGAATGGTATGCGAGTGGGCGTGCTGTCGCATCCAGTGCACAACATTGGGCCGCCATTAAATTGATACATGGATGGCTGCTAGTTCCAATTTATTGTATTTTCTTATGTTAATGTGCTTTTTTACATTATAAGCAAATTTATTTTCATATATTTTCAAATAATAAATGTCTTGCAACATTGCAATTTATTACACCCAGTTACACAACTACTTGCTTCTTCACCTGTTATGAAAACTGATAATAAATGTTAAAAAAATTCAGAATTAAGTATTTTAGGTCTGAGAAATTATATGTTTACAAAAAACTAAATTAATTGACAAACTACATTAATTGTATTAGTTCCCTAAAGCATTCACTCACTTACACATTCTTTATTCTGCATATCACATTTTTCACAAACGATTTTTGCTTTTGAGTGCCTTTTACACTGAAATGAATCACAGGAGGAACACCGAATTGTTGCATTTATGTTTTTTGCATGCCCACAGATTTCACAGCCTCCTCGCTTCTTCTTTCTAATCCTTGGGCATTCTTCACTTTGAATTTGAGATTCATATCTAAAAGAACTTAAAAACACCCTTACATCCTTTGGTAGAGATGTCATTCTTGTCCCCTTTCCATGAGATGTTCTTTCATTAGCTAGTATGAAAGATTTTTTAGGAAAAAGATTTCAGAATGTTTCTCATATTCTTAGTTGGAGAAAAATAGGACCTGTGAATATGTGCTATATTTAGCAAAGCGTACCACAATGCTGTTGTCCATCTTCTGGTAACACAGGATACAGAGTATTTGCAGCACATTTGATCCATGGTTTCCACTCCTTTATTTATATTGTTATACACCGGGTTGGAGCCGAAAGGTTTTGCAGAAAATATTATAATTAGTTACCCCGGCATAAACATTGGGGGACGTAGCAACAGTGGCAACCAAGAGGACCAGGAACTTGCTGCACAAAGCTAAAGTAGACATAGGATATTTGTAACATAACACAAATTCACATTTAACTCTGATTTATTATAACGTTGCCTTGGTGTCGTTACATTATTTCCAAAAGGTTACAGACAAACATTGGAGGGAAATGCTCCATGCACACACACGGCAACACGCATTCCTACACACAACCACACACTCTGAAGATATCCACTAGACTCACTCTACTGGTCTGACCCACGCTATCAGACAAAGAGGCTCGTCCCTCAACTTGCCTTCACCCCCCGACTAGGAGGTGGAGGGAAATGTCATGTCGGACAAGAATTCAAAGTCACAACAATGTCATTCTGCACAGCAATAATGTGTCCGGTACGACAATGCATACACATATGCTACATAATTGTAGTCCAGAATTGAGTGTGGCTTCTTAGTTTCCTCATCCATAGTACCATCATCATGCATGGTAGATATGAGGATCACTGCTATGTTCTTTTTTGGTATGTGGAATACCACAGTAATATGCTCCTGATATCCAAAAAGCGTTGAACCAATTTCTTGATTTTTATTTGTTAGAAATTCTTGTGGGATTGCCTTATTGTTATGGCATAAGGTCCCAATGGAGGCTATTTTGTTTGCTAGTAGAGACAGTGTCACGGGGTAGCTGGTGTACCAATTATATCAAATGTCAAGTTATAGGTTCCCCCCCTCCTTTATTGGCTCTATCAATCTATAAACAATTTCAAATGGTTTGTTAGAAATCTGTACAGTCCGTCTGGTTTTTCCCATATTAAACTTCCATAGAACTTGTATAAGACGTCTTTGCATCACAAAGAGCAAGCGCCTTTAGCCATATTTTGCTGCCTTATTTGGTACATACTGGATGAAGGAGCATTTTCCTTTAAATGCTTCCCGTTTCTCATCAACAGTGACAAATTCCACAATCTTGTAGCATTCTCTGCAGTTTATTACAAAATGATCCAGAAATAATCTGATTGCTACCAGGTGTGCCTCTCTTCTCTGGATCATTTATTATCAAATCTTATGGACCTAAACAGGAAGAGGAATCTTTTATAACTCATGCAGACTCTCAACATTGTCATTGTCGTTCTCCATGGTGTAGTGGTTACCATGCTAGCCTCCAGTTCCCGCGGTTGTGTTCAAAGCCAGTGGAGGGTAATGGATTTTTTTGGGCATAAAAATGCTTAGCATGGCTTCCTTTGGAAGAGAAGTAAACCCGGTGGTCCCGTGTCATAGATTTACGGCACATAAAAGAACCTCAAGCCTGATAAAGACTGAGCAAAATTATCTGTCTTTCACGTCCTATATAAAATGGGGATGCTCAGGACCACAGCAGTTAAAGAGCGTGTATAAATAAAACTAAAAAAAACGAAAAAACATCGGCATTCTTTCTACCATCCTTAGACCATGATTCAATTGCATTGTCATTTTCTTCCTTTTAGTCCAATCAAATAAAGAAGGCCCACTGCAGCATAACTTACATTTCTTGTTAGTTTTACGTCTTTTTCTCTGGAGAGTTCGCATTGGCTCTTCTTTCTATGTCAACATTTGTGTAGTGCACAATTTCCTCAATTGTTTCAACATTGACAATATTGTTGAAAGCAGTTATTTGGCCTTTGATGTCCTGTGTTCTTCTTTTAGGCTCTGTTAACACATTTATTATAATTTTATGAGCTATATATGGAAAGTTTTTTTTGGGTGAGCTACTTTTCATCCATTTAGTTTCGTCTTTGGTGACAAAAAACTCACACTGAATCCTGCAATCGCCAGAAGAACAACTATCAGGATTGTGCTCGATTGCTGAATCAGTTTCATGTTTGCTGTTTTCAATGCATTTCTCTTCGCTGTCAGAGAAGTCACCATCAAAAACTTATCTCATCTGCCTTAGCCAGCACTTCTAGCAAAACCTTTTCGAGTTCACTTGGTTTTACAATTTTTTCCTTAAAAGTAAACCATTCAGTGGTTACAAAAGCTGTATAAACCTGTTTTTTCTTAAAGAGAAATGTATCATGTGCAATAAGTTAAAATTAAAGGGCAATAACATTAATACCTAGGCAGCAATCAGTATAAAATACTTACATGAACAGGCACGTTGGTGCACGGTGTGCGCCAATAGTGCAGCTCTAGATATAAACCGTAAAACCTCCTTAGTTATACATGCATTCTTAAAAGTACTACTATGGCTTGTTGAATAACTGAAGAGAAGGTACAGGAAACACCATTTGGCACAAAAATATTGTTACTATTACTGGCGCAATTTGCGTGCCTGCTCCAGGGTTAAGAGCAACTCAAGGCATATCTTGATGGAAAGGCATCACAAAGCAGTTTGGACTTGTTTTTGTTGCAGAACTGGTTGGGTGCAAAATGACTTCCATACATCAGGTTTGGATTCTCAGCTACCTCTGCCCAGATACTGTATCTGAAAAATACACATTTCTCTTACATTCATTGTTAATAACAATAAATTAGCATTTTTGTCTATAATGATGTAAGACAATTAACAATGGACAATAATTATAACAATGAGTTATTGTTATTAATGTGATAGAATACAAGTGTAAAATAAAACATACATGTGGTACTAGATTGCTAAACCACTTTAAAAATGCTGAATGTGTGAAAAAACTTGTGAACATTAACACACAGAATATCAGTACAAGGAAAAGTATTATTTTAGCAGCTAGAGTTCTGAATATAACAGAATTTGTCTCCCAGATCTGCCTAAAATCCAGCACTTGCCATTTTGTAATAGAATATTCAAGTACAGAGTTTAATATCTGAAATACAATTACTAGACTGGGTTAAAAAAATGTAAAGAAACCCAAATTTGTACACGGAAAAAAAGCATCTTAGTTTATTGTAATTTGAAGCCAAAGAGAGGTCCCTTTTGCTGCAAATTCACTAAGAAAGCAAGCATTTTATACATACATTATTGTGTTACGTATCACAATAAGAAAAACAAAGTTCACGTTAGCCATTGCATATTTATATTCGTTGCAAATTAAAGATAATAAGAATACACTGCTTTAATTCTTTATTTATTGTTGTTGTAAAGTAGAATCTGCAAGCAATTAAACCTAATCACAGCATACTACTACTGCTACATTTGTTTTACTTAGCCTTTAAATGATGGTATTTTGCCAAAATGAAAGCACAGTATAGGTTAGTTCTTTTATAAAGAGCACACATTTTGCCATTAAATTTATGTATGCTTTAGGAATGCATTCTGGGTGATGCACATAAAGGTATTGTGTTGCATGTTTGAGTTCGTTCATTTGGTCCCATTTTAATTTTTTTTTCTTTCGTTTTTTAACCATCGCCATTTAAGAGTAAACTTCTCAACTACAGTAGGACAAAAATTAAATTAAATTGAGTTTTATTTATGGACACTATCTAACTGCTGTGGTCCTTAGCATCCCCATTCCATATTGGGCATGAAATACCGGAAATTTAGCTCGGAGGCCTCTTTATCAGGCTTGAGGTTTTTTATGTGCGTAAATCTACAATATGGGACCACCGGCTTTACTTCCCTTTGAAGAAGTTATTTTCTTGAAGTTTACATTGTTTACGTAATTTATTGTTACGTAAGTTATCCTCACGCTTGGGAAGCCAACTTGAAGTAGATATTGTCGTTACGTTGGAGTTGTTTATTTATTTAGCTCTACATATGGACGTCAATTTGAAGAAAGTGTTTTGTTGTTTAAGGAGTTTGCACCACCCTGTGGGCGTCAGTTTGAATAAGATTGTTTGTTACGCAATATGCTGCTACATATGAAAAGCTGATTTGAAGATGATGTTTTTGTTGTTACACTCCAAGTTTAAAAAAAATAATATTAACTTTGTTATTAAACAGCTTCTATAGATAGTATTTATGTTTATGTTTGCCTCAGCTGCATCAGTCTTACTTTAGAGACACATTTCTCGGAATCAGGGTGTGGTGCGACAAAAATGTAGGCTTACACAGATTTTAAGTTTAAATTCACTTCTTTTTATTAATCCTTGGCACAAATTAAATACCACTACACTGATATTAAGAGCTATGAGATTATTTTATTTAATACTTGCACTTTGTTAACGCGTATACTTATTTTACGATTCACACAAATACGTAATATTTCTTTAGAGAACATATCTTCCATCCGGTCACTACCAAGGTCTGCAGGCAACTGAACATATTTCAACCGACAAAAGCTTTTACTAAAGCTTTTTCTGACTGTTGATTGGCTATTTTTAAACTGTCACAAAATTTACATTATCGTTGGTCTAATCATGACTAGTAACATTTAAACTCTCAAACTCATTATTGCCTCAAGGTTACTTCATTGTTAGCAACTTTAAACTTATTATTCTCACAGCTCGTACACTATTAAATTACTTAATGCATTCACATAACATTATTAAACATGTTTACAATAATATAAGCATATGCAATGACTGTTACATACATTTTACAAATTATTACATACATATTGCTTCAAGGCGGGCTGTTATTGAATTTGCATATTATATGATTTAATTGAAATTATTCAAGTGTTAAAAATACTGCCTCAAATTGCCCCCTTTTAGAAATATTTAAAAATTGTTCTTTTTGTTTTGTTCTTTTTTTTTTAATTTTTTATAAAATATTTTCTAAAAGTCGCCTGAAAGAAAGAAACATAACTTATTTTATTTTTTTTATTGCACTTCCTATTTTTCATTGTCACTTTTTTCACTTTTTTTTAACACTCGCTGGTTTTTCACTACACTCGTGTATAGCAGAATACTTCATATTTGTTTTTCCTGCTACATGTTGGACACTTTTAAGGTCTATGACCTGGTGTGAGATCGATGATCTGAGTGAAGTTTGTTTATTCACTATCACAGCCACTATTAAGCATTTTATATGCTATACATTTTAATATAATTTAATTAGACATATTAACACTTGTTACCCTTTCTTTACAATTTATTTCTTAAACATTTTTTTATATTTCTTACAATTTCTAACTTATACACTATAAATGTAGTTGCTATTCAGTTTTTCTTACTAACAATGGATTTTTTTATTGTTTCTCTTTATCTAAACTCTCCTTTGTTATTGACAATTTGCTACATTTAGTAAAAATATTATTCTAAATAGTACTTTACATTTTTAAATTACATTGCTTTCCCCTTTTATGTTCCAGATACTTTATTTTGTTTTTCTCCTGTTCCACACATAACCTACATACTTTATTTTCTTTTTTGTCTTATGCCACAGACGTTTTAGCCTTGCCCTAATCTTATGTTGCACAGTTGTGTTCCAAAGCTTATTCATGAATAAAATTCTGAATGTTTCAAAATTCATTTCACTGTCTGCTACCATATGCAACCATTCTAGTGTTTTGTTATCCAAGCATTTTCTAACAAGGATCATTTTTAATGCTTCAGGCACATTTTTCAATTTAAAATATTCTACAAGATCATTAATAAATTGTACTGGACTTGAGGAAGCATTAAAATTAGGTAATGGTAATTCATTAAGCACAGAATAATAGTTTGACATCTGATTTGGTACATGCACATGTGTGTTGTCATTATTGTTGTGTGTTTGAGAGGCTGATGCTACGGAAAAAGCAGTAGCGTCTCTTGTGTTGTTAGTTAACAGAGGTGATACACTTCTTTCTGTACTTGCATTATGGTCATGCATTTGATTAGCATTTACAGAACTAGTTACATTTGCATTTACCCTTGGTACTGTTACATCTATTTGTATTTGCACAATGTCTGCATTTGTGTTTTCTATTTCTTCAGATTCCTGGCTAGTTTCTTGTACTTTATTTATCTCTGTGCTAGTTTCATTCAGCTTACTATTTAACTCTTTACTGGTTTCAGTTAACATATTACTTATCCCTACTTTCATTTCATCTATCAAATTATTAGTTTCAATTAACTTATTACTTAACCCTACTCTCATTCCATTTATTTTATTACATAACCCTACTCTCATTTCTTTTATCTCTCTTTTTAGCTCTGCAGTACTTTCATTTAATGCTTTTAGAAGGCACATAACATTTTTTTGTGATAAGTTTTCTTGCTCTTGTTGGCTATATGTCTGAGAGTTTCTTTCTTTTGTTGTTCCCTTCACTAACATATGTAAAGGTGATGGCCTTGCATACTACTGTTATCTCTTTCTATGTCTACCTGTGAATTTACAGATAACTGTTCTACATCTAACCTATTAGTTTCCTCTAGCTCTGATTCTAAATTTACATTGCAATCTGTAATTGCTGACCTAACCTCTCCTACTTCCATATTTTCATTGTTTACGGTTTCCATTTTATTTTGTATATTTGTTTTTGAATTGCTTAATTTTAATTTTCCACTTCTTAATAACATGAAATTTTCTTAACAACAATATATTTTCTAAACTTGACAATTATTATAATGTATAATGGAATTTCCTGACCTTTTGTTCTGCCTGTTATTAAACTTTTATACTCAGTGTTCCCACTTAGATTGTTGTTGAATTGTCGACTGTGTGCCCCATACTCCTGAAAGAATTGTTGCTGTCCTTGGATGCTGTTGATGATTTTGAAGTTCGTTGAGCTCTTCTTTTCAGATGTTGTCGCAAATTCTTGTGTATTCTTGCCCCACTCTGGGCGCCAACTTGAAGTTATTTTCTTGAAGTTTACATTGTTTACGTAATTTATTGTTCCATAAGTTTTAGCCTCACGCTTGGGAAGCCAACTTGAAGTGGATATTGTCTTTACGTTGGAGTTGTTTATTTATTTAGCTCTACATATGGACGTCAATTTGAAGAAAGTGTTTTGTTGTTTAAGGAGTTTGCACCACCCTGTGGGCGTCAGTTTGAATAAGATTGTTTGTTACGCAATATGCTGCTACATATGAAAAGCTGATTTGAAGATGTTTTTGTTGTTACACTCCAAATTTAAAAAAAAATAATATAACTTTGTTATTAAACAGCTTCTATAGATAGTATTTATGTTTATGTTTGCCTCGGCTGCGACAGTCTTACTTTAGAGACACGTTTTTATTAATCCTTGGCACAAATTAAATAGCACTACACTGATATTAAGAGCTGTGAGATTCTTTTATTTAATACTTGCACTTTGTTAATGCATATATTTATTTTACGATTTACACGAATACGTAATATTTCTTTAGAGAAAACATCTTCCATCCGATCACTACCAAGGTCTGCAGGCAACTGAACATATTTCAACCGTCCAAACACGTAAACTTTTGTATTTCAAGTCTCTGATTGGTTAATTCTAGTCCAATGGAATACCTGCATTTTACTAAAGCTTTTTCTGACTGTTGATTGGCTATTTTTAAACTGTAACAAAATTTACATTATCGTTGGTCTAATCATGACTAGTAACATTTAAACTCTCAAACTCATTATTGCCTCAAGGTTACTTCATTGTTACCTCATTTTTAGCAACTTTAAACTTATTATTCTCAGAGCCCTTACACTACTAAATTACTTAATGCATTCACATAACATTATTAAACATGTTTACAATAATATAAGCATATGCATACATTTTACGAATTATTACATACATATTGCTTCAAGGTGGGCTGTTATTGAATTTACATATTATATGATTTAATTGAATTTATTCAAGTGTTAAAAATACTGCCTCATCTTCCAAAGGAAGCCATGCTAAGGATTTTATGCCCGAAAAAATCCATCGCTCCCCGCCGAGTTTGAACCCGCGACCTCAGGAACCAGAGGCTAGCATGGTAACCACAGAGGACAACACAGTAGGACAAAAATAACAAACAAATGTGAATCACCATTGCATATATTCTGCCCTATGTATTGTATATTTAGCTGTTGCACGCCATATTAAAAAATTCCTCCATAGTATATGGAGAGTGAGTATATAAGAAAGACTTTAAATCTTTCTTGAAGATTTTGATTTGCCTAATATAGTTTTAAGTAACATGGAAAGTTATTATAAATAATTGTTACTGCAGAATAGTAACATGCTTTTTGGAGCAGTTTTAAGCTATTTGCTTGTGTATGCAAATTGCCTGCATGCCTTGTATTGTGGTCATACACAGCAAGGTTTGTTGTGAAGTTATAATTATCTGTAAAGTAGCTCAAGGGAGTATATATCAATTCACTAGTAAGAGTAAGAATTTTTTGGGTTTCAAATAAGGGCCTACAGGAATGACAGAGCACAACACCACAAATAATGCGTACATTTTTTTTTTTTTTTTTGAAATATAAATGTTTGGTGTTTGCTGATTTACCCCAGAAGATTATTCCATTATGCAATAGGGAGTAAAATTAGGCAAAATATGCTGTTCTTTAAGGCATTTAGGTTAAGCAGATTTTTTTAAGTTTAAGACAAAGCAAGCTGACCTAAGTTTTGGTAGCATGATTTTTATGTTTTCTCCAACTGACCTATCCATCTGCTTGAAGCCCAAGAAATTTTTGTATCAGATACTTTATAGTGTAATTGTTGTACCTGAATGTTAATTCTTTCACTTGTTTATGCTTCATTTGAAAGTGAGGCACTAATGCTTTTAGGTGGTCTTCATTGAAAATAGACTAAATTACCTGAAGAGTGAATTTATAAGTAGATGTGATCTCGTCAATACCTGGTGCCCACCCGTTCTAGGTGTTTAACTTTTATAGGAAAATTGTGATATGAACACAACAAACGTAGCCATTTTCCTGCTAAAATAGATGCCCAATGGGAATTGCCAACCTAAATAAGAAGTGAAATCCGCGAAATAACGAATTTCTGCAAACGTGAATCATTCCAGTTTTAGGCGCCAGATCCCTCGGATACGCCCCATCGTCGCTTCGTAGTTGCGGCCAAACACTTCTCTGCTTCTAAAAACATCCCTTTGTTACGCTTTGAGGCTGAGGGCCCTCAATCCCTTGGCTACGCCTTGAGGCTGAGTATCTTACCGGCATTGGCAGCATTAGTTATTCATATGTTACCAGCATTGCGTTAGAGCTAGAGAATGACATAGAGTGACATCTGTAGGACATATAAGACATCACTTCCATCGCTGTTGAAGACCACCTAAAAGCAACTTACCCGAAATGGAATAAAGTATCTTATCGTAGTTTAACGGAACTTCTTAGTTTCAAACCAAATGTTGAGTTTGAACACTTCTCTGACAGAATCTCTTAATTGATGTGACTATTAAGATATAAGTAAACTATCATCTGCAAAGAGCACAGCTATTGAATCTTTGCTAAGATAATATGGCAGCTCATTTATGAATATTAAAAATAACAAAAGTCCAAATATAGAACCTTGTGGGACACCTTTAGTAATAACACCTGGTTCTGAATCACAATCATTGATTCTGGTTTTCTGGATTCTGTAAGTAAGATCTGAACCAGTTTATAGAGGTATCACTGAAGCCATAAACTTCCAACTTTTGTAGCAAGAGGTTGTTGTGATCTATGCTGTCAAATGCCTTAGCTAAGTCACAAAATATTCCTAATGGTAGTTCCTTTTTACCCAAGGCTGTTAATACTTCAGTCGTGAGCTTGTATGTTGCATTTTCTGTTGACATTTTTTCCCTAAATGTGAACTGGGATGCTGAGAGAATGTTGTTGAACTCTATGTATTTTATAATCCGATTGTATACAGCTTTTTCCATTACTTTAGAAAAGGCTATCAAAAGAGAGATGGGTCTATAATTGGAAGTCAGCCTTTATCTCCTTTCTTGTATAGAGGCTTGACAATTGTGTGTTTAATTTTTTCCAGAAATATCCTTGACAAAAAAGATAGTAGTGTTAATTATATTATGATATGACTCTTTATTCACCATTAAGCTTACTAAAGCAATAGGTTTCATCAGTTAAAAACAAGTATTTACAAATGTATATACAGGTACAAAGAATTTACATATTTGATTATGTAATATACTCTAAGGTGATTGTGTGTAATAAAATTTAACATATTTGTATTTAACATCCTATTTATATTATACCTTCAAGTTTAACATATTTATATGACTTTTAGGTGACAGTAGGTAATATTAATTAGATTTGCAAGTAATATTTACAAACATAAGGTAACGTAATTAACCACAATAATTATCTAATTATTACTATATTTTATAATACATTCACATGAATTCAATAGCATGAATATTATATTCTATATATTCTTATATAGAGTAAAATGCTGTTTAAACCAGTTTTTTAACTTGTTAATAAGTCTGTTTAGGAGCAGTTCTTTTACCTCCAGAGGAATTTTGTTAAAAATTTTAGTTGTTAATAACAATAGCCGTTGATGGTCTTGCTCAGCCAATTGTGGGATGTATCTAGGTCATATTTACACCCAGTATTACAACTATGTACTGCAGAGCGATTTGTGAATAAATTTTGATTTTCTGTAACATTTATGATATTCATAAATGTATATTAGCAAATAGCATGTAAAATGTTAAGTTTAACTTGCACTGTAGTTATTTTTATCAGAACTTTGTACATAAGTATAAATAGCATATACCATTAAGTGTTAATAGGCACAACAGAACACAAGTACAGTTATTCATAAATAAGTATAAATAAAATGCTTAACTGATATACCAAAAGAACTACCTATATTCCAGTATGGAGCGCTTTGTTTTATAAAATTGGCATGTCGTTTCTACTATCAGTTCAGCAAAATCAGTTTTGTTAGCACTGACAAGGTGAAACTGTAAAACTTAGGGTCCCGTTAAATAGTGTTAAAAAGCGTGGATTAGTAAGATTACCTTAGAATTGTGTTTCGTAGCACACAGAGCCTGTGACGCACCCACTCTTTTAAGGACCCTTTTATAGTAAATTCTAGCTTAATGACAACAAACATCGTCATTTTGTCGATAGTGCGCATGCGCATAGGGAATTGCAACCTATCGTAGTTAGGCAAATCCGTTAGATTGGCGATGTTTTAACGCATTGCTGTTCTTCTCCCGCATAGGTTGGCAGAAGAGGGGTACAACCATTGCTTACTAGATATACGCTGGCTCATAGCTTTGAGCATGTATACGGATAGAGATAGCATGATGTTACGTGTTTGAAACCATCATCTCGATCCACACAAGAAGTTAAACGTGACTCTCAGAAACCTTGGCGTTGAAGTTTATTGTTGTAGTACAAATATTAGTTTTTTAACCTGATATTACCTTTTTTGCGGGCTAAAATGGAATTGAATATGGGACCAGGGGATCTTGATTTACCATGTTGATCTGGATAAACAAAATGAAACATTGTATCAATCTAAATCAAACCACAAATACATGTACAATTACAGCGATTCTGGCCCTTTCTTCATGAATATAGTGGGCAATAATGGCAATTTAAGTAGGATGCATGCCATGAAATATGGTAAAATGCTGTTTCAGAACAACTTTAAGGTTCAATCAATAAATTCTGCTGGTAGAAACAAACTTGAAATATTTTTTTATTGTTTCTCTTAGGTAAACAAATTTCTTTTATCTGATTTTGATGAAACCTTTAATGTCGGGTGTTTTATCCCATTCTATAACATCATGAAAAAAGGAATTATGAGAAGAGCGGATACCGATCTTCCTGAAGAAGAAGTTCAAGAAATGTCCAGAACAGATGCAGCTTCTGAAACGGTAAGTGTACATAGATTCCACCGCAAGATGACTGCGAATAAGTTAATGCTTTCATTCCCACTCAGTCAGTATTATTAACTTTCAGAGCCCAGATGTTACCTCAGCGAGTTTTTCTTTATGATTCTTCCTGTCAAGTAGATGAATATGTAGACAAACCTCTGCATTGCAAGAACTATTTAAAATTTGGTCATCCAGAAAAATGTTGTAAGAACTCAAGATCGCGTCTGTCATGTGGAGACAATCATAATATTTCTCAGTGTGAGGCATCCTTTATTAATTGTGGAACATCTCACAAGGCCAATGATAAATCTTACAGCAAATATATAATAAAACAACTTAGAATTATGAGGTCTGAAGCTGTAAACATGTTCACAAAAAAAATGTCATATGCTGACTGTTATACAGGAAAAGGAAAAACCAAACAACAATCTCGATATGTTAAGTCAAGTGACTTCTCAAAATCTGGTAGTTTTTCAGGCCAATAATATGTCTCAAGTCTCACGTAATAAATCAGCAAACAATAAAGGAAGTCGGTTCACCCAAGTGATTAAGAAAAAATCTGACTCTCAGGTCAAAGGGGCATAGAAAATTGGTAAAAATCATATTGATACCTCCTAATGGCAGATCAACTCTTCAGCTACCCCATTGATTTCTTGTAAACATTTGAAGCTTTCTGGAAAATCTAACTTAGAAACATCTGCTTCTAGTTCTGTTAATTTGGTCGATCTCAGTAAACAGAATGTGGTTTTAAAGAAAATTGATATGATCTTACAGAGCGATCCTGATAATGTTAAGATTGGTTTATCAAAACTAAGGGAAGAAATATCCTCAAAGATATTGAAATCTCAAATACCTCCATCAAATGGTCAATAGAATATCAGATCTTTTCATGCTGTATTGGAATGCCAGAAATGTTACAAACAAGAAAGAAGAATTAGAGAATTCAATTAATTGCTGTAAATACAATTTGATTTTAATTACAGAGACTTGGTTAAGAGTCAATTCCAGATTTAATATCCCGAATTATAAAGTAATTCGTTCAGATCATCCTTTTAGAGGTGGTGGTATTTTGGTTGCAATAAAGAATGGCTTATGTTTTATTCAGTAGGAAATTTTTAACAGTTTGATTATTTGGTTCAAGTTATAATATTTGTTATTAGTGATCTTCAACTATTCCCTCTTTATAAAGTTCCAAACATTAATGTTCCACTCTCATATTGGAAAAACATTTTTCAACTTTCTACGGTTGATAAAGCTCTGGTTTTGGGCGACTTCAATTACACCTTTAGAGTTGATCAAAGTTCATCTGGAGATTTTGACTGTCCTGTTATTCGATACTTGTCATCTAACATCTATGTTTTAAACGATGGATCTCCCACAAGGATTGGTTCATATGGTCAGAATGATTCTTCTCCTGATTTAATGTTTGTTTCAGGATCATTAATGAACTCTACCAAATGGGAAGTAACCTCTGACACCCTAGGTAGTGGCTATTCCTGATTAATGTTGCATAAGAAATAGTAGACTAAATATTCTTGAGAATTTCAAATTTCGCTAGCTAAAGATAGAAATCAATTCCAGGACTTCCTTATTTCTGCACCCCAGAGTAAAGGGAATGTTGAAGCTGAATATTCCTTCCAGTTCATCTATGATATACTAAATTTATATATGGACACCTATCTTTTATTTCAGCAGTCAGGAAGCTTATTAAAAAACCTATATGTAGACGTGGAATGTAAAAAAAGCCATAGCTGTTCGGAGAAGGGCCATTCGATCCTTTCAGAAATGTAAATCCTTAGAAAAATATTTAATTTAAAATACGCTACAGCTTCTGCTAGAAGAATAATCCAAGAATCCAAAAGATTAGGCTGGATCAAATTTTGTAATCAATTATCTCCTAAATTTAAACCTACAGCTTTTATATGGAAATCTATTCATTGGTTTACTAAAAGGGACAATTCAAATAAATCTCCGATTGATAATGATATTGAACTTCAGAATAAGGTTTTACACAGTCTTATCCCTGACTATGTTTCTTTAAACACATTTGAACAATATTTAAAATTATTCGCATAATCTTCCGTTTGGCCATAAACTAACTCAATTTTTGATCGAGACCTTTCAAATTAGCAGAAATGGAGAGTATTATCAAAGGACATAAGAATTCAGCCCCAAGACAAGATGAAGTTATATATTTAATGGTTCAGCTCTTACCTTCTGAATATTTAGATCTACTAATTAAAGGTTATACAAATACTCTAAAAACAGCAGTTATTTCAGAAATTTTGAAGCATTTTTATATTATTGCGGTGGTTAAACCTAATAAGAATTCAAGAAATAGTGATGGTTACTGTCCTATTGCTCTCTCTTGTGTCTTCTGAAAGATATTTGAAGAAAAAAAACTGTTGATTGATAATGAGATTATGTTTCTTTCTTGAAATATATGGGTTTTTTTTTACCTAAGGAGCAATATGGCTTTAGGCCAGGATATGGAACCATGAACAACGTAGCTCTCATCTCCATGGATATTCTTTCCGCTTTTCAGAAGAAACAGGTGGTCCAAGCTTTAAGCATTGTTATATCTCAGGCCTATGATTCTGTTCAGCTACCTTTATTGATACAAAACCTAAATAATTTAGAACTCCCTCCATACACAATCCATCTAATATATAATCTTTTATCAGACTGAGTCATTTCTTTTCATTCCAGGTTCAATAATTTTGTAATCAATCTTCAATGGAACTTCCCCAGGGATTGGCACTCAGGCCAATTTTATGTGCTGTTTATATTTCTCAGCTCCATACTTGCTTTAATGAGACCTTTAAAATTTGCCCTATGCAGATGACCTTTTAGTTTTTCATCTACATCCCACAAAAAGCTATTGGAAGGTAAATTGGAGTGTGATCTCTCTCTGCAGGAAGTTATACGTTACTTTAATGGCTTGCAGTTTGAAGTAAACTTCTCTAAATCCGAATGGATTATATTTAAGAAAGGAAAACCATCTTCTGATATAAGATTATCTTTCAGAAATAAACTTCCTGCCCCCAAATCTTATATAAAATTCTTAGGAATTACTCTGGACTACAGGTTTTCTTGGAAACTCTATTTTGAAAACGGTATCATTAAATTAAATAGCAGATTTAATATCTTCAGATTTCCTATTGGAAGAGATTGGGGTGCTCATCCTTTAGCCTTGATGACCCTTTTTAATAACATCGTCACGGCTGCATTATATTCCACAAATTACCTGCTGTTCCAATAAATAAAGTGAATTCATCAATGTACGAAATTACAAAACTAATTTTGGCAATTCAGAGACGCAATCTACTTTAAATGAAGTTGGATATACCTGTTAGGCAAAAAATTCTTGTATATCTCCCTAAAAAGTATTCAGCAGTCCGTAACGGCAGGCTGCAATCAAGATAACTTGTATGATATTCCTCTATTCTTCTCCTTGTACAAATTCAATATCTGGAATATTACAACTGCCACTCGGCACCCTCAATTTTGTATAGATTGGATTATACATTTTCACAACTTTAATATAGACATTGATACATTTGATAAATCTCGTGATTTTCTCATTCTGAGAATATTCTCCGAATATACAGAAATATATACAAAATTGGATTTTTTTTTTTTTAACTTATGGATCCAACGGCAAATACAGTGTGTTGGAGCTGCGTTTTGGCATCAAAATTTCAACCTTCGTAGATTAATACAATTACATCACCGTTGGTCGAATTATTCTGCCGAAACTGTTGTATCATTTTTTAAATTAGAAAGAAAAAATTGAAAAACAATATCGTATTTACAGATGCTAAAAGTGTTCTATGTAAGTTAATGAAATCGGAACCTATGAAAGCTCTGAACCTTTTAGAAATCGAAATAATTTCTTATATATAAAGCATATACTGAAGGCATTTCTATAAAACCTGTTTTGATCCATGACCACTCAAACATTCCAGGAAATGACAGTGAACTCATTAGCAAAAGCTACAAGAGAACCACGAACCATTGCCAATACTCAGCTTCCTGTTATGGACTGTTTTAAGTTCATAACGGGTGAAATTCTTCATAACTGGAAATTTACGTCCAGCAGTGAATCACAGCAAGAATATTATTCCATGGTTTAAATACGTCAAGATTAACAGACAAGATGTATCCATATTTTCAAGAATGAGGTTGGGGATTTCATGCACACCTGCTTTTCTTCATAAAATTTCTAAAAGAGACTCTCCTGTGTGTGATTGTGGCAGCTATGGTGACATTAATCACTGTATCTTTCGATGTGTCAACCACGATGCTGAAAATCTTCAACTATTACAGTCATTGTATAAAATAGGTCTTCCTGGTCCTATCAGAATTAGTAATGTTATAAAATATGATCCAGCCAAAGTCTTCAAAATTATATTGCAGCATTTGAAAAACTGTAAATACTAGTTTCAGTATCAATTTTTGGGTACTTAGTTTAATAATATCGTCACCCTGAAAATAAAACTTTTGATTCAAGGCGTCTTTAAACAAAACTACGTAATCATCTCGATCAGCTGGCGGAGGTGTAAGCAGTGAATGTAGGAGAAACTTAGCGCGGGATATTTTCCTGTAGTTCGATTAAATTCAAGATTTATACACGCCATAAAGACTAGGGTCACTTATTATGCTGCTTATGGCTGCAATAAAGCATTCCGAAAAGGATCTAGCATTTCTTTTCATAGATATGTACACACTTTTAAAGAGCACAGTAAAAAAAGTAATGACGATCCATTCTTTTGTCAGAATTAAAGTGTCAAATTTTTACAAAGAAGAAGCGGGTATACAATTTTACATTAATATTTAAGACAACTGTGCACGGGAAGAAAGACAAAAGTTGAAATTAAAGAGAGTCCAGGGTCTAGAAAAAGTATGCTTGGTTGGATCGCTTGGGGTTTTTGACGTTCAGGTTCTTAACGCCTACGATAGCCTTGTACTCACATCTCAGTCTAAGCACGATAACGTGAAAAACCTGGAAAAGAAAGAAAGAAAAACTTGTTACCCTAGAAGTTGCCGATTCACCTGCAACCTTTCTTATTTAGCAAATTAACGATTTCAACATAAACAGAGAACTCTTAGGAGGAAAAAAAGTCAGCAAGCTCTTTTGTTTAAATCAGTTTTACAGTAATGAGCAGGGTTAGGAAGTTCATGCTCTAAAAACTCTTGTAATATGCATGCAAATATGCCCTTAAAATGTGCGAAATATGCACCAAAATATGCCCTAAAAATTCTTATATTTAAAGACAATGTGCACATGCAAACTTACATTTACTGCTGAGAAGTAGATGTAAATGACTCCACATCCAAAATGAGGGATGAATTACAATTTACCACTACTGCATGACAGAGACTTTGCATGGTGTATCTTCGTCTGTTGTTTCTCAATATACTTTTGTATCTTGAAAAACTTGTTTCAACGTCACATGAGGATATTGGTGCATACTTAAAAGTTGATAGTTATTCCACAGAAAGAGGCAAGTCTTCAGGTATCCTTAAGGGCTTCCCTCCAAGAATGTCTCGTATTTTGGAGATTTGTTTGTACCCAGGGTTTCTTAAAAGAACATAGTTTACTTTGTCTTTTATTTGCTGCCCTACATTACCTGGAATGGACACCAAACCAGAAATGGTAGTATCAAGTACATTTAATGACTGATTTAAGGGAAGACCTGTTGTTTCCAGGGATTAATTGCTGCAGGCATATTGGAAAAAGTGTTAATATAAAGGCAAGATTTCCTTCAAGCTCTTCATCTAAGAGAACATTCTGGGCTATATGAATTGAAACAGTATCATCTGATTCTAATGAATTAATAACTCTTCTGACTGACGCTAAATGTTTAGCATAATACAATGCAGCTGTTATCCAACTCCCCCAATGGGTTAAAACAGGTTCAGGTGGTAGTGGAATATTAAATGCCATCTTTTTGATCAACTGGACCCTAGATGCAGATTTAAGAAACACTTTTTTCACATTAGAGATTAAACTACTTTAGGAAAACATAACCTAATTGTTTCTGCAATGCGATGAAGGGCATGAATAAGACATGTTATATGAATGCTCTTAGGAAACATTTCTCTTAGTGTTTTCCCTGCTTTGATCATATAGCTTGCTGCATCAGTTAAAAACAAAATTACATTATCATATTTTATATCACCAGGCCATATTAATTTCATAGAGTCAATCACAAGTTGACTCACTGATGCACTGTTAGTAACTTCTAACTGAGAGCAAGTTTAGAGAGAGGGCACACCTGCCTCTTGCTGATTTAGAACACCCACTATTACATTTGCAATGAAACGTCCTACTACATCAGTTGTTTCATCTATTGAGATCCAGAGAAACTCATTTGCTAACTTAGTTTGCAAGGTAGACATTACATTGTTGTAACAACGAGGGATGTATGTTTTACGTAAGGTACTTTGGTCACTGTTGCTTGGTGTACTTTTGTGAAAAAGTACGCAAAATTGGGTTATTTATTTTCCATAAGGGTATGTCAGCTGCTAGGAATGCTTCACAAAGGTCATATGAAAACTGTGTAACTCTACTTCCCATACATTCGACTAGTAGACGTTGGAACTTTCACTTCTATCACTTTTTTTCACAATCATTTCCCTGTGCTTTGCAGTATTAATATGTTGAACGACCTGAAACCGTTTTTCACTCCCAATATTTGTTTAACATGCCTTACAGTATAAGACTCTACCATCTGTACTAATAAGATCACTAGAAAATTCACTTTGTAAACTCTTAAGTTTGCTCGCATTACTTGGTTTCACCTTCAGCATTTTTAATACTGTATGTATTCATAGCACCTCGTCAATTGTCGCAAACTGGCTGCAGTGGCTGCTCGATCAACACGATGCCTTATTGCTTAATCTATTCTCCAGTAGAGCGGGGATTTCCCTATCTTCCAAGACATCACATGATTCTTACCAGCATTGCATCACTCACTCTTCACGTGATCAATGTCAAGAATCACTTGCCTCAGTAACATTGACAGAGGGTGAAACGGGATCCTTTTGTTAGCACCAATTCACAGAAAACGAAGTTGACCATTTAACCAAAATAACTTATTTTAAAAAATATTGCCCGTTTAAGTGCCAAATATGCCAAATAAACACGCTATTTACTAAATATGATGCAGTTACCTAAAACAATATAAATATGCAATTATATGCCCAATAAAAATCACTCAGAGCACTAGAAAATTCATAGTTCATGAAAATAATTTATCAGCATATCAATAACATGCTTTGAAAAAAATATACAAATGCATGAACTTCCTAACCCTGGTAATGAGACAGTATTTGAGCTAACAAAAATTGTTCTCAGGAAGATGCAGATATTCTGTTGTCAATTTCCTCCACGAAATTAATGAAGATGTCAAATGAAACAGCATGGGGTTCAGAACCGCGTTCTATGTTTTTCGGATCAAATATGTTGTTTTGGGTATTAAATTTCATTTATAACTTTAACTGCAGCTTCCTAAATCATTTTGTAATTCCAAATGTCAAATACTAATGAAATCAGGAGAGTTTTTCTGGATACAAGTAGGAGCGATAAATAATAAGCTACATAGAAAAATGTAAAGAAATAAGTTTTTGTTTACATGGTTGGGTAAAATTCGTAAACAAAGATCTGAGATGCATAACACGGAATCAATTCATAATAGGAATCAATAAGCCAGCATGGATCATTCGAGTTTTAGACGGGCAAACCCTACGGCTACAGGCCGTAACTGCTCTTCTCTGCTTCCAAAAATATCCTCCGGCTTAAGACCCTCAATAACGTCCCCAAAGATGCATCAAATAGGTCAGCTTTCTCCAAAGTTCCTTGAAATATACGGAATAATGCCGTCACTGTGCAGTCAACAAAAACATGAACTTTTCAAAACACACTCGCTAATATTTCAACACCAAATAAAATAAACCCACATTTTAGCAGGTTAACATGCTAAAGTAAAGTCCCTTTTTATGATTAAACACCAAGAGTTTGTTTATCACTGCATATATTTAAATTCTTCACTAAAACAGCTAACGTGATTTTTCACTACGTAACGCATCTTCTACCTTACTAGGTTTTCATGTCAGGTTCAGGTTTTAAACATGGAATGCACGTTATTTAGTGCTCTACATTAATAAGGCATCACGAGGGAGTCTTACATTTACACAATTTGTTGTCGATACGAAAATTCTTCACTACGGCTTATGGGCGACATTGCACTTTTCTACCTTCGTCACGTGACTTTGATGTTGGTTTAGAGTCTCAGTATGGAAGAGGTCGGGCTATTCGCTATCTGTAATTTAGTGATGGGTCGAGTGCGTTACTTTACCGGAACTACTTCCAACACTTCCACTCCGCAGTCGGAATCGTTTCAAGGAAGTAGTTCCAGTTCCACTCCGAGGAAGTAGTTCCGGCCTTTGGTGGAACTAGTTCCATTGGAAGCACTTCCACTTCCCCTAATCTATGATGAGGAAGCATTACAACGGGATGCC
This sequence comes from Deroplatys truncata, assembly GCA_030765065.1. Classification (NCBI taxonomy): domain Eukaryota; kingdom Metazoa; phylum Arthropoda; class Insecta; order Mantodea; family Mantidae; genus Deroplatys; species Deroplatys truncata. Next base: position 150,775,394 of record CM060977.1, on the reverse strand, counting down.
ACACATGTCTGTAACAATTAATGTCTCCTGTCACATAAGCAAGTGTTTGTGGTTTAATGGCTTGTAGTTCTACGCTAGTATGTTATGCTTTTGTCCCCGTTGTATAATGAACTACAAGTAATATTGGTAATATATGTAGTAATGTAGACCCTACATACATGAATAATTTGTAATTCCATTTCCAACACTGGCTTTAAGACTGAAATTTATGCCTAGATACTTCGTAAAACATTACTTTATTGCGTGTTAAACGTTTAGGTTATGAACAGTGTGGAGGTAAATTCTTTTGCAATAAATGTGGTTTCAGCAAATATAAAACATTCTTTTGGGAAACTAATTTAAATATTTCTAGGAGCTGCTTTTTATATTATTATGAAGCGGAACATTTTGAGAATTTAATAAAAAGTGGTGTGTTTCGATTTACATCAATTTTATTTACCCTTCTGAACCCTAAGTCTGCGGGACAAAGTGCCTTAAGGCAGTTTAATAGTTTAAATTATTAAGGTATTACTCAAACTTTGTGAAAAAGAACTAGGTTATCAAATACAGAATAATGCAAATTACAACTTGTTCGTCTAAAGCCCTGTCCACACTGATTAACATTTAACAAAACTTGTCAAGTGCAACATGTTAACAGTTTGCATGTTGGCCAAATTTCGATTGCAGAATTGACTGAAGATGTTAACCGAAACAGTTGTGCTTGACACTTTTAACATGTTGGATGTTTTCCGCTTTTAATGGAAAACTTGTTAAGTCGATTTGCTCTGTGTATGTGATTGGGTGAACTTCGGAAGTTTTCAGACTATAAACATGGCAGCTATTGTGATTCCTTCATGCTATTGTGTTCGGTAGTTCCAGGTTGACTCGTTCTGTGCTTATATCTGTGATTTGGTTTGCTTCATGTGAAGTTATGGAATGGACGAAAGAAAAGACACTTTCATTAATAAAATCTTTGTTGAGGCTATCATTATGCAACATTGTAATATATGTAATAAAAAGTATGGGCAATTATACCAAACTATGTGCAATTTGTTATTGTTCCAGAGATAATATCAGAAAAAGAAATAAAAACCTCACTTTGCTAGAGAATTGCAAAAAAAAAAAAAAAAAAAAAAAAATCTGATGTGTTACACTCACATGACTTTCTCTACTCTTGTACAATCTAATTTTACAAACGCCTATTCTCCATATGCTTCCTGTTAATCGAGATATCGAGATGTCAATCTTATTGGTAATTTTCTTGTAGATGCAAGGGGAATATGGTAGGTTTTAAGCGATAGTCAAATATTTTAACGCTGGTTGCTATGTGGCGCATTCCATTCTCTTTGCATGTCCAGGACAAAAAAAAATGAATAACGCATTTGAGAAAAAGTATAAGTATTGGAAAATTTAAGGAAATAACAAGCAATATCTCGAAAATGGTTCACTCAACTAAAAAAATGTATATGACATAAGTTGTGTATTTTAACGCGATCTACATTTTTTGTGTAGTAAAATTTTGTCTATCTCTTATGGTTTACCAGTTATGCAAAAGTCGTTCACAATGAAGAATACTTTTGGAGACATTCCCAGAAAATTCGAGATATACATTTCATTTCTCATAACATTATCTTAAACATATGATATTTTAATCAAAATCGTTAGAGCCATTTTTGAGAAAATTAAAATTTTCGAAAAATCTTCCATGTAAAGGGTAGTCTGGGGTGGGGGGATTTTCTTGATAACCTTCGTGTCGCATCTCTGGAAGATACTGAACCTAAATACCAAGTTTGGTGCTTATCCGACCGTTCGTTTTTGAGTTATGCTGTTCACAGACACACACACACACACACACACACACAGACACACACACACACACAGACACACACACACACACACACACAGACACACACACGGACATGTTTCCAAAAATGCTTTTTTTGGATTCAGGAGGTCTCAAAACATGTATTTCCGGTGAAATCTCGGTATCGAATTTTTGGGTGGAATGCAATACTTCCCCTACTTACTATACGTAGTAGAGAAAGTAAAAATCTGATGTGTTACACTCACATGACTTTCTCTACTCTTGTACAATCTAATTTTACAAACGCCTATGCTCCATATGTTTCATATTAATCGATATATCGAGATGTCAATCTTATTTGTAATTTTCTTGTAGATGCAAGGGGAAAATGGTAGCTTTTAAGCGATAGTCAAATATTTTATCGCTGGTTGCTATGTGGCACATTCCATTCTCTTTGCATGTCCAGGACATAAAAAAATCTGATGTGTTACACTCACATGACTTTCTCTACTCTTGTACAATCTAATTTTACAAACGCCTATTCTCCATATGCTTCATGTTAATCGAGATATCGAGATGTCAATCTTATTGGTAATTTTCTTGTAGATGCAAGGGGAATATGGTAGCTTTTAAGCGATAGTCAAATATTTTAACGCTGGTTGCTATGTGGCGAATTCCATTCTCTTTGCATGTTCAGGACATAAAAAAAATGAATAACGAATTTGAGAAAAAGTATAAGTATTGGAAAATTTAAGGAAATAACAAGCAATATCTCGAAAACGGTTCACTCAACAAAAGAAACGTATATGACATAAGTTGTGTATTTTAACGCGATCTACATTTTTTGTGTAGTAAAATTTTGTCTATCTCTTATGGTTTACCAGTTATGCAAAAGTCGTTCACAATGAAGAATATTTTTGGAGACATTCCCAGAAAATTCGAGATATACATTTTATTTGTCATGACAATATCTTAAACATATGATATTTTAATCAAAATCGTTAGAGCCGTTTTTGAGAAAATTAAAATTTTCGAAAAATGTTCCATGTAAAGGGTAGTCTGGGGTGGGGGGATTTTCTTGAAAACCTTCGTGTCGCATCTCTGGAAGATACTGAACCTAAATACCAAGTTTGGTGTTTATCCGACTGTTCGTTTTTGAGTTATGCTGTTCACAGACACACAGACAGACAGACACACAGACACACAGACAGACACACACACGGACATGTTTCCAAAAATGCTTTTTTTGGATTCAGTGATTCTCAAAACATGTATTTCCGGTGAAATCTCGGTATCGAATTTTTGGGTGGAATGCAATACTTCCTCTACTTACTATACGTAGTAGAGAAAGTAAAAAAGGGTTCAAGTCTGGCAGCTGGAATGGCTGCTCTCAAATATGTGTCCTTTTTGTGAATTATAGGTTAGAAACTTCGCTCAAAACAAAGTTGAAGTCACTTTGACTTGTTCTCAAGAAATTGAAGTCAAACCTGCTCCTAATTTTAAACTCATTTAAAATATTTTCACACCTGTGCCGATTAACAAGATAGAGCTTCATCACCTTCCACTTTTCTTTTTATTACATATCAAACACAGATACAAATAGCAATAGTCAAATCTTAATCACTGGAGTCCATTTTGCTTTTAGTTAGATTTTGTTGTCCCAACAAGTCAACTGGTGTGGATAGAATGTTAAAAGTTCAGTTACAACATGTTGAAGGCATTTAACATGTTGAATGAGACATTTTGTTAATTGTTGAATGTTAACTGTTGATATGTTGAACAGTGTGGACTCACCTTTAGTTACACCTGTATATGCAGAATTATCAGCTGTTTTGCTGTTGACGACTATTAATCTACATCAGAGGTGGCGAAAACGTGACTCGCGAGTCATTTTGACTCGCAGGCGCACGTTCCCTCTCTGCAACCGTCCGTTTGATTTTCACCTGCTGCAGAGTGTTGCAGTGCGTGTTGCATATTTGGTGACTCACGGAAGGAAGTCGTTTTCGCCACCCTTGATCTACATCATGGCAGCCAACAACAGCGGATAAGGAAAATGCGCAATGTAGAGTACCAACATTTTCAGCAGAAATGAGGTTGGCGAAAGTAAGATTTGTCAGCTTCAGCTGTTTTAAAATGAGGTTATGTGACGTATGACAATTCATAATTAAATACGATTGTAGCTTTGTGTCGCTAATTATGGTGTTTTAAGAGTTTTGTTTCAAAAAGTTATTTTGCTCACGACAATGTAACAAATGAAAAAATATTTTAAATGGGTAATTATGCATAATTCGTGCTGTTCACGTAAAGGGCTCACTACCAATTTTAAGACTAAAACTCGTAATCAACATAAAATGTTGCTTTAGGCAGTTAAAATGCAATATTTGCCTACAGACTTACTGCAATATTATATTATTGTAACTGCTACATACGTGCGAAGTACTAAGTAGACACGTAACTAGAAATTGGTATTTTCTCATAGAAGCATAATCGGAATTAAATGATTACAACAGAAAAAAGAGGCTTCTGTGTGCTTTTGGAATTCTGTACATAACGTTCAACTTACTGCAATATTCCCTTATTAAAATCACTACTACATGGCGTGGAAAGTACGAGTACATGAAATATAACTAAAAAAAATATTTGCTTTTCTCATGAAAGCATAATTGGTATTGAACCATACATCAGGGGGATAGGAAGTTTATGCGTATTTTTTAAAAGTCTGTATTAACGCTCAACTAAAGGCGTTCATTGCATTTGTTATACTCAATAGGACATTTAACATCAATTTTGCATAAATGACACAAATGCAAATTGATCAGTACTAGAGTCAGAATTGGCTTAATTTACTTGAACATTTTTTCTCAAATTACAACATGACGCAGGCTGCATTAATGCCATCTCATTTACCATAAAGGAAATGATATCCAATGTCATGGCGACTTCTAAATAATACGCATAACGCAATACGGTTAGATATTGTAATGGCAATGGAATTAAGTAAATGTCTTGGAAGTACACCGGCGGAGTGGAAGTAAAACTGTTGTGGAAGTAACTCCGGCGGAGCTGGAAGTAAATGTCTTGGAAGTACTCCGGCGGAGTGGAAGTAAAACTATTGTTGAAGTAACTCCGACGGAGTTGGAAGTAAATACTTTGGAAGTACTCCGGCGGAGTGGAAGTAACTTCGACGGAGTTGGAAGTGATTGAAAGTAAGGAAGTGCCAGTTCCAAGTAGTGGAATGGTTACGTCACACTTCCAAAGGAGGAAGCGTTCCTTTGAAACGACCCCGACTCCTTCGACCCATCAGTAATCTGTATACATGCTCGAAGGCGCATAGACCTGAAAATTGACAGTAAAAACTTCTAGTAGACAGCTATAATGGCAATGAGGTCTTGGCGATTTATTTCAAATATTGTTTGTATATTTAATATTCATGATACTATATAGTACTTAGATGGACCTTTATTGGTTTTAGGTTCTAATTATACAATAATAAATAGTTGACACTTCCGTTATATAAGACAAGTATACATACGGAGATCCCTTTCTCTTTTTCCCTGCTACACCGAACCAAGTATATCGGAAATCACTGAACCGGCAGTAAATGCATTGTTTTGAGTTTTCCAAGCATACGTTAAATAATGGTTTTTGCGGTGTGCTAAGCTCTCTAAACTCAAATGTATAATTTTTGCATTTAGTCGATAATTGAATAAAAATGGTTTATTGCTGTTTACCTTACTGTAAGTCATGGTAAGGCAAAGAATGTGGTTTCTAATTCCATACATTCCCAAAAGACAATTAAATAAAAAAAATTGTGCATAATAATTTGTCGCCAAGGAGACTACCTGTGCTCTGTTTGGACAGCAGAGCTAAAGTCTGTGGTATGTAGTAGGCATTTGAAACAAAACGATTACAGCATCAGCACATCTCTGAAGTGTCTACTTCCTAAAGTTGTGCCATCAATATAAGAAGGATTCTCACCACATAAAAGAAGTGCCCAATCAAGATGCGGAAACAAAAGAAAACAAAACACAAATGGGAAACGAAAACTGTCCCGTAAAAAAAGTGAAATATTCTGTATCAAGTTCATCTTATGATAATGACAATTCAATGCAGAAAACTACAGATGCGCAGTGCTCTACTCGAAAACAAAATGTAATTTCCTAATCGTTTAAAATACAGCACCAAAAGCTGGTTAAAAAATGTAGAAAACTAAAACCGTTATCTCAGTACTTAAAAACACGATAGAGGATTTCAAACAGGAGCTTTGTAATGTTGAAAAGCAAATGTAAGAAACCAACCAGCTTAGCAGTTATATTCTGCAGTTTGAGCTAAATTCTCCTTGGAGTATTTTGTGAATTACCAGCAGCAGGTCTTAATTTTTCTTCCAATCAAGGGACGGTAAATATGTATGTTGATTCTTCAACGAGTACATAACACGATCTTCAATGTATACATATTTATTCATCAGCGTTATTCGCCATATCTATGATAATTTGTGAACAATTTTTACTTTCTCTACTACGCATAGTAAGTAGGGGAAGTATTGTATTCCACCCAAAAATTCGACACCGTGATTTCACGGTTAATATATGTTTTGAGACCCCCTGAATCCCAAAAAAAGCATTTTTGGAAACATGTCCGTGTGTGTGTGTGTGTGTGTGTGTGAGAGAGAGAGAGAACAGCATAACTCAGAAACGAACAGTCGGATAAACACCAAACTTGGTTTTTAGGCTCATCTTCCAGAGATGCGACACGAAGGTTTTCAAGAAAATACCCCCACCCCAGATTACCCTTTACGTCGAACATTTTTCGAAAATTTTAATTTTCTCACAAATGGCTAACGATTTTGATTAAAATATCATATGTTTAAGATATTTTCATGACAAATAAAATATATATCTTGAATTTTCTGGGAATGTCTCCAAAAGTATTCTTCATTGTGAACGACTTTTGCATAACTGGTAAACCATAAGAGATAGACAAAATTTTACATCACAAAAAATGTAGATCGCGTTAAAATACACGATTTGTCATACATTTTTTTTTTGAGTGAACCATTTTCGAGATATTGCTTGTTATTCCCTTAAATTTTTCAATACTTATTTTCTCAAATGGGAATTCGTTATTCATTTTTTTTCTTGTATATGCAAAGAGTATTAATCTGTGGCAAAGAGAATGGTGCTGCACCTAGTAACCAGCTTTTAGGAGATATGTATATGCTTAAAGGCTACTGTATTTCTATATTGCCCTTGTAAATATAGATACCCCTTACATCTACAAGAAACTTAGCAATAAGAAAGAGTCTGCATATGTTTATCTCGATTAACATGAAGTAGATGGAGAATAAGCGTTTGTAAAAATAGTTTGTACAAGAGTAGAGAAAGTCATGTGAGTGTGACACATCAGATTTTTATTGTAACAAATCTGCAAATTATCTTTAATAAGCTCTAACCCTAATATACTCATGCAAAATAGGGTTTAATTTGGGGGGGGGAAATGTATGGATATTTTATTGTTGTATGTGTTAAAATTAGGAGTTGTGGGCAAAGTTTACAAGCTTTAACGTACAAATATCACTCATATGAGACCATATACATCACTAACTCAAGAATTTTCGAATGCGATCAATAACATTAAAATAAAACCGATATAACCTGATTTCTTCATGTCTTTGATGTTCTGCATACAGTTTATTAGCAAAGTTTACAAGCTGCTTTAACCTCAAAATATGCCACCTAATGTTGGGCCCATGGTACATACAGCACAGAGAACTTACGAAGGTATTTTGTCTTAACACGATTAGTAATCCTAGAAGAATATAAGTATACTCTCGATTTATGTTTCACAACACAGCTACAATTCGTAATTAATCACTCACTTTGACAATTCCGTAATGCAAACCAGTGGCAGCTTTCCCGACTTTAGGGGGTAGCCGAGCTATCCTAGCGGCAGTGAGTGCAAATACGTCCAGGGACCCGATCAGGAACGAGAATACGCCAGCTTGTAATATCTAGTAAGCAGTGGGTAGAATCCTATATACATACACACATTAACCTAGGCGCCGTAGCCTAACCTCAGGCCAAATTTCGATACCATAAGACCCTGTCATCCCGTTCATATATACAGTGGCTTTGTTTTATGCAAAGACCGCGGATGGGTGCTGTGCATACAGTCTACTGCGCTGCGGGGTTTTCCGTTCCGTAGCTCCCACGTTACTTACAAGTGTTACATATATGCAATGAGCACTAACCTTGTTATAAGGGTTGTTGAAAGTGGTGTCCGTCTGCACGAATACATTTTTGACATCGGATGAAATTACCATTCACACGCTTAAGTTTTCCTCGCGTAAAGTTCATAATTTCTGTTTTTATGTTGTCCTTAAGCTCTCTATGTTGTGGGGATTGTTCCTATTAACCTGTTTTTTAGCTTTTACCGATCCCGTTCTTCTAAATTTATTGACCAAACATCTCACAGTGTCTTCCTGGAACTGGATAACCAGCAAATTGCTGTTGAAATTGTCTACATACCAGTCTACGTGATTCAGTTAAGATTCTTATTTTTAAGACGGGAGCCTAGTAACTCTGCAGATTCCTTAGACAAATTCAAATCACGTACTAGATCATGTAGTTCACTCTGAGAGAACAGTTGTGGAGTCACGTCGTATTCAGGGCAGTAGACATCATCAGAATCGTCTTCAGTGATTGCATGAGGTTCACTTTCAACACCATCTTCTTCCAAGTTCTCTAAAACAGCTGGAGGAAGAGGAACAGGCAGATCTTCTCCGTGTGGAACTGGCCTAATGACTGAAAGAATACTTGCATACACAATGTGTTTCTTATTTTTTGAATTGCATCCCTGAACATTAACTAAACAGAAATAACAGTCTTTAAGGTGGTCTTTAGGCTCCCTCCACACCATAGGAATTGCAAATGGCATGCATGATTTCTTTCCGTTTATCCACAATCTTAACCTCTCAACACAATAGCGGCAAACTATCTTTGGAGCTCAGGCCTTGTCTTGGTCACCAAGTTTCATTTTAAAATAAGCATGGTACACTTTTTTCACAAAGTCTGTTACATCAGTTCTCTGCTGAAGCGCTGTATAATTTCCACAAATGTAGCAAAACACTTTTGGATTGTTCACACACTTGCGTGTAGACATAATGTATTTATAACTTCAATCACGATATAGCACTGGTAATGCAAGCCTCCGATATTAACAACAATGCCTAAATTACAAATGGCAACCGGCATTTACAGGTGTAACAACCCAAAGACTTACAAGTCTGTATTGAGAAATTTCTCTTCAAGAAGTGATCAACTTCCCTTCAACAATACTCATCATCTACTGGCTCAACTCTATATTTTTGAAGTGAAATTGTGAAAAACTGTACGTGATAGAAAAAAACTAAAAGCAGTTCTGAAATCAGCATAAAAAAGTGAGTCAGAATCACTTATTAGTTTTCAGTCATCCGATATCATGCAGACTAGTGTTATCAAATCCCGTTGAGTTAAAGCAAATAATCTGTAAGTTACAACAGTTAAATATGTCGGGAGAAGTTACGTACTTAAGAGTGATTCTCGGCTCCAAACTGACCTGGAACCAGCATATGGAAAAATTCCAATAAAAAGGCCATTACTACTTTTTTGTAGTAAGACGAAAGTACGGTAAGAGATGTGGAATTAAAACCTGGAATGCTACACTGGCTATATACTACGGTAGTCAGACCATCATTGTACGGTGCAATAGTCTGGTGGACTAATACGCGAGAGTTAAACACCAAAGCAAAACTAAGCAGGATTCAAAGGATGGCCTGTCTATCAATAGCTGGGGCAATGGCCACGACCCCTAGTGCAGCAATGGAAGCCCTCTTGTGCCTGACCCCTTTGAATATTTTGATAAAGGGAGAGTCCAGAATGACTTCACAGACCACAGCAAAACAAATGAAGATTCCTAGGTTCGTCCTCCGTGATGTAGTGGTTACCATGCTAGCATTTGGGAAATGTATTATGGAAGCAGAGGACTACCACACCAACACACTATTGAGCCTGTGTAATATGCTGAGGGAACACAGGACTAGTGTGAAAGTGTGGCAATCATTACAGGGTTAGCACAATAAGTTTTTGGGCTGCAGTGCAACCGGAGCTTTTGCTGACGGGCCCAAGCCCACAAAAGAAAAAAGTTTCAGCAGTAGAAAAATACTGAGCTAACAGAGATGGAAGTAACAAAGACATGCAAAATAGGGTTAAAGAAGGGATGAATGTGATTATCTAGTCATTGTTTTACTTGTTCATTTTTGTAGGGTTGGGGAATTTGATGTTACAGACGACATCAGATACTAAAGGTAAATCTAGGTAATCCAAATTAACAAGGTGCCCAGAGCTAAAAAGACCATGAGTGTACATCATTCATGGAGCAGGAAAACAGTATAGTCTTCAAGAATAAAGCTGTTATTGATTCAACTAAATACATTGTAAACTTAAATAAATCTGCTCAACTCAAATAATAGAACATTATCATTTTAATATATTTATGTACCTGATCGTTGGCTTATTTGCTTAATTATTTGTTAACTTACTTATTTATGCGTGTGTTTAATTATTTGAACAGATGTGAGGCTAGTGGGTGGGTTTGGTGTGCCAGAGCTCACCCAAATTTGATTTGAACCTACCCTTAAGGTAGGCCCCTTGATGTAAGTGAACTTTGTGTGAACAGTTCTTACCTGTGTATTATTTTAAAATGTTATGACAAAATAATTAAAATAATCATAACAATGTAATGCATTTTCCGAGTAAGGGTTTCAGTCCCATGGAAGAAATGAATACAATATCTCTAGTGAGAGCAAAACTTCTCTAACATTGCATTACCTTTTGATGAAGAAAATATAGGTAATGACAAATTGAAAGAAAGAAAGAAATCAAAGTTAGTCATCATACTCAAGCATAATTCTGTAACAATGAATGTCATTACTCAATACAATATAGTTTTACATAATTAACATACTACAAATTGTCATCCTTAGGAAGAATACAATTTCCTAATGGGTCTCTTGGTTACATTGAGTCAGTTCTAATACTGGCTACTCTCGCCAGAGTATCGTCACCAGGATGAATCATTTCTATTACTCCATTTCGTCACTACATACATTATCGTGCTAGCCTCTAGTTCCCGAGGTCGCGGGTTCAAACCGACGGACGATGGATGTTTTCGGGCGTAGAAATCCTTAGCATGGCCTTCGGAAGGGAAGTAAAGCCGGTGGTCCCGTGCCTAGATTTACGGCGCGTAAAAGAACCTCAAGCCTGATAAAGAGGCTTCTGAGCAAAATTACCGGTCTTTCACCCCAATATAGAATGGGACGCCAAAGGCCACAGCATTTAAAGAGCGTCCAAAAATAAAACTCAATTTAATTTAATTTGTAGATTGTCGTCCTTAATGAACATCATATCGTTAGAGCAGAGATTAAGATATTCCTTGGTCCATTTGTGGCGCTGTTGAAGTCTGTTCAGGCACTGCTTGTACCATCTCTACCAAAAGTCCTGCATCATTTTTGAATATGTTGCCATTGCGACAGGCGTTCCAGACTGGCATGGGTGAAGTCGTGATCAAGAACAGTTGTGAGGGGTTCACCAACAAGGAAATGAGGTATTAGATAGGACGAATCGGAAGGATCATCATTGAGTCTCGAGAGAGGGGAGAATTTGGAGAAGTGTACATTAGTAATATGAGCAGGAGAACAGTATAGTATTCAAGAATAAAGCTGTTAATGATTCAACTAAAAACATTGTAATCTTAAATAAATCTGCTCAACGCAAATAATAGAACAATACCTCGGTCCGGAATGAAAGAGCATTTTCTCTTATGGTTTTTTAGCTCTGGGCACCTTGTTAATTTGGATTACCTAGATTTGCTAAACCAATTTCCTTTAGTATCTGATGTCATCCGTAACATCAAATTCCCTTTCTCTTTTTATTCCAGTTGGCCACATCGAATTCAAAGGAGTGTCAAAGAGACAGAATAGTTGAACAGTTCGTTCTTTCTAGCTGCTCGCATGATAAAGAGGAATTAGCTTCCAGGTCTGTCTTCTTTCAGCGTGCCAACAATTACGTTTGCTATAAATCTACACTAGGAACCGGTTGTTTTATCTATCGACACCTGTTGCAGGTTCTTTTAATACACATGATAAAAATAACTCACATGCTTCGCCATCTTATGCAAAGTCTTTAACACGTAAACAACTGATTCCTAGTGTAGATTTACAGCAAACGTAATTTTTGGCACGCTGAAAGAAGACAGACCTGGAAGCTCATTCCTCTTTATCATGCGATCAACTAGAAAGAACGAACTGTTCAACTATTCTCTGTCTCTTTGGCACTCCTTTGAATTCGCTGTGGCCAATTGGAATAAAAAGAGAAAATGCTCTTTCATTCCGGACCGATTCAGCTGCATATAAAGTTGAAGGTAACCAAGGGTCTACCCTAAAATCATCCAGCTGAATTGTTGCGTACATACGTTGCACAGAGTGGTTGAAGTTCGAAGCAGCTCCCCTGATGTTGACACGTTGATTTCAAATGGAAAGAGAATGTTTGTCAAAGTACCACTCAGTCTTCAGAAATTTAAAAATGAAGCACCGTTGTTGCCTCTTTCTCTCCAGTTTGTTGTAACGCTTTGGGGATATTGGTTCAATGCTGCAATGTACTACTGCGACAATTATGATGGCATATGGAAAATAATTAACGCATATGGTTATAGAGATTCATCCTCAATTAAGATAGTGTAGGAATTGTTTTAAATATGCAATATTGGCCACGTTTTCATTTCGCAGCACGTTTTCTCTGTAGAAAATAATACCGAAGAATCTTCCAAAGTGGACGATTTATTTCGACTGACATTAATCCTGCCCTTACAAAACTGAATTGAATTTTGTTTATGGACGCTCTATCACTGCTTTGGTACTTAGCGTTCCATTCTACATTGGGTGTGAAGGTCGGCAAATTTTGTACAGGTGCCTAATATAAGGCTTGAGGTTCTTTTGTGTGCCATAAATCTACGACACGGAACCAACGGCTTTACTTCCCTTCCAAAGGAAGCCATGGTAAGGATTTTTACGCCCGAAAAAAACCTATCGCCCTCCGTTGGGGTTGAATCCGCGACCTCAGGAACCAGAGGCTAGCATGGTTCCCCTAGACCACGGAGTACGACATCCTTGCAATAAGAAGTATTTAATCACAATATTAGATTTTATTCATTTTCGGAAGAGACCTCAACTTGTTTATTTTGCACCACTGTAACAACCAAACAAGTGAAAGCATATAGTAGGAAATTGTATGTTATACAATTTAAAGGATCACACTTTATTACTGTGTTTACTTTCCTTGCTATTTGATAATTTTCTGAAACTGACCTCCATAAAACGCGGTTTGTCTTGCGCGAATTTGCAGGAAAAAGTGCGCTGTTACAAACGTCTGCTTTTCAAAGGTTTTAACTTTCTCTACTACTTGCCTGTATTAGAGGAGGTATTGCATTCCAACAAAACAAAAAGCACTATCGAGATTTCACTGGAAATACACCTCTGAATCTGAAAACAGCCGTTTAAGAAAACGGGAGAGTCAAAAGCTTACTCCACAAGAAAGTAGATCTTGTTAAAATACAATTTGTGTCAAAATACGTTTATACATTAAGCATTGCCAAGATACCCTTGTTATTGGTTTGAACTTTTATTCCATATTTCCTTGCTGTCCTTAAACGTCATACTTTTTATACAAATTAACCGTTAAGCTCCGATTTGTATAAGAGAATTACCTCTTGGTTAAATTGTTTTGTTAATCCCACATTAAGGGACGCTACTCTCTAACATCTTAAAGCTTAGTAACAATTTGTTAAAGTTGCTAATTAGTTACGCGTTATTTAGTATTTCGTAACGTCGTAACAGTAACATCTTTTTGAGCGGAAGAAGCGGACACCAAGAACCGAGACCCTGTTAGCACTAGTAACACTACTACTATTGGCTGAAAAATCGATGCAATATTAGTGATCTTTAAGCTCAAAGGAATAAAGGACGCCACAGGAGGTTTTCGTAATAGTAAATTCTGCATTTTTACGGCGGTAGTAAACAAATTTTTGCCATTATGTATCGTCGCTGCATCGTGTAGAATAGGCCCGTGCAAGAACCGGTATTTTGGCAAAGAGCCGCTGTAGAGTGGTGGCGAGCCCACCTTACTCATAGCAGGGTATTACGTCATACTGCGTGAATACAAGCAGAGTGGCGGACTCTTAAGTTGATTAGTATTTTGTAGACAATGTTTCAGCCAAGTTCTAGCGGAACCAAACGAGGCCCTCTACTCCAGTGCTCGGGAGGAATGGGGAGATTTCTTGTTCGCAAAAGTGGATGATGTTGCGAAATGCTTGGTGTGTCACAAAACCCTCAACCAGATAAACGCTGCAAGGAGTATCCCGAATATGACCGCTTTCACCACGTAATCTGCTTGCCCACCGACTAACTGTACTGCGACCGATAGCAGCGTCTCAATACACCTCCTGCAACCTCTTATGGATTTTTCCCACAGCACAGGAATTCTATAACAGCACGTTGGTTTTGACGAAAGTCACGTGCAGCAGTCATCTTGAAGACATGCTACGACAGTGCAACTCATGGGAACGGGTTGAACTAAATTTGAGTATAAACAGGAAGGATAGGTGTATGAACTACGTAAATTGCAAAGGTGTATAATGAAACATCGATTTAAAAATAGTGTACATTACTTTTGGAGTGACGCTCGTATGTAGTTGGAAGAGTACTGCTGAGGTCTGAAATTTTTTCTCTCGGTTGTGTATTGTATATGGATAGGTATTTCATCTCCATACAGTTGCTAGACATTCTTCAGTACAACTCAATGCTACGCTATGGGAGCACTTCGAAAGTTCAATTTACCACCAAATATCTTCTAATCTGATAGTGATATGAAAAAACCTGTTCGAGGCTTAATTGATGAGAAAGCTCGGAATAACGGACAAGTGTGTATCTAGAAATGGTATGGCAACAAACCAACTATAGCTTCAACAGTTCAAGACATCAACAATTTGCTCAAAGAAGGACTATGTTATGGTTAAACGCCCTGTTATAATGAAAAATTCCAATAATTGTATTGAATGATTTATTGTCTGCTTTAAACTGTACATATAATGTATGCAATGGAGTTGATTATTATTTCTCTTCCCCTTTATATTTAACATTCTGTTGTATGTACTGGATGAATCTTCTCAGCCTCCGGATTGAGAAGTTATGCAGTCCCAGCGTTGTTCAGGTTATGCCATTCTTAATTAGTTTTAAACATAGTGCATCCCTGTTGATAGTATCGATTGCTTTTTACAAATCAAATATCATGTATATCCTACCCTTTTTATGCTTAAGTATTTATCCACCATTGTCTATGATTAATATGTTGTGTTATTTTCCTTCCTTTTCTAAATTCTGCTTGGAATTCTGATAGCTTCCCCTCTTTCTCCGCCTAACTCTGCTTTTGTCAGCTAGTATCCCTGTATATACTTTACCTATCATTGCTAGGAGTGTAATATCTCCAATTTGTAGGATCCTCTATATCTGCTTTGCCTTTATATACTTCCAGTTCTTTGGGACTCAACCCCTTTCACGTATTGAGTTAAACAATTTCACTAACCTCAGCCTATAATCATTTTCTCGCCTTGCTTTCCAGAATTCACCTGGTAACCCATTGATTCCACACGCATTGTTTTTTTAACTTAAATATTTGTGTTTTTACTTTATTTATCTTAATTTCTTTATCTAAATCCTCAATATACTGCATTTGTTCTTTTAATCTCTCTTGCACTTTGACTAATTGCACCATATTTTCGCCTGTATGTTGTTCCCCCGCTTTTACTCTTATAAATCCTTTTCACCATCTTCCATATCGCATTCCTATCCTGATGTTTTGCTGCTTCATTTTACGACTTAATTTCCGCACATTCTTTTTTTTTTCTTCGCCTCCATTAGGCATGTAGACCCCATCTTTGTATTAAAAACGTGTTTTTATATTTTTGTCCTGCTGTCTGCCCCATTTCTTTAGCTCTCTTTCTCGTAACATTCGTGATCACACCATCCTCCATTATGTGAATAAGTATTATTCTCCTAATTGTCCACCTGCCTTTTTTATTACCTGCTTCATTCTCAACGTAGCTCCGTCTGTCTCACCGTTTTGTATCAGCCTTTCCAGATATGTTAACCCTATTATTTCCACTCCATTCTCTAACTCTGCAAAATATTTCCCTATCTTTATCCCTCCATCTATATGCTCTGAATTCTTCACTGCTTTTACCTGATTCTATTCTTTTCATCTCGCTTTTAATGGAACGTGACAACTAGTAAAAACATTGTTCAAGACTACAAAATCTGCATAGTGTGTATCTAACTCTGTTGAGTATCGTATATAATCTATCACACTTTGTCCATTCTTATTTGTAAATGTGAACTCTTCTTGTCCTACATTTTAGTCCATTGCATACAATTATATTATTCGTTTTACAAAAGTCGATCAGCTTAATTCCCTCGCAGTTGCTATTTTATCTCTGCTCTTCCTGGTATATATATATATATATATATATATATATATATATATATATATATATATATATATATATATATATTGTATTCGTTACGTTGTTTTGTACTTCAAATGTTCTGATTCGTTCTTCCCCTAGCCTTGCTTAAAGTCTCCACAACTATTATACCTATCACTACATGTTTACGCTGTATTTTCTTTTGTCTTGTTTCACTTTCTTGAACATATTTTGAGCATAGAATTTTAAAACACTACGTGGTTTACGCTACTCCTAAGCACCCCTTTCTTTTGTTCACCTCTCCTACATCCATTATGCACCACATATTCGCGAGTATACCTACTCCCGCTACATCCGCTCTTTCTCCCTCACTCCTTTGCCATAGAAATCATAATCACTAATAGCCACTTTTGCCTCTTTTATTTAACCAAGTTTCCACCGTGCCAACATTCAACCACTTTTAACACGTAATATTTCACGTTACCAATTTTGTTCCACAGCTCCACCACGTTCCATACACCCACCCAGAACACTTCCCTATACAGCTCGTGATCTATCATATCTTAGTTGGTCTGTTCTTCCTCTTTGCCTTGTCCTCCGCGTTTCGTTGTCTTCTCTCAGCTGACCTAGTTGTAATATACTTCCACCTGCTGATGACATGATACTTAATCTGACTGCCTCCTCATGAATTATTAGGCCTGATGATGCTGCTACCGCCAACTTCTTTTCGTCATCCTTTAGCTCATCACTAGGAATGACGTACGTACTTGGTGACGTCACCCCTCTTGATGTTTCTACTCTTCCGCCACTCTGTCCGATTCTCGTTCTGCCGAAAGTTAACGCAAGATTCTTCGCCGGTCAGTGTCCTCTCCTTGCTGAGCCATGACACATTTTCTTCCGTCGATCAAAAGCGTTAGTCCCCTAACATATGCTTTGTTTTCCTTCTTCTTTGGCCTTCCTCATTTCCTTTAACGAAACTCTGTGTTCTCTTTCTTTTTTCCCCAAAGACCTGCTGTATAAATATTTTGGTACCGTTAAGTTTTCTTGCGTTTGACTAGACTAATATTTTAAACTTTATGGCGCTAATTTATGCCAATATCAGTCTGTTCAATTTCTTCTCCCTAATCCAAGTGAGTCGATTATTTCAAAATCTTGTATCTGCAACTCTAGTTTCTTTCCTATAATTTCTTCTGCTTGCTGTTATGTTCTTTTCCCTCGTTCTTCCGCTACTCCAAAAGTTATATTTAACTTTCTGTGTCTTCCCTGATCCCTCTCCAAACTTGTTACTCTCTGTTCTAGTATTCCCAACTCCTTGTATTCTATTTCGAATCATTATATTGTTCCTTTTAGCTCGCCTATTTTCTCCATCTGTCTTTTCTCCATTTTCTGGTCTCTATTAATTCTTCGTTATTTTATTTCTTTTTTTTTTCAGTAAGCCCATCACATTCTGTTCCGAAGATCCAGGCCCCGGGCTCATTTCTATCCCTCCATTTATTAGTAGTATGGCCACTGATATTTACAGCAATACTATTGACTTACTTCCTTTCATTTTCTTCTGGTAGTTCATATGTCTTGTTTTAAACGCTCCGATTCTCGCTCGATAAATTTCTGTAGGTATCCCCATGCTTCCTTCATGTCACGTGTATGGAGCTATTCGCTGACACGTCCGTTCCCTGCGCTTGCTCAACTGCAACTCCAATACTTGTATGCGAGGAGTTGATTTTCTGGACAGGGTGATCAGTTACTACAGAATTTTTGCCAGGACCAAAAATTAGAAGTTTGAATGATTGTGCATTTCTTTGATTGTACAGTAGCAGCTAGTTGGATTGAATATAGAAGACATCAAGCAGTGTTAAAAACAAAACAAAAAGTAGAATAAAAAGGGCATATTAGACTATTTAGGCTTCAGGATACAGCTACAAGAATATCTGTTTAACTTTCCAGATGAATGCACACATCTAAATATGAGCGGAGTCAACCATCACAAGAAAGCAGGTGTAATGCGAAAACTCCTTTGCCTTCTAATTTATGACGCTCAGAAAATGGAATGCATCTTCCTGAAATTCCCTCACCAGGAACAAAAAATCGCTGCATAATGCCGGGGTGCAAAGCCGGATGTGAAAGAATTAGTTTTACAACATGCAAATTATATCTGTATGCTGTAGGAAAGACGGAACTTTAAATTTTACATCAACTAGATTATAAATCAATCAGTAATTTTTGTTCCGAGTTTTAAAATACTGTAATGTGATAATATTCAATCTATGTTTAATAATGTCTCTTAATTTAGTTTTTGTTAATGTGAATGTTATTTTCCTTTAAACAGGTCGCGGGTTCAAGCCCGGTGTAGGGCGATGGATTATTTTCGACCGTAAAAATTCTTAGCGCGGCTTACTTCGGAAGTGAAGTAAATCCGGTGGTCCCGTGTCATAGATTACGGCACGTAAAAGAACCTCAAGCCTGATAAGAGGCCTCTGAGCAAAATTTCCAGTCTTTTACGCCCAATTTAGAATGGGACGCTAAGGACTATGGTAGTTACAGAGCTCCATAAATTAAAAAAGGGGGGAAGTAAAGCCGGTGGTCCCGTGTAGTAGATTTACGGCACTAAGTTGAGCCTCAAGTCTGATAGACTCTGTGCAAAATTTCAGGTCTTTCACACCCAATATAGAATGGGGTGTTAAGAACCATAGCAATTAAAGAGGGTCCATAAATAAAACAAGCTATTTTGTTAAAGCAACAGTAAATGTGTGTGTGTGTGTGTGTGTGTGTGTGTGTGTGTGTGTGTGTGTGTGTGTGTGTGTGGAAATTGAACTAATCTGGAGTGTTGAATCCAATTTTTACCTTTGAGACCTAATGTTACAGTATACACTAAATTTTGGACAGTAGACAATTTCTATAAATTAAAAACAATAATGTCCACTTATTATTTCGAACAATTCTCAACGTAAATAGCACAATTTAAAACTAAAAAATTATTCTCAGGTCTGGGGAGGTTATACTTTTGGCAATGATACGTTGGCTGACGTGAATGCAACCATTATACACGAGAGATCATCTGATTATCACCATCTCCAAACGAAATAGTTCAAAAGAACAGTAGCAAAAGGCTACATATATAGCAAATAGGTTCAATTACTTTTACTTTCTCGTCTAGTAGAGTAAGAGAAGTACTGTATTCCACCCAAAAACTCCATATGAGATTTCATCGGAATTGCATGTTTTGAGGTCCCCTGAATAACAATTTGGTGTATGTGTGAACAGCATAACTCAAAAATGAAAAGTCGGATCAACACAAAACTTTGTGTTTAAGTTCAGTACCATCTAAGATGCGACGTGAAGATTTTTAAAGAAAATCCTCCGACCCCAGACTACCCTTTACGTGGAGAAGTTTTCGAAAATTTGACTTTCTAATAAGGGGGTCTAACAATCTTGATTAAAATACCATATATTAAAGATATTTGCATGAAATATAAAATGTATGGCTTGAGTTTTATGGGAATAGTCTGTGAAGATCACTTCATTTAGAAGAAATGTATAATCTTACGTAACTGGTAAACCTTACACAGTCCAAAATATACTACGAAAAAAAATGAAGACCTCTTTAAAACACACAATTTATTTCTAGTACTTTTTTTTCTGAGATATCCGTTATTAAACGTTCAAATTGTTCATTTCTTGGTCATTCTCTTGAAGTGCTTTCAACGTTCAGTTATTTCTCGCTATTGCATGGAAACAGTATGACATTTTAAGGCCAGTGTATGGCGTCCAGTTCTTAAACATTTGATTATCCATATGCTCTTTGTATCTATAACGAAATGTGTAATGTATCTATTTTTGCAAAGTTTGTTTGGATTAAAATGGGGTAGATAGAAAAATAAGCTTGAGTAAAAATCATTAATAAAAGATGGAGGTTAGAAAATGTCATGTGAATGTATCGCATATTTTTTGGTAATGAATTTGAACGGGAACACGCATTTCACGAAATAAATTTAGGATAAACATTTCCTATAGCTACAAATTTTATGAAATACGTCAAATTAGCTTTTGTTTAGTAGTTCATGTGTTTTTCAGAAATCATTATTTTGCCCAACGTAATTTTATGAATTTGCGTTTGTTATTTATGTTTTGTACAGTTACAGAAACAGGTGAATTTAACGAGCCTTTTTTCTTAGCGGCTGCTGTTGGGCTTATCTAAAATTTTACCTATAGCCTCTAACATGGCGTCTGGCTTCCCAAGGGATTAATGTACTTTTTCAGATACAGTTGGCAACATAGTTAAACCACGAGGTTGGCAGTATTGGATACAACTGTGGAACGTGTGTGGAACAAAGAGCAGATGACTATTATGTACCACCAAATGTGATGTGTCTGATGTAGGGTAATAGAATTTTCCATTACTTCCGTAGCAGTCTTTTTGCTCACATAACGTTATAGTCAGGCGCATGGTAGCGTGAATGTAAATTTGTACATATGAAAACGACGGCGTTTCGGTATATTCTCTGTGTTAGAATTATAGGTTTATGCACTAGAGAAAAAGCTCTCGCCGTACTGAAATATCGTTCATCCTGGCCCTTGTACAATGATAGGTATAATAAGCGTACGGAATGCGTCGAAATTCTGGGATCGATCGTTTAGGTAAGAGGTATTCCGAATTATGGCTTCAAGGCTTTTGATTGTATTTAATAGACTATTCATGCTAAATATTTGAAATGGTATTTAGTGGATTTTGATGCAAGAGGATCCAAATAGAATACAAAACAAAGTAGGGCTGTTTTAAGGCAAATCTGCTCTTAGTCCACTTCCTGTAAAATGGTTATAAAAGCAATAGGAAAGTGAATAAATTACCTTAAGAGTGAGTTTAGAATTGGATGTGATCTCTTCAATAGCAGGTGCCCATCTGCGCGCCCCTTTTAGGTGTTTTACTTTTATAGGCAATTCTTCTTCGTTTAGTGTTGCCGCTGACAAAAATGCAACGCATCCATAGTAAGAAAGACTGTGCACCAAAATTGTAATTTGTGTATTCTTTTTATGAAAGTTTGGTATATTAATATGTTATTTCCATTAAATATAGAAGTTCCTTTACTGTAACAGTGGTAGATAGTTAACGCAAGCTTACATTAAAAAAAAATCCTAACCTAACCTCCCGTGAATCAGAAACGTAAGCTTAGGAACGCATGCGAGTGAAGCGAGCGTGCTTTGATGTAACCACTGGTAACAAATTTAAACAAGGATACATATATGTAAGTAAATCAGAAACCTAAGCTTATATATAAAAAAAAAACTAAACCTAACCTAAACTCTCGTGAATCAGAAACCTAAGCTTAGGAATGCAACTGCTACACTCCTCTCCTTCTAAAAAACATCCCTCGGCTACGCTTTGAGGCTGAAGGCCCTCAATCTCTCGGCTATGCCTTGAGGCTGAGTATCTTACAGGCTTTGGCAGCATTAGTTATTCATACTTGCCAGCATTGCCTTAGAGCAAGGGTGGCGAAAACGACTTCCTTCCGCGAGTCACCAAATATGCAACATGCACGGCGTCACTCAGCAGCATGTGAAAATCAAACGGACGGTTGCAGAGAGGGAACGTGCGCCTGCGAATCAAAATAACTTGCGAGTCACGTTTTCGCCACCTCTGCCTTAGAGCTAGCATATGATGTAAAGTGACATCTGTTGAGCTAGCATATGACGTAAAGTGACATCTGTTGAGCTAGCATATGACGTAGAGTTGGACATGTAACACATTTTCCTCACTCAGGAAGAGGACTAAGAGCAGATTATTGCTGTTTAGATACAAAGGAAAAGGAAATGAAGGTTAAAACATATTACTTTCTTACCATTAGGAATATAAATACATTCATTTTATAACTCACACCAAATAAGCATCAGAAAGGAGGTTATATGGTAGATATTTGTTAGCAACAACTTTTAAGAAGATTTAAAGAATGTTAGGTCTACAATAGCTATTTCTATGCACTCATGTTGCCAAAAGCAATTTATACAACCTAAAGTGCACACACACATTTTGTGTGAATACCAATTTTCAGTGCAGGGGAGTTCAAAATATGTACTTCTTGCATCCGTTACTAAATTTTTATATGAGTTATAGTACTCATTTTCCTTAGTGCCTACTAACCAAGACATTTAGGAACAGATTGCAGTTCCATTGACAAATGCAGTGACAAGCAAAGCAATAAACCATTTTTGTATGTTGCAGTCCAGTCTGCAACAATGTTGATAGGCAGTGCTGTGTAGTGTGTTATCTTCACCTGTTCCAGATTTATAATTCACTTGCACTGAGAAGGGATGTTGAAAACATGGTAATATCTGTTTTAGTATAGAAGGCTCCAAATGTTTTCTGATGGACCAAGTGGTGTAGAGGAAGAGGGGGGAAGAAATGTCTTTTCGACTAGTCATGCCTGGCTATAGCCAACAGTAAGTGCCGGTATCGTCTCAAAGATCACATTTATTTCCGTGTATGCTCATATAGTTCAGCGACCTGACTCTAAGAGGAAAGAAGACGAAACTAAATACTTTTCTCTTTACTAGATCTATTCAAGCAAAATAAATTAAAATTTTCTTTGCATAATATTTTGTTTAAAAATCAAATATTGCACTCTTTATACGGGTTATACACAAGTTTAAAATTCAGTAATTTTCTTGAAAAACAAGGTTCGCATAATGTATATCTTGTTTTTAGCATTTGTTGCCAGTAATAAATAATATTAATAACAATAATAGTTTCATTATTATCATCAGTAGAATGTTTTACGCATACTCCAAAGCAGAGGGTATTTATTATCTTGAATGTAAGCTCGTTTTGCTTGTTAGTTTTCATAGATATTGATCACAACGGTTTAGCGCTAAGTATGTAGTTCCATAAAGTTGGCACATTCAGTTCTGATAATATTCAGGTAATTTTTTAAAAATATGGAAGCAAAAGTAATATTAATGTTAAACTGTTGAAGCATTTTGGGCACAATTAAGTGCAACATTAAATTTTCTTCAAAATGAGATTATTTTGCATTTGTTACTGAAAAATGAATAAAGATTGTTTTATGTGAAACATAATTCCCCTTACACTCGCAAGAGAAAGGAAGAAAAACCGTGCCTGCCAGTCGTATAGTGGACGTAGAGTAAAAACGCCTACTGTCCATTCCAAACCAGAGTTCCCTCTGATGTAAACAGAAGCACGTGCTTCGGCTTGTCACGAACCCAAGAATATACTCTTACACTAACGTAAATAGTTCCTTAATACATGTATTGTATATGAAATATTAGAGCAGAAAAGGTATAGAACTGCACATTTTATTGTGGTTATCATAAGAACTCATCGTTGAAGATAATGGATATATACTAGCTGTTAAGAGATTACAAAATACTATTTTCGCCTGCTTTGCGCTGACGCCGAGAGCATCTTGCTTGTTAATACCAACCGTAATACATGACTGCCACTCTCTTACATATACAAGAAATGCAGCAATGAATTCCTAGAGGTGCTATCTGAGTACCGAATAAACACTTTGCGTAACACAGGATATATGATAAGCGAACAGTCATTCATAATACACCAACACACATATGCTCAGCTCAGGTCAAATCTTGTGATTTACTCGGTTGGTATTTGAGCTCACATGGCAGAGGAAGGTGCGTGTAGTGTGAATAAACTGTTCAAACACAGAAGCGGTAAACATTAAAAAGTGGCTAAAAACAAACAATACTTCATATATTCAACTCACTATTACAAAAATACCCGACACTTGCATTATTGGATATTATGAAACTAATATTGGATTTTACAGGCGTTTCAGTGAGAAGTGTAACGAAAGCGAGCAGGGAATATAAACAGGAATATAAACAGACATAATACAACATAGAAGAGGATAAAATGTGGGAACTTGTTTTAAGTGCAACAATGCTGTGGAATTGTGGATATGCTTGTCATTATTTTGGAGAGTAGTTCTGATTCTGATATGGCAGCTGAGCCATCTTTGGAGGATTCAGATTTGGGTGTTGCACTTTTGCCCGAGGATTGTGAACAACGTAAGTAAAATGTTCATTGCCGCATTCTTTTAAAATTGATTTGTTACCTCAGGTTGCATTTTGAACTATGATTCTCACACAGGGTGCCTTTTTATAGATTAAATAGTGTTCAACAAGCACGTGGGAGGGGAACAAGCAGCCATTATGGGCGGGGATTGCGAACTACTTTCGCGCGGACAATACAAAGTATGTTTTCAGTGAAAGGCACTCTGGTTTGGAATGGACAGTATGTAGATATTGTATCCAAAAGGAGAGATTGTTAATAGATACGAAGAAACCACATTTACACAAAATATGCAGTTTCTATATAGCGGTTTTATTCGGTTAGGTTAACATTTAAGCTAAATTTTCAAAATAGTGACCGAAAGAGTTAGTGCAGACAGGTTGATGTGCTTTTGTTGTAATTGGTTCATTTGAAGGCATTCCATTCTGAAAATAAATTGCTTTCAAGTTACAAATTTTAAGATGGCCAAAAAAACTTAAGACTTAGATACTTTGTATTAAGATTCACGTTCTGAATTCTTAAAATGCTTCTCTTCCCTGGTCTGGAATGGATTGGGATGTGTAGCGGAGGGGACTCGACTCCGATCCAGTGAATGAGGATAATGTGCTTTTGCCCCTCGAGGGGGCACCCCCGGGAGGGAGGGATGAGGTGGGAGACACCGGGCGGCTGGAACCAGGAGTGATGGCACAGCAATGACAAGGCTCCTAAAGTTTCCAGATTGAGATGCCCTGACAGTCGGGCAGGCAAACCAGGAACCCCACCCCACACAGAGGATCCAATGCTCCCAAGAGGCGGTCCATATACCCTGGCAACCAGCCGAAGACCGAGAGATGGATAAGGTTCCACAGGGAGCGTCCTTTTTCTCTGCCACACTGCACCGGAACACCATCGCTGGCACTTTCAACCCTGAAACAGACCTAACGTGGTTAAGGGTGAATGAAATGATATTCGGGGGCTGAGAGAAATTATATCAGCATTCGCCTGATGCCCCGGGAAAACTCCTGAAGAAACCTGGGGTCAGATTGGGCAGTCGCCGGGAAGTGAACTAATGTGAGTCGCACACGTTACCGTGGCACCACCTGGACATAAACTGGAAGATCCATAGTTGAAATCTAGACTATGACATTGAATTTTTCGATCTGATTCTATCTTTCCAACCTTGTCCTACACACGGCTTGAGTGAAAGAGTCTTCTTATTAATTGATTGAAACTGCCATTACAAACTTTGTTGTAAGTATCAGAAGAATGCAGTAGCTCAAACAATAGATTTATATGTGGTGTCTTTGTAACTCCACGCCCTTTACATTATCACGAGAACAATCTAATGTGTTGCATTCACATAACTTTCTCTTCTCACCATTCTACAAATTCTTTTTTAACTTTTTCTTCTCACCATTCTACAAATCCTTTTTTCTAAAACTCATTTTTTTTGTCTACTTCTTATAATCCAGATAAACTTGCAAATCACATTCAGCCCATCTCTGGTGTGGGGGTCTGCCTCACATTCAAAAGGTCCCGAATTTGAATCTCAGATTGAATTACCTGGATAAAGTTTTTTCCAGGGTTTCCTCTTATCCTGAGAAGATGAATGTCAGATTCTAATTTCTAGTGAGCTCGGGCCCATTTGAGCATCATTTTAACCATTTCATTCATTCACCGTCCGTAATGGCCTACCTGGTTAAAGGACTTTAATGAAATACCAAAAGAACAAGTTTACATTTCATTGTAGTATACGTAGATAAAGCAATAGTCACATTTTCAAAAAGCATATCACTACGTGATGCTTTGAAATTCCATGCTGTGTATATAACCACGACAAAAACAAAATGAATAACTTCTCAGTTACAAAAAGTATTCAAACCAATAACAAAAAATATCTGGGAAGTAGTTAATCTCATAAAATATATGTATAACAAACTCTGTGCTTTAACGGGGTCTGCATTTCTTGTGTAGCAAAGCTTTGTCCTATCTTTTACAGTTTACCAATTATACAAAAGTCATTCAGAATGAAGAAGACTTGAGAGGCTCTTCTCCGTAAGTTCAAAATATTTTAAACAGAGTATTTTAATCAAAATCATTAGAGCCATTTTTAAGAAAATAACACATTTCAAAAATTTTTCCATGTAAAGGGTTGTTTAGGATGGCAAGATTTCTTGAAAATCCGTGTCACATCTTTGAAAGATGCTGAATTTAAATATCAAGTTTGGTATTTAACCGACTTTTTGCTTTGGATTTATGTTCACAAACACACAGGCATATGGAGCTTTTGCTGCAAAATATGTGTTGCATTCACATGACTTTCTCTACTCACTGTTCTACAAACTATTCTTACAAAGCTTATTTTGCATCTATTTCATGTTAATGCTGATAAACCATCACTTATATACACAATTTTTTGTAGTTATAACCAGAACATATTAAGCTAAAGCGATAGCCAAATCCCTCAAAGCTGATTGCTATGTGATAGTTTTGGATTGGTTGGCTTTGGAGGGGACTTGGCACTGATCCATATAGTGGATACTGTGCCTACACCCCACAAGAGTGTGTCTCCGGTATGAAGGATGAGGCAAGAGGAGACACCAGGCGCCCGGAACCAGGAGTGATGACACAGGAATGGCAAGGTTCCTAAGTTTTCAGGTAGACACACCCCGTCAGGTGGACAGGCAGACCGGGGACCCTACCCAGCACAGAGGGGGTCCAATGCCCCTCAAGGAAGTTAGGATACTCCTGACAGCCTGCCAAAAGCCGAGGGACGAGAGCCACAGAAAGCATCCATCGCCGACACTTCCAACCCTGAAATAGACCAATGGATGAAAGATGAGAGGAAATGAGAATGGAGGTTCAGGAAATTCAGGGATGTGAGAATCCTTCCCAGTATTCGCCTGGCAACCCGGGAAAAACTCCCGAAAAAACCCATGGGTCAGGAAGGTCGGCCAGAGGAATCGAACCCACGACCTCCCGAATGCGAACCACAGAGGTGATAGCTTTGAAATTCTGTTGTACTTGTATGAACACGAGAAAGAAAGAAAAAAACAATAGATAATTTGCATTGAGAAAAGTATAACGTTTTTGAAAATTAGAACTAATATGGAATATTTCAGAATAGGTAAAATATAAAAGTTATTTGACATAAAATAAAAATGTTATTTGATATAAATTTTGTGCTTTAGCAAGATCTACAGATGTTGTCAGTAAGATTTTGTCTCTCTCTTACGATTTACTAATTATCAAAAGTCATTCACAACAAAGACTAATTTACAGACTATTCCTAGAAAATAAAAGATAACACATTCTATTTATTATGAAAATAGCTTAAACATATGTATCTTAATCAAAATCCATAGTCATTTTTGAAAGAATAAACAATTTCAAAAAAGACCAATGTAAAGGGTAGTTTGGAGTGGGGGATTTTCTTTAAAATCTCAGTGTTGTATTCTTGGAGAAGTGTAACAAACACTAAGTTCAGTTTTTAACCAACTTTTTGTTTTGAATTATGCTGTTCGTGGACACACACACACACACACACTTGGACCTTATGTTAAAAATAAATTCATTGGATTCAGGGAGTCGCAAACGTGATTTCTGGTGAAATTACGAATTGAATTTTTTGGTGGAACAATACTTCTCTACTTACTGTAACTACGTGGATTCAGGGAGTCTCAAAACGAATATTTCCAGTGAATATCATTGAATTTTTGGGTGGAATACAATACTTTCTCTACCTAGTGTAACTATGTAGTAGAGAAAGTAAAAATGCTTTCTTGGGATTCAGGGAGTCTCAAAACGTGTATATCCGGTGAATCTCGTTATTCAGTTTTTGGGTGGAATACAATACTTTCTCTACCTCCTGTAGTTACGTAGTAGAGAAAGTAAAACGCTTTGTTTGGATTCAGGGAGTCTGAAAACGAGTATTTCCATTCCCGCTATTAATCTTGTTATTCAATTTTTGGGTGGAATACAATACTTTCTCTACCTCCTGTAGCTACGTAGTAATGAAAGTAAAAATGTTTTGTTTGGATTCAGGGAGTCTCAAAACGAATATTTCCAGTGAATATCATTGAATTTTTGGGTGGAATACAATACTTTACCTAGTGTATCTATGTAGTAGAGAAAGTAAAAATGCTTTCTTTGTATTCAGGAGGTCTCAAGAGGTGTATATCCGGTGAATTTTGTTATTCAATTTTTCGGTGGAATACAATACTTTCTCTACCTCCTGTAGCTACGTAGTAGAGAAATTAAAGATGCTCTCTTTGGATCAGGGAGTCTCAAAACGTGTTATTACCAGTGAATCTTGTTAGTCAATTTCCATACTTGTTATAGGTAAATAGTAGAGACAGTAAAAAGGATTGTATACATAAATGGCTGTTTGTCATTACGGCATCTTGCATGCAACCAAATAGGGAAAAGTGTAGACTGTAACTTGAAATAATTTCTAGCCTAAATTGTTGTCAGATTAAGGTAAAGTGCACGGAAAAACCATACTTTATAAGGACATTATGAAAATAACGAACATAGGTTAGTTGATAATGGGTAGAGAAAGCAGTGAATATTGAAAACCAAACCATTTTTGTTTTAACACTTCCTTATTATACAGTAATATGTCTCTAATTCCTAAAAATTAGTTTGTATACTGGTCTTGTGACTGTGCTGTAATGCACAGTTAATACTTACTTACAGCCAAGTTAAGGGAAATGTGTTGGAATGATATTTTCTTTAGCACTCTAACTTCGTATAGCAGGTATGAGCTAAGGCACCTGGCATAACCTCTCGATAAGACAGGTGGAACAGAAAACATTTGGAGCCGTCTGTACCTGTTTTACTTCTAAGCACTCTCTTACTCAAATGTTTGTATGCACTGTAGTTCCAGCAATCCAGTGTTACAGTTGTGTCAAAAGTATAACTTTTAGGGCCATAGTTATAAATACACAAACGGCAACAAGTTTGGTTAATGTCAGGATGTATAAATGGTAGAGCTTCATTAAAAAAAATCTGATGTGTTACACTCACATGACTTTCTCTACTCTTGTACAAACTATTTTTACAAACGTTTATTCTCCATATGCTTCATGTTAATCGAGATGTCAATCTTATTGCTAATTTTCTTGTAGATGCAAGGGGAACATGGTAGGTTATAAGCGATAGTCAAATCTTTTAAGCGCTGGTTACTATGTGGCGCATTGTATTCTGTTTGCATATCCAGGACATAAAAAATTGAATAACGAATTTGAGAAAAAGTATAAGTATTGGAAAATTTAAGGAAATAACAAGCAATATCTCGAAAATGGTTCACTCAACTAAAAAAATGTATATGACATAAATTGTGTATTTTAACGCGATCTACATTTTTTGTGCAGTAAAATTTTGTCTTATCTCTTATGGTTTACCAGTTATGCAAAAGTCGTTCACAATAAAGAATACTTTTGGAGACATTCCCAGGAAATTCAAGATATACATTTTATTTGTCATAAAAATATCTTAAACATATATTTTAATCAAAATCGTTAGAGCCATTTTTGAGAAAATTAAAATTTTCGAAAAATCTTCCATGTAAAGGGTACTCTGGGGTGAGGGGATTTTCTTGAAAACCTTCGTGTCGCATCCTTGGAAGATACTGAACCTAAATACCAAGTTTGGTGTTTATCCGACTGTTCGTTTCTGAGTTATGCTGTTCACAGACAGACACACACACGGACATGTTTCCAAAAATGCTTTTTTTGGATTCAGGGGGTCTCAAAGCATGTATTTCCGGTGAAATCTCGGTATCCAAATTTTGGGTGGAATACAATACTTCCCCTACTTACTATACATAGTAGAGAAAGTAAAAATAAGATCCATGATCCAGTACATGTTCAGTATTCCTTTATTTGTGTTGCAGTTGTAATAAGAAAAATATACAGGAACTGAGGTTACTCCATAACATGGGAATTTTGTGCCTATAATGTGATATGATCTACACAGAGGAAAAACTTGGCTACAAAATAGTAAAATCAGAATAACATTTAGATATAAAACCAATATTGCAAATGATATATCAATGTAATGTTGGGGTTGTGAAAAATTCACTGGTTCAGTGTTTGCTCTTTTTTGTAAATGTTCCAAACTTAAATTCCTATTAATCCTTGAAAATCATGTCACCAAAGATTGATCTTTTCTGGAAAGGATATTTCCCTTAATATTCCATTCTGTGGCTCTCAATATTGTTCAGGAATTTTTTCTTTATTTCTGTTCTCTTGTTTTTGTTGCCCAAATCTCAACTTTTCTAGATTGTTTCAAATGTTCTAGGTGGCACAGGTCATTTTCAATAGCCATTACTAAAACTCTTTGTTGTTTTTTTTTTTGGGGGGGGGCTGCTGTGGTTATTGAAAACAAAAGAAAATCTCCTGGCATTAGACCTGTATCTGAAGTTGTGGTTGTGTTTAGTCCTCAGTTCTGACTAATCTATCAGTGCCATGCATTTAATTGTTATTAATATGCTGGTCACAGTTTGGTTATAATGAATCACATCTGTAGATACTGGTTCAAATTAATGAGTTGCCTTGGGAATTGCCTGCTAATTTTCCCATCGCTGGTCAAGCATGGTTTTGTGCAAATCAATTTCTGTTTTGGAAATGTGGTGAATGTGTTGTTTGTGAAAACATTTTCTGCACAGTTTCGAAATGCTTAAGAATTTTGAACATTAAATTTTTTCCTAAGAACAGCATTGGCAATGATAGGTTTGATTCTACCCCCTACTGCATCTGCTGCCCCTTTGCCATGAGAGGTAGCAAGAAATGACTAAGTTGCATTCAGTTTAAAGTCATCTTTGAAACATGTTAAATTATAGATTGTAAATCTATTCTTAAACTGGGTAGCATAGTCATCAGATATAATATGGACTACATCAAGATCTGGATGTCTATTATGTACATCTTGTAATAATGTTTTCAGAAATACCCTTGCAACATGCTTGCCTTATATTAAATCATCACAAACTACTAAATGTGATTCACATTCTCCACCCCAAAGCTATATTACCCCTGTGAATAGAGTTATTTCATTTGACCAATGCACAGATTGGATTTAATCCTGGGTCACTGTTGAATAATTTTCAAAAAATCAATTGAACTGCAATATTAGATTCAAGATTTTCTGGCATATTTCGGAAGTGTCTTTCCTGAACCTTTTTGACGTGACTGTGAGCTTTGTAGCCCGGAATCTGAGCTTCAATTGTTTCAAGAAAAATCGAGGACCTTTATTGGTGTGCCATCAATATCTTTCTATTGATACCATGTTACCTCTTCATAATAAACATCTTTAGGTACCGTTTTTATTAAAATGTCTAACTTTGCCCTGGCATTTACTGCAATTAAGCTTGCATTCCTTTTTATCATTGCTACAAACACTTGGTTGAATTAAATACTTTGAATCTAAAGATATTTCAGGTAAAAACTGAAGTAACATTTGCATATTTGCACCATATCTACGAATGCATACATTTTGAGACATCTTGGAAGAAGGCAGAACAAACTTTGTGGACGAAGTTCAAAAGATGTTCTTGAAACATTTTGGTCAGGAAATTTGTTTCGAAACAAGGCCAGGACTTCATCAATTGCTAGTAACATGTTGCTTCTGCATTTTACTATCATTTTCACACTTGATGCTAACATATTCCTTTTTACTAGAAGCCTGACAACTCGCATCATCCCTGTTGTAGAACTCCTGTACTTTCTTACGAGTTTGTTACTACTTTTAGTATTGAAGTTGGACAGTTGTATGATTCAGTGTTTATTACATTTATTGCGAACATTTTGAGAACAGCTTTTTTGTTTGGGCTCTGAGGCAAATTCCTTCTTACAGATATACAGCTTTCTGCAAAGTTGCCTTGCAATTTGAAGTAGTTGTATTGTAGTTCCACTGTTGGGGAGCCAAAAACTTGAAGTAGTTGCAACCACATGCGATACAAACTTCCAGTGCCCCCCCCCCCAGGGGCTCACCTTATATGAGTACGGGTTTGGCGCACCTCGGGGTTCCCGAGCCACTCATCACCATCTTCATCCCCTCACCCCCATCTGGAGTAGCCATGTTATGTTTCCTTACTTTACTCTTCCTCTTCTACAATTATTCCTTATACTAGGTTTAAGTGAAACTGTTGCCTGTGGTGAAACTGTTGCATATCGGTACGTAGTGAGAGTCGGAGGGTACTCCTCTGAGGTATTCTTAGAGATCGGGCCTGGAACGGGTGTTCCAGGCCGGCGCAGACCGGTAGATTTAGGTGTCTTTTCTTTTTAACCCCCGGATGGCAGGCTGACGCCGACGGTTCCGGAAGGGGGCTCTTTCCATTATGGCTCCTCTGCGATTAACCTCCTCAACACCTCGTTTTTTTGTAATGTGGCTGAATTGTTAAGGCAAGACGATGCAGGATGTCAGTCCGTTTTATATACAAAAGGAACTAGATCGCATCTGTGGAAAAGTGAAAAACGCAACGCGTTGTAGGGATGGCACGCTTTTAATTGAAGTGTTCCATGACGACCAACCGGCGAAGTTACTGAAGGCCACTCTACTGGGTTCTTATCCCATTACGGTGGTAAAACACAAAACCCTGAACAGCAGCCGCGGTGTGGTAACCACCGCCAGTTGTGAATTGCCTGTCAGATCAAGAAGTTACTGCGTCATATCGACTCATTGATAAAAGGGATGACAAGCCGTTTCCTCTCCGCACGGTGTTTCTGACGTTTGAGCGGACCAAATTACCTACCTATATCTTCTACGGTTATGAGAGCATCTGTCCGACCTTATATACCAAATCCAATGCGCTGCTTCCGTTGCCAGAAGTTCGGGCACACCCAACAGCGTTGTTCCGGCTCACCTGTTTGTCCGCGTTGTGCTAGAGCCGCGCATGACGGTTCGATGTGTGCTCAGGACCCCGCTTGCGTTATCTGTGGTGCTGGTCATCCATCCAACTCCAAAGAGTGCCCACGGTTTCTAGCGGAAAGGGGTATCCAAGAAGTACGGATCAAGGAACGTCTAACGTTTCCTGAAGCACGGAAGCGTTACCACGAACTGCACCCGACTACCTCCCTGAAGTACTCCGCTGCTGTACGCGAGGGCGTTCGGAAGCAGGATGCCGTGGCGCAGACCTCTCCCGTCTCTCATTCACGTGTTTCTGTTGGCATTCAAACTGACACCGCTTCCGAATCCGTCCTTTCTCCAACTAAACATCCACAGGCTACTTCTTCCATACAGACCATTTCAGCTTCCACCTCTGGCACTGTTTCTGAACGAACCAACCGCAAATCTCCCACACGTCGTCCCACGAGTCACTCCCGCTCTCGTACTCGGACGACATGCTCTGACACCGGTACTAGCGACGGTGACGCGGATAGCTTCCAGGTTGTCGGTCGTACCCGACCGAGCCGTAGTCCTGCGCGCAAGAAAAAGCTCAAGTTAAACCGCACCGGTGTAGTCAAAGGTACTTCATAAGTATCTTCTTGCCGCATACGCCTTTTTAGACCCATCTACTCTTTCGTCTATCTAATGGCTCTCCTCCAGTGGAATATACGTGGTGTGCGGGCACAAGGAGCTGAATTGGAGGTTCTCTTACGTCATCATTCGCCACTTATCGTTTGCTTGCAGGAGACCAAACTTCGTCCTCAAGACGCATTTGTTTTGCGCAGTTTCTCAGTGGTGCGCTACGATCTAGCCCCGGAGGTAGGTTGTCCTGCTCATGGTGGAGTTTCTACCTTGATTCGTGACGATGTGTTTTATGAACCTCTTCCGCTCAACACCCCCTTGCAAGCTGTTGCTGTGCATGTTTCTGGCTTCCAATTTTCCATTTGCAACATTTATGTTCCGCCTTCCTCTCCCCTCGCATTGGCTGATCTCCTTCATCTAGTGTCGCAACTACCGTCACCTTACTTACTATTGGGGAACTTCAATGATCATCATCCGCTTTGGGGGTCTCCTCGGACCTGCGCGAGGGGAGGCCTTCTTTCTGACCTCATTCATCACTTCAATCTTTGCGTCCTGAACACTGGAGAACCAACATTTATCTCTGACGCATCTGGGACTCTTTCATATTTGGATTTGAGTTTTTGTTCTGCACAGCTTGCTAGTCGTTTGGTATGGAACATTATTTCCGATTCGCATTCTAGTGATCATTTCCCGTGCATCATCACTTTACTAACTGCCACTGTGTCTTCCACTGGTGTTTCTAAGTTCCAATTCAATAAGGCAGACTGGGAACTTTATTCACGTCTTGCCTGCTTCTCTAGCTGCTAATTTCCAACTATTGACCACCTGATAGCGTACCTGACTTAAGTGGTAATGGCCGCCGCTGAACGCTCCATTCCTCATTCGTCTTCCCACCCCAAACGTTACCGGTTCCTTGGTGGAACGAAGATTGTCGGACAGCAATTCGGGAAAGAAGAGGTGCGCTGAGAATCTTTAGGCGACATCCTACTACGGAGAACTTGATAATTTATAAACAACTGTGTGCAAGGGCTCAAAGGACTATTCGCAGTAGTAAACAGCCCTCTTGGTCCCGCTATGTGGCAAGCTTTAATAGATTTACTCCCACGTCCGTTATTTGGGACAAACTTAAGTGTGTAGCTGGTAAATCCAACTTCACTACCATACCCGCCTCATCCAGTTCTACCAATTACCATTCTGGATTTCTTGCCCATAAGGTTGCGATGGAAGCTCAAGATATCTCCTTTCGTTCGGGCAACAGCGAGGATTATAACCGTCCGTTTTTGTTGCGTGAGCTGGAACATGCCCTAACTACCTCTCGGCCTTCTGCCCCTGGGCCCGATGGCGTACACGTGTTACTGCTCCAGCGTCTATCTACGGATGGTAAGTGCTTTCTCCTCCAGGTGTATAACCGTATCTGGCAAGATGGTACGTTTCCCTCAGTTTGGCGTGAAGTCACCATTATTCCGATATTGAAACCTGGGAAGGACCGTCAACTACCTTCCAGTTACCGCCCGATTTCCCTAACCAGTTGCGTTTGCAAGGTTATGGAACGTATGATCAACGGGCGGTTAACATGGTGGCTGGAATCTCGGGAACTTTTAACGAATGTGCAGTGCGGTTTCCGCCGGTACCGCTCCACTGTTGACCATCTAGTAAACCTTTCGACAGCTATAATGAATGGATTTGTGCATCGGTGTCATACTGTAGCCGTATTTTTCGACTTAGAGAAAGCTTACGATACCTGCTGGAGGACGGGCGTTCTTGCTATTCTGCATCGATGGGTTTTCGTGGTCGTCTCTACCTTCGTTCGGGAGTTTATGAAGGACCGGGTATTTCGTGTACGTGTGGGTTCGGTTTTATCCCAGCTTTTTACTCAGGAGAACGGTGTACCTCAGGGCTCTGTGCTCAGCGTCACACTGCTGCAGCTATTAACTCTATTGTAGACTGTGTTCCACCAGGAATTTCAGCGTCACTTTTTGTTGACGATTTTGCTACTTACCTTACCTCTCGGCGGACCATCCTCATGGAACGACTACTCCAGCGTTGCCTTGACAGTCTGTACTCCTGGAGTATTACACACGGGTTCCGGTTTTCTGTCGAAAAGACCGTGTGTGTCAATTTCTGGCGCCGAATAGAGTTCCCCCAGCCTATCCTCCGGCTCGGCCCAGAAGCTCTGCCTTTCGCAGACCAAGTGAAATTCCTGGGTTTACTCTTTGACCGAAAACTCTGTTGGTCCTCCCACATAGCATACTTGAAAGCTCGGTGTCATCGTTCTCTTTCTCTTTTACGGATTTTAAGCGGCACATCCTGGGGAGCTGATCGGACCGTTCTTTTACGTCTTTATCGGCTGTTGGTCCGCTCCAAACTGGACTACGGGTGTATTGTGTATGGTTCTGCGCGACCCTCCATTCTACCTCGCCTAAACGCCACTCACCACCTTGGTATTCGGCTATCCACAGGTGCCTTTCACACCAGCCCTGTAATGAGTATTTGTGCTGAAGCTGCCGAACCTCCGCTGTCTTATAGGCGTGACGATCTTCTTTGCAGTTATGCTTGCCGTCTTTCCAGCATGCCGGAACACCCAACACATGGACCATTTTTTAATGATTCTCTGGATCGTCTATATGAGTCTCGCTCCCTGGTACTTCTTCCCCCAGGAGTGCGTTTTCGGCAGTTGCTTCGGGGATTAAACGTCGAACTTCCTTGTGTGGTTCCCGGGGAGGAAGCAGTTTTCCCCCGTGGCTGTGCCCAGAATCCCCTTTTTATCAGGGGCTAGCGTCTATGCCTAAGTCCACAACCCCCGGCTTCATTTTTCGATCTGCCTTTTTATCGCTCCATGAGTCACTGAGGGACGGGGTTTTTATTTATACTGATGGATCGAAGGACGATCGGGGTGTAGGATGTGCTTTTGTTGTAGGTCCCCGCAGTTTTAAATTTCGACTCTCACGGCAGTGTTCTATTTTTATAGCCGAGCTTTTTGGTATACTCCAGGCTCTTTTATGTACGGCGACGTGGTATACAGCGGTGTTTTATATGTTCGGATTCCCTGAGCGCCCTTCAGTCTCTCCAGCCGTTGTACACTTTCCATCCTATTGTGCAGCCTTCACACTCTCGGCCGTGTCGGCACACACGTATCGTTTGTGTGGGTTCCTGGTCATGTAGACCTGCCAGGGAACGAGTCCGCTGATACTGCTGCTAAGGCTGCTATTTTATCTACCAGGCGTTTTAGCTCCTCTGTTCCTTTGCGCGATTTGCTATTGTATTTACGCCGCGCTATTTATTTGCGTTGGGGAGCGGAATGGTCCTTGCTCCAGGGGAACAAACTCCGAGAGGTTAAGCCCATCCCTATCAACTGGGTCACCTCTACGCGCCGCTCTCGTCGCGAGGAGGTTATTTTAACCAGACTGCGCATTGGACATTGCCGTTTTAGCCATAGTCATTTATTACATGGTGAACCCGCACCAGTTTGCGTGCACTGTGGCGTATCTTTGACGGTCCGTCACGTTTTACTCCAGTGTCACTTTTTAGCTACTTTACGCCGGCGTCTGTCTCTGCCGAACTGTCTTTCTGCTCTGCTTGCTGATGATTTTACTGTTGTGGAACGTCTTTTAGACTTTATCTCTCAAAGTGGTTTTAATGGCCGGATATAGATTGTCCTATGAGATTTATCTGACTCAGGGATTTCTGCCGCTCGTTTTTTACCCGCTTTATTCCTCTTTTACCGCTATAGGACTTTCACTTGATGTTCTACCGCAAGTGGCGCTGTTCGTTTTTACTCTTGTACTTCTATGTTTTAACTGATCGTTTAGACTATATGTTTTAACTGATCGTTTAGACTCTCTTTTATCGTGCTTTTATTTTAACTGTTGACGTTTTTAGCTTAGTGAGGGCCCTTATAACCTGGGCTGTTGTGCGCCCTTAAACCTCATTGCTCTCTCTCTCTTTCCAGTGGCCTTCGCCCCCACGCTCACTTTCCAGTGGCCTTTGCCCCAACGTTTAAAAAATCAACTTTGTATTTTAATGTTTCTTTAAATATTATCAGTAGTAATTTGCAGAAACACATATCTCTTAGCAGGAGGTGATGCGGCTAAAGGATGAAGGCTTACACAAATTATAATAGTATTTAACTTTGTTTTATTAATCTTTCACACAATTAAATAACACTTCACTGATATATCCTACTGTAAAGCTGTGAGATTATTGTTACTTGTACTTTTTAACATGTAAACTTTATATTATTCACGCCGTAATGAATTTTATATGTCTCGCACTGAATACGTACCGAGCGAACTGCTCAGGAACATTGCCTTCTAGCAACTGGCGTCTACCACTTAAATTTGTAAATTTCTCTGATTGGCTAATCCTGCTCTAATAGAATATTTTTATTTAACTTTCAGCTTTTCTCGTTTTTGATTGGCTATTTATAAACTGTTTTAAATATTACATTATTATTATTATTATTATTATTATTATTATTATTATTATTATTATTATTATTATTACTAGTAGCCTTTATTAAACTTTCTAATTCATTAT
The DNA here is from genome assembly GCA_030765065.1 of Deroplatys truncata. Classification (NCBI taxonomy): domain Eukaryota; kingdom Metazoa; phylum Arthropoda; class Insecta; order Mantodea; family Mantidae; genus Deroplatys; species Deroplatys truncata. Next base: position 150,737,010 of record CM060977.1, on the reverse strand, counting down.
TACCTAAGGTTACCTCATTGTTAGCAACTTTTGGCTTTTATTCTCACAGCTCCTAAATTGTTAAATTACGTAATACATTCATATAACATTATTAAACATGTACATAATAGTATAAGCATAATACAATGACTGTTACATACATTTTATATATATTATACACATATTGCTTTAAGGAGGGCTGTTATTTTTTATATTATATAATTAGACTGAAATCATTTAAGTGTTAAAAATACTGCCTCAATTTGTAGGAACCGAGAGGACTTAGTTCTGTTAAAGTGAAGCTAGTAGAAAGGTTCATGTTATGTTTTTTACTTATCTCTATACTTTCTTTGTCCATTTTGTCTTAAATGCTTGATTTTCAGTCTTACTTGCAGACACTGTATTCTTCAGCAGTTCCTCCTCTTTCAATCTCCTCTGCTGACTTCTCTGCCTTTCTCCAGATATGCCCCTGCTTTCCAGATTCCCCCCCCCCCCACTTTCAGTCTGCTCTTCTTTGATCTTTCAGTAGAATTCATTCTTTCCGAATTTATGTCTAGAATTAATCAGGCTCAGATATTGCCACTACTGCAATAAATGATATTTCTGCAGAGAGAATGTCAGAACTGCAACACTTCTCAAACACTGTTTGTTCATTTTATCACCAGAACTTCATATAGATTATAAGAGTTTCACATAACCTTAATTAAATATTCAATGATTTTAAAATATAACTAATACATTTGTAAATTCTTAAATATTTTATGTAATTTGTGTTGCAGTTGTGACTAGAAAAACGTAAGCGTATAAACAAGTCCCTTACCTTAATATTCATCAGGATTTCAGGAATTCATTTTCTAATCTTGCAGAGGACATACAACTTAACACCAAGCAAAAAATCAGCCATTTTGGATTTCTCAGTCACTCATTACAGAGCTGCCAACGTTTTCATTGAATGTAAGAAATGTTTCTCACTTAGAACTGATTTTGAAATGCCTCTAAAACTTTATATGAATGATTAACAAAATAACAGTAATTTCTAATTCTATAAAACTTCAGCTAAAATTGATATATAGGTATATGGGACTTATACACATTTAAAAAAAACAATGTGCCATAGATGTCCTATTTTTCTTGGATTAAGCCTGATAAACAATAACCAATTTTCAGTTTAGAGGACCTCAAAATATGTACGATGCCTCATAAAAGTATTCGTCATATCACATGTACAGAGAGAGCCAAAAAAACTACATACTGGCTGCGTAAGTGTTTTTCCTGTCCACATCCTCGGTGCTCATAGCCATCTGCCGCTATCATAGAAAGGCGCGGATGAAACCATACAGTATTTTTAAAACTACTTAAGGCTTTACTTACCAGCTTTATGAAGGAGATGCTGAAACTGGCCACCGTCATTCATACATTTTTGGTACCTCTTTAGGAAACTATCCATCAGTCGCCATAGTTCACGTTGCGATATGCTGGCAATTCTTGGTGGATATTTTGTTTTAATTCTTCCAGGGTGTATGAGTTTGTCTTGTACACTTTGTTTTAAATTACCCCAGAGGTAGAAATCGCAGGGGGTTAGGTCGGGGGACCCAGGGGGGCCACAAATCTCTACTAATAATTCTGTCCTCAAACGCACTTTCAATTACTGCTCTCACCAAAATATTGGCCATATAAGCTGTTGCAGAGTGTTGTTGAAAAATGGCAAAATCACACTCCCTGGCTGTTAATTCTCTAAAAAAGGGGGGGTGGTGCAAAATTGTATTCACATATGTATGGGCATCAACTGTTGACTCAAAAAAGAAATTGGCCCTATAACTCTCAGTAAGTAAACTCTGGTAAGTAAAGTCTTTAAAAGTAGTTTTAAAAATGTTGTTTGGTTTCATTCACACCTTTCAATGATAGTGGCAAATGGCAACGAGCGCCAAGGACGCAGATAGGAAAAACATCACGCAGCCAGTTCATAGCTTTTTGGCTCTCCCTGTATTATATGCAAACAGTTAACTTCAAATGTATCCTTTTTATACAATGTTATTGATTATTTATTAATGAAAGAGTTTAAAGTTGCCAAAAGTTGGCTTCTGTTTATAAGAAAAGTAAAGTTAATAGACCACTTAACTCCAATGTCAAATAAGTATTCGCCTGGGAAAGCAGGTAAGACCAAAACCACCCCATTAGATCATTGTCCTTTCTTCAGCTGGTAAACTTGTGCTGCAGTCAGTGAGGTTTTTTTTCGGGGGGGGGGGGGGGGGTGCTTTGAAACAGGAAGCCATTGGACGGAAAAATAAGGAAACGACAGAGTGAGAAAGACAAATTGCAGTAAGATGCTTTCAGAATGTTAAAACATTCAAAGAAATACTAGATAGACCTGCTTCTATAGTTAAGAGCAACATATACAGGCATAACCAAACAAAAATCTAATGTGTTACACTCACATGAGTTTCTCTACTCTTGTACAAACTATTTTTACAAACTCTTATTCTCCATCTATTTCATATTAATCGAGATAAACATTTGCAGAAACGATCTTTTGACCTGCTAAGAAAATTACATTTTACACATAGCGACCAGTTCTAAAAATATTTGACTATAGCTTAAGGCGTACTATGTTCCCTTGTTTTGTATTTGCAAGGGCAATATAGAAATACAGTAGCCTTTAAGCATACACATCTCTTAATAGCTGGTTGCTAGGTGCAGCACCATTCTCTTTGCCACAGATTAATACTCTTTGCATATCCAAGACAAAAAAAATTAATAACGAATTCCCATTTGAGAAAATAAGTATTGAAAAATTTAAGGGAATAACAAGCAATATCTCAAAAATGGTTCACTCAACAAAAAAAATTATACGACATAAATTGTGTATTTTAACACGATCTACATTTTTTTGTGTAGTAAAATTTTGTCTATCTCTTATGATTTACCAGTTATGCAAAAGTCGTTCACAATGAAGAATACTTTTGGAGACATGCCCAGAAAATTCAAGATATACATTTTATTTGTCATGTAAATATCTTAAACATATGATATTTTAATCGAAATCGTTAGAGCCATTTTTGAGAAAATTAAAGTTTTCGAAAAATGTTCCATGTAAAGGGTAATCTGGGGTGGGGGGATTTTCTTGAAAACCTTTGTGTCGCATCTCTGGAAGATACTGAACCTAAATACCAAGTTTGGTGTTTATCTGACTATTCATTTCTGAGTTATGCTGTTCACAGACACACACACACACACACGGACATGTTTCCAAAAATGCTTTTTTTTTTTTATTCAGGGGGTCTCAAAACATACATTTCCAGTGAAATCTCGGTATCGAACTTTTGGGTGGAATACAATACTTCCCCTACTTATTCTACGTAGTAGAGAAAGTAAAAAGGTACAAAAATAAACTAAGAGCAAGTCGACCTTCAATCTTGACTCAGGTGGAAAAATGCCATAGTTAGAAAGGTGAAAAATGTTCTCAAATTTGGGAGATTGCTCTAGAAGTGGAAACCGATATGGGAAAACGTGTAAATTCACAAATGATCAGAAATATTCTTCATGAACTTGAATATAATTGAAAGCCTGTAGAAAACCTTCCTTAGCTAAGGTCAACAGAAGCAAGCGGCTCGATTATGCCAAACAGCACGGAAATGATGACTAAAGTTGTTTTTACTGATGAAAACCAGTTTGACATACTTGTATCCAAAGGAAGAGTGAGGATATAGCAAAAGAAAAATTGTGAGTTAGAACTGAAAATCTCACAGCCGCTGTCAAACATGGAGTATCTGTGCTTGTGTGGGGGTACATGAGTGCGAATGGTGTAGGCGATCTGTGCTTTATTGTCAGCATCATGGACCACAGAGGTTATGTTGACATCTTGGAGTCGCATCTTCTACAGTGTGTGCATAACATGGGTGTTCACTCAAGACGACCCTAAACATATACCCCTAAACACCAAATTCTGGTTGCTGTACAACACATCAAAATGGATGAAAATACTTCCACAGTCACCAGATATCAATCCCATTGAGAATGTATGGCATATTCTGGAACAAAATCTGTGCAAGCTCAGGATATCAAACAAGGATGATCTGAAGCAGATGCTGATGTAGGAGTGCAAGAAAATTACTAGGGAAACGGCAAGAAACTTTGTTAGATCTCTCCTAAAGAGGCAGTGTGAGATAGTCAAGAGAAAGGGAGGGCCAACAAATATTAAACATATAGTCTACAAGTGAAAACTTTAGTTGCTGTGTTGGAGACAAATATTTGTTTGAGAAGTCACAAGTTTGATTTTGTTTATTTTTCTTCTTTTTAATTACAATAGAGAATAATGTTTAACATGTAATGCTTTCCTTTTACGTGATAAATGAACTAGTAATTAGGCCATGCCTTATTCTTTAAGTTTATAATATTTATTTACTCTTCAATTTGAAACAAGTTGTTAGATGAATTGTATTTCTGGCATCTCATTACCAAATTTTCTCTACCTACCCTGGGGTGTTACAAGAATCCATAGAGAATTGTAAACAGGTGTCACAGCTATTTCTTTAATTTTGCGACATTTATTTTGTATGTAAAAATATATTACTATTCTTATTTAAATGGCATATGAATTTTCCACAAACAGTTTGTAAACTCCTCTTCATTCTGATTGAATTTTGTATACTTTTGTATAACTTCAGTAATCATAAGGCATATTTGTCAACTTTTATGGTTTTCCCATAAAATTTATGGAGTGTAGCTTTTATGACTTTACAGCAAGGGTTTTTTTCCTTCCTTCCTTCCTTCCTTCCTTCCTTCCTTTCTTTCTTTCTTTCTTTCTTTCTTTCTTTCTTTCTTTCTTAACCAGAGTGTTGCATAATAGTTTCTATTGTGCTATGTGTAACTTCTTACTTTCTCTACCATTTACATATTAGGGAAGGAATTGCATTTCACCCAAAAATTTGATACCAAGATTTCACCAGAAATACACATTTTTAGGCTCTTTGAATAAGTAAATAAAAAGCATTTTAGAGAAAAGGTCCTTGTGTGCGCCTGTGAGCAACGTAACTCAGAAAAAAAAAGTTGGATAAACTCCAAACCTGGTATTTAGGTTCTGTGCTTTCCAAAGGTGTGACATGAAGATTTTCTAGGAAATCCTCCATCCCAAACTACCCTTTACATGGAACACTTCAAATTGTTTCAATTTTCTAAAAAATTGCTCTTAACAATTTTGATTCAAATACCATATATTAAAGATATTTACATTGCAAATAAAGGAATATCTTGAATATTCTAGGAATAGCCTGTGAAGTCCTCTTCATTTGAAGGAATTTTGTATAACTGTGAACATTAAGTGATAGACAAAAATGTACTACACAAAAAAATAGATCTCTATAAAACACACAATTTATTTCAAATAACATTTTTTGTGGCATTAGCTTTTCCAAGATATTCATTATTAATGGTTCAAATTGTTAATACTCTGCCATCTCCAAAATTCAGTTGTTTCTTTTAGTGTCTTGGAAAGATTATTGAATTTTAAGGCCAGTGTTTAGCCTCTTGTTCTAAAATGTTTTGGTGATTGTATCTAGACCCTTGTATCTGTAAAGAAATGTTGGAGCTATTTCTGGAAATGTTTATCTCGATTAAAATGAAAATAAACTTTCATAAGAATAATTTGTTTACCTACTAATAAATGATAGAGCATAGTGAAAGTCATGTGAATGTAACATCACATTTTTATTGTGCAAGTTCCAAAAGTTCCATTAACTCAAGAATTTCAGTGTACAAAATATTTTTCATGCCATGTCATGATTTCTCCCATTCAGTTACCTTCATCAGAGCTTCATTTACGAGGGCAGTCCGAGTCGTACCCAACCTGACATGTATGTATAGCGGTGGTTATTTCAAACAAATGACTGTGGTAGAAAGTACCACCCTTATAAAGTTTAAGTTTGACGATGCTACGTTGTTTAGTAATTGTTTGGCAGTCATTAATAGTGAACACTCTAGTAAATTTGTAAACATGGATAAAACTGGCCATTGTTGTGTGATAACAATACTTTCATTTGAAAGGTCTTAGTCCAACTGATATTAAAGCTGAGCTAGATTCTACTCTGGGGGAGTCTGCTCCTTCATTTACAACCGTAAAATATTGGGTGGCAGAGTTTAAGCGAGGCCGTACAATCTGCCAAGATGAACATCACAGTGGTTGACCAAATGAGGTGACCACACCAGAAATTGTGAAGAAACTCCACAAAATGCCGTTGGCTGACCATAGATTGAAAGTGTGCAAGCAAGTAGACATTGTAAGCGTTTCAAAAATTACTGTACATTGGACACTAACTGAAAATTTAGACATGAGAAAGCTGTGTGCAAGATGGGTGTCGCGTTTACTCACAATGGAACAAAAGCAGCGTTATGAGGATGTTTCAGTCGAGTGTTTGGCAATGTTTTGCTGCAATAAAATAGAGTTTTTGTGTCAATTCATTACCGTGGATGAAATATGGGTCATCACTTTAGACCTGAGACAAAGGAACAGTCAGAACAGTGGATTGAAAGGGGAAAATCGGCTCCAAAGAAGGCGAAGACAGTTCCATCTGCAGGCAAGGTCGTGGCATCAGTTTTTTGGGATGCTCGTGGGATAATTTTCATTGATTATCTTCAAAAAGGAAAAGCAATCAATGGCGAGTATTATGCAAACTCATTGCAGCATTTGAATGATGAAATCAAGCAAAAAGATCACATTTAGCGAAAAAGAAGGTTCTGTTTCATCAAGACTATGCACCACTTCACACATCCATTATCGCCATGGCCAAAATCAATGAGTTAAAGTTTGAATTGCTTCCTCATGCACCCTATTTGCCAGACTTAGCCACCTCTGATTATTTTCTGTTTCCATAGTTGAAGAAATGCCTTGGTGGTAAAAGAATTGCTAACAATAAAGAGATGGAGTTTGCAGTTGATGGCTATTTTGCAGAACTCTACGCTTCTCTCTATAAACAGAGTATCAAAGCTATTAAACATCGCTGGGAAAAGTGTATTGAGCTGAAAGGAGACTATGTAGAGAAATAAAGATGTTTTTTTCCCAAAATTGCTGAGTTTTCTTTGTTAGGTCAGGTACTTCTGGGACAGCCCTTGTAGCTGTACTGAGGGTTAAGACAATCTAGCATGGTAACCAAATCTATCTGAATATTTTCTAACAATATGTTTTTAAACAAGGGGTACTTTTATCGTGCAGTCATTGTTCTAGGTTTCTTTACTTGAATGGTATGCAATCACTCATGCCTCATCTACTGATGCAATGTTTTATGGATGCTTATCAGAAATTTCCTGCTAGAACCTGAATTTGGAAGCTACCACGTTACTTCTTTCGAGAAACACTTTTTTCTTAAAACCAGTCCAGTGCACAAGATAAGCAACTCTTTCTGCTATCCTCTTTTAAGGGAAATTAACAGTCTGTTTTCCATAGGATACCCCCTTCCTTTCAAAATATCATAGATAAGACATAAAATGGCATCCTTTTTGGAAATCATAAAGTGTAGATTTCTGCACCTAAGAGGTAGTGATTTTCCTGGGCTCCTCAATACCACAGTACATTCATTTAAAATCTGCTGACACTTTTCCTAAAGTTAATGGTTAACTTTTGCCACAGAAATGGAAAGTGCCGTCCAAACTATCTTCGCCTTTTGAAAGCAGAATTAAAGCACCTCCATTTACCTCTTGCTGCTCAAAATATTCCATCAAGTTGTATGTCGGTTCTTGGGCTTGACTATTTTAAGTTACACCTTGGCCAAATTTTCTTCTGCTCTCACTTGACAAAGCCATCATATTAAAGCATTGTATGCATAAGGCATTTAAACTCATAACAGTTGTCTTTTGACACCTTAAACTAAATAAACTAATTAAGATTTTTAAAAATAGAGTATCAAATAATATACCATATAATTTTACATACAAAATAGATGCCACAAAATTAGAAAAATAGCTGTGATATCTGTTTGCAGTTCTTTATGGATTCTTGTAACATTCCACTTAACCACCTAGGTTAGTTTGAGGAAGCAGGTAGCGTATGTCATCCAAAAATTTGGTAATGAGATGCCAGAAATACATATTTTGAGGCCCTCCGAACAGAATATTGTTTATCAAGTCCATACTACAGCATATGACATTTGAGACATGTTTGATGCAAAGAAATTGCATCTGGTCTGGTGAAGGTAAGAGGAAGCAATACTGCCTGGAAGTAAAACAAGTACTAAAACAGATACCATCCATGTTTGTAATATCCCTTCTCAGTGCACATGAATTATAAATCTAGAGCAGTGTGATACACAGCACTGCCTATCAACATTGTTGATGTTAATTGCTGCAGGCTGCTTGGCAAGTTACCAAAATGGTTTATTGCTCTACGTTTCTTCAGATTATCAACTCCCCTAAATGTGATGTGATATATTCACACGACTTTCTCTACCTCTATCTTTATTAGTGGGTATACAAACTATTCTTGCTAAAGCTTATTTATCTGCTGCATTTTAATCCAAATAAACTTTTTCAGAAATAATTACATTACACATTTCATTGTAGATACAAAGAGAACATTGATAGACAAATGTTTAAGAAATGGGCGCTATATGCTGGCCTTAAAAATTCCGCAGTGGCGAGAAAGAACTAAAAATTGATGGGTCTTAAAAAGAATAAGTACTGAACAATTCAAACCTTTAATAATGGATATCTCAGAAACTGCTTATGCTACAAAAAGCTTATTTTAAATAAAATGCATGTTTTAAAGAGATGTCCTTTTTTTTTTTTTTTTTACTTTCTCTACTACGTATAGTAAGTAGGGGAAGTATTGCATTCCACCCAAAAATTCGATACCGAGATTTTACCGGAAATACATGTTTTGAGAATCACTGAATCCAAAAAAAGCATTTTTGGAAACATGTCCGTGTGTGTGTCTGTGTGTGTGTCTGTGTATGTGTCTGTGTGTCTGTGAACAGCATAACTCAAAAACGAACAGTCGGATAAACACCAAACTTGGTATTTAGGTTCAGTATCTTCCAGAGATGCGACACGAAGGTTTTCAAGAAAATCCCCCCACCCCAGACTACCCTTTACATGGAACATTTTTCGAAAATTTTAATTTTCTCAAAAACGGCTCTAACGATTTTGATGAAAATATCATATGTTTAAGATATTGTCATGACAAATAAAATGTATATCTCGAATTTTCTGGGAATGTCTCCAAAAATATTCTTCATTGTGAACGACTTTTGCATAACTGGTAAACCATAAGAGATAGACAAAATTTTACTACACAAAAAATGTAGATCGCGTTAAAATACACAACTTATGTCATATACGTTTCTTTTGTTGAGTGAACCGTTTTCGAGATATTGCTTGTTATTTCCTTAAATTTTCCAATACTTATACTTTTTCTCAAATTCGTTATTCATTTTTTTATGTCCTGAACATGCAAAGAGAATGGAATTCGCCACATAGCAACCAGCGTTAAAATATTTGACTATCGCTTAAAAGCTACCATATTCCCCTTGCATCTACAAGAAAATTACCAATAAGATTGACATCTCGATATCTCGATTAACATGAAGCATATGGAGAATAGGCGTTTGTAAAATTAGATTGTACAAGAGTAGAGAAAGTTATGTGAGTGTAACACATCAGATTTTTTTTATGTCCTGGACATGCAAAGAGAATGAAATGCGCCACATAGCAACCAGCGTTAAAATATTTGACTATAGCTTATAACCTACCATATTCCCCTTGCATCTACAAGAAAATTACCAATAAGATTGACATCTCGATATCTCAATTAACATGAAGCACATGGAGAATAGGCGTTTGTAAAAATAGATTGTACAAGAGTAGAGAAAGTCATGTGAGTGTAACACATCAGATTTTTTTATGTCCTGGACATGCAAAGAGAATGGAATGCGCCACATAGCAACCAGCGTTAAAATATTTGACTGTCGCTTAAAAACTACCATATTTCCCTTGCATCTACAAGAGAATTACCAATAATATCGACATCTCGATTAACATGAAGCATATGGAGAATGGGCGTTTGTAAAAATAGATTGTACAAGAGTAGAGAAAGTCATGTGAGTGTAACACATCAGATTTTTTTTTTTTTTGTGTGGCACGTTTTTGTCTATTGCTTAACGTTTTACCAGTTACACAAGATTATACACAATTCCTTCCGAATGAAGAGGACTTCCTATGCTATTCCCAGAAAATTCAAGAAATGCATTTTAGTTGTCTTGTAAATATCTTCAATACATGCTATTTTAATCAAAATTGTTAGCCATTTTTTTTTAAAATTAAAATTTTCAAAAAATGTTCCATATAAAGGATAGTTGGGGGGGATTTTCTTGAAAATCTTTGTCTCATCCTTTGAAGATACTAAACTCGTTTCGTATTTAATTGATTTTTCGTTTTTGAGTTACATGTTCACAGGTGCACGTGCACACACACACACACACACACACACACACACACACACACACAGACGGACGGACATATTTCCAAAAATGCTTTATTTGAATTCAGGGGGCCTCAAAACATGTATTTCTGGTGAAATACCGGTATCAAATTTTGGGTGGAATGCAATACCTTCTCTACCTACTATGCACGTGGTAGAGAAAGTAAAGAAGAGAAAAAAATATTGAGATCAAATTATCTTGTTGCATTTGTCAGTGGAACTTAATAGGCACTAGGGGAAATGGGTACTATATCTCATGCAAACATTTAGTAATGAGATGCAAAAAATACATATTTTGATCTCCCTATAATGAACATTGGTATTTGCAGAAAATGTGTGTTTGTGTTGTATGAATTAAAATGAATATGTTGTACAAGTAATAGAGCACTCCATTCTTAAGAAATACAATTTGACAAGTCAAGTGAGATCCTGCATTATGTGAATGTGTGCCTACTGAAAAAAATCTGATGTGTTAAACTCACATGACTTTCTCTACTCTTGTACAACCTATTTTTACAAACTCTTATTCTCCATCTATTTCATATTGAGATAAACATTTGCAGAAACGATCTTTTGACATGCAAAGAGAATTACATTTTACACATAGCGACCAGTTTTAAAAATATTTGACTATCGCTTAAGGCGTACTATGTACCCCTTGTTTTGTAATTGCAAGGGCAATAGAGAAGTACAATAGCCTTTAAGCATCGACATATATCTTAATAACTGGTTGCTAGGTGCAGCACCATTCTCTTTGCCACAGATTAATACTCTTTGCATATCCAAGACAAAAAAATGAATAACGAATTCCCATTTGAGAAAATAAGTTAAAAAATTTAAGGGAATAACAAGCAATATCTCGAAAATGGTTCGCTCAACAAAAAAATGTATATGACATAAATTGTGTATTTTAATGTGATCCACATTTTTTGTGTAGTAAAATTTTGTCTATCTCTTATCGTTTACCAGTTATGTAAAAGTCGTTCACCATGAAGAATACTTTTGGAGACATTCCCAGAAAATTCAAGATATACATTTTATTTGTCATGAAAATATCTTAAACATATGATATTTTATTCAAAATTGTTAGAGCCATTTTTGAGAAAATTAAAATTTTCGAAAAATGTTCCATGTAAAGGGTAATCTGGGGTGGGGGTATTTTCTTGAAAACCTTCGTGTCGCATCTCTGGAAGATACTGAACCTAAATACCAAGTTTGGTGTTATCCGACTGTTCGTTTCTGAGTTATGCTGTTCACAGACACACACGGACATGTTTCCAAAAAAAAATTTTTTTTATTCAGGGGGTCTCAAAACATACATTTCTGGTGAAATCTCGGTATCAAATTTTTGGGTGGAATACAATACTTCCCCTACTTACTATACGTAGTAGAGAAAGTAAAAATTTTAGAATTCTGAAAGCTATTTAATACCTTGTATCTCGCACAAATAACATTACAATAAACCACAAAGTTTCTCTTAACATACATTTTCTCAAAGTAAAGCAAATGCTTGCTTTTGTCAATCTGAGTGTATAGACACTGTAATTGTTTCCTTGTTATCACTTTCAAGCTTCCTCCACTCCTAGGATAAACAATTTTAATTTTCCTGGTTTTCATTAGTGTTTACACCTAATTTTTTCCAGCCTGCGGTATGAATAAAAAGCTTATTTTCTTGATATCCTTTTGTCATTTTCTAATTTCTTCCACTCCGAGGTATTAACTACTTTAATATTTCTTACTCTTCCTTTTTGTTCATCTTTAACAGCTACATTTCTGCATCCCTAATGAGGAATGGATAGTGTAATCAATGTTTGGGCATTCCTCTCTTAATATTTACATAATGTGTTCCTTCTATTCATGACGTATACAAGACTACATAACAAGCAACCATGCATTTAGCCATTAATAACTATTCTTTTGTGATTACTGGCATCTACTTACATGTGAAGCATGACTTCTGAATTATCTTTGTGTGTTTACTCTGGCCTATTGTGAAATTAAAAGCCACATTTATTTCTTTTCATTATTTCTAACATTTCGACTTTGTTTTTGTAAACTTGCAGCACACCTGTATTAGACCATCATGTTATTGCCCTTGCACTGTTTAAGATGCTTGCGCTATATCTTTCCCTGATTATTTCTTATGTTCGCCCATATAATGGAATATTTATTGCCATTTCTTTTATTCATGTTTTTAGCATTAATTTTATATTTAACTAAATAGCACTGAATATCGCCGTTGTGACCTTAAGAAAGGAACAGGCAACCACACAGTGCAAACAGGAATATTGCAGGTGTTCCTATGCAGTAGATTGAAATAGTATAATAAACACTCTTTAGAAATTACTTCATTACACAAAAGCTAAAGTTTTTTTCTTCTGGATTAATCAGAAATTAAAATACCATTGCTATTTGCATATGCATACACCTCTCATCCTAAACACAAGAAGAAAAGCAAAATATATTTTACAGAGCAAATCAATAACAGTGCAATTTCACTATAGTCAACAATGTTAACTGAATGAGCTATCCATCCGAGTGGCAACAGGCGCTTTCATAGGTATATTTACTTTCTGCAAATGTATGGGAGTGCTATCTCATGATTCACTGGCACTTCCCAAAGGAAAATATTTCAGAAAATCAGAGTTCACAAATGGGAATGCTCACTGTTTGTTGTTTCTGCATATCTGCAAAAGAAATACTTTTCTACTGTTCCTGGAAGCGAATAAATAAAACTTAAGCAGGAATGTGACTGATTTGCCTTGCACACTAGTTATTTCTTTTCCAGAGCTATCAGTGCATTCTTTCAGTTTGTAAATACAATAGTCCCAAATCACGTTAATGTCATTTTTAAGGCCACCTCCATAAAGGATTCTGATTACATTTAACAGCAGCAATAATAACAAATGGAGCAGTGCAGTATTCTATATCGTTCATAATCAACAATTTGAAGAAAGAAGGGGAAAAAAACAAAAATAAACATTTGGCAGGACTTAAACTTGGAATTGGGTGTCATTGGCTTGAGAACTCCTTACTTACCACTGAGCCACACAAGTACACTTCTTGTCAGTGCAGCAAATGCTTGCATATACCATTGAGGTGGTATAAATGGCGTACTGGCTAAAATTTATTTTGGCTTATTGCACAAAATCATGCACTCTGGGACTATAAGTGTCCTATCTCCGATTATTCCTCCAACACTCCTCTATAATCCCTTAAAGCTAATTGGTCGAATTCTGAAACACCTTGCATATATATAGAATATGCTTATGTTCACCTTCTTATGGTTCTGTGCTCATTACAACACTGTTTATTTTCTTTACCACTTACCTACAGTAGTTAAAGGACTTCTTTCACATCAGAAGTACATATTCTTAGGTCCCCAGAGCCCAAAAAAGCATTATTACTGTGATGCTGTGGACTAAGGCTCAAGGGGAATTCAAATCCAGCCCTGCTGGAGTGAGATTTGGACTTCCCTTCACCTTTCCTCCCTTTCATGTCCAGACGTGGTGATGCTCTGAGGCTGCTTGCATACACTGTGGAAGATCTCTGCCAAATGGCTGGGTGAGATCACTGTTTATCTCTGTTTACCTCTCTACTGCCTGGCGCCGACCTCCCAATAACCTTGGACCATAACTACTGCGTCACATTACTAAAAAGACCACGTGTGTCTTTCTGTGAATAGCTTTTAACTTGCAAATGAAAAGTTGGATAAATACCAAAATTGTCATTTAATCCCAACATTTTCCAAAGATGTGATAATAGACCTTTACTTTTCCCCAGCAAAAACTATCCTATGTATGGAAAAACTTTAATAATTTTTTATATCCTCAAGAAACCACTATAATAATTTTGGTTAAAATACAAGATGGTTTACCTAGATCTATATGTATAAGGAAGACCCACTCATTTCAAGCTGTGACAATGAATATGATTGTCCAGCACACTGTGCTTCTTGCCATTTGAGTCACACCAACCAATCCTTCCATGCATGCTAATGCAATAACTACAGCACCAAATAGGAGGCACAAAAGTTCAAAATTTCAATTGCAATGATTATCTCAAAATTATTTGACCACTAAAGCTACTTACTTGCAGCATTTACAACATTTACAGAACTTGTAAGACTGTTGAGGTGAAAGTTGAGGAAATAAAAAATACCACAGATACGGATATTTCATACCCATTTCTTTGAATAAGGAGGATTTTGTCCATTAGGAACATATTGGGACTTTACGAAAAGTTATAAAGGTAAAGGGGAAGATTCATCACAAATATCCTCAAAAGACAATTGGATTTTGTTTATAATGGGTGATGTTTGTATGCAATACTTCCTTGACATTTTATTGCGGAAGTGTGCAGAATTTAGCATTAGAAGATCTGAGCAAATTGAAAAGTGCAATCAGACTTGAAAATTTATGCTCTGGTTGGGACTGGAACAATGGATTTTCAGTTCTCCTTGTTAATGCTCTTACCCTTGAGTTACATGTATGCACATCAGATTTTTCTGACCTGATTTTTCTCAGTAAACCTTCAAAGCAAATCTCAAATAGTAGAGATATCATTCCTCAAAGGCAACTTGCAATGTTGCAAGTACTTAATATTTCTGGGCCTTATAGTTAACCACTTCAATAGTTTGATTTGTGCTTTGAAGATTGTTCTTTTACACTAGCATACTTGCCAACCCTTTTGGTTTGCCTGTAACATGTATGGCAGTGGAGGCCTTCTTACGCCTTTACAGCAAAGGAGGCATTTTTAAGGTTTTGTAGGCAGATTCAAAGTGTTAGATTTTCATCATGGACATGATAAAGCATTAGATTCTATCACAATATATTGTAACTTAAGATTCAGACTGAATGTACAGACTTGATTGCTATACAGTGTAGTGATAGACCAGAGCTTATCTGTGTGTTCCATCACGATCATGATTCCCCTTCATTGGGCTACCACAAAATGCATAGCATACAGCTTTAAAATTTTTATTGCACCACTAGTGACCTCCAGCATTCAGCAATGGGTGACATGAATTGTAAAGTCAACTCCCTCACACAAGATTCTATGGCTGCAGGAATACATTTCCCATTTTTTGTGACAGTTTTTGTTTGTAGCTCATGTCACATATAAAATATGAACTAAAAATCTATGTATAGCCTAGGAAGTGGTGTTCTTTGCTTTAGTATGTGTTTATTGTGGCACAAGGAAAAATTTCAGTATATGTGATAGAAAGTAGTAGTACTACCATGTCCAGAATTACCTTTTATTTTACATGTAATTTTTGTACATTTACTGCTGTGAACAACACTATACCTTTTTCACTATAAGCTGAAAGGAGAAGTAAACAAAACTTAAATGAATCACTCCGCCGAGCACATGGCAGCACCATGTGGAGGATGTCAGGAACTAACACCCGTGAGAGGAAATTGCTTCATACAGTATGCAAATACAGTATATTGCGCAGCTTGGAACCATTAGCTTTTAAACATTGTATGTCTTATTCCTATATTTTGCTTTACATCCTAAACTTAGCAGACATATAAAAGTTGTACCTGAACAGTTTGGCCTCTGTGTTTAAAGGTACTGGATTAAACTGTTCTTAACTTCAGGCTTTAGAAATCATTCGTTTAATGACTAATATCAGTAAACCACCTTTGTTTAACCTTTTATGAGTCAAGTTAAATAACGTTTGGCACTATAAGTTAAAACACAACAGAAAACAAACGCGACCAAGCTATCCGAGCATTTAACACAATTGTCTTCTTTCCGTTTCCCTTGTTTGTTTTCTACAGTAGCAGAAGATTCTCAGCCGGAAACCAGAAACGAACTGCAATGCCTGCGCATAGCCTCTTAAACCCTCTGCTATGACTGTTCATGTAGTTATAGGTGAATCTGAACAAACACATTTAGTTTCATAAATTTAACTGTTATAATAATGAGCTTTTTAAATTTCTCTGTACGAGAATAAGCACAAAATGTTACGATATGAACCGAACTGTTTTTTATAGAGGAAGAGACATGTTAAGCGGGAAAGGTAACTTGTCCACCAGCCAATGAGGTGCTGTCTTGTCACATGGTTTTGTTTACTTCTCCTTTTAGCTTAGAGTGAAAAAGGTTTAGACTCTTAACAGCAGCAGAAAACAAAAAAATAAGAATGCCTGTTGCAAAATCCAGAATCCATTACCACATCTGTCATGGAAAACAGCAGTCGCACAATTCAGGCTAATAACAGAACATGACTGTCTAGCAAAAACCTGCACAGGCTCAATATCTTCACATCTCCTAAGTGCATCTTATGCAACAATACAAAAAAAGAGGGTATGTACAAACACCATCTGAACAACTGCATTGCACTACAAAGGGAATATTGCAGGACAGCAAAGTACTGGAGATTACTTTCATATCAAATGCAGCACATTAGAAAAACATTTTATGCATTCTAAATTTAATATCACTAAAAATTATTACACTTTGTGCTGGACTAGGGAAAGTTTTACAGGTTTCAATTTCAGGAAGTTGACAAGTATGCACTTGTCATATGTAGGCACCAAGTTGGAAAGTAGAATCAGACTTAAAAATTAAATGTGCCACTGTGTATCATGTGATTGTGTGCCTAGCTGTCCTGTTAAATGTGGTTGCAATTGCATCGCTGTTTGGCATGGATCCCTTCTTGCCTGTTGCACAATGTAGCGGTCATCTGCTGCCGTAATTGAGCGTGGTCAACCACCACCTCTCCTTGGGACAGCGGTGCCTGTGGTTTGGAAGTTTCCCCATGCATGTGAAACAATGCTGTGAGCAATTCCAAACTCCTGAGCAACACTCGTCACACTTCGCCCTTCTTCCAGTTTCTCAATGATTCTTCCCTGTGTGAAATCATCCAAATGGTGTCTACGGGCCATGTTGCAATGAAGAACACCACCACAGTGCACCGTAATAGCTCCCTAATTGCCACACACCATCTTGTCCTGTTTCATCAACTGCCCCGTGTTGTGGGACCAGACCCATTTGGCACTACAGGCCTGCTACACTCACACCGTGTGACATTCAGCTTACTGTGTACGTGTGAGAGATCTCTGGCAACATGCTCCCGCAGCTTCATCTGCTTCCACTGAGTAGTTCATTTGTTATGTTACTTTACCCATCTCGTCCTTAGGTTTTGCACACCAGTGTATTTATAGTATGTTCTACATGTTACCTGCTTAACAGGAAAAAAAATCTGTGAAATGACTCCTTTAATCATTGTGGAGCTGTACATCCTAGTAATTCTTAATGCCTAGTAATACTGGGGTTATTGCGGAGCCCGAATAATTTTGCTTCCTTTCCCAAAATATGTTTTATATCTGACATCCAAAATCATTGCAGCAAGTTTTCTTAGGAAAACTGTTTCATCCAAAATATAGGACATTAGAGCAGGCAGATGAATAACTGTAAATCATGAGTCAACTTCTGGTAAGGTAGGTTAATGAGACACCTAACCTTCCATTTGAACATAGCCTCTCCCTATATAAAATGGATTGCATTTTGTATGATGTCATCTTTGGCTGATCGCTGCATTAAAGAATGCTAGGTAGTTTTTAACTTCTTCTTTGTTTTCAGACTACATGATGAAATTGAGGATGGGTGCCTTGAAAGATCCCGGAAATTAAGACGTCTGGACTCTCATATTGGTTTTATGGCTTCAGAAGGTATGTGTGACAATTTAAGCATGAAAAAAGGATGCTGAGATGGTATATTTTAGCTTTATTAAAGCCAGTAATTATTACATATGTATGAAAGTAGTCAAAAGAAAGCATTTTAGGGTTGTTACCCAAAAAAAAAAAAAGATGGAAAAAGCATTGCACCAAAACTGTGAGGTGCTTGAGAAATAATTTAATGTTTGATGGGAGGCAAAGTTTCCAAGTCAGACACTATTATATGTTCCAGCATGTCGGCAGTGCAACAAATAGCCTGCTGTGATATATGTGATCAAATTTTATTCTCCCACAAACCTGCAAGAGAAAGCAAGCTGTTGTCATAGTCTATGAAATATTGAGCAAAAATGTTCATAAAATTTTTCAATGTATTTATAAAGCTTTTACTCTGGATTAAAGAATGACATCTAAACCTTCCCCCCTCGAATATACAATGAAAAGCATTCACCAGAGGTGAATAATATACTTTTAGGATTTTTTCTCTGATCATGTGTTCTATAATTTGGTCTCTTTTGGCTATAGATAACATACATTGCTGGTGGGTGCATGGGTCTGCATTTTTAATCTCAAGTATGGGTCTATGCATTAGGTGTGTCAACCTGCTCTCTCCGAAAATAGTTTGCCATTCCACAACAGTATCTGATTTGGCTGTTCTTGTTCAGGTGACAAGCTACACAGTCTTACAATATATAATCTCAAACTTCTGACGGTAGTTGTATATCCACTCACGGTCAGCAACTACTCTTGGTACAGAATCGAGGAATTGTTTCTTCAATTCCAGTAATAGAAGATTGTGAGCACTTAGCATTCATAATGGAATAGGGTGAATATGAAAATTTGGCGGCTAAATTAAATTGAGTTTTATTTATGGACACTCTTTAACTGCTATGGTTCTTAGTATCCCATTCAATATTGCGAATGAAAGACCGGAAATTTTGCTTAAAGGCCTCTTTATCAGCTTTGAGGTTCTTTTACATACTGTAAATCTACGACATGGGAGCACCGGCTTTACTTCCCCTCTGAAGGAAACCATGCTAAGGAGTTTTGCACCCAAAAAAATATCCATCGACCTCCACTGGGTTTGAATCTGCAAACTCGGGAACTAGAAGCTAGCTTGGTACCTCTAGACCACAGAGGAAGACAATTGGGTGGCTGTCATAGCATTTTATTAAGATAGGGACATCAGCTGGTGAGATTTTCAAGACCCTACAAAAGCACTATCAGCAATTTGTTAGACTGATTGAGGAAGGGGCAGCCATGCACTGCAAGGACTGAAAATGTGGTCACAGCAGTGGTGACTCCCTGTGCTGAAATGCTGTATGGAAACAATTAGTATTAGCTTGTGTACTGCAACTATCGTAAATAACCATATCTTTCATATTGAAGTATAGCCTAGAGATGAGAGCTTACTAATAATACAAAGGTCACCATCTTATAGGTGCATTAAAATAGCAGACATGAATGAAAGCAAAGTGGCTACTGAAGCATTGTACAGAAAATCAGCAAAGGTGAATGCTGTTCTCAGATAAGATTTTTACCACAAAGCTGTTACAACTCTCAGAGTGACAAGAGTATGCTAGAAGTTCTTGGATTGCTGTGAAGACTTCCAAGGTATCACCACTAGAGACAAGAATTGTATGCTCTACTGTCCATTACAAAGCAGAGTGCCCTTTACTGTAAACAAGCTTTGTATTATCTGTGCAAAAGTAGTTTGCAATTCCCATCCCACTTGTGCTTGTTGCATATCACTTACAGCTGAGCATTGTTTCAATCTATAGAAAGGTGACCTGCATGAAAATCATAGTTAATAATGCAACCTGAAGTAAGAATCAATATATAAGCATGCGGAAATGAACATTTTACTCACATTAATTGCAATCCTCAGGCAAAGGTGCAACACCCAAATCTGAATCGTGTGAAGATGACTCAGCTGCCATATTGAATCAGAACTATCCTCCAAGTTAATGACAAGCTTATCCACAATACTGTCGCACACAAAATCAAGTTCCCTTATTTTATTCTCCTCTTCTATTATGTCTGTTTATATTCCCTGCACTCTTTGGTTACACTTTTCACTGAAACGCCTGTAAACGGATGTTAGTTTCATAATATCCACTCTGCAAGCATTGGGTATTTTTCTAATAGTGAGTTAAACACATTAAGTATTACTGCTTTTTTGCCACTTTTTAACGGTTTCCCGTTTTTGTGTTTGAACAGTTTATTTGCACTACATGCACCTTCCTCTGCCATGAGAACTCACACACTAGCTGATTAAATCACAAGATTTGACCTGAGCTGAGCATACATGTATTATGAATGACTTCGCTTCCTGTCTTACGCATAGTGTGTATTCAGATAGCACCTCTGGGAATTCATTGCTGCATTTCTTGTATATGCAAGACAATGGCAGTCATGTGCATACAGTTGGTAATTAACAAGCAAGATACTATCAGCATTAGTGCAATAACAGATGGCATTAGAAAATCATATTTTGTAATCTCTTAAGAATTACTATATACAGGATGGACCATTTAAGTTGACTGTACAATATCTCCAAAACTAAGCATTGTAGAAAGAAATGTCTTGTATAAAAGTTGCTTGAAATTATGGGAGAAAATAAATGCCATTAGTCATGTTTTGTTTGGATGGCATTATGATAGTCAATTTAGGGTCAATTTAATTTTTACTTTCTCTACTACGTATAGTAAGTAGGGGAAGTATTGTATTCCACCCAAAAATTCAATATTGAGATTTCACCGGAAATACATGTTTTGAGACCCCCTGAATTCAAAAAAAGCATTTTTGGAAACATGTCCGTGTGTGTGTCTGTCTGTGTCTGTGAACAACTCAGAAACGAACAGTCGGATAAACACCAAACTTGGTATTTAGGCTCAGTATCTTCCAGAGATGCGACACGAAGGTTTTCAAGAAAATCCCCCCACCCCAGATTACCCTTTACATGGAACATTTTTCGAAAATTTTAAT
Source organism: Deroplatys truncata (assembly GCA_030765065.1). Classification (NCBI taxonomy): domain Eukaryota; kingdom Metazoa; phylum Arthropoda; class Insecta; order Mantodea; family Mantidae; genus Deroplatys; species Deroplatys truncata. The sequence goes on along the minus strand of CM060977.1, from coordinate 150,715,899 downwards.
TTTCTCAAAAATGGCTCTTAACGATTTTGATTAAAATATATGTTTAAGATACTTTCATGACAAATAAAATGTATATCTTGAATTTTCTGTGAATGTCTCCAAAAGTATTCTTCATTGTGAACGGCTTTTGCACAACTGGTAAACCATAAGAGATAGACAAAATTTTACTACACAAAAAATGTAGATTGCGTTAAAATACACAATTTGTCATATACTTTGTTTTTTTGTTTTTTTTTTTTCTTTCTTTTCTTTTGTGCAAGCCATTTTCGAGATATTGCTTGTTATTCCCTTAAATTTTTCAATACTCATTTTCTCAAATGGGAATTCGTTATTCATTTTTTTGTCTTGGATATGCAAAGAGTATTAATCCGTGGCAAAGAGAGTGGTGCTGCACATAGCAACCAGCTATTAAGAGATATGTCTATGCTTAAAGGTTACTGTATTTCTATATTGCCTTGTAAATATATATTCCCCTTACATCTACAAGAAAATTAGCAATAAGATAGAGTCTGCAAATGTTTATCTCGATTAACATGAAGTCGATGGAGAATAAGCGTTTGTAAAAATAGTTTGTACAAGATTAGAGAAAGTCACGTGAGTGTAACACATCAGATTTTTTTAAATGGAAATCTACTACAACATCCTTCAAATAAAACACGACTAATGGTATTTGCTTTCCCCCATAATATCAAGCAACTTTTATTCAAGACGTTTCTTTCTACAACATTTAGTTTTGGAGATATTGTACAGTCTTAACTTTAATGGTCCACCCTGTATATCCATTACCTTTAGAAATGAGTTATCATAATAACCACAATAAAATGTGCAGCTCTGTACCTTTCCTATCCCAATATTTCAGTATACAATTCATTTATTAAGGAACTATTTAAATTGGTGTAAAGGTATGTGCTTAGGTTCGTGCATATGCTTTTGTTTACACCAGAGGGAACTCTGGTTTCAATTGGAACTCATCAAAATTTATGCTTAATATTGAAAACCTAGAATATTCCCCTGTAACCTAGCTTTGCCACTCACTTTTACCTTTGACACAATTACACAAAAACAAGGTCTTGACCGTATAATAGTACTACACCACTGAACTAATTGACCTGCAGTTTCAACTGAAGAACGATTGCAAATCTGCAGGAATATTTTCAGAATTTAAAGTTTTAAACCATTTACAGTTGAATATTTTGAAATGATTTTCTGTGTGTAAATTAGTATTTTTTATTTTTATAAGTGTTGAAAGTTACTAAACAATAAAATTTAAACTAAATTTAATCTTATGTATAGGTAAGCATAACCACCACACTTGAACTCAATGCCAGAACTCCTTAACAGCCCAATGTATTTATAAAATATGCATGTAAAATAAGCAAATATGCAGCATACTTTGCAAACTGCTGAAATATTATGCTTGTTAACAAAATAGGCAAAATATGCATTTTATGCAACATAAAATATTGTTTAAATTTTTGGAAAGTTAGTAATTAACTTACATACCAAATGATCATACTTTCTGACAGAAAAAAATATGCATTTGCACCAAAATCTTGTACCTAGTCATCACCTGGTTTAGTGGTGTGGCAGGTCATCAGCTCCTTTTTTGTGGAAAAGGTGTGAGTATGTTAGCCAGAGTATACCAAGAGACTATCCTGGAGAGAGTTGTTGAAAATCTCAACACTACTCTTTTCAAGAAGGGAACTGGAGCTTTCAGCAAGACTGAGCATCAGTGTATAAGACTCGGAAAATCCAGCAGTGTCTCAACATGAATGTTCCCGATTTTCTACTTCTGATTGGTCATCTGCCAATCCAGACCTAAATCCTCTGATTACAAATTGCAGTCTGTGCTCCAGGACATGGCCTGCAGGAAAAAACACCATAATAGCGTGAAGCACTTTATCAAGAAATAAACATTTTGTTTGTTGACAATACTGTCTATTGCCAGGATCATATCTGTGCGACAATATGCTGGAATTTCATCCTGCAGGAGTTCTTTTACGTGCTAGTAAATCTACTCACATGGGGCTGTTGCTTTTAAGCACACTTAAAACCATTGGTCTGGATTAGGTTTGAACCCTATAGCGGGAACTACAATACCATTGTAAATGTCAATGTGATACGAAACAAGGTAACTTGATAATATTGTAAGACATATATGTAAAATGTGGAAGAAGGCTAGCTAGCCATGAGAAGGGAAAGAATGCAGGTAAAAAGGGGACAGAGAAGGTAATAGAACAGACAATCCTGCCACAGTGGTCACAGGTATTTGCAAGATATGAGTAAAAATAACGCTTGATTGAGAGAGATAGCGTTAGGATAGAAAGAGAGGGAGAGAGATGACATTTTGGGAAAGTCCGAATTTGTCAGGACTTCAAATACGAGGGCAAACATTTTCATACCACGCGCAGGGGAGATCCAATAAGAGTAAAGCTTTTAAAATAGCTAGGCAAAAGTAGCATGATGATATAAAAGGGAGCATGTGTAAAGCTCTGGCATCTTTTTGCTGTGCGGATTTTGGAGAAGAGGTAAAAAATTCACGCCATGTTGGTGGCGATGCATGTGAAGCAAGAAATAGGAAGCAGTTAGATTTAGCTTAAGGCTCTGTAGATAGGCTCCCTAGAATTGTGCATTAGACAGATAACACAGCTAGTGGCATTGTGAAGTATTTTTATTATTATTGTCAATAAAAGTAAAGTTAAATCCTCAAGAAATGTCATTTCGTCTACTGTTACCACACCCTGGGGAAGAGTTCAGCAATAGGGCAACACACAAGTGTGCTAGGCTTACAATTTCAGCATAGACCAACCACCCACAACTCCATTGCAAAAGGAAGGAAGACGATGCCACGGGAGAGGTCCGTCGCAACCCGCAACCTTGGGAATTAAAAGGCCAGCACCTAACCAACTGATCCACCCGGACCGACTCTATCAAGGCATTGACAAATTTTCCTCAGGAAGTGCTACAGAAGTTTACTGATGAGTGGGCACAGAGACTTAGGGATTGTATGCATGTCAAAGGTGGTTATTTTGAATAGTGATGAGTGTTGTGTTGATTTGTATTGGTAATATACATGTACCATTCTAACACACATTCTTTGGATGTGAATCTCAAAATCTTGTTTATTCATTATAACCTTTATGATAGTATTTATGATAAGACTGTGCTTTCTTCAGCTTTCTGTCTTAGATTCAACTCTAATAATTTTTTTAACATTTTTATTATCTTCTACTCTAATACACACCATGAAAAATGTCTCCTCAGAGATCTTTCTTCTTGGTGCACCACTTATGTTTTTCCATATTTGGGCTGTCCAGAAATGGTATGGCATTTCTTCCTCCATGAGATGTGAAGAGCTAAATTTCGTAATTAGGGTTAAGAAATCCCACTTCCAGAATAGGTCTGAACAACAGATAAAATCTGTCACAAGTTGTAGCACAAGCAATGGCAAAATTTACAGTTGATTTCCTCCTAATGTAGACTTGATAATGTGTGTCATTCTTTCCTGTTTGCTATTAAGTATGCAAAATGTCCACCAAACAAAAAGGGACATTATCTTAATATTGCTACTCATAACCTTTTGTAGAAATCTCTACTACAAATACTGCACATTTGTATCTTTGTAAATTAAGGCTGCTAGTTGTAAATTTTCAGTAACATACACTATGTGATCAAAAGTATCCGAACACCCCCACAAACATATGTTTTTCATCTTAGGTGCATTGTGCTGCCACCTACTGCCTGGTACTCATCCATGGCCTCAGTAGTCATTAGACATTGTAAAACAGCAGAATGGGACACTCCGTGGAGCTCACGGCCTTCGAATGTGGTCAGGCGATTGGGTGTCACTTGTGTCAGAAGTCTGTACGCAACATTTCCACACTTCTAAACATCCCTAGGTCCACTGTTTCTGATGTGATAGTGAAGTGGAAACTTGAAGGGACATGTACAGCACAAAAGCGTACAGGCCGACCTAGTCTGTTGACTGACAGAGACCGCCGACATTTGAAGAGGGTCGTAAAGAGTAATAGGCAGACATTTATCCAGACCATTACACAGGAATTTCAAACTGCATCATGATCCACTCCAAGTACTATGACAGTTAGGCATGAGGTGAGAAACCTTGGATTCCATGGTCGTGCAGCTGCTCATAAGCCACACATCACGAAGGAAAATGCCAAATGACACCTCCCTTGGTGTAAGGAGCATCAACTGAACAATGGCAAAACGTGTGGAGTGACAAATCCCAGTACACAATGTGGCAATCTGATGGCGGGGTTTGGGTATGGTGAATGCCCGGTGAACGTCATCTGCCAGTGCGTGTAGTGCCAACAGTGAAATTCGGAGGTGGTGGTGTTATGGTGTGTTCATGTTTTTCCTGGAGGGGGCTTGCACCCCTTGTTTTGCGTGGCACGATCACAGCACAGACCTACATTGATATTTGAAGCACCTTCTTGCTTCCCACTGTTGAAGAGCAATTCGGGGATGGCGATTGCATCTTTCAACATGATCAAGCACCTGTTCATACTGCATGGACTGTTGCGGAGTGGTTACACGACATTAACATCCCTGTAATGGACTGGCCTGCACAGAGTCCTGACTTGAATTCTATAGAACACCTTTGGGATGTTTTGGAATGCCGACTTCGTGCCAGACCTCACCGACCTACATCGATACCTCTCCTCAGTTCCGCACTGTGAAGAATGTGCTGCCATTCTCCAAGAAACCTTCCAACACCTGATTGAAAATATGCCTGCAAGAGTGAATGCTGTCATTCAAGGCTAAGCGTGGGCCAACGTCATATTGACTTCCAGCATTACCGATGGAGGGCGCCACGAACTTGTACGTCATTTTCAGCCAGGTGTCCAGATACTTTTGATCATGTAGTGTATCAAAATTAACTGCAAATGTCTGGGATAAGCTCAATTTCTCTCCTGATCAACTGGAGGAGTGTTTATGTTGCTATGCTCTCAGCTGTGTCCTTCAAACCTGCATAAAACCAGTGGATTAGTTTCCTGCAGCTGTCCAATTAGAGTTTAGTCTCTTCTGTTGTTCTGGACCTAGTTCCTCTGTCTTAAGTTTTATTGACTTTTGCTATCCATTATTCCTATTGTGCTGGCCCTGAGGTCTTTGAAATTGGGTCACCAAAACCCTCGGTATTAGTACCCAAGATCATCAAGGCAATTTGGTATTCCAGAATGTAAGTTACTGTTTGTTTTCCTGTCTCTTCTGGTAGGAATTTACATAGTTCACCTTGACATTGCTCAGTAATCTGTAATGTGTCGATAGTCATGCTCTCAGACAGCTGAAGTAGGTTGAAACTGAATTTTTCCTGATGTTGCTATGAAATCTGTCTCGTAAATTCTCTCACTAGTCACCGCCTCAACTTTGCCTCTTGGTTTTCCTGACTCGCAGTTTACATAATCTGGAAGCTCCTGGGTGTGATCTAGTTTAATCAAGAGCTGATAGGAAGTTGATAACCTCTGTGAAGGTGTTTGAGATGGCAACAATTTGATTGGTCCAAGTAATGATTTGTTACCAAAACAGTTTTCTATCCAAGATTTCAGGGTCAAGCATTTTACGTCTCCAGCCAATCATCAGAAAGTAATTGACCATGCTCAGTATCCTACTAGATTTAAGTTACATTAATGTTCATGAGATAGCATCAAAAACTTGGATGATTTGATTGTGCTACTCCATTGCTTGGAATGCAAGTATATGCAAAAGCTTAGTATATGCTTTTCCTCTTAGCACATTATAGATCTAGTAGGTTAAACTTCTACCCTTAGAATATACCATGATTGTCATGCATAAAACATAGGAAAAGAGTTTGCTTCAAAGGTAATACAAAGAAAAATCATAGCAGCCTTTCCCTGGGCTTTACTTATTCAACAAATGTCCCTAATAAAGTAAAATGTTAAAGTTCAGGCTAGAAAGATGTTTAAAGAAAGAAAACAGCCTAGAGATTCAAGCAATTACGAGATACGTCCAGAAAGTAAGTTCCGTTTGGTAATTAAATTAAATTGTGTACAGATACAGAAAAATGATTTATTGCACAAAATTCTACAACTCTTAAACTACTTTTCCACATAACTGCCGAAATTTTGCAGGCATTTGTCATAGCATGGCACAAGTTTTTGTATACCTTCTTCATAGAAGTTTGCTGCCTGTGTCTTCAACCAGTTGGAAACATTTTCTTTCAGCTCTTCATCATTGTTGAAATGTTGATCGCCAAGGAAAGACTTGAGATGTAAGAACAGATGAAAGTCGCTAGGAGCGAGGTCGGGGCTGTACGGAGGATGGTCAAACAGTCCCAGCCAAATCCCTGTAGGAGGTTTTGCGTCACATTTGCAGTGTGTGGTCATGCGTTGTCGTGAAGAAAAACAACACCTTTTGACAGCAATCCTCGGCGCTTATTCTGTATTGCGCTGCGCAATTTCCTAAGTGTCTCGCAATAAACATCTGCTTTGATTGTTTGACCATGCGGTAAGAAATCAATGAGTAAGATGCGTTTCCAGTCCCAGAACACTGTGCACATCATTTTTCGAGGTGTCAAGATTTGTTTCGGCTTAACCTTTGCTGGGGATGAAGTGTGCCTCCATTCCATTGATTGCCGCTTACTTTCAGGGGTGTCGTAAGAAACCCAAGTTTCATCTCCTGTGACTATTTGTGTCAGAAATTCTTCGCCGCCTTCATCATAACGGGTCAAAAACTGAAGTGCACTACCCATTCGGTTTGTTTTGTGTTGCTCAGTAAGAATCTTTGGTAACCAACGAGAGCAAAGTTTACGAAATTTCAGTTTTTCGGTAACAATTTCATGAATTAGTGATAGTGAGATTTGGGGAAATTCCATAGCGAGATCACTAATTGTAACTTGCGGTTTTCCTGGATCTTGTCATCAATCGCGTGAACCAGTTCTTCTGTAACCAAAGATGGACACCCACTTCGTTCTTCATCGTGCACTTGACTACGTCCTTCATTGAACTGTCGGACCCATCTTCTCACCATTGAATCACTCATCGCATTTTGTCCGTAAACTTCGCAAATTTGCCGATAAATTTCAATTGGTTTCACTTTACTAGCATTCAGAAAACGAATCACAGATCTGATTTCACAAGCGGCAGGATTTTCAATCTACACCGACATTGTAAACAAGCACAACAAAGCGTATGTGGCTGACAGCGATCTCAAAATGGCGCACGTTTCTTCTCCTTGATACAGAGCGTCTACCGCGCATGTGCGGAACTGCGATCGCAGCGCTGCAGCGGAGAGAAATTGAAATGTAACTTACTCTCTGGACGTACCTCGTATATTGATTCGATAAACAGAATATGGAGTGGTTAAGTTATTATTTTATTGGCAACATCACCGTCTATAATTCCTGCACTGCTGAAGCTTTCTTATTTCTTACTGCAAGGCTTTGTGATCTATTCAGTAGCACTGGATATTGCTTCAGCAAACTGCATTTGTTCTCCTTGTATCTCATTTCTCAGACATTTTAAATGTTTTACATACACAGGTTATGTTAATACTAGATTTTCCAATTCTTGGAGTTTGTCGCTTTCTGTAATCTGTTGCATTAAATTTTAAATGATAAGTGCTGTGGCGAGAATGACTGAATAGAAGAGGAAGCACCTGATTAATAGGAAATTACATCATTATCGAAATGTAAAACTATGGCATGGAAGTATAAACTTAAGAAGTTGTATTAGGTTACTGTTTATGCATATGAAATGAAGTATATGATATTCCTTCTAGCTTTTCCAATAGGTAAAACAAAAGGTAATGTTAAATTTTATTCATACAGTTGCAAATGCTACAGCAGATACCAAGATGTTGAGGTGCACGTATCTTATAGAAATGAGAAAAGTAAAAATTTAATTAAAGGAATTGAATTGTATAAGGAGATATAGAATCTTGAAAACTAAAATTAAAATGAGAGAATGGAATTGTAAACATACATTGTAAAGAGTTGATGTATTTATTATTGTAGCTAACAGTAAACCATTCATTTGAAAGTATAGGAGCACAGGATGATGAAAAAGAACATTCTAGTGATTTGTGTATACATGTACACACTGAACATTTTGTTTTAATTCACTTACCAGTGCTTTTATTAGCTCATTGCTTACACCTTACCACCTTGTAAGGGAAGTAGACAGTCCAGAGATCTATTGAAAATCATATATATCCATTGTGGTTTGTAGCATTTTTCACCACGCATAACAATAGAGATCTATAAAAGCTGGTGTTATAATTACTTTCTTTACCATATACCTAGTAGGTAAATTAAGTATTGTATTCCACCCAAAAATTAAATAACGAGATTTCACCAAAAATCCATGGTTTGAAGCCCCCTGAATCCAAACAGAGACAGCATTTTCAGAAAAAGTTCTCCCTCCCTCCCTCTCTCTCTCTCTCTCTCTCTCTCTCTCTCTCTCTGTGTGTGCATGCGTGCATGCGTGGATACACATCCTTTGAAGATGTGACAATATTTTCAAGAAAATACCCCAACCCAAAACTAACCTTTACATGGAAAATTATTAATTCTTATTTTCTCAACAATTGCAAATGATTTTGATTAAAATACCATATATTTAAGATATTTACATGACAAATAGAATGTATATTTTGAATACCATGTGAAGTCCTCTTCATTTGGAAGGAATTTTGAATAATTTTTATATAACTGGTAAATATTGACAGACAAATTACTACACAAAAAATGTAGAACTCTTTAAAGCACGCAAGTTAAGTGGCATCAGCCATTCCTGAGATACCCATTATTGGTTTATATTTTTAAATACTTATTCTTTTTTTAAGTACTGTTGCTATTCAGTTGTTTCTTGTGATATCCTGGAAAGAATATGGAATTTAGGCCAGCATATAGCCACTCGCTTTTAAACATATTATTTCGATTTGGTTTCCTCTATAGCCCCTTTACTTACAACAAAATGTGCAATGAAACCATTTCTACAAAAGTTTGAGTTAACCTGAAGAAAATCGAAAAATAAGTTTTTGAAAGGATAATTTATAGAAGTTTTACCAAAATAAACAATAGTTGGTAGAGAAAGCATGTGAGTGTAGCACATCAGATTTTTTTACATTGTTCTTCCAGTTAAAGGACAGGTCTGTAGCAATAATGGTCATAGAAACATTGTGTGCAACATAATCTTTCATATTCATAACAACTTGGTTTTAAATAAAATATTTATAAGCCTAACAATTGCACAGGGTAAAGTAAAATTCTATATGTGCTAAGTAGTAGGAAAAAGAAAGAAAGAAAAAAAAAAAGGAGAGAGAGGGAATGAAATTAGGCAAAGTTGTATTTGATCTCGGGACATCCTGAATACTAACAGCTTGTCTTTAGCCAATGAGCTAATATGACAGCTGAACAAAAGTTATGTATAAGAGCTTTAAAACACAGAGTGCATGCAGATGTTATCAGTGGCATGCTTACCCTCAGAAATAGCAAAATGGTAGGTTCATAATTTGAAAACTGCAACATTAAAGCAGTTAAAACTAATGTTTTTTTTCCCCTATATTTGAGAATAAATTAACTGCTCTAACCACAATATTTACACTTAGTTTGCTTTACCATTGACCAACTGATATTGTTACGTCACACAGACCGCAGTTGTCCTATCTCAAAATGCTTGCCTATAGTCCCATTCCATGAATGTAGTGTGTTTGAATTCTCTAAAACCATATGTATTATTATTATTATTATTATTATTATTATTATTATTATTATTATTATTATTATTATTATTATTAACTTCTTCAATAGTGCTATTTTATCCCACTTGAGTTAGAGTTGCTTATTTCAAAAATGGGCAGGGTTTGAATTTAAGAAATGTAAATGATGCATCCCTGCAAATGGTGGTGGGTTGCTGTTCTGTTAAACTATTCATCCCAATAATGTATGTTAAAATTTTGACTGTACTGATTATTCAGTTTTAAGCAGATAAATGTTTGAGAGAAAATAATAATTATTTTTCTTTGTCAGACTTCCTAGAAAAGCCACTGAAGAGCAAGAAGACTCTGGGATTTCCATGTATGCAGAAACCAATAGTACGTAAAATTCTGGCTGCTTCACGACAGCACAAAGTAAGCAAAACATTTTGAAAAATAGTTTTGTAAGTTATGTAGTTATAACAAGTGGTGTGTTACTGAAGAAACATGGCTGTATAAAAATATTTCTTCATTGAAAGGCAGTCATGAGCAGTGTCAGGTAATAAAAAGTTGCTACCTATTCTTAAAAATTCAGTTTATAAAGATAAAGGTTTAGTTTAGGAGTTAGATAACTTTTGGGGGATATAGCATCACACAAAAACCTAATAAGAGTTCTAATGGGCCTTTTTAAAGGTATAGGCTTCAATTAAGATTAACCAGGGGGTAAAGTTGTATAATAAGCCACTGAGGCTTTGCAGGGGTGGAGTAAGACCCACCATTTACTACCTTGTACATCAATCGGAGTTAGATAACTAATTATGTTCCTAAGTTAAAGTTCAGAATCCTGTCCAGCACATTGGTACACATACGAGGGGCACTATATTTTGAGCCTAATAATTAAAACAAAGTAATTTCTGATTGATAACTGCTTTATTGTTTTTCAAAATATTCTCCTTTATGATCAATACACTTTTGCATCCATTTGAATCATTTGTCAAAGCATTTATTCCAGTCTTCTTGAGACACCTCCAAAATATGGTTTTTGAAAGCATCAACAGCTTCTTCTGCCAACGAAAATCGTCCACGCAATTTATTCTTGATGTTCGGGAACAAAAAGAAGTCATTGGGTGTCAAATCAGGACTGTATGGCGGATGACCCATCAATTCGATTTTTTGAACCTTCAAATACTCTGTTGTTAGACAAGATGTGTGTGCGCTCGCATTGTCTTCATGAACAATCCTACGGTTCTTGTTGGTTTTCCTTACTTCACCGAAGACTTCCGGCAAACAAATGGTTCTGTACCATTTGGCATTGCCCGTTTTACGTTCCTCTAAAGGCACTGTTGCTACATGGCCAGTTTTGCTGAAAAAGCAGGCGACCATTTGCTTTGAAGTGCTTCGAGTGCGAACAACTTTTGTTGGATTTGCTTCATCTTGAAACACCCATACAGTCGACTGCTGTTTACCTTCCGGCTCATACGCATAGATCCAAGATTCGTCACCTGTTACAATCTTATATACTCTCTTGAGGCACAGCCATTGTATTTCTTGAGCATTTTTGTACACCAATCGACACGAACATCTTTTGGAGATTGCGTCAAATTATGTGGTATCCAATGAGAGCAAACCTTTTTCACGGCTAAATAATCATGCAATATTTTATATATGCTGGTGGAACTAATGCCTAGGGTTGCCTCAATCTTACAATATGTCGCATGACGATCTTTCATTATTAGTTACTGATTTTGGACGACCTTCACGAACTTCTTCATTGAGTGAACGGCGGCCACGATTAAATTCGTTATACCAGCATTTCACAGTGGCAACGGATGGAGCTTCGTCGCCAAATGTGGAAGTTAGTTGATTGATGCACTCTTGTCTTGATAATTCACGTCGAAAGTCATAATAAATCATTGCACGAACATTTTCACGAGTTAATTCCATGTTTTTATTGACACACAATTTTCAAGTTAGTGTAAACAAAACAAATGACGCTGTATTGATAAAATGTTTGAAGTAGATTATGGTAAAAAATGTCAAACTTGCCATTGGAAACATCAGATGACACCTACAACATTCAGGGTTGCCAAGGCTCAAAATATAAATAGTGCCCCTCGTATGTATGACCTAAATAGAAAAACTGGCAAGCACATAGTATTGAAGTCCAACTTTGAAATATATTGGAGGCATTCAGTGATGCTGGATTCATCATTTGTTTTGTGTGTGTATGAGGAATGCTGTTTGTATAAACACCCATTTCTAAATTTTAAATCACATAAACTATAACAAAGCTATAACTTTTTTACTCATTTCATTTCAGATTAATGGCAAGCTTAGCTGCAATTCCTGTGAATGTTGATCTTTTTGGAAGGGAGGGTGGAAGAGAAAATATTACATTTAATTTAAAGCACTAATGAATCTCACTATTTTGAACACATGTAAAATGTTTACTTTCTCTGCTACTTAGCTTTAATAAGTAGAAATATTGCATTCCATCCAAAAATTTTATACCAAAATTTCACCATAAATACACATTTTGAGATCCGTGAATAAAAGAACAAGAAACAGTATTTATAGGAAAAGGTGTGCATGCACGTGCGCGCTAGGGAGAGGAGGGGATAACATATTTCAAAAATGAAAAGTTGTGTAGTTACCAAACTTAGTATTTAAATTCAGCATCTTCCAAGGATGTGACACAATTTTCAAGAAAATCTGCCCACTGCAAACTATTGTTTACATGGGGAAATGTTAATTATTTTGTATTTCTCAAAATTGCCTATAATGGTTTTCATTAAAATACCATATTTTAGTGTTTGAGATATTTGCATGACAAATGTAATTATAAATTAATGTATATCTGGCATTTTTTGTGAACAGTGTGTAAAGTCCTCTTCATTTGGAATGAATCTTGTATAACTTGTAAACCATAAGAGATAGATAAAAGCTTACTACACAAAAAATGTAGATCTCATTAAAGCATACAGTTATGTGAAATTTGTTTATGGATTTAACTATTTGAGACATTTCATATTATTGGTTTGAATTTTCAGATACTTAAACGTTTCTCAAATGGTAAGTTACTATTTGCTTTTTCTTGTGGACATGCCAAGAGCATGGAATTTTAAAGTTATCACATAGGTGCCCAACCCTCTTTATAAAAATGTCATTTTTTCCTGCAGTAGCCTTCTTATACCTACAAAAAAATGTGTAATGAAAGTTAAACTCTTTTAATAAGAAGCAGGTAGAAGAATAAGCTTTTGTAAGAATAGTTTGTAGAAGAGTGATTCATAGTCATGTGAATACAGTACATCAGATGTTTTTCTATAACCAATATCTGATGAAAGTTTTGGTAGAGTATAAAAAAGTCTACTAAATGTTAATTTTTAACTTGAAACATAAAAATAATTAATGACCTAAATGATTTGCCAGTTTCACATGTATAATCCAAAATGTCATTTGGCCAACTGCAAATTTTGTTTTGCCTAACCAATTTCTTAGTTCTCTGGCAAACATTCCTTTGTTGTTACATATTTCCTCTGCAGCATGAATATCCCCCCCAGAAAACAAAGTGAAAGAGATCATAGGTCTGTCAATCCCTACCATTTGGTGGGTCCATAACATCCAATACATCTACTGTCCATTCCAAACCAGAGTGCCTTTCACTGAAAGCAAACCCTTTGTATTATCCGCGCGAAAGTAGTTCGCAATCCCCACCCATAATGGCTGCTTGTTCCCCTCCCACGTGCTTGTTGAACAGTATTTAATCTATAAAAAGGCGCCGTGCGGAGAATCATAGTTCAAAATGCAACCTGAGGTAACAATCAATTTTATAAGTATGCAGCAATGAACATTTTACTTATCCTCGGGCAAAAGTGCAATACCGAAATCCCAATCCTCCGAAGATGACTCAGCTGTCATATCAGAATCAGAACTACTGTCCAAAATAATGACAAGCTTATCACAATTCCACAGCACTGTCGCACTTAAAACAAGTTCCCACATTTTATCCTCTTCTATGTTGTATTATGTCTTTATATTCCCTGCTTGCTTTCGTTACACTTTTCATTGAAACGCCTGTAAAATCCTATATTAGTTTCGTAATATGCAATAATGGAAGTGTCGGGGTATTTTTGTAATCGCGAGTTGAATATATGAAGTATTGTTTGTTTTCAGCCACTTTTTAACTGTTTCCCACTTCTGTGTTTGAACAGTTTATTCGCACTACGCGCACCTTCCTCTGCCATGTGAGCTCAAATACCAACTGACTAAATCACAAGATTTGACCTGAGCTGAGCATATGTGTGTTAGTGTATTATGAATGATTGTTCACTTATCATATATCCTGTGTTACGCAAAGTGTTTATTCGGTACTCAGATAGCACCTCTGGGAATTCATTGCTGCATTTCTTGTATATGTAAGAGAGTGGCAGTCATACATACAGTTAGTATTAACAAGCAAGATGCTCTCGGCGTTAGCGCAATAGCAGACGAAAATCATATTTTGTAATCTCTTAACTGCTAGTATATATCCATTACCTTTAACGATGAGTTCTTATGATAACCGCAATAAAATGTGCAGTTCTATACCTTTCCTACTCTAATATTTCATAATACAATACATGTATTAAGGAACTATTTACGTTGGCGTAAGAGTATATTCTTGGGTTCGTGACAAGCCGAAGCACATGCTTCTGTTTACATCAGAGGGAACTCTGGTTTGGAATGGACAGTAGAGAAAAGTTATGATTTAGATGGTCATGAACATTGAGTGATGTAATGTGAAGCACCTTGATAGGAGCCACAAGTTTCTCTTATTTTCTAAAGAGACAATTTCAAATCTCTGTTGAAAGTGATAATCTTTGCTGCTGTGAGGGTTTCCTTCTGCTCATATATAAGTGTTACAGATGTTGAAAATTCCATTCTTTATGAATGTTGCCTTGTCTCTGCCAAGATTATTGGCATATCTGCACCTCTCTGAAAGAACCAACCGACAAAAGCCAGCCTCAGTATGTGATCCACATTCATGAGATATACTGACTACTGGATATAATGTGGTCATAATAACTTCTTTCAGTGGATACGCCAACCATGCAAGCTATCCCTAAACTGATCCTCCAGGGTTGTTGGTGTACAAGATTTAAAATAGTTTCCTCACCATTGTCATTGTTTCTTGGTCAACCTGCTTTATATGCTGGTCGCACACTCCCAGATTCCAAAACACTGTGCTGCCAGCACAAATGTTTTGGAAGCCTTTGATGATATAATCTGGGAGCAGCTGCAGTGTTTTCTTGTAATCTCTACGGTCTTCCGGAAGCCCTCTATTTTAACTGATTTCTCTGCAAATTGCTGCATTTTGTTCATGCAATTGTTTTACAGTTGAGCACTGTTATACTCGTAAGTTCTAATCAACTTCGATCAGATGCAGTTTTTTACACCTGCAAAATAATTTCAAACTAGAGTTGGATATGCGAGCGAATGTATTAATATGCTAAATTGAAACATTCAGGCTTCAAAGCATATATTTAAAAAACAACTATTGAATTAAGTTATGTAGGGTAATATCTCTTACGGCATTTGGATAGAATATAATTCATATGACAAACATACATCTTGAATAAATGCCATTTAAAACCTCCACATCATGTAATTTTATATAACAGGAAAACCATGAAAGATTAACAGTCTGTTGTCAACATCAAATCAAGATCTGCTATGTGGTATTTCATAGATTTTTAGGAGAGAGAAAAAAACAAACTTTATTCTTCAGTGATGGCACTATTTTCTTTCAACACACTTGCATAAAATGAATAGAGACTATCATAATGCCGTGACGTCTTAACAAACTAGCTCAATGGGGGGGTAGAGCGATGAGGTTACCGAGGATCTTAAAGTTAATAATTCACATTTACGAGGTCAGACGGGGGACGCAGCTGAGAAATTATAAAAAATATTAGAAGTTCCTAACAGAAATATTATCCCATGGTGTGGATGAGGGAAGGGATCTATCTACTATAATAATTTACATTAAATAGAAGTGGATGGCAACTACATTTATTAATAAAAGGGGATTACATTACCTCCTTGCTTCCTTGTCTGTCGGTGAGGATGCCATACTGCTGGTATGTGTAGCGCGCACACACGTCTTGTCTCGAACGGTAACTAGCCTTGACTGACTAAAACCCACGCTCAACTCGGCGTGGTAACGCTATGCTAACTGGCTTATCCCCTCCACTCTTGCACAATACCCGATCTGCACCCCCAGGTCACATACGCAATAATACTCGTACATCACATCTCCCCCTGGCTACCCAGATCGACGTCCTCGTCGACACAAGGAAGATTTTTTTGTGGTTAATGTGTAGACAAATTACAAAGACAGAAAGACAGAAAAAAATCTGATGTGTTACACTCACATGACTTTCTCTACTCTTGTACAATCTAATTTTACAAACGCCTATTCTCCATATGCTTCATGTTAATCGAGATATCGAGATGTCAATCTTATTGGTAATTTTCTTGCAGATGCAAGGGAAATATGGTAGCTTTTAAGCGATAGTCAAATATTTTAACGCTGGTTGCTATGTGGCGCATTCCATTTTCTTTGCATGTCCAGGACATAAAAAAAATGAATAACGCATTTGAGAAAAAGTATAAGTATTGGAAAATTTAAGGAAATAACAAGCAATATCTCGAAAACGGTTCACTCAACAAAAGAAATGTATATGACATAAGTTGTGTATTTTAACGCGATCTACATTTTTTGTGTAGTAAAATTTTGTCTATCTCTTATGGTTTACCAGTTATGCAAAAGTCGTTCACAACGAAGAATACTTTTGGAGACATTCCCAGAAAATTCGAGATATACATTTCATTTCTCATGACATTATCTTAAACATATGATATTTTCATCAAAATCGTTAGAGCCATTTTTGAGAAAATTAAAATTTTCGAAAAATGTTCCATGTAAAGGGTAGTCTGGAGTGGGGAGATTTTCTTGAAAACCTTCGTGTCGCATCTCTGGAAGATACTGAACCTAAATACCAAGTTTGGTGCTTATCCGACTGTTCGTTTTTGAGTTATGCTACACACAGACACACACATGGACATGTTTCCAAAAATGCTTTTTTTGGATTCAGGAGGTCTCAAAACATGTATTTCCGGCGAAATCTCGGTATCGAATTTTTGGGTGGAATGCAATACTTCCCCTACTTACTATACGTAGTAGAGAAAGTAAAAAATGACATACTTGAAAAAAAAAAATTAACAGTAACTGGGTATTTACAAAGGTAATATGGAGCAGAAATGTCTCTCAGAGAAGTTAAAGGTTTGGTAAAACCTATGTTACAGGTATGCAAGGCGGATTCAAACATTTTGGAGTCTCGAGTGCCACCGACGATTTATACCCTCGCCGCTGTATCTTTGCACTTGACAGTTCGTGTGCCTTCGCATAAGGTTGGCTACATTATGGTTGTGACGTTGCCAGAGTGGCTAGTAAACAACAACAGCTGATTGTTCTCCTTTCTATCGTGTCTAAGCCGCATACAAAAAGTGTATGTAAGTAGCGAACGTCAATGAATAATAACTATTTCGTATTATTATTGTTAATTGAAAATAAGTGATATAACAACTTTGGTTTGGTCGGATACTCCTTTCTATGATAATAGGCATAAATGTGCCTACGTATGACATCTAATTGGAAAGCATCAAGATTTGTGACTGGACGAGGCTGCTTTCTTTTCTTCCCTGGAGTTGATAGAAATGTCTGTTGCGTTCCAGATGGTTCAGGAGTTTTGTCCTCTTTCTCTTGGAGTTTCACTCCCTTTGAATAACAGTTCTTGTGCTTAGTCCAAGAGCTGCTGCAGTTCGTTGTACGGCTTTATTAGCAGGAAAAGAGGGATTGCCATGAAGCTTCACATACTCCCTTTCCTGTTCAAAGAATTCCCGGGTTCATCTTAATAGTTCCAATGCCTGACTATTAAGTGGTACACCTCGGTGCAAAGGATTTTCACTTCGTGAATCATCATTCAGCGATCGGCGTCGTTTTTCAGACATTGTCGCACTTAAGTTTTGTTTAAATAATTAAAATGAATGAAATATATATAAAATAGATAAATATAAATAAATAAATATATATGCATAAACGAACAATAACAAAACTATCAAACAATAACCACAAATATAAATAACAATGAACAATATGTAGCTTGCAAAGAACAACTCCACGCTCGTGCTAGAGATTCACAAACTGAAGCACGTGGTTGGGAATAGTAACATCCGGCAACAGAGCCGATTCTAGTTCCGGTTCCGCTTTGTCGTTGACCATCCGGAATGCCGCCTTGTGATTGGCTTAGGAAGTCAAACGGTTGAAGCTTTTCATCTGTTTTTTTGCGAGTGTACCAACTTATACACTAGCTGTCTAGTGCAACGTTACAGCGGCGGGGGTATAGTTTAAGACATATTGCCTAATTATGAGTACCCCGCACACGCACACTACACCGTACTGCCACTATTGCATACACACTACACTGCACCTGGTTGTTCCGACGTAACTGTTTGTGGGTGGAATTTCCACATCACCCACAACGGTGAACTTTCAGCTGCAGTGTGTTGCTTGTGTTGCAAGTCACTGAAGATGTGGGGGGAGCAATCGCTAGCTTGGACTGCCCCCCAAAATAGTGGCTCCGTATGCCACTGCAGTGTAGTGGATGAAAGACAGCTCTCCTCTGGTGTATCTGGAACCTCTGGCGTGTCTGTAGAGCGGGGTTACTCCTCTGGACACCCGAGTTCTGGAATCAGCAAGATCACTAACATAAATCACAGAAGGATAGAAATTGTGCTCCAGAAGATCATCATACATAAAAACAAGTAGTATGTCATTTACACTAAAAAGATTTGAAAATGCCCAAAAGTTTACAATCAATCAATTCTTTTAGTATGGGGCAAAGAAAAAAAATGACTACACATTGACATAAAAACTGAATTTTACAAGGGGTTACCATCCAAAATTTAACAAAAACTTCTTTAGAATCCAAATACAGAGACATAAAAGGGCCGGAATACATAAACATTACATCACTTACATTCATTGTTTACATACAATAACACAACACAAATATAGAAAATTATTTGGGATCCCAATATTATTTAACCAGCTGGTACTACTAATGAAGAAAAGGAATAAGTGCACTTACAATACATTCATACATGACAATGAAATGGAATCATTCATACTGACCATGGCCCAAATAATACACAACACACACTGGAATAACTAACCAAAACTACTATGTGCATTGCTACAGACTACAAAAATAAATCCACATTACATACGTCAAACTACACCTCATTACATTCTTTCAACTACAAAACTCATGCTTTACTGTCAAATATATAAATTCTCCTCTACATTACTATCTTATTATGATCATTATTATCATTTCAATAATCATCATCATCTTAGCTTTCAACTTTCTCGTACACAGTAATTACTGAGAAAATAAAATATCTTCACTGACATGTCTCATTCAACTTCCTGCAAAATCAAGAATACCTGACATAGGCATAAGCTTAAAGAAATCACATTAACATTTCAGGAATGACACAAATAACATGGCATCATACTGTTGCATCCACATCCTCCGAATCAAAATTAAGCTGGAAAATAGATGGTATTAAAACTCGCTATATAAGATGGTACTAAACTTGTTGCATAAACACAAAAAAAAAAGTATTCTCATTGCATTTACTTCATTACATTTACACTCTCGTGTGAATACATCACACACGCTATACTGGGCACGTTTCAGCAATACCAATAAGCAAAATATTTCTCAACTCATCACATAAAATTTCCAGGTACATGTAGCCCTCCTGAAAACTCAAACATTTACACTTCAACCATCGGGGTTACACCTTGGCACTTCCACCGAAGCTGACATATCTCATTTCATCTCTCACACTACCACCGTCGGGGTTACTCTTAGGCACTTCCACCGAGGCAAATATTAACTCATCTCTCACATAACCTCACAAACACACACACTATTCATGCAACAATTTTCTGCAAAGAAAAAGATCACAGCATCATAATGAAACCCAAAATCAAACCAAACCAAACGAATGCAACAGAACAAAGCACATCATTACCAAAACAATACTGTCATATAACATTCCTGAAAATCAAACAAAATTAAGTACATACTTGCAGGTTGTTCTTATGCTGTTTACCACAAAATGGTGCAACTTTCCAATTTCTTGTAATACATACATCATGCCAACATTAAGGCAAACAATAAAAATAGCATCACAAAACTCAAAATTTACAGTCTATAAGGACCCACAGGATCATAGTAGGGGTGAAGGCGTGACACATGAACACTCTGATGTTTGGTACGAGGAGCATGAGGTCGACCAACAAGGTAGGTAACAGGAGTGATCTGTCGGATAATTTCAAAAGGACCAAAATATCTATGTAACAACTTTGTACATTTACCTTTCTTTCTTATAGGAGTAAAAACTTTGACTAATTGACCTACATTGTAAACCACATCTCTATGTTTGGCATCAAATGCTTCTTTTTGCTTCACTTGTTGCTTAGTAATGTTAGCAACAGCAACCTCACGTGCCTTCTGAATCTCTTGTAAAGTTTGTTTCACAAAAAGGTCATTAGATGTAGCTTGCAGCTGAACCTGATTAGGTAAAGAAGGCTCCCGACCATATATCAAGAAAAAGGGGGAGAATTTAGTAGACTCCTGAACACTTGAGTTATAAGAAAAAATGACATAGGGCAAAATTGAGTCCCAGTTCTTTTGATTAGTGTCAACAAAATGGCTAAGCATATTCAAGAGGGTTTGATTGAATCTTTCCGTTAGTCCATTACAAGCTGGATGGTAAGCACTAGTAAAATTAGAAGACACTGACAGAGATCTCAACCATTCTTGTGTCACTTCACTTAGAAAAACTGAGCCACGATCATACAACAAGGCAGCAGGGGCTCCATGCCTACAGATGATGTTATGCAAAATAAACTTAGCAACTTGTGGAATTGTTGCTGAAGAAAGCGACGCAGACTCGACCCAGCGAGAAGTATACTCGGTTGCAACGACAACGTACTTGTGTCCAGAATTAGAGTATGGGAGAGGCCCAAGCAAATCAATACCCCACTGCTCGCCTACAGAAGTAACAGGAATTGGTTGTAATAAACCTGCTGGCTTTTGATTCTTAGGTCCTTTTCTTGTTTGACAACTGGGACAGGTACGCACAAAATGTTCAATATATTTTTTCATCCCAATCCAATAGTATCTGGAGTGAATTTTGGCAAATGTTTTAGAAAAGCCATCATGACACGAAGATAGAATTTCATGTTTCAGTGCCTCTGGAATAACCAGCAGATGGAGAGGGCCAGTAGAGCCAGCATTTTTACGATAAAGAACTCCTGATTTAAGAGTATAAGTTAAATTTGTCTCTGAATCTTAGCAGGGGCTGACGGAGGATCATGGGGAGCATTGATAAGTTCAAGTAACACAGGATCTTTTTTCTGTTGGTCAGCAACTTCAACTGAAGACAATAAACATGTGGGAAGTTCCTCGAGCTGCTCAAGTTCGCTTTCTTCGGGTTGCAACACAGGAAATCTCGATTAAGCATCAGCATCATGATGTTTCTTACCAGATTTATAGGAAATAGTATAATCAAATTCTTGCAATTTCAAACTCCATCGTGCCAGACGCCCAGTCAAATCTTTTAAATTATTCAGATAACAGAGGGAGTGATGATCAGACACAATATTAACCTTATAGCCATATACAAAACTGCGAAAGTGAGTAAGCCCAAACAAGATGGCCAACAATTCCAACTCAGGAACACTATAATTACATTCACATTTGGATAATGTCCTCGAAGCATAGCCCACTGGTTTCAACACATCAATCTTTTGATACAAAACAGAAGCAACCCCTAGTCCACTGGCATCAGAGTGTAATTCAGTATATGCACCAGGAGTATAATGAGCTAAGACAGGGGCAGAAACTAATGAGTCCTTCAACTTTTGAAATGCAGCTTGCTGATCAGGTTCCCAAATAAAACTTTGATTTTTCCTAGTCAATTGAATAAGTGGTTGAGCAATATTAGCATAGTCTTTGATGAATTTCCTGTAAAAGTTAAATAATCCCAAAACCTTCCTTACATCTCTGACATTTTTAGGACGAGGCAAATTTTGAATGGAAACTACTTTATCAGAATCAGGAGAAATACCATCTTTGGAGACTTCAAAGCCTAAGAGCTTGATATTTTGCATAGCGAAGAAACACTTTTCTGGCTTGAGCTTAAATTTATGGTTATCTAGTCGTTGAAAAACAGCTTCAAGATTTTGTAACAACTCGTCAAAGGTTTTAGCAAAAACGACAATATCATCCAAATATGCAATTGCCTTTTTAAAATTCAGATCACCTAGCAACTTGTCTGCGATGTAACTGAAGAACCTAGGAGCATTCGCCAGCCCAAAACTCGTGTGAATTGATATTGACCTTGAAAAGTAACAAAAGAAGTAAATTTCTGGCTACCTTCTGCAATAGGTACTTGAAAATATGCTGACAGCAAATCTAATGAGACAAACCATTTAGCCTCCCCCAAATAACTTAACAAATCATCTATCAATGGCAAAGGGAAAGAGGTGGTTTCTGTAACAGCATTCAATTTCCTATAATCAACACAAAATCTCATGGAACCATCTTTCTTTTTAACAAGCACCACAGGAGAAGCCCAAGAGGACTGCGATTCCTTAATAATTCCAGCATCTTGCATTTCTTTAACTTGTTCAGCAATGATTTCCTTTTGTTTATGGGGAACTCTGTAAGGTCTTTGTTTAATTGGTTTAGAGTCAGTTGCTTTAATATCAAACTCTGCGACATCAGTAGTACCAAGTTCTTGCAATGTGGTGGCAAAAAGAACACTATATTTCAATAACAAAGAATGCAATTCAGCCTTTTGCGTTTCTAGTAGTTTACCATTGACATTAAAATTAAAATTTGAAGCTGGCAGAGGGGTAACATCTGATGATAAAACAGAATTACTCTGAACTAGTGCAACATCATAAGCTTTAGCTAAAAGTGTATTGGCAAACAGTGTTTGTGGAACTGCAGTATTATTATGCACTGGTATAGTAAGTTCAGATGCAGCATGACATAACGGTGGAATTGAAAGATTTTTCTTCTGCATTATGTTGACAGCAGGTTCAAACATAACCTCATTACTATACCGCCGCCGCTGTAACGTTGCACTTGACAGCTAGCGTTTAAGTTGGTACACTCGCAAAAAAACAGATGAAAAGCTTCAACCATTTGACTTCCTAAGCCAATCACAAGGCAGCATTCCGAATGGTTGATGACAAAGCGGAACCAGAACTAGAATCGGCTCTGTTGCCAGATGTAACTATTCCCAACCACGTGCTTCAGTTGAATCTCTAGCACGAGCGTGGAGCTGTTCTTTGCAAGCTACATATTGTTCATTGTTATTTATATTTGTGGTTATTGTTTGATAGTTTTGTTATTGTTCGTTTATACATATATATCTATTTATATTTATCTATTTTATATATATATATTTCATTCATATCATTTATTTAAACAAAACTGTGCAACAATGTCTGAAAAAACGATGCTGATCGCCGAGTGATGATTCACGAAGTGAAAATACTTCACGCCGAGGTGTGCCAATTAATAGCCAGGCATTGGAACTATTAAGGAGAACCCGAGAATTCTTTGAACAGGAAAAGGAGTACGTGAAGCTTCATGGCAATCCCTCTATTCCTGCTGATAAAGCCGTACAACGAACTGCAGCAGTTCTTGGACTAAGCACGAGAACTGTTATTTATAAGGGAGTGAAACTCCAAGAGAAAGAGGACAAAATTCCTGAAGCATCTGGAACGCAGATATTTCTATCAACTCCAGGGAAGAAAAGAAAGCAGCCTCGTCCAGTCACAAATCTTGATGCTTTCCAATTAGACGTCATACATAGACACATGTATGCCTATTATCATAGAAAGGAGTATCCGACCATGCCAAAGCTGCTTATATCACTTATTTTCAATTAACAATAATAATACGAAATAGTTATTATTCATTAACGTTTGCTACTTACGTACACTTTTTGTGTGCGGCTTGGACATGATAGAAAGAACAATCAGCTGTTGTTGTTTACTAGCCACTCTGGCAATGTCGCAACCACAATGTAGCCAACCTTATGTGAAGCCACATGAAGTGTCAAGTGCAAAGATACAGCGGCAGGGGTATAATGTCTGACGAGGGTTTAACTGTTATATAACATGTAGATAAAGGTGAAATTTTCACATCATTCACAACTGCCACTTTAACACCAGAGTCATTACATTCATTATCTTGCAAACGATTCACTGCCATATCAATAAAAGGACCTTGTACTAGGGTAATTGGTAGAGTAAAAACATCATCCTTGGAAGAATTCAATGTTATCAAGTTGTGTGCATAGTCAATTACTACACCATGAGCATGCAAAAAGTCATTGCCTAAAATTAAATCATGAGACAGATCTTTTACAACTAATACATCTTCCTGAAAAAGAACATCATTAATATGAAAATCTAGAGCAGTGTGGTAAGGTGCGTCAAGCAACTTATTACCTGCTGTTCGAAGCAACATCTCTATGGGTTTCAATGTAGTGTGATAAAGAACATGGGCAGCATTCACAATGCTAACTGCGCTTCCTGTGTCGAGCAAGATGGAAACCTCTGTCTGGGCAATATGACCAATAACTTGTAAGATCTGACCTGATAATGCAGTCGCATCTCGTTGAGGTGCAGCCGTGCTGGTGGGCAGTGGTGATGCTGCTAAGTCTCGTCGTATGAGGCTCGGCGCCAGTCGTTTTTTGACTGAGGAAAGCAGCTACGGCAGAAGCGAGCCAGATAGCCCTGCCTGTTGCATCTATAGCAGGTGATGGATGAGTCCCGCCAGTTGAAGTCAGATGACCGTGGAAGCTGTGAAGTTCTCTCCGAAGATGGTACAGCAGGTGGTAATTGAAACTGGTTAACTCGTTACATAACTGTTCTACACGATCAATCAGCTGTTGCATGGGAGCGACAGGTACGTCCCCAAGAGAAGAAGCATTTGTTAGCTGAGCAGTAGCTGGTAAAGTAACAGCAGGAACAGATGCATTATTAAATACAGGAGTGGGTGGTGTAACCACTGCAGCCTGAGATTGGGCAGACACTAGATGTTCCCGGTTCTGCATATAAAATTGTGCCTTGTCCACTCGTCAGATTATTTGTATCACCTCGTCAACAGTTTGAGGATTTAATGGCAGCAAAGGCTGTACATAGAGAGGTACACGCTGTCTGAGTTTCATTTCCAAAATATCACTCTGGTTAGTCATCTGAAAGGCATTTAGAAACTGTGTAGATAGGCAAAGTCAATCGTGGCAAGGATGCCGGTGGCGAAAAGTTTGAAACTATGATGCAGCAGTATCTCTTAAGTAACATGGAAAACATTTCAATTTCATTTCCTCAGACCAACCATTAGCAGCAGCGACCATTTCAAAATTTTGAAGAAATTCATATGCCGATAACTTGCTGGAATTCTCAAAGTAAGAGGGTTCAATGACCGGACGACACATAGCTGACTGCATTGTGCTCACCGAAACAGGCGGATTAGACATCACTGGTAATAACTGGGTAACAACAGGTGTACTAGTGCTGGAAATAGATTCTACTTCACTATGCTCACTGACTGGAGCAATAACCACATCAGATTTCTGCGTAGTACGTCGCTTAGGCATTGTGGCAGCACAAAACAAGGATAAACTCAACCAGTAAATGAAAAGAATATGGAAGTTCGCCATTACAGATTACACCAAACTAAGCACTTATAGCATCGCTTGAATGTAACTAGAAATATCAGAACATAGCCAGATAAGGACCAATACCAGGAGTAATATAATTAAGCGCCCACGGCGAAATATTAGAAAACTATACCAGCATATTATTTACACAGACATGACACGCAAGCCACTTGGACACAAAACCAAGGTTTTAAAACAGAGTGTACACATGGAAGGAAAAAAAATTAACAAAGTGATATCTTCAGCGAGAAAACTCGAACTGGAAGTTAAAAAAACTTACGTCACACCTACTGTGACTAGTGCTGAAATTATTCTATGGAGAGCAGAATATGCTACACTCGTAATTTATGTGTGCCGGAGTACGATGCACAAAAATGAATTCCTCCTTTTTTTTTTAAATAGATGCACCTGACCTTTTATACACACACGCAAACAAACGCACAGAACACGTGCTGTAAAAGATTGGCTTCACAAGCTAGAATTAGTGATGAACCACGCAGAGATTACGTAACACACTTGAGTACATAAAAGTTGCACAAAAAAAAATGCAGCCCAAAAATATAGTAATGAGCAGAAAATCACAATCAATGCAACATAGAATTACAAGCTCCCAGAACTACTACCAATTAGCACAGAAAACAGCACCCCAAACACACCAGCTAACACGTGACGATCACATTATCAAAGTTGCAAATATCGCCCAATTTTCCACAATTCACAAAAATAAGTACTCTAAAATGGACAGTACAAACAATGTATCACAGCAACAGAAGTTAGCAGAAGTGAAGCCATGGTAAGGGGAAAGATGGCTCAAAGTTTTACCGCCACGCCACCGACAGACAATGCAAAAAATTTAAAAGTGAGCTTGAAATTAAAATACAAACATGGGACTTTCAAGAAACAAAGCAAGAGGAATTTAGAAGAAAAAAAAAAACACAAATTACAGAACCAAAACCCTTACCCTTAAGCCACCAAAAGAAAATTACATTTTCTAACGAACACATGGAGGATCAAAAACGCTACATTTTAGAGAAGAAAAAAAAAATTTTACAGTTCAAAATTTCAAAATACCCGGCCCTCCACCAAATGTCGTGACCTCTTAACAAACTAGCTCAATGGGGGGGGGGGGGGTAGAGCGATGAGGTTACTGAGGATCTTAAAGTTAATAATTCACATTTACGAGGTCAGATGGGGGACGCAGCTCAGAAATTATAAAAAATATTAGAAAGTTCCCAACAGAAATATTATCCCATGGTGTGGATGAGGGAAGGGATCTATCTACTATAATAATTTACATTAAATAGAAGTGGATGGCAACTACATTTATTAATAAAAGGGGATTACATTACCTCCTTGCTTCCTTGTCTGTCGGTGAGGACACCATACTGCTGGTATGGGTAGCACGCACACACTACGTCTTGCCTTGAACAGTAACTAGCCTCGACTGACTAAAACCCACGCTCAACTCGGCGTGGTAACGCTATGCTAACTGGCTTATCCCCTCCACTCTTGCGCAATACCCGATCTGGGCCGCCAGGTCACATATGCAATAATACTCGTACGTCACAATAATAAAAGTGTAAATTGATTATTTCTTACTTGACACTATATAATTTAAAAGCTATTTAAATCTGCATAGTATATTTAGTTGGAATTTTTACAGAGGTGAATTTATTTTTTAATGTAAATACAGAATTGTGTTGTAAAGTGAATGAACAGGGTTAAAAGGTTACATATATATTTGTTAAGTTGAAATGCAGTACACAAGATGTGAAGTACTCCTATACCCACAAAAAATGGCATCAGTTTCTAATTGTTTAAACTCTCATAAGCACAAATTGGATGCAGGCTCTCAAAGTAAACAATTTAAATTGACATATAGTATGAGCATTTGCTTATTCCCTTTAAGCAAATAAAATTCATTGTTTAGAGAGTGGTTAAGCACATGGTAGTGAGGAAGTATGCTAGATTAAAGTAAGACAGATAATTATCACTTATATAAAAATTAGTGTTTAATTTACACTTGTAATACTAATCCTCCAACCAGCAATTTGGTTCAAAATTTGGCAGTTAAAAATTAAACATCTCAAATGAATAATGTGTAGCTGACCGGTACATACATGCCAGTAATTGTGTACAACAGAGGTGGCGAAAACGTGACTCGTGAGTTATTTTGACTTGCAGGCGCCGTTCCCTCTCTGCAACCATCCGTTTGTTTTTCACATGCTGCTGAGTGATGCAGTGCATGTTGCATATTTGTTGACTTGCGGAAGGAAGTCGTTTTTGCCACCCAGGTTTGTATGCTGAGGATTTAAAGGTATCGGTAATTGGATTAAATGCTGCCATAATAGAAATAGATAATGTGAAGCGTGGGGTCTTAAAGCAAATCAAGTGGTAAAGAAGTTAAAATTTTAGATGATTTCACTTATCTGCACCTCAAACTAAGTAGCACAAGGTTTGGCAAAACAAAAAGTGGGCATTGGCCAAAGAGAGGCTGGAAATGGGGTGACCAAGGAAATGTGTGCATGTAACACCAATTATGATGGTATTGATTGAAAGATATGCAGCACTAGTAGAATAAAGATGGGATTACAGAGTTCAAACATGGGAAAAGAAAGGAAGAAACTGGATTTAATATTAAGAGCAGTTTGTAAGTTAAGCTAGATGTTCCTCAGAACACATCTAATGTAGGGCCACTACAAGAGCTGGAAGTTAACATGAAAGTAATTGTGATGGAACGAATAATGAAGTATTGGCATCAAGTAAGTTGTTTCTCAGATTAGATTATATTAAAATGTTGTAATAAATTCAAGCTAAATATCTGAGATCTTATAGCTGGCTTAGTAAAGTAAGAATCAATTGGAGAAGAGTGGTTTAGGTGATGCTACTTGGATTTTGTAAATGTTTTTGATCTAGATTTGAAGACTTGGATCAATAGATATTATGCTCGTGATCAATGAGAAGATGTCAGTTATATCTCTTATAAAAGAATCAAAATAGATTAAAATAGAGAAAAGTATTTAGACATTTGCAACAGGAAGAAAAGAGAGGGTATTGCTTGGTTTGATTGACAGAGTGGAAATTAAGTCTTTGAAGTTGTATTCCAAGGTATAGGGTCTTTCAACAGGAGTGTCCTATCTTTAACATGTGATAGCTGCCGTTGTTATTGAGTTACAGCAGTCATTTTTTTCATGTGGTTACAGTTGTTATTGACAAATAGCCATGGACTGTTGCAGCATTCAGCAACACATAGAAATTGTGAAAATTTATTATCAAAATGGATCATCTGTTCGCCAAACCTTCCGTGTATTGCGTGAAGTTTACGGTGAGCATAATCGTCCCTGCGAGAGAACGATTCGGCATTTGATCGATAAATTTGAAAGAATTGGTTCTGCCAGCGATCAAAAGAACGCCTGTACGTAATTGACGTAAGCGCTCCAACGAAAACATAGGTGCCGTTCGTGAGAGTGTACACGAGAACGGAAGCAAATCAGTTACTCGTCGAGCTTAAGAATTGGGGCTTTCGCCGACCACAACTTGCTGAATTCTGCATCTGGACTTGAAGTTTCATGCTCACAAAATGGTGTTAACTCAAAACTAAAGGTTGCGGCGTGCATTCGCTGACTGGGCTATGGATCAATTGCAAGCTGACCTGAATTTTTGTTGAAAAATCCTCTTCAACGAAGCCCACTTTTGGATGGGTGGTAGTATTAACAAACAAAATTGCGCTATTGGAGCAATCACAATCTAATGCAGATTCAAGAACGACCACTTCATCCCCAAAAGGTTCTGTATGGTGTGGATTTTGGTATGCTGGAATCATTGGTCCATATTTTTTTCCAAGATGAAGATGAAGCTCTGTCAATAGAGAAAGATTCCGGGCTCTTATAAGGGACTATTTTTTGCCTCAATTGGATGGTATGGATCTCGGAAACATCTGGTTCCAGCAAGATGGTGCCACATGTCATACTGCTCTCAAAACAATCGATCTTTTGAAGGAAAAGTTCAGAGGTTTCATCATTTCCCGTGGTGGTGATGTTAACTGGCCTCCGAGGTCATGTGATTTAACGCCCTTGGATTACTTCTTGTGGGGTTATGTTAAATCTCGAGTTTGTCAACAAGCCAGAAACAGTAAATGATCTTATGAATAACATCACGAATGTTATTCGTGAAGTTGGACCTAATTTACATTCTTCTGTCATTCATAATTGAGTCAACTGTATACTCACAACCGAACGAAGTCGCGGCGGTCGCTTAACTGATGTTCTCTTCCACACGTAGTGACTAGGGCTAGGATAGTTATGACCTAAAAATCACCATAATGTGCACAAAAGAATATGCTGTTATGACCAAACATAATAAATATGACTTAACAATATTAAAATGAGGTAAAATTTCTACTGTAAAATAAATTAGTAAGTCAATTTTGATAATGAACTATTTATTTGAGAATAAAATGCACATGAGAAGCAAGCTAAACTATGCAATTTGACATTCCAGTATGATTTTTATTAACATTAGAGGAACCTATGTGCTTTTTACATCATTCTACGTCATATAATCTCTGAGTTGCAATACACAATGAAGAACTTGTGCAAATTTTCAAATGAAAAAGATTTCCTATTGTCAGCCAACAAAGCCTTGTACTTCGAAAAGCTCCTTTCTACTTCAGCTGACACAAGAGGAGCATATTTAAAATGAACAATATCATTTAAATCTAAATCTGAATGATTAAGAGAGAACTTTTCACCCAACAAAATCATTGAAATGGAACACTGTATGATACTTTTCGTTTTTTTCCAACACCTTTTCCATTTTCTTTGACACTTCTTTTCCCACTTTACCACAAACACTCTCTAATTTATTCACAACTTTTTTCACTTGTTCTATCTGCTTCACCAGTGGCACTTCTGATCCCTCCAAAGCAGTTAAGACAGCTGGAATAAATCCAAAATTTGATTTTATGTATGAAAGTTTGCCTGAAATTTCACCATTAGACATTAATTCTTGAGCTAGTCCAATTGAAGTATCTTCACTGCTATCGAATGAATCAATGATGCTTTTCACAAGGTTGAAGTTCTGGCAGTAGTAGTTGCAGGCATCAACCCAGGACCCCATCATGTCAAAATGGGAGATGGTGGCAAGGGAATGTCTGGAGCTAACAACTTAAAAGCTACAACATGTGAAGGGGCTTTCAAAAATATCTTTTTGACACATCCAATAAATTTGTCAACGTCACTTAATTTACTACGAATCTCATCTGCAACTCGGTGCAAGGGTGAGCTAAACAAGTTACATGCACCATTTTATTGTACAATGCTTTTAGAGAATCGGCAGCTTTCACCATATAAGCTGCAGCATCTGTTACGAAGAGAAGTACATTGTCATGCTTAACACCTTCGGGCCATATGGCACCCATAGATCTGTCGAACAACTTAAAAATGGTGGAAAAATTTACTTTTTCTAAATGTTCACAGTTAGAAACTTTTCACCTGGACCATCTTCTTTCAAAGTTCCCACAATGACATTTGCAATATATGTTCCCATAGAGTCTGTAGTTTCATCGATTGATACCCAAATTTTTTTATTTACGAGCTGTTGTTGATTTGTTGTATTGTTTTTTCGTAGCTTCGGCTGACAAAGTTCTTTCTTAATGTGGAAGAATCAGGAAGAGGTTTACCTGTGTATTTTTCTAAGAATTCGCAAAATTTTGGATGGTTTAGTTTACTTAAGGGAATATCAGCACAAAGGAAAGCTGTACAAAGTTCTTTGCAGAATGGTGAATAAGACTGGCGGGATTCCCCTAGGAGCATTTGCTGTAGTGTTTTTTCATTTTCAATCCATTGTACTCCACGTTTGTGTTTATCTGTTGCCACATGCTGCTGAATATTAAATGACATCTCCGCAGTTACTCTTACGTCGCACAGTTTACAATAGAGTATTTTACCATCACTTGAAAATACTTTCTCACCATATTGACACACAAACTTTTTTAGTTTTACTTGAACATTTTGCTTCACTTTAGGCATTTTTTCTGAACTGTACTGCACACGCTTACGACTTCAATAAGACTGAATAACACAATGAGTGAATTAGACACTTGTCTGCAATCCAGAGTCCAGAATGACTTAATCAGATACCTGTTCATAGAGTAACAATAGCTTACACAAACTCACTGATGCGTAAGGGTGAGGTCCATATTGTGAATTCAAAGGAAACAGGGAAGGAATGTATTTACTTGCCATTTTCCAGGAAACAAAATGAGGTGCGCAATTCTGGGAAATGTAACACGGAATAAATAAATTGCATGAGAAAGTTCTTTTCTTCTTGAAAGAGTGAAAATATGACGAATATGACCATTTACTTACTAAAATATGCTCTATCAGAGAGAAATGGCCATATATGCAAAAATATGACTTAACAAATTAGATTAATTTATTTCGCTGTTTCATAAGAAGCATTTATATGTATTTAAGGAGCATGTCAGTCCTACCAAAAAATATATGCCCTATCATAAAAAACCTAGCCCTAGTAATGACATTAATTATGTTCCAAAATAAAAAAAGAAATAAACATCTATCATTTATGGAACGTGTTTTATTTAAGTTCAAAGATTGGACACTCCTGTTGAAAGACCCTATATAATCACAGTTTGTGGGGATAGGGAAGACAGGGTCCATAACTTTCTTTTGATAGGGCTGTCATGATGAATATTGTGAATCTGAACAATGATTCTGATTACATGGAATCAAAGAAAGGTTAATATTCTATGGTATTGCAGACTTCTCAGTTTCTGTAAGTGAGAAAATCTTATCTTCAATTACCTTTCATTGAACCTCTGTATGATGGTTGAAGCATCATCTTCATATTCTTTGTTTAGTCTTGTTTGTGAAAGGTCTTTCTGTTTGACTCAATTTACATCTAATGAAGCCTGAATGTAGGCATTGCAGAATATGAGTATCCATTACAGTGGGATTCCCAAGCTATTTAATTGAAACAAACTTGTTTCCTTGGTTCTCAATAGTATTCACATTACTTTCTCTACACTATCTTAATTACAGGTAATTCAAACTATTCTTTCTTAAGCTTATTTTTCTATCTACTACATTTTAACAAATAAACTTTTGCAGACATTACACATTTCATTATAAATACAAAGAGAACAGTGACATTCAGATGTTTAGGAAGTGAACGCTACATGCTGGCCTTAAAATTCCATACTGTTTACATGCAATTGCAAGAATCAGCCGAATGTTGACAAGACATTAAGTGAATGAACAATTTGAAGCATTAATAACAGATATCTGAGAAATGTTATGTGCAAAAAAATGTATTTGAAATAAACTGTGTATTTTAAAGAGATCTACTTGCTCTGTATAGTATGCTTTTGTCTATTACTTAACGGTTACCAGTTATACAAGAGTGTGCAAAATTCCTTCCGAATGAAGGGGACTTCATAGGCTATTCCCAGAAAATTCAAGATATACATTTTATTCATCATGTAAATACCTTTAATGTGGTATTTCAATAAAATTCATTAAGAGCCATTTTTTAGAAAATAAAAAATTATGAAAAATGTTTCATGTAAAGGGTAGTTTCGGGTGGGGGGATTTTCATGAAAATCTTCGTGTCACATCTTTGAAAGGTACTGAACCTAAATACTAAGCTTTGTTATTTATCAAACTTTTCATTTTTGAGTTATGTTGTTCACAGACACAAACATGGACGTTTTTCTAAAAGGTTTATTTATTTTTATTATTGTTCAGGGGGCCTAAAATCATGTATTGCTGGTGGAATCTTAATATCAAATTTTTGGGTGGAATGCAATACCTTAGTCTCTACCTACCAGGTACAAGGTAGAGAAAGTAATACATGGTTCGCTTGTATCATGATCCA
Source organism: Deroplatys truncata (assembly GCA_030765065.1). Lineage (NCBI taxonomy): Eukaryota > Metazoa > Arthropoda > Insecta > Mantodea > Mantidae > Deroplatys > Deroplatys truncata. The sequence continues at coordinate 150,682,464 of CM060977.1, read as the reverse complement.
ATTGTTTTAGTTGTGCTGCTCGCATTGTGCTTGTGCCAAATTGGATGGCCAGGGTCATTAAGGCATAGATCCATGAACAGAAGGTCCACAGTTCAAATCCTGCCAGGACCATTCTCCCCAATTGAGGTTTTTGGGTTTTTCCCCCTTCCAGGTTTTCTTCAGTCCTCATAAGTGGCAAATGCTATGGAGGCATCCTAAATTTAGGCCAGGGATATCTGCTTCCCAAATTTCCATTCCCACTTATTTAATTTTATATATCAGCAGTGTTCATCGCTTATGGTGCCATGTAATGAGAATAAGCATTTACACTATTAAAAATAAAAACTCATCCTGCTTGCATAGTTTCCAGACTTTATAAATGGGGAGTTTAAATACACTTTCTGCCTCCATCATGGTATGCCCTGTTTCCAGAATAAGGTGTTGAATGATTTCTTTCTTCATTCCAAGATTGATAGTTCACCATATAGCACCTTGTTTCTGTTCTGATAGTTGCAACCATTGGAGATTAAGACTGCTACTTCATATTTTTACATTTATGCTATTAATGAAATGGGCTTGCTAAACACACAAAACACATCTTTGCCATTTAGACAATATAAAGTAAAATCATGAACCTGCAATTTCTGAGAAAAATAAACTCTGGAAAGTAGTAGTAATAATTTTGGACATGGTAGTACAATATAAAACTCCATTGTAATAACCAATTTTGTGTGCTTCAGTTTTCGTTTTTTGTTTCTTTTCTGCTACCTGTCTCTTGGAATAGGGACTGAACAAAAGATAAACTGAATCAGTAATCGTCAATTTCTTACAATTGGTTCTGTCCAAAGATCCACAGTTTTGCAGTCTTTAAATGTAAATATGCCCTACATAACTGTTTTAAGTGATCAATTGTCATTAGAGATGTACTGATGTGGAAAATGCCAGTTTCATCTCTACTCTATTTCTGTTGGTAACAGAAGTCACTGGTTCAAATTTAATTGTTTGACTTTTCTTACTAAAAGATTTTGCTATGGCTGTGTGCTTATTGTTTTATACTTTTTAGGTCATACAACTTAGTTGTCATTTTTTATTTGCAGAATATAAAAAAAAGCTTTTGTATTGTCTGTGGATCCACTCTTTAAATTCTCCCATACTTTCCTGTAGTATTAAATATACTGAGGTTTTGGCATGATGAATAATAATAATAATTATTTATATGAATATTTTTAAACAAGTCATAATATAGAAACATAAATGTAAGTCACCAAATTAACAGATATTGTTTAATAAATTCACCATAAATGTTTAAATTATTAAGTTTAAAAAAAATAGCTTTCCAATCACATCACCCCACGATCACCTGAGCTAAAATATTATTTTAAAAATGCAGTTCAGATTCAAATGCAGTGTTGGATGGTGTGAGTTACATTATAGCATGCTATTACATCTTAATATATACATTGGAAAAGGATAGGGGAAAATTCATCATTAAATCACAGAAGTATCAAATTCAGATGATGCATGCATAAATGTATGCTACTGTGCCTTTTTTGTGTAATGATAATCAAAAGTGAAATTGGAGATATAGTTCCATGTGCTGGTATGCGCATATATATGTATTATAAATAAGACAATTTATTTTTAAAAAGTTACAATGGCTAAGCTAAGCAAAGTACAGAAAGTGGCCACTGTGTCATCTGTGGCATATATTTTTAAAATATGTAGCGAGATCATCTTTGAAATGATTAATTTTCCAACACTAGAACAGAAGGAAAAATACATATGCAGGAAAATACCATCAGGAACTCATTGTATTAATAATCTGTGAATTGCTGTTCAAAATAACTAGCCATAGTCGCCAATTCTAGTCCTATATTGTTTTGGTCTACTAATTCACTTTCTACAAATCCAAACTGTGCCAAGTTCTGCTGAGGGCAAGCAAGAATAATTCTCGTGCTGCGTTAAGTTAGTGGCTAGTAGGATATGGCAAAGTTAAATAACTGAAAGGCCTAAGGAATGCAAGCCTGTTTGACACTATTTTGCTTTATACTTATTTTTCATTTCAACTTTTTTTTTTAATGTCCTGAGAATTTTAGATTTTGATTGAGAGGTAAGTGAATTTACAACAAACTGGCTGATTTATGACAAATTTCAGCTTGTCCACTGGATTGCAGAAGAAAGTAAATTGAAAGTGCTTGAACTTGTACTCATTGAGACAATCCCATTTCATAAGAGTTGTTAGAATTATTATGCAATAGAAAATGTTAATAAGGCTAAGTATTAATAGTCAACTGAGAAATTCAATGTCACAACCGGGATTTGAACACAGTTCTCCCGCTCTCCGTGTAGTTGCTCCAACCATTGAGCTACTGTGACAACTTGCCGGTGGGACATTGAATTCCCCAATTGACTCAAGTTTTGTTCCAAGGCTTCTCACTCGAGATGACAATCTCAGTGGCAACCTGCAGTCGCAAGTACTTCAGTGCTGGGAGCAGAAAGAGAAGAACCGTGTTCAAATCCCGGCTGTGATATTGAATTTTTCAGTTGACTCTATTAATAACTGCCAAGACCAGCTAAGGTCTGTAAAAAGTATAATTAATTTCAATTAATCATGTAGCTAATAATAATAATAATAATAATAATAAAGTAAAAGGCTAAGTATGTTGTGCTTTTCATAAATGGTTAACACTTGGACATGCACAAATTAAAACATGACAGTAGCATGTATTGGTCATGAACTCATTAGTCCAGAATGCAGTTTATGAAGCACTGCAGGAAAATGCAGGGAATTCATATGAGTTATTAGTTAATCTTTACTCAGAAGGATGGAGCATATAGGAATCATTCAAAAGCATTGTGCAACTCATGAGTAAATATTAGAAGCAAAACCAACAATAGCTAATAACATTCAATCTCTGACAGATTTCAATGCATTCCTGTTGCCTAAGTTATACCGTATTGCCATAGGTTACTATGTAGATTTAAAGTGAATTCACAAGTTTGCTATAGTTCAGAAGTTGTAGGATATAAAGGTTTATAAGAATCATCCTCCATAAGTGATACTCTATATGTGCTGAAGTGCTTAAAACATCCTTTGATTTTTCTAGAACCGACAGCATTTCACCTCCAGTGCTTCTCTTGGCTGCTCAAAAACCTCTACTAATAAGGAAGTCATTGAAATATCAGATGATGACGACGATGATAAACAGGTACGTTTTGTTTCTTACCAAAAAAAGTTAAAGTAACAGTTTGGTGGCAGAAGTAGTACAATACAGTGGAATCTGTTAATACATTCTTCATTAATATGCTTTCCCATATATGACATCAAATTATAAAAGGTGGAATCTGTTAGTACATTTTTCAGTAATTTTTCCACGTATATGATATAAAATTATAAAAGTCAGGTCCCAAGTGCGCTAAATACAGTGCATTTTTTATAATGCTAGGCTGCATATCGCATGTATGCATGTTCTACTTACTATTACACTGAAGGGTTTTCCATTTTAGAGCTCCAATATTACTTACTCATGAGTGATGTATCATGCACTATAATGACTTCTAACCATGTTGCAAGTTGTGTAGAAAGTGGTGTCTATCTGCAGTAAAACATTTGTGGCATCTTTGGATGAAATTTCCATTCACACACATAGATTCTTCTTGTATAATTTTCGTGATTTCTGTTTTTATATTGTCCTTAAGTTCGTCTATGATGTGAGAATTGTTCCTATAAATGTCAGTCTGTGATTCGGTTTCTACATAGTATCATACATAAAAACTCTTTGTTCAAGTGTGAATTTTTTGGTTGCATTAATAATCTAATGTAATTCACACACAACACAGGTATTGAATAAACTTTCACTTTTGAGATGCACAGTGAACAAACTAGTCTGTACAGGGGAAAAAAAAAAGATGCTCAGAACAATTTCAGTTTTTATAGTACAAAAAGATAGCAACTGACAGTTTAACATTCACAGACGATCACTCTAGCCATGTTGAGTGAATCATTCGCAGTATGAGTCATCTGAGGTATAAAGTCGCACTGCAAGCGAAATACGTGATCTATGGCCTGGCTATAAATAAACTATAAAAATGTTGTTTTAGTATGTTTGTTTACCTTCTCTCACTATGTTGAAAGTTTGGGATTTGTGCCATCTTCTAAGAAGCATGGTGTCATTTGGAGTAGCTTCCACTTGCTGCTCGATATAACGCAATGCCACATCTAGTGTTGCCAAGCCCTCTGTGTGAGTTCTCACTGGTACAATTTCTTCAGGCAATTCCTCTCGCCACTGTCTTCAATGGGCTCACTAACCATTTCAACAATTGCAAGATCGGTCACTTCAAACTGTTCATCCATTCTGAAACCTTGCTCGCTTTTGCATTTTCACATCCAGCAAGCTTTTCATCAGTTCTGCCAATGGTAGATCATCTTCATCTGTACTGTTGGTATCCATTTCATTCCGTAAAATCTAGTTCCAAGACGTTTTTTAGTGTGTCTGTCTTTATTTCAGACCATGAATCGGCTATCCAATAAACTGTATCTTTCATCATATTTTTTTTTTTTTTTTTTTTTTTTTTTTTTTTTTTAAGGAATTCTTTGTTGGTTCCTTCACCTTCTGTTGTTTGTAGAAGCGTCTAAAGCAAATGACGATGATACTTTTTTTTTTTTTTTTCAAGCATTGTAAAACACCTTGGTCCATAGGCTGTATTAAACTCGTCACATTAGGGGGTAAGAACAATGCGTGAATACTGTCATATTGTAATTCTTCATCAGGGTGTGAACCAGCGTTGTCAAGCATTAAGATTGCTTTGAAAGGCAAGCACTTTTTCTTTAGGTATCTTTTGGTCTCTGGAACAAAATCTTCGAAAAACCACTTCTTAAAATATTTTTGTCCATCCAAGCAGATTTTTGGTGAATTTATGTAACAGGCAATGCAGAAGCAGTGGTATTTTTTAAAGCTCTAGGCGTAACAGACTTCCCTATTACCAGTAGCTTCAGTTTATGGTCTCCACTTGCATTCAATGTAGCAAGAACTGTTAATCTCTACGTTGTTTGTAGCCCGGGGCAGCCTTTTCTTTTGAGGCTAGAGTTTTAGATTGAAACATTTTATAATTCAGTCCTATTTCATCATAATTATACAGTTGATCAGGAGTAAGATTTTCTTCTTGTATAATTTCTTACAAAATTGTGTAACAGTTTTAGAATCCACAGAAAGTTTTTCACCACAAATTTCAAACTGCCTTATGCCGTATCACTTCCACCTATCCAACCATCCTGAACTTGCAATAAAATCGTCCTCACCTTCTTTTAATCATTCCTAAAAAAAATACAGCTTTTTCTTGCAGAATAGGCCCTGAAATTGGATTTCCTTTTTGTCTTTGTTGAGTAAACCAAATGAACAAAGCTTCACTAGTTTTTTCATACTCAGATTTCTTCATTGGCTTCCATTCAAATGACGAAATAGAACACTTGTTAGATGAAAACTTTTCGAATTTTTCTCTGTTTCTATGCCAATCTCCAACTGTCACTTCACCGATTCCATATTCAGCAGCAAGGTTTTTTTAATGTTTCTCCTTTGTCTAGTCTTTTCAAAACCTACAGTTTCACATTCAATGGCACAAATTTTCTCTTACTCCTACCACTCATTGTAATGTATGAATTAAATCATTAATAAACACACTGTTACATATATACAACACTTTAAAATTAATGTAACACAGGTGGGCTCACTACACTACACAACTATCTATATACAACAATGTTCAACCTATGTTGTAAAATGTGTGTTTTTACTTAAGGGTATTTTAATGACCACTATCACTGAGTAGGAACAACAATAGGGGTAACAATAAGGATGGTATGCACTGTACAGCTGATTGTCAGGTGGTCCCAATTAGTGAAGGATCAACAAAGAGCAAGCGCACTCCTCGAAACCTAATGGCACCTGTCCATCTCTAATAGAGGTGCATTAGCAGTCTGAGGCCAAGGTTATTTCTATGCATTATGAACAAAAACCCTAAGTAGGACAGTTTTACCTATATTGTACATGGAAAATTGAAAGAAAGTTCAAACTAAACACATTCGGAAGTGTGTAAAATGTACATGCGGATAACGTATAAAAACGGGATTTTATGCTGGTTTTATGTAAAATTTTAATTTTCTTAAGACCAGCTTGAATTACACGGAACCTCAAAATACCGGGCTTTACCGTAGATGGAAACCTGCATTTATTGACTATCTTCCAGTGTGTTAAACTAGGACAATAGATAAAATACTTGAACAAAAGGTAGAAGTAGTATCAGTGTAGGATGAAAGTGATGTGCAGCCAGTTATTGATTTTTCCAAAAAGATTCTCATTCATATTTCTTGCTGATTAATTTCCTTCTCGACATATTATTAATGATATTGCTTAGTGATTGTAAAGATTTTACTCTCTGGCATTTGGGATTGTAATGATGTTTCATCCAGCATTCACAACTGCAAAGAAAATTTGCTAATGCTAGCATTGTATATATTTATAATATTAACACACATGACCTTGGTCACCATATTACCTTATAAACCCATGCTAACAATGAACTGGTTGGAAAGGCTATATGAAGCTGTAGTAGAGTCAAAAATGTTATATGGAATAGAAATATGGGGGTTGGCAAAGGGATGGATTAAGATTGATATAGTCCATAGAATGTTTTGTAAAGAAGTTTTGGATTTACCCAAGAGTTCACCAAGGGGCGTGGCACTGGCAGAGCTAGGAAGGGTAGGGAGAAAAGGTATAATAGTGGAAAGAATTTTGAAGTATTGGTATAGATGTTTAAATTTAGAAGATAATAATATATTAAAAGAATGTATACAGTTTCAAAAAGCTGTCCTAGGAGAAGAGTGTTGGTTAGGGGAGATGGGAAATGTCCTAAAAGAAATTGGCATGAGGAATATTTTCCTATTAGATAAATATAACAACAGTGGGTTTTGGAAAGAAGTGAGATTGAGGGTGGAAGATATCGAGAAACAAGAGATATGGGCTAGTTTTGAGGATAAAAGATCATTGATCTTGTATAAATCAGTTAAAAGAAATTGGGGAAGGGAGAAGTATGTAGATATATGTAATCAATTTGGTAGAATAGGTCTTGAATGGATGCGCACAGGAGTAATATTTTTAAAAAGGAATGGATATAATTGTTCGGGGAGATGTATTATGTGTGATGAATCAGGTAGTACTTTTCATTGTCTAATAGAATGTGATAAGGTTAAAAGGTGGAGAGAGGTTATATGGAATAAAAAATGGGATAAGCTAAACAAAGAAGCAGTAGCATTAAGAATGTTGGGAAGCACAAAAGTAGAAACAATTAAAATGATGGGGACATTTTTAGGCAACACAAGGGATAAGTGGATAAGGAGCTTAAGAAAGGTACAGCTGAACGAGCATAGTTTGTAAAGTGGAGAGATGGTACAGTAGCTTTATCCCATATATACAGCCTAGGGGCTAAATATGGGGGAGCTAGAAAACTGGTGCACTAGACATAAGTTTTAGATGTAAGCTTATTACCTTATAAGTAATAAAATGCATTCACAAAATGATTCCTTACTTTGTGAATCAACATTTATACACCAAAACACAGTTCTGTTTCGTTGATATTGTAATGAAAAGAAGCTAGAAACAGTGATGTGTATTGAATTTATTTCAAGGTGAGTCGGAATTGTAACACTAACATCACTTAAGCTTACTCACTTAACATGTTTCGGGAAACCGTTGTTCCCATCCTCAGAAGGTTAATTCAGTCGAATTAACCTTCTGAGGATGGGAACAACGGTTTCCCGAAACATGTTAAGTGAGTAAGCTTAAGTGATGTTAGTGTTACAATTCCGACTCACCTTTAAATAAAAACAGTTCTGTTTGCTTGTCGTCAAGGACAGTTTTAATGCCAGTGATGTTATAGCCAATATCTGTATGAAAATTATGCAAGTATCAGATTGAAAGAAATTTAGCAGGCTAATAGTACTGTTTACATAATATCTAATTTAGGCACCCTCATGTGAAAAGAAGTGTTATATCCAAACAAAAGCTGCCAAATGTTAAGTAATTAATATATTGTATAGTAATTTTTATTTATAATGTGCCTAAGCTGTGATTTCCTCAAATAATTTGCAATATCATTCCTTAAAAATAAGACAATCTTGTCCGTTCCCTCACTACAATAGTCTTTTGGTATAATTTCTGCTTCAAGCTGCATGGTAAATTATTTGGAGTTAAGTCCAGCTTTGTTGAAACCATCTGGTTTTCCCTAATCTCAAGAAGGAAAAGTTCTAGTCCTCAGCTTTTGTAAACATGATTTAAAAAGCAGAAAATTGAGAACATGAGTTAATAACTAGAAAGGTTGGTTCTTTGCCTTAAAACTGAACTGTTTTAGAGGTAAGTAAATACAAAATCTATGTGAAAGACTGTACTTAATGTTTTATTATTTTTCAGGAAATTGATGTCTTGTTGGAATGGGAAGCAAAAGCAGCCAAATCTAAACGAGAATCTATGAAAGAAAATAGTGCTTCAAAGAAAGACCCTTGGCAGGATGCTAGGGCATTCAAAAAGACACCCATGAAAGGGGCAATTCCAAAAGATGTGCATTATAAAACCCCAAATATGCTCTTAAACAAAATGACTAATAACTCTCAAGATGAGGAAGTGAAGGTTATCAAAGAAACTAAACCTCCACCACATACAGGTATTGCATTTAGATCATGGTTATGCATGTAACCAACTGCCACCAGCATCCAATAAGTGCATATAAGTAGGTAGTGTTCAAAGTAGAGCATGTTCATGCAGTTAAATTTTTGATAAATGACAAATTTTAAATGTTTGCAAAAAGTTTTTGAATTTAAAGGGCTTTAAATTGATGTCAGTTGGGCAAAGGTGGTGTTTATCGTGGATCATGTCTACCTTTTTGGGTTTGTAAGTAAGGTGTTTTAGTTTTATAAAGCAAATTTAATGTAGAACAGCGATGTTTATTTTAAAATTCCATATTCATATTGTGTTGAGTCTTGAGTTTCAGTGAAAGTTAGGGGTCTACAACAAATAAGAGGTTTAAGGTGTCCAGTAAGATAATCTCTTTCACTATAACATGTCACTTAAAAGTAAGCCAGCCTTTTGAACATAAAAAGTATCCATTGACGGAATTCCTGCCAAAATTAAAACAAAAGTAAATAATAGGTAAGTTCTAAATTAAAATTTAGTACATTAAAACTATAGTGGGCTTATCCACTTTAGAATGACATGGGTCCACATAAGTTGGCCACATTTACGGAGATTGTTCACATTTTTATGAAAATTGTTTGCAGATATTGGTAGATTTCAGGAAAGTTCACACAAAACTACATAGCCTCTCTTTTTGAACAAAAGTGGACTCGTTCACTTTTGAATGCAGCCACCTTATGTGCAATAGGCATAGCCATTACTTAAATATTGTACAGAAGATTTAAGAGTATTGAATATAAAAAGTTAAACAAAAACTTTGAAATAACAGATATTTATTATTGTACTGCAGGTTCATTGTCATAGGTTATTCAGTATAAGTGTTGCCAAACAATTTGGCTGCTGGAGTTTTCAATGGTCAAGTAAAGAGCAAGTTACTCATGTTCTGTTGTTCCCAATCCACCTTCTACCCTGATGTATCTGCAGAAGTATACTCGCTGTGTGTAGAAAGTTAAGCCGCTTTACAGATGAAGACAAGTAACATGTTTTATGACTATAAAGGTATTCTCATTGGTTAAATATCTCTGCAGTCTTCTAAAGGCTCTATGCCCGACATACCACCGTTCACTCTCACTGCTGCTGCCACCATCAGCATTTATTATTGCAATATCTTCTATTCTATTTTCAATTATACGAGGTGTGATCAAAAGTAACGGGAAATTTTGTTTTTCTTAAAGAATTTTTATTTAATCATCAACTTTGTCCCCTTCAAAGTAATCTCCCCTCAGATATAATACCCTTGTGCCAGTGCTTTTTCCAATCTTGGAAACACTTCTGGAACTCACTTTTCATTATGGTGTTTAGCTCCTTCAGCGATTCTGTTTTTATCTCATCAGTGATGGCAAAACGTCGTCCTTTCATGGTTCTATTCAGCCTCGGGAATAGGAGGAGTCGTACAAGGCCATATCCGATGAATATGGTGGCTTGAGGCAGCATTACGGTTTGGTTTTTTTGCCAAAAAGTCACGAGCAAGCATTGAGGTGTGAGCAGGTGCATTATCGTGATGCAATTTTGCCACAATTCTGTCGTTTTCTTTGGATTGCTTCACACAAATGGCACATACCTTCCAGGTAGTATTCGTTATTGACTGTACGACCATAAGGCAGGAACTCCTGATGCACTATTCCATTGTAATTAAAGAAAACAGTGAGAAGAACCTTCACATGTGATCGAACTTGTCAAATTTGTTTTGGTCTTGGCTCTTCAGGCAGTTTCCATTGGACCTTAGTTTCGACGTCATACCCATGCTTCATCACCTATTATAACCTTCTTTAGAAGTTCTGGATCGTTTTTGACTTCATTCATCAATTCCTGAGCGATATGTACACGGCGTAGTTTTTGGTCAAATTCAACAATTTCAAAACAAACTTTGCTGCTACACGTTTCATGCCTAAAACATCCAAACAAAATTTCTTGGCATGAGCCAAAGGATATGCCAAGATCATCACCTGTCTGTTGGTGATTTGGCGATTTTCCAGAATCATTATCTTTACTTCTTCCACATTGTCGTAATGGATGTGCTAGGGTGTCCAGGGCAATTATCTTTGTCTTCTCGACCCTCTTTGAAACATTTATACCACTCGTAAACTCTTGTCTTACTAATAGTAGATTTGCCAAAAGCCACATTAACCATTTTGAATGGTGCTGCACTTTATTCCATTTTTCAAGCAAAATTTAATGCAAATTCTTTGATCCATCTTTTTCGAAAGTAAAAATTCGCCAAGCGCTCAAAAACACATACAACTTTTTTGACTGTCAACAATAAACTAAATATTCAAAACACCTGAAAATGTAAACATACATCAGAAACATGCGTACCAACAGGATAAAACAAAAGTTTTGAACATCGGATGTATAAGGCTCGCAAAATTAAAAAATTCCCATTATATTTTTTTATCACACCTCATATATTCTCATTCCCAGTGCTTGTTTTCTAGTTTTTCTACATGGCTGCAAACATTTATCTTTCCCAACTTCTGCAAGCCTTTGTTCACAAGATGTTGAACATGTGCCAGTTTAAAGCTGATATTATTGGCACCCACCCACTGCTTGATATCACCCCAAATAAGTTCAATGGTATTAAGATCGACATGATAAGGAGAGAGTCTCAATACAGTGTCCATTAGCTGCAAGTATTTTGTCTATAACATATGTTGTGTGCCTGGGCTTATGTAGTTTAGTAATGCATAATTGGAGTGTAAGCATAGATTCATTAGATGCAATGTTATTTTGTACATAACCAGCTCTTCGTTGTCTTTTATTTACATTTACGATGGAGCCTTGTCTTTCTGCACGTTGTGATAGAATGCATTATCTATCACAAGCATTGAATTTGGCTCGAAATTTGTGATTAAGCTTTGTCTTAGCCAGTGTATATAGTTTTCACTATTAATTTCACTATGATAGTCCCCAGTTTTTTTCTGAGACTTAAACATGAGAAGACGTTAGGTACAAATCTGTTTTTACTGCCTGCATGTGAAATGATGAAAGGTGTCCTTTTGAAACTGGTGCTAGTAGGCCTGATGTATCATTGTTCCACCTGTAGGAGTTGTAAGGCTGCTGTGTGTACATGTCTCGTTTTGATAGATGATACAGTGACCTTCTTCCTGTACTTTTTAAGGGCAGTTAGATAGACCACTCTTTTGCTACATAGATCATGCTTTCCTATTAGTGCATGTCTATTATTTCTTGTTCTCTTCCATCTAAAGCCCAGTTCTCTGATTATACGTCCTAAGCTGCTGCTGCTCCCTTGAAAATTAATTTTTACTTTCTCTACTACGTATAGTAAGTAGGGGAAGTACTGTATTACACCTAAAAGTTCGATACAGAGATTTCACCGGAAATATATGTTTTGAGACCCCCTGAATCCAAAAAATAAGATTTTTGGAAACATGTTCGTGTGTGTGTGTGTGTGGTGTGGACAGCATAACTCGGAAACGAACAGTCAGATAAACACCAAACTTGGTATTTAGGTTCAGTAGTTCAGTATCTTCCAGAGATGCGACACAAAAGTTTTCAAGAAACCCCCCCCCCCCCCACAGATTACCCTTTACATGCAACATTTTTCAAAAATTTTAATTTTCTCAAAAATGGATCTAACGATTTTGATTAAAATATCATATGTTTAAGATATTTTTATGACAAATGAAATGTATATCTCAAATTTTCTGGAAATGTCTCCAAAAGTATTCATTGTGAACGACTTTCACACAACTGCCGAACCATAAGAGATAGACAAAATTTTACTACACAAAAAATGTAGATATTATTATACATGTATATAATAATTTAAACATAATGCAATGACTGTTACATACATTTTATATATTATTACATACACATATTGGTTTAAGGTGGGCTGTTGTTATATTTTATATTACATAATTAGACTGATATTTAAGTATTAAAAATACTGCCTCAATGTATGAATGCCAGAGTTGTCTGCATTAAACCCTCTTTCTAATAACATATTTAAATGCTACTTCAATATCATTCCAAACAAGTGTCTTGTGAAACAATTCCCAATCAAATATAACAATATCAACAAAACAACTCGAACCCCATTCAAAATAATGAATACAATGTCTCATAAAAATCAATCACTTTATTATGAAACTGTGCAATAATTGTCATTAGGTTGTATGGTAATAAGTAGAAGTATCTGATACCACGTTTGTTTCAGATATTTATGAGACAATCTAATATCTTAATAACCTCACTCTCAGATACCATATTCACTTTTAGTATTGTTAAAGTAGATGAGGCTGATTGTACAAATTGGAAATAGGCCAAGAAAGAGAAGTGTGGATGAGAGGCGACACTTAGAAGTCGACAGCTGTTGCTGGATAAAAAAAAATTTCATAATAGGAGGGACACTCCACATTCAGAACCTCAGCTTCTGCATTTTGGATATTGGGCACAATGTGAACTAGAAAACCTATGCCTATCTAATTGATAAATTCTGATTTTTCTTTACCTTCAATAACATTGACAAAGATAAAGCTTTTTGTTCTGGTTTCAGAGAAAAATCTTTAGGTAAATTGCCTTATCTCTGCCCGCATTAGCGACTGAAATGGTCTTACACTTGCTCTAACGTAATGCTGCCAACATACAAATAATGCCACCAAAGCCAGTAAGATACTCAGCCTCAAGGCGTAGCCAAGAGATTGAGGGCCCTCAGCCTCAAAGCATAGCCAAGGGATGTTTTTTAGAAGGAGAGGAGTGTAGCAAGTTGCGGCCAATCGACAGGGCGTAGCCGAGGGATCTGCACGTCTAAAACTCGAATTATTCACGTTCGCAGAAACAACAGCACATCGCATACTTAGTGCATTTCACTTTTTATTTAGGTTGGCAGTACCCACTTTGCATGTGATTTATTGGAAAAATGGCTATGTTTGTTGTGTTCCTCGTGTGATTTGCCTATATAAGTAAAATACCTGAAACGGGTGGACAGGTGGGTACCAGACGTAGAAGAGACCACATCATGTTCTAAACTCACTCCTGGTAATTTATTTCATTATTTCTCACTTTCTTATACCTAATATAGGTGGGCAGAGATATGACAGTTTTGGCAAATCTTTAAGCTACGTATAGCTTAGTAATAATTCTAATATTTGTTCCTTTCTTATGGCAGTCAGCTTTAAATTTCATTCGCTTCCATTGAGTCAGTATTTCAATATTTTTAATTAGAAAAGTATTTGTTTTGTTTTCCAGATATCAAAAGACTGCAGCTTAATATACTTATTTTAACTTGCAGGCATACATCCTCTCTCCCTCAATTACAAGCAATTTTCATTATTTTATCTGGCTTTTGACCTATCTTATATAGGTTTTACCCTCAACAAATTTAATTAACCTGGCTTTCCGGATCTGTGGGGATCCTGTATTTATCCTGAAACAGCTATCTCTGCTGTGATATAACCTTGAGATATAATTGCTATATGCTCACGTTGATGTGACAGACATATTGACATGTGGAGTAACGTAAGGGGAAACTAAAAATGGAAACTGTCATACTTAAGACTTGAGCTCAGTTTTAATTTATTTTGTTATTTGATTGCTGCTTTCTCTATTGTTATTGAGTAATTAAACATATGATCCTTTGTGCTACCTTAGTACTGAGCACAGGTAAAAGTGCACTGTTTGTATTTAGATGGTCTATTGTGTTCCAAATTTATCCATGCTTCTGTTTTTGTTCATTATAGTTAGTGTGTTCACCACACCAAGAGGTGCAACTCAATCAGTAATTGGGCTCAGTGCTTCAGATGGTAAATACAAACTTTCAGCACAAAAGCAATCAAAACTCACTTCCTCAGCAAAGAACTCTAGTTCAACTTCCAGATGTACAGAAGAACAAAAAAAACTGGCCATCAAAGAGGTAAAGTGACAATGCTTTTGTTAATATCGTTCCTACACATATTATCAGTTAATAGAACTTGATGGAAATTTCTCAATGTAATGTATCTAAATGAGAACTAGTCGGAGATTGAAATCAAGTGCAGCAAAATCTAAGAGTACACATTGGCAAGGGCATTTATTCTGCTTTAGAATGGATGTTTTGTTTTGGTTACATTTTTAAAGTAATTCTTCCAAGCAGGTCCAATCTGCTTACAAAAGGTTTGTTAACACAATTACATATTTGAAATTAAAGGTTTAAAGAATAAAAGAAACAATAACTTTGGTTGAGAATTATCCATGTTTGTAATTACTTCATCAATGAAAGTACTTGGAGAAGTAAACAAATGAAGGGAAATATCCCCATATAAAATGCTACCTCAGATTTGGTTAAAAACCCTGGGTAATTATTGAAGAATTGATATACAGTAAAATACAGATTTTATGTTTTCCCCATATTTCATGTCATAAAGCATTTATTTAATGTCCATAGCGGCAATGTATGCTATCTACTTCATGATTTTACAATCTCTAATATTATGTTTTTCGTCAACTTTATCTCCAAATTTTTATGCCCTGTGGTATATTAAACCCAGGGATGTGATGAAATAGAATAAAAGTAATCATATTAGCTCTTAACAAATGCTGCCTTTAGTCGTTTTTATTTGTAATGGTTACTTTTTACAAAATATTTTTTCTCATAATTTACTTTTTGAAATAATGTAATCAATACATTCTAGAAATCATTTATATCATTGAGATATGGCAATGTTTGAGCCTCAGCACTCACAAGACTCCTGCCATAATGTGAGTTACAGCATTGATCATTTATTGTCATGGCTAATAGTTGAGAATTAAATAATTCTGTACTATTGTGACATCGTGAGTTTGGGGTTTGCATATTGTCAGTTTGGCACCAGAAGAAACATTTTTAACATGAGAATACACATCTGTACAATACTTTATTATTTTTACAACTCATCATCAAACCGTATACCATGCAAATAGGTTGAATTGGATTGCTATATATTTAAAATGCTCTGAAAAAAAACTGAGAAACAGGAAAGACATTGGGCTATAGATCCTTTCATGTCTAATTGATTCTCTATGGAACAGTAATGTTTCAGAAACATGCTCTTCCTGGGCATACCAGCAGATAAATATGAAAGTATTTGAAAAAATGGTGTAACTTCTACTTGAAAAAGAAACAGTATGGAGGAATATCTGATGAACATAACTTTGCATCAATCAGAATATTTTATATTCAGGAACAAGATGAAAGGACTAGCAGTAGCAACCTGCTTTTCCAATCTCTGGCAAATTTATGTATCAATTTTTTTGGAAACACACAACTGAAGCATTTTTTACAAATGCATACATGGGCATTCAGAAAATTCTCAGCCTGACATAGAGATGGTGCTGTCAGTATCAAGTAATAAGGACTATTCTTGAGTATGATCCTTCAGATTAGGTAACGTGCAGTTCCATACATGTGCTTTCATTTGTTTGTTATAGTAAAAAATTAAATCAAATTGAGTTTCATTTATAGACGTTCTTTAAAGTGCTGTGGTCCTTATGTTTCATTCTATATTGTGCATGAGGCAGTTGCTGCCAACGAGCAGTCAGGTATGGACGATGTTTGTTGCACGAGCACCATGATGGGTGTTGCAATAGAAAATTATCGTGTGAGAGTCGGAGTTTTCAACGGTGTGAAATGCAGAAAAAGTGGGAAGACTGTTAAAGAAACAATGTCGGCAGTGATATGGTTGGCTATAATTTTGGCATTTCTATTATCGGTGGAGTGAAATTGAACCCTGGGCTGAAGATGTAGGATGTTATGAATATGTTAAAGAAGATCGCGGAAGATACGCGAGACATAAAGCAGATGGAAAAAAGAATTGATATGAGATTAGCCAGAAACGTGGAAGAAATTAAAAAAGAAATGGGAAACTTTCAAAGAAAAGTGGAAGAGACGGTATCAGAATTAAACCTAAGATTGACATACGTGGACAGAATGGAGGATGATAATAGAAAAAGAAATATAGTAATTTTCAGATACGAGGAAGAGAGAGAAAAAAGATGTTGGCAACAGGTAGAGGATCTTGTGAGAAATAAGCTGATGATCAAATTGAGAGGTTAAGAAATAATTGATTCATTTAGAGTAGGAAGAAGAGGAGCAAACCCTAGACCTATAATTGTAAAACTGGCAACAGTAAACTTTAAATGGAAAATTTTAAATAATGCATCAAAGCTACGAGGAACAAGAATTTTCATTGAACACAACTATGAGGAAAAAGGAAAGAGTTCAGAAACTTTTTAATAAGAGAGATGAAGTTGGCAAAAAGATCAAGGAAAGAAGGCATACGTAAGAGGACTTAACATTATGGATAGACGACATCAGGCAGAAATTAGTCATCAGTATTTGATACGGGAGACACACGAGTAGGAAACAAGAGAAGTAAGCCATTTTGTTCACCACCACATGGCATACAGACAGGTGACGCAGCATGTGACGTCAGGAGGGGAGGCATGTGGGATTGGAGAAAGAGGTCAGCTGATGACATCGCCGGGAAAGCGTGTTGAACCAATGCGGCAAATGAGAAACGACACCAGGCGACCAGTGTTAGGGGCAGTGTCAGATTTAGACGTTTGGAACCAAGGTGATATGAATGTTTTGTCAACACCGAATGGTAGTATAATACAAGTGGAGGGTGCTATAGGGGGTGAAGAACAAAGAATGACATGTAGTAGATCTAAGCTGAACCAATTTGAAAGAAAAAGTTCAGTATAGGATAAACATTTGGTGGTGTTTTATTGGAATGTCGAGGGTCTATGGGACAAAATGAGAAGTGGGGAAATCAAGCAATTGTTAAAAGAGGCTGATATACTTGCAGTAGTCGAAACTTGGGTATGGAAAAGTGTGAAAATAGACATGGACAACTATGATTATTTCAGTCAATTAGCAATGAGAATCAGTCAGAAGGGGGGATTAGGAGTCTTTATAAAGAAGGAGAGGAATTTTCCTGTTAAATACTAGAGGAGTTATGTGTTGCTAAGGTGCAGTGGCTATTAACAACAGGCTTATTAGAAAAAGTTAGCAAGGTGGCTTTAGGTATTGTATATAACCTGTCAAGTGTGTCTGAAATTTATGACCCTAAATTATTAAGTAAACTAAGCCAAGATATGGAGGTATTATGTAACATAGATCCTGATATAAAAATTGTTTTAGTAGGTGATTTTAATGCTAGATCAGGATGTGAACAACCTCAAATAAGGACAGAAGAAAATATAATGGTAAGGCAGGAAATTGAGAAAAGGCAAAGTAGAGATAAGATAGTAAATAAAGAAGGCAGAAAATTACTGCAATTTTGTGAAGAAAATAATTTGAATTTTTGTAATGGAATTAAAGGAAAAGATAGGATGGATGAAATTACATTTGTAATTAATAATGAAGAGAGTGTAGTTGATTACTTGCTTTATTCATTGGGTATTGAGAATGCAAGAATAGATTTTGAAGTAGTTCAGGGAGTGTTCACTAGCTGTCATTTTCCATTGAAGACTACATTTAGGGTTAAGGGTGAGGTGGTGGATGATGTTAGGGTGGGAAAGAAGATAGAAGTATTTAAATGGAGAAGGAAGGAGGAAGAATTATATTTGGGTAGACTGAATCTAATTATGGGGGAAGACACAAAGAGTAATATAAATGTATTATTACAAAGGAAAAAGTCAGAGGAAATAACTGGGAGATTTGAGTGGATAGTTAAAAAAGCAGGATGTAAAATGAAACACAGGAAGGAGTGGCAAATGGAAAGAAAGGGATGGTTTGATGAGGAATGTATTAAGGCTAAGAGGAGAGTCGAATAAGAATTACAGAGATGGAAGCTACAGAAGGATCAGGATCAAGGAAAAATTATTTAACAATGAAATGGAGTTATAGATTTTTAATTGAAGTAAAAAGGAAGGAATGGGGTGGGAGATTAAGTAAGAATTTGTTTGAAGCAGTAAACAAAAATTATAACTGTAAAGTAGGGCAAATAATTTGAGGAATGTATAATAGGAATAAAAGGGGTAATTTTATTGCGCCAGAAATATGGTTTAATTACTTTAAAAATTATGGATATGCAGTTATCTTTAGATATAGAATATATAGATAGCCTAGATAAGGAAATATCGGCAATGGAAGTTTGGGAGATAACTGAAAGGTTTAAAAACAATAAAGCATCAGGAATTGATGGTGTACCAGGGGAATTTTGCAAAAAATGGATAGGCAACAGAGATAGAACCGAGATACTAGTTAATCTGATGAATATTATATTTGAAGGAGGAAGGGTACCACATAACTGGAGGGCAAGTATAATTGTACCCATTTATAAAGGGAAAGGAAGTGTCAAAGATCCAATTAATTATAGGGGTATTAGTTGTCAGTCTTAGGACAGATCTATTCAAGAATTTTAGCAACTAGATTGCAGAACTGGGCAGAAAAAGAAAATAAACTATCAGTATTTCAGAGGGGATTCAGGAAAGGTAGGAGAACAGTGGGCAATATTTTTATTATAAAATCAATTGCAGATAAATACTTGAGTATTAAAAGAGATAGGGTATACATGGCATTTATTGACTTAGAGAAGGCATTTGTTACTATAGATAGAGAGGCACTATGGATTAAACTGAGAAGTAAGGGACTAAGCTTAAAATTCATTAGAGCAATACAGAATATATAAAAAGTTTTATATTCGGTTGAATGGTGATGAAATTATTGTAAAAATTTATAGTAATATGGGGTTAAGACTAGGTTGCAAACTTAGCCCTATACTGTTTAACTTATTTATTGACGATATCTTGGACGAGTTGAATAAGGATAACTTATACTTACTCACAGTAAATAATAGAGAAATTCCAGGATTAGTTTTTGTGGATGATTTAGTGGTAAGCTCTATTTCAGTAAGAGGTCTAACAAAAGTGCTCCATATCATATATTCATTTTGTAAGAAATGAGATTTAAGAATAAATTTTAAAAAATCAAAGTTAACGGTATTTAAAAAGGGCTATAAATTGGAGGAGGAAATGTGGTATGTGGAAGGGGAAGACTTGCAAATAGTAAACAAGTTTGATTATTTAAGAGTGAGAATAAGCAGTAATGAGAGATGGAATGATCACAAGATAAGTGCCTTAGCTAAGAGAAGATTAGCAATGACTGCCATAAAATGTGCTTAAAGAAAATACCAGATATGCAAATTAAATGGTTGGAAAGGGTTTACAAAGCTGTAGTTGAAGCAAAAATGGTCTATGGATCAGAGATTTGGTGAAGTGACAAAGGATGAGAGATGATTGATAAAGTACATAGATCATTTGGTAAATGTATATTAGATTTATCCATTTCATCACCAAATGGAGCAGCAATGTTGGATTTGGGAAGAGTTGGTAGCAAGGGCATGATAGTAGAAAGGATACTTAAATACGAGGTGTGATCAAAAAGTTTCCGGAATGGCTTCACAACAATGCTGACGCTGAGATTTCTTTAATTCTTACCCAGACTGTACATGCAGCGTTCCTTCCCGATAAAAATGAGAGGTCACATGACTTCCTGTGACCATACAGTGACGAGGTAGACGCTCTGAAGTGAACACATGGTGTTTTGCATGTGCTACAATTTTTCCGCATAGCAAAAATATAGATTACAAAGAACAAACATCAAACATCAAATTTTGCTTTAAACTCGGTAATACTGCAACAGAAGCTTATGAAATATTAAGAACAGCGTATGGGGAGGAAGTTATGGGCAGAACTCAAGCATTTGAGTGGTTTTCGAAATTTAAAAGTGGTGTGACATCAGTTAAAGATGCAGATCGTTTGGGGTGACCCTGTTCCAGCAAAACTGATGAAAATATCAATCAGGTGAGGGAAATGGTCTTAAATGATAGGCGCATTACAGCAACAGAACTTTCTGACTCATTAGGACTCTCCTTTGGAAGTGTTCAAAGCATTTTGAAAGACAATTTGGACATGAGAAGAATTGCTGCCAAGTTGATGCCCCGCCTGCTTTCAAATGACCAAAAGGAAAGCCCTGTGATTGTCTGCACAGATCTTAAAGAACAGCTACAAAATAACTCACAGTTTATGGAGAAAATTATTACTGGTGATGAAACCTGGATTTATGGGTACGATCCAGAAACGAAGCAACAATCTTCACAATGGAAGAGTCCTTCATCTGCACGCCCGAAAAAGGCCAGACAAGTTCAATCCAAAGTGAAGTCAATCATGATTGTGTTTTTTGACATTAAAGGCATTGTACATAAGGAATTTGTGCCACAAGGTCAAACAGTGAATCAAGTGTTCTACAAACAGTGCTGCAAAGATTAAGGGAGAATGTGCGACACAAATGGCCAGAGAAATGGATGAGTGGTGATTGATTCCTGCATCATGACAATGCATCCGCGCACAAAGCCCTTTCTGTTTGCCAATTTTTGGATAAAAATAGGATGAATATTGTTCCCCATCCCGCCTATTCTCCAGATTTGGCACCAGCGGACTTTTATCTTTTCCCGCTACTCAAAATGCAGCTCCAAGGACGCCATTTTGAGGACATTGATGTCATCCATCGCAAATCGCAGAAGGCTCTGGACGTGTTGAAAGAAGAGGACTTCCGGAGGTGCTTCCAGCAGTGGCAGAAGCGCTGGGACAAGTGTATCAACTACCAAGGAGACTACTTCGAGGGTGACAGTGCAGATTAGACAAAACAAACTGTTGTGTAGTATTTATGATGTCATTCCGGAAACTTTTTGGTCACACCTCGTATTGGCATAGATTGAAATCATCGGACGACCATAATTTCTTGAGGCAATGTTTAACAATGCAAGAAAAATCCAATGCTGGGATGAATTGGGCTCAAGGAATAAGGTGAATCTTACAGGAAATAGAAATGTGTAACTCATGGGATGAGAGAGAGGGGTTAGTTAAAGGTTTCTGGAAAGAAGTGAGGAACAGAGAGGAAGAAATAGAGAAACAAGAATTATTTCAAAGTCTGGAAGGAAAGAAAATTTTAGAACTATATAGACATAAAGGTGGACTGGGGAAGGGAGAAGTACGTGAATGTAGGTAATAGGTTAGCAAGAGAAGGGTGGGCCTGGTCTAGATTAAGTGCACGTAGGCTAAGGAAAGATAGGAAGGAAGTGAATTTGGATGGATGTCCTTTTGTGGAGAGGCAGGTAATGACTTGCATTATATAATTGAATATGAAGAAACTAAGTTGTGGAGGGATCAGTTTTTACCTAAAGAATGGGAGAATGTTAACAAAGAAGTATTAAAAGATAGGATAATGAGAATACAAAAGGAGGAGGGTATAAAAAGGATAGGAGAATATATGGGGAGAGTAAGAGAAAAATGGCATAGAAAAAGAAAGCAATATGAATCTGTTATGACCCACCATGCATAAATAACCACGGTGTTAAAATGCATGGTGACTAAAGAATAAAATAGCAGCTCAAAGTAATGTATGAAAAATTGTGGAAAATAAATACATACATATATATTGGGTATGAAAGACCGGCAATTTTGCTGAGGCCTCTCTATGGCTTGAGGTTTTTTTACATGCCATAAATATAAACACAGGACTGCTGGCTTTACTTCCCTTCTGTAGGAAGCCATGCTAAGGATTTTAACGCCTGAAAAAAATCCATTGCCCTCCGCTGGTTTTGAACCCGTGACTTCAGGAACTAAAGGCTAGCATGATAACCACTACATCACGGAGGACAAAGTTTGTTAAGTGCTGCTGCAAAATAAAAAAAACTAAGGTTTCTTCCGAAAGTGGATGAAATCAAATGTTATGTGGTGAAAAATACATTATTTAAAAAGAAAAGGTTTAATGCCAACTGAAATAAAAAAGGAATTGGTTCCACTTTGGAAGATTCTTCACCATCATTTTATATGGTAAAGAAATGAGCTGCAGAGTGGTGATTCTTCCAATTTTGATGACAAACACTGGATGTCAAATTACTACTAGGACTTAAGAAAACATTACGAAAATCCACAATGTCATGTTATATGATACACAAATCAAAGTATGTGAGCTTGCTGATGTTGCCAAGATCTGAGTAGATTGTGTCTGAAAATTTTTGAAAGCATTTGCACAGAGAGCTCTTGATGTAATGGATGCTGCATTTGACTGCTGGTGTGAAACACATCCCAATGAATATCTAGAACATGTTCATCACAACTCAACAAACTTGTGACATTAGTTCATTGTTGATGAAACATGGATTTACTCCCACATGCTAGAGATGCAGCAGTGGATGCAAGAGGGTGAAGTGCTCCAAAGCCAAGTGTATTTCTTCACCAAGAAAGGTAATGACACTAATGTGTTATGTGGGATGCAGGGGGTACACCAGTGTTGGTACACTACCTGGAAAATGCAAAACCATCCAGGGAGAGTACTATGTGGCTTTGCTGGAGCAGCTAAAGGATCTATGAAGGCTAAAGATTGTTAAAGATTGATTTGAGGTTTTGGAAGCTATTGAAGACAAGGTGCCTCAGCCATAGGCTTTTTGTGCACTCTCTATTGCCTTCATAGCTATAGATCTATCTTTTCAAAATAATTTAAGGTCTTTCTTATAAAGTTCTTATTATCTTCTCCTAAGTATCAAGCTCCTCCACTGAATTTGTATCTTTCTAGATAATTACATTCTAGAAGGAGTTGTTCAGCAGTTTCTGTTGATTTTGTACAGAGATGGCAAAGAGAATACCGTTGAAGAGTTTCACAGTCTGGAGATGTTTCCTGAAAGGTCCATGTTCAGTATTTTTTAAAGTAGAAAGTTCTTTTCCACCAAAATATTACACTGGTGCACACTTCTTCAAAGTTGCATCATTTGTACTTTGAACTGCTGCCACATGCACCATATTTTGCTTTTTCTTCTTCCAAAATTTGAGGAAATCGTTAGCTGGAAGATGTTTACCTCAGATGCAGAGATCATAAGTCAAACTTGTTCTGTAGAGTTGGACAAGACATTTTATACTGAAGGTATAAAGAAGTTAAGAGTGTTAGGTCCAAGTGTAATGGAGTTAAAAGATGAGAAGGGGGTTGGTTGGTGCACAGTGGTTTAAAAATATAAAGTTTTAACTTTTCTGTTCCTATTCCTGGGAATGGGTGTTGGATTCATATTGTAAGTAGGTGTCTTCATGTTATCAACTCCCGCTAGAGTTCTCTCTAATTGCAAGCTTGGAAGTCTGAAAACAAAACCAGAACAACAGACTTTGATGTATGCCATTTATTACAATCATATTAGAATGATACTTTCACAAGAGGAATCAGAAATTTTAATGGCATGGCTTTAAGAAAATGGTTACTCCATTGAACTTCAAAGTTGGTTAACCTCTATTACGTTGGCTGAATTACTAGCAGGTGAAAAAAAAGTCATTGGTCAGTCACAAATAAGACATCCCAATGCACTTCACATTGTTGTTGATAGGCATTCCAGTTTCCATTCCTGCTGTTTTGTGATCCAAACTTAGATCTCTTTGCTTCCATTCTTGGTCCTGGTTTATTGTGAACCAGTCTTTAGTAAATGATACAACAACATTGCCAAACTTAACTAGATATATCTGTGAAATTTACAATAGAAACTGAATCCATTAACATATTCCACTTATTCTGCATTAAAATCATAGAAAATCAGAATAAAATAAGTTTTTGCATTTCATAGAAAAGACAAACATACAGATAATTACATTAAACATGGCATCCACAACACCAGATAACACAAATATATAATAATCAGCAGTCTTCCTTTCAGAGTCAATTATATTGATCAGAAGAGTGCAACAAAGAAGATAAACAAGATCCTGAAAAACACCTTTACATAAGAAATGTGGACAGTAAGATAAAGAAATTCTAAAGCTAATTACTATGTTAAGAAAAAAAAGTGAAAAAATAAGATTCACTTTCTACCCCTGTTCTTTCAGAAATTTGCCAAAATATTCAAAGAACTTGGCATAACTGGTTAAAAAAGTATACTGAGGACCAACTCAAAGAATAGAATTCCATCTTTAAAGAATTCAGGCATTTATGAAATTGGATGTGATTGAAAAAAATATATAGGGGAAGCAGGAGAGAGAAATATAGATACGAAGTTTGAAGAGTGCATGAGAAATGTAATGTTGATAAATCAGCAGTAGGAGACATATTTTTGTGCACAAATTATCAGCTGAAAGAAGCAGCAAGCTTTTAAAAGCCATTCAGAAACCTGTTGACTTCTATGTTTGGGAAAAATGTTTATACTGTTAAATTTTGACGACAGCCAGTAATGCTGGAGACAATAGTCTGAAACTTATTGCATTAGTTCATGGTGAAAAAGTGAAGCTAGAATGTTAAATTCATTTTGATGTAAATATGTTCATGTTCTTCTTCTTCTTCTTCCCCCCCCCCTCCCAAAAAGAAGAAATTAAAACTATTTTACTTTTTGTAGGTTTAATTCTGCTTAACCCTCTATTGCATGAATTATTTTGCTACATATAGTGCTCTTCCTTTAATTCTTAAACTGGCTTTTATATTCATTTCACCGGGACCACAACCGAAGCGATTCAAATAGCCGTGATCATTAGAGCAATACGAAATGAACTGGCCATCCATTCAAATTGTTTTTCATTATACATGTAGATGATTTGGAGGAATCAACTGAGAGTAAACTTATATCATATGCAGATGATGCTTCACTCATTTGCAAAGGAAAAAACTTGCTGCAACTAGAAAATAAAATTACTCAAAAGTTTATCACAAATTTCAAATTATCTTACTGTTAACTCTCTCAAATTAAATATTAAAAAAAAAAGCAAATTAATTCATTTTCGGCACCAGCAAAACAGAAGCGAAGAACTAAAATACACAAATGTAAAACTAGATAATGCTAAAGTAGAACAGGTGTCTATCCATAATTTCTTAGGAATATACCTTGATGAACACACAACATATGAAACTGATGTAAATGAAGTGGGTAAAAATATCACAAGAAACGTATATTTATTAAAATACTTTTCAAACTACTTTAATGTTGAACAACTTAAAGCCATATACTATGGATTAATATACGCCCATATGGAATATGGCATTAAAATTTGGGGAGGGTGTGGGGTTACAGAATTAAATAGGTTATTATTATTACAGAAAAAATGCATATGTTGTATTTGTCAGCTAAAAACTACAGATACAGTAAACCAACCTTTAAAAGGAATAAAATACTAACAATTATTGCTATTTATGTATATAACGTAATTATTTTGACTCAAAACAAACTACTTATTAAAAATACAAACATTTACTCATATAACACCAGGGGGAGCATAAATTATTATAGATTACATATAAACAAGGCTTCAACAAAAAAGGATCCGATTATAATGGGAATGATACAATATAATGCCCTACCAAAAAGTATAAAAGATCATTGGGGGGGAAAACTCTTTTGCTAAACAGCTAAAAAAATTGAAATGTGCCCATACAGACTAGAAGAGCTATTAAATTAAAATAAATTGTATATAGACTAGAAATACTACCTTTTTAACTTTATTTGTATGTTTTTTAACATCTTGTATTTTACATGTATTAACTTTTGACTATGTTCTAGGCTTGTAACCAAGTTATATGAGCAATAAAGGAATTGAAAGCCAAACATCGTGAGTTCGAGTCCCAGTGACTGCAGTCAAATGTGCCTGTGGTAAAGGATGGGAAGGGCCCAAATAAAATAACCGGTATAATAGCACATTTGGATGCCAATGGGGTTACATTTGACTGCAGTTGCATGGATTTTGCATCTTTATTTTAAAAAAAAAAGGTTTTATTGAAAGCTTTACTTACAGTTATATTGAAAAAATTTAATATTTTTACAATATAATAAAGCATTATTGCTGAAGTTTAGTATACTATGAAATTAACAAAAAACACTGTTTATATATTCTAAAACTTTGCATAAACATCTTTGTTGCCAAGTGGCAGCACTATGCAATAGAGGGTTAAATTATGGAAAATGAAACAACATAGGCATTCATATTGCTCCAGTCACCAAATTACTGGCAGGGCAGGTTTTTGGGACCTTATTGTCTCCATTCTTGGCTGTTGGTTGACTAACCTATGTTTCCCCAATCTTCTTCCCTGGTAATCTCCATCATCATCTAGTGTGGGATAGGTGAATTTAGAGATTGAACTATAGTGTCTTGGAATTTTGAAGATCATAAATCATTGCTTGAAACTTTTAATATATGTTCTTTCCCCTAAGCTCAATTTTAAGATTTTGCACTGATTTTAGCAGTTGACTTTATGTTCAATAGTATGATTTTCATAGTGTGATTTTTGTCTTCAGTGTTCTTTTAGTCTTGCGCTAATATTTCTCTTGGTTTTTTCCAAAGTATCTTTAGGCATTCTAAACAGTCTTATTTTATATATGCCTGGTTTCTTTTCTGATGGGGTTCTGTCTGTGCATTCTGATTTCAGCTTGGTCCTATAAGGATATTTAAACTGTATAGGGCAGAATAGCACCACAGAAATGTGTCTATTCATCTTGTCTGTTGTTTCGTCAAGCATATGTAAAGCTGTTTCTCCCAAACATTCTGTTATAATCTAAACCACCAACCCCTTAAAAAAGAAAAAATACCTACAAAGTTATTTTAGAAAGTATCACTTTTTTGGTCAAATATTTCAGTAATTTAATTTTCATAAAATATTCCTTAGTATCTCAGTTTTGTCCATAGTACACCATTCATTCTGAAATGCTTTGGGAAGAAATTGTCAGACACGATCTTGGAGTTTCCGGGTCTGCTAAAGGAAATATTTGGCTAGGTACTTAACTCGTTTTTAATGAACAAACTTTGTTTACATCGGCAGATTGTCAGATTCACGTGCCTGCTGACGACGTAACTGCCCATCTTTAAAGCTTGAGGTTTACAAAATCAAAATTAGCATTCTTTTAAAATATTCATTCTTATAGAGTTTCTTAAACAATGAAAGGTTCCTTTTGCTTTCTAACAGCATTGGACCATGTGTAACTTAACATTTAATATTAAACCATGGCTTACATTTTAAACATTCTGTTGTAATATAAACTAAATTATGCTTATTTAAAATGGTAAATATACCCTGTGCTAAAATAAAAATAAAGCTTGACCAATTGTCCAGCAAGTAATGTTTTTGTGTTTATCCTATTAGGAAGTTATTAGATTTATTGTGCATTAAATTTTGAAGACTTTGGAAAGAACATAAACTTTAAAATATACAGGGTTATTACAAAAGAAATGGACACTTTCAATGTGTTATAAATCCATAACTATTAATGATATAATTAATCTGTTTGCATTGTCGTGTAGAGGAAGTCTTGAAGTTTCGTTTGTGAACTCCAAATGCCTAATATGTGATCCCTGCGTCACACAACACACTTCAATAATATCAACAATAATCACGTTCATCCCAAACACGATGTAACATATCTGCATCGACACTTGCCACGGTTCTTCTGATATGTTCCTTCATGTCATCTAAATCACATGGAAGTGGAGAAACGAAAACTCTTGTCTTTGAGAAATCCCCAAAGGAAAAAGTCGCACAGCTTGAGACCGGTACTCCTCGATGGCCAACGTAGCAAAGCGTTATTGTCATCTGCAGCATGGC
Source organism: Deroplatys truncata (assembly GCA_030765065.1). NCBI lineage: Eukaryota > Metazoa > Arthropoda > Insecta > Mantodea > Mantidae > Deroplatys > Deroplatys truncata. The sequence goes on along the minus strand of CM060977.1, from coordinate 150,654,207 downwards.
CAATCCAACACTGTGGTAGAATTTCATCCAAGTAAAGTCTTAACATCTGTGTGCCATTGAGGCAGAGCTCCATCTTGTTGGAAGATAAAGGTTTCCCTTTCCTCATAGAGTTGGGGCATCAGCCAAAGCTTTAACATGTCGAGATATGTAAGTCCTGTTACTGTTTTTTCTGCAAAAAAGAAGGGGCCATGCACCTTGGTGTGGGATACCGCAGAAAAACAAATTAATTTTGGGAGCATCCCACACATGTTCCACCACAGCCCTTGGTTTTTCAGTTCCCCATATTCAAACAATTCATTTATTCACTTTTCCACTCAAGTGGAAAGTTGACTAATCACTGAAAACTATTCGTTCACTGAGGTCATCGTCTTCATTACGTCGCAACATTTCCATGCAGAAATCTTGACATTTGACTTTGTCGTCTTCATGTAGCTGCTGCAAGAACTGCAACCTGTAAGGAGTCAGTTTTAGTCGCTTTTGCAAAATTTTCCATACATTTGGTTGTTGAACTTGTAACTCCTTGTTGCCGATTTCTGTGGACTTCTTGCGAAAACACCACGAACATGTTCAACATCCTCTTCTGATATACATGGTTTTCCCGGGCTCTTTCCTTTGCACACACAGCCTGTTGTCTCAAATTTTCTGTGCCAATCATAGATCAATTGTCTAGTCGGTGATTTCCAGAAACGTGTTCTGAAATTTCATTGGACAGCAGTACAGAATTTGTTTTAGCAAACTTCTAGCACACAATATGCTTTTTCCACAGATTCACTATTTTTGCATTTTCAACAACAATGATTACCAACTACAAAACTATCAATGCAAACTTCCAGAGTTTCCCAACATAACACCGAAAAATTTATCTTGAGATCACACTTAGTTTTTTTCATAGGATTTCAAAGTTGTCTACTTCTTTTGTAATAACCCTGTAATTTCACATAACAATCTTAAAAAAATATTCAATATTCTAGCATAAACCACCTGGAGTATACTGCAATAAATGGGTACACTTTATAGTGTCTAATATGACTTCTTACAGAAATGTAACTGAAATGGCATAATAAACACAAGTGAGCAAACTCACTAGAGCTTGTAACTTCTTAGCAAAATGAAGAGACTGTAAATAAGATAGTGAAAATTGTTTAATAATTGAGTTGGATTTCATAAAAGGTGTAGCTATTCTAACATTTGAAAATGACGAAAAATTATTTTGGGCCAGAATGGTTGGTAGGAATGTTTGCTTTTATGTAATTCTGCAATTAAGTAGTTTGCCAGCTTTAATTTATATAAAGTTTTTTGTGTTGATAGGTTGCATGTGCAGAGGATAGGCATCTGTATAGTGCAGTTTTACAGCGCTTTACTAAAGTTCCAATGAATTTGCTGCGAGCCATGCCAGTTCCCCGAAATACAAGGTATTTAATTCTTGATGTTCCATAATTTGAAAGGTTTTTCTTTTCTTTTTGTTCCTTTAACATGTGTTAATCTGCTCTTTTTCTTCTTTTTTTAAGGGAAGCAGAAGAGAGCTTGAGCTCTATTGATCTGAACAAGAGCAGACTTCAGCGAAAATCACCAGCAGTTCAATTTGTTGACTTGACAGCTCTTGAAGAACCATTGTCTTCCACACATATAGAAGTAAAAAAGGACAGAGAAAGTGAACCTTATACTTCCAGTAAGTTATACTCCACATTAAGCTTGTTTTGTTTGTGTAACAGTGTTGGATTCAGTACTAAGTTAAGAATTGAAATGTTCAGTTTAAAACTGCAAATGTGTAAAGTATTGGCACATTCTTTGCATTTGTTGATTTTTGCTTTAATGTTTACCAGCATGTATAAACACCTTTTAGGATTAAAAGAAGTGGCAATGCAAATGCACTTACGTCACTTCACGGGAACAGTAAGAGTTAACCTTATGTCTTCTTTTGGTCTAATCTCCATAGTACCTTGTATCAATGGTAACACCAGTCTCATAGCTAGGAACTTGCCAAATTATTTTTTTCTGAAGTGAGGTTAATTGAACCATGGTGTCACTTGAAGTCTGCAAAATTTAAATTGGTGAAGGAAGGTTTTCAGTATTCAAAAGTTGTGGAAATTTACAAAATAGAAAATACTTGGGGAAATGTTGAAATAATAGTAAATTATTAGAAAATTGCTACTGCTTTCAGTAAGCATCTTAAGAAGGTATGGTTGTCTTAGGCAGAAGAGAAGAAACTTAATTCAAATAGAAAATTGTAAAGAATTGAAACAGAAAAAGGGAGGAAAAAAACTCAAAGTGAGGATAAGAGTAGCATTGAATCAAAAGATATTTGGTCATAGTAAACAGTTTTAGGAAAAACTTGTTTATTTTAAACTTACCAACATTTTTTGTGATGCATACTTAATTGTACTTGCTCTCTCAAATATGGTTACTAGAAACATAATGTGACTGATTGCCCCATTTGAGCAGGGCATGGTTTTGGTACCGGTTGGGGAGAGGGAAGGGAAAATGCTCTCAGCTTAAACTGTCTAGAATTCCCATTGGGATACTGATAGAAATCACCAGAATTCTCTCTTCTTTGTCTTCATGAGCAACTTCAAGAAGATGCTGCTTTATAAAAGGAAAGCTGATAGCTGGCCCTGTGATTTTTAACTTCCTCAGCAAGTTCTTGCAGCTTGTGAGTGATAAGCGACAGTTGTCTACGCAAGAGGAGGAGAGTTCTGAGTTCAACATGTTAGCGAGTGATTGGAACAAAGCAGAGGCTGAATTATTGCCTATAAATTGATGTGTTACCTGAAGGGAAACCAAATAGTGTTTAGAGAAAGAGCAGACAGTCGCACTTTTAATTAATACCATGTTTTGGACTAATTGTGTTTTGAGCCAGTTACACAGAAAATATTCTTATAAGACTTAAGAAAAACAACAAAAATATTGTATCTGGTCCTTTTTAATACCATAATTAGCTTTACTTGCATTTAAAAAAGAGTTGTCTCTTCAGATTTCTTTTGCGATATTTTTGTTAAACTTATTTATGTCAATTTTTACTTTCTCTACCATGTACATAGCATTCCTCAAAAATTCAGTACTGAGATTTCACTGGAAATACATGCTTTGAGGCCCCCTGAATAAATAAATTTAAAAAAAAAATACATTTTAGAAAAAAGGTCTGTGTGTGTCTGTGACAGCATAATTTAAAAACAAAAAGTGGATTGAACACCAAGCTTGGTATTTAGGTTCAGTACCTTCTAAGGATGCAACAGGAAGATTTTTAAGAAAATCCCTCACCACAAACTACCCTTTACATGGAAGATTTTTTCAACATTTTATATTTTCCAAAAAATGGTTGCAATGATTTTGATTAAAATGCCGTATATTAATGCTACTTTCATGACAAATAAAATGTATATCTTAAATTTTCTGGAAGTCCTGTAAAGTACTTTCAACATTCAATTGTTTCTGGCAATTGATGGAAACAGTATGGAATTTTAAGGCAGTGTATCATGTCCAGTTCTTAAACATTTGACTACAGCTGCTCCTTTTGTATCTATAACGAAATGATTCTACAGAAATGTAGCCATTTCTTCAAACGTCTGTGGATTAAAATGAAGTAGATAGAAAAATAAGCTTTATTAAGAATAGTTTGTATACCCACGGATAAGAAACTCACCAGATTTTTATGTAAACAAATGCCAGGCATGTTAATGTCACATGCATGCTCAAATTTAAATCTCTTCTTTCTTTTGCATGCCAGGAAATCTGTTAACATGAGCCTAATGGATCACAGTTGTAGGTACAGAAGTCCAAAACGCTCAACCAGTTGAGCCACTCAGGCTGATAAAAGTGTGTTTGAATCAGCTTACACTTTAATTCACTTGAGTCAGTAAATTACTTTTATTTTCAGTGTTAATTTCTTGTTCCAAACTGCTGCATTCATTCTTCTTACACTGCATAAAGTAGGCTGCTCACTCAATACTTCCACATAAAATTACATCTGCACCTAACTTCATTTAGAGGGAAACATCCCTTGAGGGCAAAAATTGTTTTAGCAGATGCTGTTGCTGAAAAGGTTGATGATTTTAAATACAGATTATATATTTAACTCCGTAACACTGCAGAGGTAATGATTATAGCATTCAGAAGTTTCACAACCATAAGGACTTTATGGAAAAGGAATCAGGCACATTATTAAGATTTTATTGTTATGGCAGCCCCACCATACTCTATGGTGCTGTTTGCTGGCCTCTGATTTGACAACAAAAACGCAAAAATCAGACAACAGAAGTGAAATTCCAGAGATCAATTCTAGAATATACAAGGCCAGGGCCGTATTTAGAGGGTGGGGGGGTTAGGGTTCAGCCGCCCCCCCCGAAACTTTTGACAGTTTTATTTATTTAAATTCATAGCAAATTAATATGGGAAAATGTCGTTAGATAACAGGTCTATTGCAAGTAGCACATTTACAAGAAAATCGTAAACATAATAACGTTGCCTTACACAGGTAAGGTGACCATACATTCCGTTTTTCGAAGCAGTCTCCATGTTTTGTGCTGTAGGGTGGAATATCCTCATTCTGGTGAGTTTTTCTTGTCTATATAATGTCTTCAAGCAATTTTCTTATCCATGTAATGTCTATACTACGGAGAAGGCACATGGTAACTGTGTGGGGTACTGTTAAGTTTAGATCTACTTGTGGAAAACCCTCCCCGAAATTTTTTTCTGGGTACGGGCATGTGCAAGGCTGACCAAAATAAAAATGAAGACCTAAGAACACAGTTAAACATTAGCTTGATGAAATAAACGGACATCTAGGAGTGAATGCACCATATTATAGGTTTGCCAGGTGGGAATATCTCCATAACTGAAGATTTATTATGATGCATTATCTATTTTTTTTTTTTTATTGAGCAAATGAATGATCAGTACTAATGTTTAGCAATAACTACAATTTTACTGTAATAAGAACAGATGTGCTTTAAAGTTTCTTAATTTTCTTTGTGCTTCTATAATGCCAATTCCCTATTAAAAGTTTTATCATCATCAAACTTAACTGTAAATGAAGTGTTTCACATTTGAAGCAGTAAGAAAGTTCATCCTTTCTTTTCACTAGTCATACCTTATCAATAATTAATCACTCATCATTTCAGACTGCATTACACTGCAAAATCATAAGAGCTGAGATGAGCAAGAAAATGCTGAGTTTATTTTAAAGTTTTAAATCATTCCATTGTTACGCATTTGGGTTTTTTAAAATAATGCTACAAGGTGGTGTTAATGAATGCCAAAACTTCATTGAAAAAGGTATATTTAGCTTGTATTTCTAAAACATATTTTGAACATATCAAAATTAAGGGTTTTAATTTCCATTTGCTAATTTTTCATTATTGCATGGCATTATGATAAGCAGGTTGTTGATGTATATGTTCAGCCAATCCTATCATTGACACTCCCCTTCTAAAGTCATTTGATGACTTTAGAGGGGAAAAACCAACAAGAAGAGTCAATTTTCACCACATTACTAATTGTAATTTCAAAAGCAGTTTCTTGCTGTGCACACAACAGAGTTGCAGGATACATGCCAGCTCCAATCTTAATTAAGTCATTGGCTTAAATTTTTACTTATGTTGGTATTGCTGTTTATGAGAGATTTATTGTATATGGAGATATTCTTTCATGACACAGCATATAAAAGTGCCTTATTCTTAGTGAATTGTGGGATGCATTAGTATGCAAATGTAATTCATTACACAATGTATAACATGTATGTTTATACCTTATAAATTAATACCCATTACATAATTATAATTTTTTCCAGGTAAGGATGATGAAGTACAGATAGTTGACACATCAATTCATTATTGTAATTCTTTGGAAGAAACTTTGAAATCAAGAGATGTCTATCGTGAAGATTACATGAAATCAATGTAAGTACTTGGTCATGAAATGGTAAACAATAAGAGTTTTATATAAGCTGAATATAAAGATAAAATTTTGTTCTCAGAATAAAGGTGAGGGTTTTTCTGCCCATTTATGCAAGGCTGCTGGTGGCAATCATAAATAGTCCAAAGACATCCTAGGCAAGGTGATGCTGCAATTGGTTTGTCATTGCTATCTACACAACTCTGGATAAAATTAGTTAAATTTACATTGGTAATAATACTAAAAGAATGTAATCCTATTATTCATCTTGCATTGCCTGTTTTAAAATACATTAAAAATACATTAATACATTTAAAGATTGTTTAGTGTTTACACACAGTGAATGTGAAAGAACAGTTTTCATACTATAAAACGCTGATAAGTACTGTTTTACAGTGGGTACAATATTCATGTGTTACACAGCTTTATTACTTTTTGTGGTTGAAGTTCTTCCAACATACCTGTTCTGTACATATCTCTTTTTTAGAAAGGAGAAATATGAGAGAAAACAAAAAGAACTAGAACAACAGAGGAAAATAGAGGAAATGAAAGCTGGTTACTCTGCAATGAAAAATAAACAAGTTCATGTGGAATCTATTGAACGTCTAACAAAGTATTTGAAGATCACTGGAGTGGATTTACAAGTTGAACCTGAAGAAAGACCAGAATGGCCTCGGCTAACACCAGAAATAGAGGTATGTAATGCATTGTTGTATGAAGATTAAAGGTTTGCAAATTCTGAGAAAAATGAATTGGAATTCCACGAAATCCTATTCCGCTTTCAGAAAAAAGAAAAGAAAAAGCTATGAAATGTAATTAAAATATTTATTGGTTAAATAATATAATTTACTGGAATTATACACAGAGTTATACAGCACAATTCCCTTTTCAGAGAGAAATAGATGCTGCACTTTATCCAAAGCCAAATAATGAGCTCTTGGTGGAAGCCTTCAGTTTGAAGCTTGCTCGTAAAGATATACACACACTGGCTGATCGCAACTGGCTCAATGATGAAGTTATTAATTTCTACATGAACCTCTTGATAGAAAGAGGAAAACAAGACAACTACCCAAAAGTCTATGCTTTCAATACCTTCTTCTTACCAAGATTAATGACTAGTGGGCAAGAAGCATTGAAACGATGGACTCGTAAGGTATTTTAGTACAATCATTTATTGTTATACTGTAAAGCTCTACAATAGAACCGCTTTTTAATGAAATCTGAGGGATCAAATATTCCTTTCCTTAAATAGGGGTTTGCATAAATTGGGCATTATGTTGCTAAAAATTAAAGTTGTGTTTTTGAATTGATTTCAATTAACTTTTTAAATGCATAACCTCACACTAAATGTGGAAGAATTAACTGTTTCAAAAGTTAGCCCCCCCCCAAAAAAAAGGTTCATGAAACTGTTATAACAATGGGTTAAATATGATACACTGTAAGAGCCATGTACAACTTAAAGTAAATGAATATCTTACAAACTATACACAGTTGCTCAAAATTACAAATTTTGATATATACATTAAATATATATTTATCGATCTCAAAAACCACTGGACAGATTTTTATAATTCTTTCACTATTGAAAAGCTCTATTCTTCCAGATGGTTACAGACTATATGTTTCCAAAATTTTGAAACTCTGGTTTCTTTTTCATATCCATGTCACCAAGTTTCAATACCGTTTTGTTGAAAATGGATATCGGAGGCTACTTTTGCCACTTTATTGCAAATATAACAGATTTTTAATGACTTACAGCCAAAAGGTGTAAATGGGGAGGCTTAAAATATTTTAAAATTTATTTTAAATTATTCAGTTATTTTAGGGGGTTGTATAGCTTACCGCATTTCCCTCATATTTCTCTGAACTTTTATCAAGTAATATTTTTGGTATGATTTTCACAAAACCGGTTATATTTATTTAGCTTCCAGAAACTGACAAAAATGATAACCCCTCTTTCAGTAGCATAATTTCCTTTTCTTCTGCATATAATGTCAGATGTGTTTTGAAAGCTGCTGAGTAACGGTTGCACTTCATTCATATATCACTCACTTATCTTTTATTTTTGCGTAAACAACTGGCAATTCCCAGGCAAATAGTACACACTGCAGATTGGCAAATATATAATTTAACGTATGTATTGTAATGAAAAGAAGCTAGAAACAGTGATGTGTAATGAATTTATTTAAAGGTGAGTCGAAATTGTTACACTAACATCACTTAAGTTTACTCACTTAACATGTTTCGGGAAACCGTTGTTCCCATCCTCAGAAGGTTAACTCGTCGACTGGCCCGTGTTGTTGGTGTTTCCGTTTTTTGGACTGGATCCTGTGGTGGCATCTTGTGGTGGAGAAATGTACTTCCAGAGAGGATTTGGTGGCGGCAAATCAAAATTCATTAGATGTGTGTTGTGTTTTAGAATGGTGATCTTCTCCCATGCATCTAATTCGGCTGCAAATTTGGCTGGTTTGACTAATGTAATATTGGGTTTGATGTTGTGATTAGTGATCCAAAAATGGTGTGAAACTGCAGATTTGTCCATTTGTTTGTATTTAATACATCTCATGTGCTCCTTTAGCCTAGTTTCTAAGTTTCTTTTTGTCTTACCAATGTATACTTTATTGCAATCTGAACAATTGATTTTATAGATTCCAGCTTTTTTGTCTTGTGGAATGGGGTCTTTTAACTTGTTACAAAGTAATTTCTCTATGTTAAATTTGTTCTGTGGAGCTAGACTGATGTTATGTTTCATGAAAATCTTCTTAAATTTGTGAAATGTTCTTGGGTGGTATGTGAATTTCTTGAACTTTAGTTCTTTATCTTGCTGGCTGAGATTAGTTGTGTTTCTGATGTGCATCTGTCGTTTGAATTTTGCAATTTTTTTGTCAATAGTTGCTTTGTTGTACCCATTATGTATTGCTGTGTCTACTATATGCTGGTATTCTAACTGGTATTCTTTTTTATTTAAGGGGGTATATACCAGTCTATGTGTTAGGCTGTTTAGTACTGCATGTTTGTGTGTGGTTGGATTGAAACTCTTATTTTTTATGTAATTAGTAGAGTGTGTTGGCTTCCTGTATATGCCAAAGGTTAGGTTCTTTTGTTCTCTGATGATTTTTAGGTCTAAAAATGGTAGCATGCCTTCTTTTTCTATTTCTATGGTGAATTTTATTGATTGGTTCTGTAGGTTTAGTAAGGCTAAGGAGTCTTGTATGAACCTATTAGGGTCAACAGCGAAGATGTCGTCAACATATCTGTGCCAAACTTTAAACATGTATGGAAAGGAAGTTGTTATGTGTATTTCTAAGTAGCTCATAAATAAATCTGCCAAGAAGGGTGAAAGTGGGTTGCCCATGGTTAGACCAGTTGGTTGTTGATAGAACTTCTTATTGAAACTAAAACAATTTTGTCCAATGCATAAATTGGTAAGTTGTATGAGGTCTTCTATTTCTTCTTCAAGTAGGTTAGTCTGCTGTAGCCATTTCTTTAATTGACGCAGGAGTTGATCTGTAGGGACACTTGGAAATAGTGCAGTGACATCAAAGGAAACTAATCTGTCTTCTGGTTCGAGTTCCAGGGATTTTATCTTCTGTATTAAATCTTCTGAATTCATTATGTTTTTGCTGTTGAATTTTGGTAGTGAAGAGAATCTCTGTACTAACCATTTTGCCAGTTTGTAGGTAGGAGAATCCATATTGCTGACGATTGGTCTCATCTTATTACCCGGTTTGTGTATTTTAGGTAGAGCATACATTCTTGGTAAAATGGGGTGGTCTGGTTTTAATCTAGATTTATCAGTGTCTGTTATAGTTTTGCTTTCCTGGATGGTTTGATTGAAGGCTTTTAAATGTGATTTTAATGGGTCTTCTTGAATTTGTATGTAATTTTCTTGTTGCAGCATATTTTCTACTCTGGTAATATAATCATCTTTTTGAAGTACAACTAGTTTATTTCCCTTGTCAGCTTTTGTGTATACTACTGGTTTTGATTTTAATGTTTTGATCACATGTTTGGTTGGGAAATTGTTATGTTTATCTGCTTGTATTTCTTGGAGAACTATTTCACATTCTTTTTTTATAGTGGTTTTACTATTTTCATTTAGGTTGTAAGTAGCAATCTCAATGTCTGCGACTATTTCATCGGTTGTTTTTGTGTAGCCAACACATGTTTTTAGGCCAAGGTTTAATACCGATAATTCTGCTTTGGTGAAAGTTACATTTGAAAGATTAATTACGTCAGAGTATGGCGTCGTTTTTTCATTTTTTAGGTTAGGTTTATATGAATGTTGCTTCCGGCGTAGTATGTCTAGTTTTTTCTTTAATTTCAGCGTTTTTGTTTTCATCCTGTAGCTAAGAATAGTGAGGAATTTTGATTGCATGTTTTGCCAAAGTGGATAGCCGAGTGTGTCCGTTAATTTAAGGTGAAGAGCATATAATTCCAGTTCCAATTTTTGTAATTTTGCGTAGTGGTTGTTTCTCTCAATTATTATTACTTTTTTATCGGCTGATGTTTGGTGTTTGCTGTTTTTGTCGTATTTTACAATTCTCCTTACAAACTTTGGTGTGACTTTGTTTTGTATGCATAGGTTTAAAAAACGGATGTCCGCAAATGTGTTTTTTCTTTTTTCTTCAATTTTTTGGTATCTTTTGATGTCACTTTTTATTCCACTGAAATCTGTATTGAAATTTAGGGTTTCTAATCTTACCTTGTTTTTTGCCATGACTTGCATCTTTTCCACGTGGTGGCCAATTATAAATTTTGCTTCTTGTGACTTGTTGGTCATAAATTACGTATGTATTGTAATGAAAAGAAGCTAGAAACAGTGATGTGTATTGAATTTATTTAAAGGTGAGTCGAAATTGTTACACTAACATCACTTAAGTTTACTCACTTAACATGTTTCGGGAAACCGTTGTTCCCATCCTCAGAAGGTTAACTCGTCGACTGGCCCGTGTTGTTGGTGTTTCCGTTTTTTGGACTGGATCCTGTGGTGGCATCTTGTGGTGGAGAAATGTACTTCCAGAGAGGATTTGGTGGCGGCAAATCAAAATTCATTAGATGTGTGTTGTGTTTTAGAATGGTGATCTTCTCCCATGCATCTAATTCGGCTGCAAATTTGGCTGGTTTGACTAATGTAATATTGGGTTTGATGTTGTGATTAGTGATCCAAAAATGGTGTGAAACTGCAGATTTGTCCATTTGTTTGTATTTAATACATCTCATGTGCTCCTTTAGCCTAGTTTCTAAGTTTCTTTTTGTCTTACCAATGTATACTTTATTGCAATCTGAACAATTGATTTTATAGATTCCAGCTTTTTTGTCTTGTGGAATGGGGTCTTTTAACTTGTTACAAAGTAATTTCTCTATGTTAAATTTGTTCTGTGGAGCTAGGCTGATGTTATGTTTCATGAAAATCTTCTTAAATTTGTGAAATGTTCTTGGGTGGTATGTGAATTTCTTGAACTTTAGTTCTTTATCTTGCTGGCTGAGATTAGTTGTGTTTCTGATGTGCATCTGTCGTTTGAATTTTGCAATTTTTTTGTCAATTTTCTTTTTGTCTTACCAATGTATACTTTATTGCAATCTGAACAATTGATTTTATAGATTCCAGCTTTTTTGTCTTGTGGAATGGGGTCTTTTAACTTGTTACAAAGTAGTAGACACAGCAATACATAATGGGTACAACAAAGCAACTATTGACAAAAAAATTGCAAAATTCAAACGACAGATGCACATCAGAAACACAACTAATCTCAGCCAGCAAGATAAAGAACTAAAGTTCAAGAAATTCACATACCACCCAAGAACATTTCACAAATTTAAGAAGATTTTCATGAAACATAACATCAGCCTAGCTCCACAGAACAAATTTAACATAGAGAAATTACTTTGTAACAAGTTAAAAGACCCCATTCCACAAGACAAAAAAGCTGGAATCTATAAAATCAATTGTTCAGATTGCAATAAAGTATACATTGGTAAGACAAAAAGAAACTTAGAAACTAGGCTAAAGGAGCACATGAGATGTATTAAATACAAACAAATGGACAAATCTGCAATTTCACACCATTTTTGGATCACTAATCACAACATCAAACCCAATATTACATTAGTCAAACCAGCCAAATTTGCAGCCGAATTAGATGCATGGGAGAAGATCACCATTCTAAAACACAACACACATCTAATGAATTTTGATTTGCCGCCACCAAATCCTCTCTGGAAGTACATTTCTCCACCACAAGATGCCACCACAGGATCCAGTCCAAAAAACGGAAACACCAACAACACGGGCCAGTCGAGGAGTTAACCTTCTGAGGATGGGAACAACGGTTTCCCGAAACATGTTAAGTGAGTAAACTTAAGTGATGTTAGTGTAACAATTTCGACTCACCTTTAAATAAATTCAATACACATCACTGTTTCTAGCTTCTTTTCATTACAATACATACGTAATTTATGACCAACAAGTCACAAGAAGCAAAATTTATAATTGGCCACCACGTGGAAAAGATGCAAGTCATGGCAAAAAACAAGGTAAGATTAGAAACCCTAAATTTCAATACAGATTTCAGTGGAATAAAAAGTGACATCAAAAGATACCAAAAAATTGAAGAAAAAAGAAAAAACACATTTGCGGACATCCGTTTTTTAAACCTATGCATACAAAACAAAGTCACACCAAAGTTTGTAAGGAGAATTGTAAAATACGACAAAAACAGCAAACACCAAACATCAGCCGATAAAAAAGTAATAATAATTGAGAGAAACAACCACTACGCAAAATTACAAAAATTGGAACTGGAATTATATGCTCTTCACCTTAAATTAACGGACACACTCGGCTATCCACTTTGGCAAAACATGCAATCAAAATTCCTCACTATTCTTAGCTACAGGATGAAAACAAAAACGCTGAAATTAAAGAAAAAACTAGACATACTACGCCGGAAGCAACATTCATATAAACCTAACCTAAAAAATGAAAAAACGACGCCATACTCTGACGTAATTAATCTTTCAAATGTAACTTTCACCAAAGCAGAATTATCGGTATTAAACCTTGGCCTAAAAACATGTGTTGGCTACACAAAAACAACCGATGAAATAGTCGCAGACATTGAGATTGCTACTTACAACCTAAATGAAAATAGTAAAACCACTATAAAAAAAGAATGTGAAATAGTTCTCCAAGAAATACAAGCAGATAAACATAACAATTTCCCAACCAAACATGTGATCAAAACATTAAAATCAAAACCAGTAGTATACACAAAAGCTGACAAGGGAAATAAACTAGTTGTACTTCAAAAAGATGATTATATTACCAGAGTAGAAAATATGCTGCAACAAGAAAATTACATACAAATTCAAGAAGACCCATTAAAATCACATTTAAAAGCCTTCAATCAAACCATCCAGGAAAGCAAAACTATAACAGACACTGATAAATCTAGATTAAAACCAGACCACCCCATTTTACCAAGAATGTATGCTCTACCTAAAATACACAAACCGGGTAATAAGATGAGACCAATCGTCAGCAATATGGATTCTCCTACCTACAAACTGGCAAAATGGTTAGTACAGAGATTCTCTTCACTACCAAAATTCAACAGCAAAAACATAATGAATTCAGAAGATTTAATACAGAAGATAAAATCCCTGGAACTCGAACCAGAAGACAGATTAGTTTCCTTTGATGTCACTGCACTATTTCCAAGTGTCCCTACAGATCAACTCCTGCGTCAATTAAAGAAATGGCTACAGCAGACTAACCTACTTGAAGAAGAAATAGAAGACCTCATACAACTTACCAATTTATGCATTGGACAAAATTGTTTTAGTTTCAATAAGAAGTTCTATCAACAACCAACTGGTCTAACCATGGGCAACCCACTTTCACCCTTCTTGGCAGATTTATTTATGAGCTACTTAGAAATACACATAACAACTTCCTTTCCATACATGTTTAAAGTTTGGCACAGATATGTTGACGACATCTTCGCTGTTGTCCCTAATAGGTTCATACAAGACTCCTTAGCCTTACTAAACCTACAGAACCAATCAATAAAATTCACCATAGAAATAGAAAAAGAAGGCATGCTACCATTTTTAGACCTAAAAATCATCAGAGAACAAAAGAACCTAACCTTTGGCATATACAGGAAGCCAACACACTCTACTAATTACATAAAAAATAAGAGTTTCAATCCAACCACACACAAACATGCAGTACTAAACAGCCTAACACATAGACTGGTATATACCCCCTTAAATAAAAAAGAATACCAGTTAGAATACCAGCATATAGTAGACACAGCAATACATAATGGGTACAACAAAGCAACTATTGACAAAAAAATTGCAAAATTCAAACGACAGATGCACATCAGAAACACAACTAATCTCAGCCAGCAAGATAAAGAACTAAAGTTCAAGAAATTCACATACCACCCAAGAACATTTCACAAATTTAAGAAGATTTTCATGAAACATAACATCAGCCTAGCTCCACAGAACAAATTTAACATAGAGAAATTACTTTGTAACAAGTTAAAAGACCCCATTCCACAAGACAAAAAAGCTGGAATCTATAAAATCAATTGTTCAGATTGCAATAAAGTATACATTGGTAAGACAAAAAGAAACTTAGAAACTAGGCTAAAGGAGCACATGAGATGTATTAAATACAAACAAATGGACAAATCTGCAGTTTCACACCATTTTTGGATCACTAATCACAACATCAAACCCAATATTACATTAGTCAAACCAGCCAAATTTGCAGCCGAATTAGATGCATGGGAGAAGATCACCATTCTAAAACACAACACACATCTAATGAATTTTGATTTGCCGCCACCAAATCCTCTCTGGAAGTACATTTCTCCACCACAAGATGCCACCACAGGATCCAGTCCAAAAAATGGAAACACCAACAACACGGGCCAGTCGACGAGTTAACCTTCTGAGGATGGGAACAACGGTTTCCCGAAACATGTTAAGTGAGTAAACTTAAGTGATGTTAGTGTAACAATTTCGACTCACCTTTAAATAAAAAATATATAATTTAACTTTAAGTTTGATCAGCCAGATGAAATGGAGCTGGAAAAAACATGGATGTAGACCATAATAGTACTCGTTTGTCTCAGTTGCAGCCCAAAGGACACTGTTCCATTGGTGTTGGCAGAAAAATTTAGATACCTGACATATGCTATAAGTAAATCCTGTGGTGCTACACTAAGCGCCTGGGCCTGCCAACCTAACTGCAGGTCTCACATATGTTTACACATGGCATTGTTCTCTCCCTCCCTCTCTCTCTTTTCAAAAAGTTAACTTTCCACCCAAGTACTCACTACAAACTCCTCAACATTCCTAAAAGCACAACATCTGTCTAGCTCCACAAAACAGATTCACTCTAGAGAAATTACTCTGCAAGAAATCAAAGGACCAAATACCTCGTAACAAAAAAGCAGGAATCTTGAAATTAAATTGCCAAGAATGTGACAAAATCTACACAGATAAAACAAAAAGAAATTTACAGACCAGATTAAAAGAGCATATGAGAAACATCAAATACAAACCGATGGATAAATTTGCAGTTGCACATCACTTTTGGACGACAAAATCACATCATCACACCAAATATAACACTCCTAAAACCAGCAAAATATGCAGCAGAGTTACTTAAGAAAAGTTATTAATCACAAAACATAAACACCCGTGTAATGAATTTTGAATTACCGCCACCAAACCCACTATGGAAATTCATCAGTCCACGACCAGATATCACTGAACACACACACACTAGACAACACCACGAGAAACCAGTCGACCACTTCCGTTGATGGGAGGTCTTGAAACCAGTCAAGACGAAAAACATGCAAGTGATGTTAAGTGTTTCAACTCTGACTCGATTTTTCTAAATAATTTCAAATTCACATTATTGTTACTAGCTTATCCGTATATTATAGAAGTCTTAATGTTGAATTTATTGGTGAACTGCTACTTACTATGCCTACTATAAGTAAGCAGTAGAAAAGTAAAAAGAGAAAGTGCTTATCGTGGAACTATAATTTATTACAATCTGCCAGCCAGTTCTTAGAGTAAAGAAAAATAACTGCTATTTAATTTATCACATGTCTCTCTTATTTAGCTGTGTGTTTTGTTGCTTAGCATGTTGCAATCTATAGTGTGTCATTCTTGCTTTCTTCATCACAACTAAGTACAATGGAGTCAGGTTCAAGAGTGTGTCTACTGCTGCAGTAGGAGTTGTTTTCATAACTCCTGTGAATTGCGCAGTTACATTTGGATGTTTGCCAATTGTAATAACAACTGGTTATTAATACTATTCCAGTGCTATTAACAGTTTAATATTAATTTCAATGACAACAATAACCTAAATTAGATTTTGATTTAATTAGTTCACATCTGCATACTCTTTTAACTACCTATTTCAATTACTTGATTTGTAAGTACATATGAGGAGCATCGGAACAAAATGCCTTAACTCCACCCACAGACAAAATGCTTTTTGATTCGTATTCCACCATTTCGATAGTGCTGAATCAATCTGTGCAGTCCGTTTCTTTCAAATACCACTCCATCCTATAGTAAAATGGCTTCAAAGTACAGCATATGGTTCAGAGAATGCTTAGTTCAAGACGAATGGAACAAAATGCACTGTTTACAGAATCAATGAATTGCTTACATGACATTGTGTACATACATGCCTTTGACTGCTGTATTTGCATTCTGTGGAACTAGAACTGCATGTGTTGCTGCCAAACAATATCAGATATTGCTTCCTTGGGTCTTATTAGCAATATTACTCTCTATTAGTTCTCTTTTTCTTGCATTATCCTTCATATAAAGTGATAAGGTCCAAACCTAATGAACTTTTTGTCTTCCCACTAAACCATTCATATTTTGACTGAAACGGGGAGTTACATTTGAGTGTATACCACAGGTCCAGGGTTTTAACACTCCAAAGAAGAGTGAACGTAGCAAACAAGGAGGATTTTGACTCATATTTACAGAAGAGGTTCAGAAGTGAATGGAGATGTGGGATTGAGCTACAGTTTTATATAAAGGATATCGATGAAGAGTCTGCATTCTACAGCAAAAACCAAAATGAATTTGGCTAATTATTTGGAGCAAGAAATGGACTTATACAGAAATGCTGTTGCATTTGTTGAAAGAGACATTGACATTAAAGTATTTACAGCAAAAGTGATAAATGAAATTTGAAGTTTCACTTTTTTTTAATAAGTGCACAAAGTAAAGTATAAAACTGCTCTCGTAAGTGAAATTGAAATTGTTTAAGTATCATTGAATATAATTTTTTGCCATTTTTTCTTAATTTCCAAGACAGTATTTTCAGTATAATTGATTGAATATGCAGTAATTGCAAAGCTTTAATTATAAATGTGATATTAAACAAAAAATGATTTTGGTGATAATGGTATATAGGAAGGTGACATTTCCACTACAGTTAGGTATGAAAATTTAGTAGTTTTCTCTTCCGAAAGCTTTATTGTGTACTTAGTGCTTTTTGATTTGATGCTCCTTGTATAATAATGAATTCCAAAAATTAACTATTATCACATTTCTTGATGAACCTGATTTGAATTTGCAAGATTTATCACTATTGTTAATAAAGATGTGGAAATGAGAGAAACTGGAAAGTAAATGCAGACAAGTATTCATTAATTAGTGCTAAATAGCTGTTAGCAATGTTATTGTAATGTAGGTATGTAGCCTTGTAAATTTGCAGTGCATTATTTGTTTTGCAGATTGATATATTCTCATACAAGATGATTTTTGTGCCTGTACATCTGGGAATGCACTGGTGCATGGCAGTAATCAATTTTGATACAAAAAGCATAAAATACTACGATAGTATGGGATCCTCAAATGATAGTTGTTTAAAGGTAAGTTACTTACAGTAATTATTTATAATCAAAGACCCTATAGTGTAGTTCTAGGACATTAGCACTTCATAATGCATTTGTTTCATTTTGAAATGGAGAGAAAGAAGCTAGTGGTTGTCATTTTATATTAAGGAGATGGGTGGAAGTACGACTTAATCCAGAATAAGACAAGTGATTGGTCAAGTTTCTATCTCCTACATTTTTTTTCAATGTGTAATGTATATTATGGTGTAACAAGCAGTGGTTAGCCATAGTTTCGTTTCCATATGTCTATTAGGTATCGAGTTGTTAAAATTTTAATTTTTGAAAATGAAACATAGTGCACAACTTTATACTAAAATGACTGTGGCTGTTTTTATAAGACCAGAGAATGTTCAGAAAAAATTCACACATTAAACTGAACTATCTTGACTACAGATGGAGAAATTTATTTTTCTAAAAACTGTATACTCAGAATTCAAGAATTTTATTTCTCTGTGCAAACTTTGTTATTTATTTCAAAAAGTACAAATTTAAAAACAAATTCCACTTCATTTTTCTTATGAAATACACAACATGTAGCAATAATTTCACCCATCTAACATCAAATATTACAGATCCCATTTAGTTGTGCATATATTATTTATACAGGCTTAAAGCCCTCATCATATAAATGACTTGAAGCATGTGGTTCAGGGACTCGGTGAGTGGGGAAAGCTACATACTGAGAACTGAAAAATTACGTTACTTTTTTTGTACTTCCAGTTAAGCAACCCCATCTCATTTTAAATGGAATACCCAATATTACCCGCACTAGATACTTCTGTACAAATTCATTATTGCTAAATCAAGAAAACAAAGAAGTATATTTAATAATAAAATGCTCACTTCTTAATAAACACAAAGTTAATCCATCACAGCTGCTTGACAATGTGCCAGTTGATCATTGAAACCATTTTTGGCAGGTTGCGGAGATGACAATGTTCTTGTAATTCATGACATCGTTAAAGCATCATCCACAGTTAAAATGACTGAGATTGCTATTGGATTTTCATACATAGGAAAAATTGTGTCTGAGCAACTGGAATACCTAACAGTTGGCACAAAATAGGTGTTGTGTTATTGATGCTTGAAAGTAACAGCATATTTACTCTACTTTTTCTTTCTTGGTTTTTTTAAGCTGGATGCATCATTCAGCAAAATGGCAAATCAAGAAGATGGGGAAAGCACTGCCAAAAATCCAAGGTCATGCACTCGGGAAGAAAAGTTATGACAATAGTATTCTAGGACTGTTCGGGAATGGGGGATATTCTGGTATAGCTTAGAATGATAATCAAATTGAAAATTCCTGCATTAACGATACAGGACTTGCTTGTGAAATTCAAATGAGAAACTTTGACATCCACCTAATTCTCCTGATCTTGCCCTGAGTACTCAACAGAAATCAAAGATTTGAAAATAAAGTGAAAATCACAGTGAACATAATGGCTGTATATCATATAACCAGGCATGATATAGACAAGGTATTAAAAAATTGGACTCCATAGTACCTAAGTGCTTGAAAAGAAATGGTGATTATATGGAAAAATAACTTAAGTGTTGCAAACATGTTCATTGTTTGTTAGGAAGGAAAAATTGCAAGCAAAAGTACACTGAGAAGCATTGTCAAGTTCAAAGAAATTTTTATGAATAACTAACATGTATAATATATAGAAGTGGTTGCAAATATACAATTTCACTAAAATAGGTTAAATACCTCAGAACTAGTTTCGAGGAATCACTTCCTCATTGTCAGCTGATTGCAACTGGTTGTCTTTCCTCTGATGGTTACAGATGTCTCTTTGTCCCTCTAGTGGTGATTCTACAAGTTTAGTGATCAAATTTGTGTCCATAGGGATGTCAAAATTCATTAACCTTTGGACGAAATTTCCAAAGAAATATTTTCTTCCAAATGTTTAATTCAGTAGGTTTTTGTGCCTGCTTGATAAGTGTTACTGTGCCCTCAGTTTCATGTCCTTGTATCCAAAAATGTGCTGTGACTGCTAATTTTTCTTCTTCCCTGGATTTGATGTTTCGAAAATGTTCCTTAAGCCTCGTTTCTATGTTATGCTTAGTTTGACCAATTTGATCACAATCCTTGCAATCTATTCTATAAATCCTAGATTTTTTTATGAGCTGGCATTTTTTCTTTTTGGTTTGCATTTATGAAGAATTTTAAGCTGAATTTATTATCGAGGATGAGTGCCACATTGCTATCATTGAAAATTTTCTGGAATTTGTTATGTGCCCATGGCTGAAATGTACTTTATTGTATGTTGGATTTTTTTGTGTGGTTTGATGGTTGTATTTTCTTTTATCATTTTTTGTTGCTTGAATTTTTTGATTAACTTATCCACCATATCTGTTTTGTAGCCAGTTTTTCTAGCTGTTTTTAAAATTTCTTGGTATTCTAAGTTATATTCCTTTTCAGTGAGGGGGATATTCACCAATCTATGGATCAAACTGTTAAAAACTGCAACTTTGTGTGATGGGGGGTTGTAACTATTGTTTTTATATAGTTATCCATATAGGTGTTTTTTCTATATATTCAAAAAACTAATCTATTGTTCTTCATGATTTTTTGGGTCCAGGTATGGGAGCTAACATGTTATTAACTAACACGTAATCTGCGATTTTACTATGAATATATTAGGGATGTGACAGTTATTTTTGAGTAACAGCTATAGCTGTTGCAGTTACAGTGCATCAACGGTTACCAGTAACAATTAAGTTATTTATTTTCATGGTTATAACATATGTAACTATGTTTTAATATGAACGATGATGATACAGACTTACTTTATTTGATGCAATCTAAAAAGAAGTTTCTCTAGCAGTGTCAACCCTTTGATTACTACGGTGGTTTATAATCTCAAAATGCATTCGCACTTCTTCATTCCTGCACATACAAACATACACACATGCACTCACCAAGACATTTTTCTTCATTTTATCTTTTCCCTATTGGCTAAGCTATTTTGCGCCACATATGTGCATCTCTTAGCACATGCAGATGGAAGCAGCCATGAGTAAATGAACAAATCATTACATTCATGTAAATCGAGGTCGGAAGGTTGCAGTTGTATAATATTCATAAACAATATTCAACTTACAATTATGCTGTGTTTGGTAATGAGGCAGCCTTTTCAACTTCAGATTTGATTCAGGAAATGTTGATTAACCCTGTCATATACAGTGGAATCTCGTTAGCACGTTCCTCATTAACACGTTTTCCCGTGTATTATGTTGAATTATAAAAGTCCCGGTACCAAATCACCAAATATAAATGTTTGCTTAGTGCGTTTTCCCGGTCCCGCTTACTACGTTTGAAGTTTGACGTCCTCATTCGCTGTTTTGGCCAATCCTTGATCGGTACAGTGGGAGTAGGCATTTAACACGTTCATAGTTTGACGTCCTCATTTGGTACTTGGTCAATCCTTGGTCACGGGGTGGAAATCGGCAGCCAATCACATACATGCATTTAAATATTTGTGCGACATGATTTCTGTGGGCGGGATAGAGAATGCTTTACCTTGGCGTGGTAAACGCTAACGATAGTTTCTAATGTTGAGTGATGACCAAACAACCGTAGATTGTATTTTAACTTTTCATTTACAATGAAAAAAAGAAAGTGTAGTAGGTAAATAACCAACAGTGAAAAACTGAAAATCCTTGATGTAATCACAATCCAAATATAAAACATGTCGATATAGTGCGGAAGTTAAACATTCCTCCGTCAACCTTAAACGCGGTTGTTAGCAAACCTAAATTGATTGAAACTGCTTTTAAAGAAGGGAAAAATACTAAAACAAAACTTTTCTCTTGGAAAATAGGATCAGAAGAGGACCGGAATGAAATTTGTTGCATGGAAACACCTCCGTATTCAAATCGTCTTGTATACACCAAAGATAATATCGTCTATTGTACTCGTAACACGATGCACGCTCATAATTTTTTCTTTTTTAGCAGAAATTGTTATCACGTGTGTAATAAAACACACAGCAAAACCACTATTGCTGCTTCCACAATTCGCAATTTATTTTCTCAAAATCATTCATAACCTAAAAAATCAAGTTGACCAAAATAAAAGCTTGAATTATTTATTCTCAGGCTTTGTGTATCCAAATCCATTTAAACATATTGAATTTAACATGGAAACGCGGATCATATTCAGTATGAAATTGTACTCAAAATCGATTTAAATTGCCCATGGAGACGTAGTAATTATTTGATTTTTAATACCTATGTTCTTAAATTGCAGATTTTGCATTTTCGTTAACACGTTTTCCCGCCTATGACGTCCAAATCCTTAGGTCCCTGCAAAAACGTACTAACGAGATTCTACTGTATCTGTCAGTCTTTCATTGCTCTTTGCCATGCAAGGTTAAAGGTGTAAATACCCATGATAACACATCCAAAAGAGGGGAAACATACACCTTCACATGTGCTTTTCGAATTCCAACACTGGAGAAATCCCATTTTTCTTTGAACAATCTTAAGAGGGTAGTTACCCCCAGGGGCTTACTTTGGTAAGCACAGTTTGGCATTTCCAGGGTCCTGAGACACCGGTCCTCCAGGTTTTGGGGATTCAGTTAGGGTCAACAGCCCTTCGTGTAAAACTGCAACGTTCTTCATTCTTTGTGTGGCCAGCTGCTTTCAGAAAAGTTGGACAGTCACTGATTTGAAGGGTAAATTACAACTTCTGAAGCAGATACTCCGACAACAATGAAACTAGTGGTGTACAGCAAAGTGAACAACCTTGGTGTCAAGCTAGATGATGACAATGCACTGCCTGGATCCTATTCAGTGGAGAACGATATGCAACTGCATGTAATTGGTAAGTTTTATGTAATAAAATGGAAGTGCTTTCGAAAGTAGAGAAGTTGGAATTTTCATTGGAAGAATTTGTCAAATGCGAAGACTTAAGAGCATATCTTGCTCGTAATCACCTGGGAAGATAAACTGTGGACGAAACCTAAAAACGAAAGAGAGAGAGAGTGAGAAAAGCCACATAAGAGAGAGAAGCAGATGAGGCTGCAGCTGGGGCAGCAAAACTTGGTGCTGTTGTGTCAATCCGGCCATCCAACAAATTGATATCGGTTGTATAGAATTCAATCTAGGCTAGTGGACTGGTGTCAAGTATGGTGAGCCTCCAGGAAAGACTGATGGGAGTGTTGATGGCAACAAATCCTTGGACTGCCTGCCGAAGTTTGGTGGACTTGTCAACCTGTGCGTGTTGATATTGGAGATTTTCTGGAAGAAGTTTCCGAGCTGGATGGAATTTAATAATCCAGTGTTTTCACTCGCTATTGTCTGCTTGTTCAGAATTTTCTTAAATATTTTGCTACCACTGTGTAATTAGAATGCATAATTTTGTATGTATCATTTTTGCGCCACCCAAAAGCTATTACTATTACTAAGAGGGTAGACTTGCTGAACTTGTGCAACTCTGGATCTTGTATAGTTGTTTGAGCTTAGTGGCCCACTCATATTTTGCTACTAAACAGCATTAATTGTTTATTCATACCCATCTACTCGCGATGTATAAAAGCTTGTGCACCTATAATTGTATGCAAATAAGAATTTTGTTGCAAATGCATGCAGTTTGCTAGCTGACCTGTCGTGTGGCCAGTGACCTGTATTCTAAGTAATAACCAACGTGCTGTAATAAACAATATGTACTTGCAACTCCGTGCCCAGATGACTGTAGTTATAAACGAGGTGAGGTAACTAGTTCCCAATAAGTGATAACCAATGCTGCACGCATGCAGTGAATGATGTCATCCAGGCTCAGTAATGGTCTCATTACTTTAATAACCTTCAATGCGATAACTGTCTTCGTTACTTCGGTTACCATTATTGGGTAACTAGTTATTTTGTACTCATTACTTTGGTAAGCATTATTGAGTAATTAGTTGCCATATTTATTCGGTTATAGGAAACCCCTTTTCCCGTATTTTTACTTCCAAAATTGGAGGAGGTCCTATAGGTACGAACTTCATAAAATCAATTGGTTTGTAGAGGAGTAATCAATAAATAAGCTATTTTATGTTAATGCAATTTATCGGATATTTAATTGAAATAAAGTTACATATGTAATCTACAATTCATTACTCTAATAGTAAGTCTCTCTTAACATCCCACAGAGTGATAACTCCTGCAAAGATGTGTGATGAGGTGGGTGGACATTTGGGCTGTAGAACGAGGAACATATGCAGATTCAAACTTAAATAAAATTAGCTACCTATAACATGAAAATCCGTGTTTTTAATACCATATAGGTAATTATGTTCATGCTTCACAAAAATGTTTAAGTAAGGGAAGAATAGTAATGCAGTACCTATTGTTGTGGAATCACAGTGCTATCCTCGTCGCTGTCTTCCCTGCTGTCATTGTTGCTAGAGTCTGTTCATTTTCTTCGTGTTCTTCCATAGATTGTCTCCAGAGCCATCTAATCATGTTATTCCAGTCTTTTAAAACTCTTTTCAACAATTTCCAATGAGATCAGTACCTAAGCACACAAATTCCACTAACAAATACATTGTAGCGATGGTCACTTGATTTTCCTAGCTTTCATTGTCTCATGCGTATTGTCCACCATCCAGTTAGTGTAAAAATGTAGGTAGCCCTTAAAAAGCTTGCTTATGGCTGCAAAATGGATGTAAGTCCTCCTGGGATAATTGCTGGATACATTTTGGTTAAATTCAATTGTGTTTTAACACCGTCAACTAAGTGTCAATAAAAGCTGTTGAGTACAAGCATAGACTTTTTATTAAGGAGAGCTCCTGAATGTTGTTCCCATACAGTTCTGAACCAGTCCTTCACCAGATCTGCATCCATCCACCCTTTCTCCTGCACACTGATGTGAATTCCCTTCAGAAAGTCGTCTTTAGGCACAGATTTTCACTTGAAAATACAGAATGGCGGGAGTTTCCTGACTTCTGCAGTCATACATAGCATCACAATACAGCGTAACTTCTCAGCTCTAGTGGTTTTCACTAAAACACTTGATGCTCCTGCTGTATTTATCGCTGTACTTGATGGCATCTCAAAAAATACTGGGGTTTAGTCAGCATTTCCAATTTGCAATAAAAAAAAGTTATTTTCTAGTTGGAGTCTTATGAAATTCTAGACTTTCTCTGTATAGTCAGCTGGAAGCCATTGACATAGTGAAGTTCTCCTCAAACTCAAAGTGGTGTTGTTCACCAATGGCACTGGGGATTAATTGATCTGCATCATTATCCCTCTGGCTTCCCAATATATGGTCTATAAGTTATCACTTTTAAGGGCTTTGCATTTGGCGAGATGTTTGTTCAGGATGACATCTTCACAGAGAGTGCACTTGGGTGTAGGTAGGCATCGTATCTTGTATAGGTGTTCTGCGGGGTAATTGTGGCCATTTGACATCCTAAATAAGGCCACTGCAGTTGTCCTTGGCATTTTTTGTATATCAACTCTATCTTTAATAGTCTTATAATCTTTATCCTTTAATTTATCCTCTTCATCCAGTCTCTGCTGTCTTTTGAAATGTTGTTTAATGTTATTTAATTGTTTATTTATTTCTGTTTGTCTTACAGGTTTTATTTGTTGTATTGCACCTTTGCTAATTGATCCGCATGTTCATTGCCCAAAAGTCCGACATGAGCTGTGATCCATTGTAGAGTGACACGATTTCTAGGTTCAACTGCTTTAATTAGGCTTCTTATTTCTTTAATATTTCTTGTTTTATTATTGTAATTTACTATTCCATCTATGGCTGATTTTGAGTCTGATAAGATGACTTTTTTGTTTTATGTATGGTCTATATAAAATGTTCTGTAATGCTGCTTTTATAGCTATTAATTCTCCATCATAGTGGTTTGACGTTTCATCTAATGTTAGATACTGTGCAAAGTGTTTACAGTATACTCCTGCACTGGCGTTTTTTTTTTTATTATTATTTTTTTTATTTTTTTTTTATTGATGAGGAATCCATCTGTATATATTCGGAGCCATTCTTTTTCTGGGTATCTTTCATTTTCCGTAGCTATTGCTATGGCTCTCATTTCATCTGGTATATTGTTTTATTTGTGTATTGTATATATCAGGTCATTCTGATATTGTATATCAATATATTCTATTGGACTCGTTACCTCTGTTGTAATTATATTCTTGTATTTTAAGTTATTAATATATGTTCAAAGCTTATTTGAGTTTTTAAATTACTTATAGTAACTGCTTTGTGGTACCATTTGCATCTGTTTCAAACTCAAAGTGTTGTGATGGTATTATGCTCATTGAATTCTTTATTATATTTGAGCTATGAGACTAAAGTTATTGTCAGGGCATTGTTACAGGTAAAATTCCATCTTGTAAATTTAATAAAACTTTTTCTTCCCCAACTTAAATTCTTTTTATTAAATAAATTTCTTCTACATTTATAATTATTTTGGGTTCATTATAATAATTCGTGCTGATTTAATAGTGGTCTGCACAGTTTGAATGCTGATGGAATGCTAACTCATTTCATGTTATTTACATCTTGGTAATACCCTTTGTTATCTTATATTTTCTTTGTACTGAAAATTACAAGCTTGCATTTCTGTTTATTTTCCATGCTTATCTAAAGTAATCATATAAATTTAGTTAAGGTTAACCATGACATTTCTAAATTATTATTTTAATAAATTTAAATTCTGGATGTATACATATTAACAAGGCACATTTTTATAAACAAATAAGTATAATAATCATAACATCAAAGATGTGTGAATAACATAATACATAAATGCATATAGCATTAAAATAAATTCCTGTATCAGCTAGCTCGTACATATACAGGTAAGTCAAATAGGTTATTGAATATATATTTCTTTTACAGTGTTACAATGCATAAATCATACTTCCCAGCCTCGGCTTGCCGTAAATTCTGAACCTGAGATCCCTTGGTTTTTCGCAATCTCACGTGCATTAAACTGCAGTGTTTCATATGTTAACAGCGCAACCGTTGTTCTTTGTTTCAACAACCCACTCTCAGCACTTTTTTATTGACTTCTTCATGCTTTCCTTTCCAGATTCCATGAAAAGATTTACGGTCTCTCTTATCTAGCATCTTATCATAGTAGATCCTTCTGATTGCGCCAATATCAGATTATTTTAGGTTATACATCAAATTCACAAGATGCTTTTCTTATGCGATTTTTATTTGCAAACTCGGACAGCATTTAATTTAAATTCATTATGTGATTCCTGGTACTATATAAGTTTTCACACTCACATTACTCATCGAAGATAAAGACTGGGCACGTAAAACAAATTGTCGATTGCATCTTCCACAGTCCATTCTTTTGCCTGAAACTCGCCCTCAAGGTTCTTAACATGCCTGATATAGCCTTCTCAATCAGCTGTTGTAATAGTGTTCACTGCACTTTCACATACTTGCTGTAGATTTCTTAAAGTTAGGTCATCAATTACATTATGCTCTCTTATGTGTTGTTTTATTGCCGCCTATACCAATTCTATAGCATTCAACTTGCACATATTTGGTGGCAACCTAAAAACTGTGTGCCCATGCATTCATATTACTCTGTCAATATGGTAAACTCTTTCTTTTGGCTTGTGTATTTGAATTAAGTCAACAATTCAGCCCTCCACATTGCAGCAGAACACAAAATATTGTTCTTCAACTATTATACCATTTCTTTCGTTACAGTACACTTTGATGGAGACTTATTTTCTTGTACACTATGATATGGAGCATTAGCAAGCACAGTGCAGGGTTTATTAGGTATAAGTTTCTCTTCCAACCATTTATAGAAATTTACTCCATTACTTTGGGAATGATAATCTCTGCTAGCAAGTTCAGCTTTGGATATCAAAGATGCTCCAGATACGAAACCTTCATTGCTGCCTGTAATTACAAGAATTGGGCAGTTCAAAGAGCTGGTTTGTCGTTATTCTATAGACATCACCACTCTGCCAGCACTTTCCAAATGTCAAATTTGACGCAGTAATCTGTATCACAAATTATGTAAATGTCAGAGTGATTGTAGTGTGAATATGCATTGTTGTGTGACATTGATTTGAGATGTTTGTTGATTGTAAGCATTGTTGAGAAGTGGGTTTATACGGCCTTACTGAAACTGCCAATAATAGCGTGCAATAATGTAGCGAGGGGGTGAGCTGTTTATCATTATTAGAGACGAGCAAATGACGTCAGAGTGGCGCGTTTTTTTTTTTTTTAGAATTTGCTAGAACATTTTTCCCCAGAGCATATGTTTTCGTAATTTTCATTGGATATAAATATAGACGCTAATGTTGGCGCGTTTTATTAACCAATAGCAGCTCGGTTATAATCTTTAGGCATATTGGGGTGAGGAAGTATAAATTCAGTGTCAGGGTTAAGTTTCATGTAGTTCAACGGAGGCATTCATGGAGTATGCATCGCACACAGTTCAAGGTTACGCATTGCAAAGTTATGAAAAATCTCTCGTGTCGTAAAGTTAATTACACAAAAAGTTGAAGTATGCGAATTAATAATGTGCAGTAAAGAAGTTATTATAACAGTTTCAGTTTGGCGAATGTCAAGATTAATAGGTGAAAGTGAATAATATGTTACGACAATAAAAGTGTAAAACAAATTCTTTTATCAGTGTTATCTTTGGATAAAAACTCCTTTCCGTTTACCCACCTGTATAAGATAAGTGCTTGACCGAAAAATCATAGCTAGCCGGAGGACAGTGAACCCAAAATTAAATACAATAACAGGCGCTCAGTAAAAGATAACACGAAGTGACCACGACAAATTGTCTTTTATACGTGCGGCAGATAAAAATGCAATAACATTCAACTACCACAAAATGGCTACCACAACGTGGGGCTAACAAATAAATAACATTAATACCCTCACAAATTATTGTTCACCCAGGACTCATCAATGTAAATGATATTTCTTTCAGCATTTAAATCACTTTTCTTATTACCTCCCTTGCTTCACTGTGACTAGTTTGTCCCTTCTTTTGAACTACACCCATATGTGAAGAATAAAAAAGAAGAAAAGTAACAACATTTTATGTAAGTTGTACCATATGCAGTAACACATGTTGTCAGCAAGAGCCAAATAATGTATAATACCTATTACAACAGTTATATTAGAGATTTAGATCTGGCAGCATGGGTGATTCGCATACACACATTTTGTAGTAAACGAATCAACCACATGAGCAAACAAACATTCAAGCCCCCTCTTGTCTTGTCCAATGGTATAATTAATTGTAATGACAAGAGAGCAGGAGTGACAGAACAAAATGTTGAGATATGTGCTATGATTTCATTCAGCAGTGCTACTGATTTATGATTTTAGTTAAATTTGTGTATTGTCTTTTTATTATTCTGGTTTTGCATCAGAATTTCTCTTTCTTCAGTGTTATGTTTTAGCATTCCATTTTTCTCTAGCTTGCTTTAACCTATAATAACTTTTTAAAAATGTGCAATTTACTTTATGCGTTTTTTATTAATCCTTTATAAATGTGATTTTAAGCAAAAGTCATTACATGTTTATCAGTTATATAATTATCTTCAAAATGCTATAAAATTCTAAACTACAAACATACAAATTCTACAAATTATTAAATGTAAAATAAAAATGCTGCTTCTCCTTTCAAGGATTAGGTGTTATCACCTGTTCCAGTCTATTGTGCATCCACCGCTTACGTGGTCTACCCAGATCTCTCTTTCCAATCGGCCAATAATAATTCTATCATTCTGTCAACATGATCCTTCCATTTCATTCTATTTTCTTCTAATTGTTAACTGAAAGGATTTTTAAATCTGATTTTATTGTTTCGTTCCTTATTGCATTTTAGTACATCCCCTTGCATATCTCATGAACTTCATCTGTGCTTCCTGTATTGTGATCTTTCTTTTCCTGTTGTTGTGCATGATTCGGAACCATGTACAAGAGTAGGCACAGCCATAACTTTATAGAATTTCATTTGTGTTTCCTTCCTTGTTTTTTTCCCTAAAGTTCTTCCAGTTGATAGTTCTTCCCACAGATAGCTTGAAATCTATTAACCTTCTTCTCAATATCTTTGTCTTATTTAAAACTAATATTACAACCTAGAAAATTGAAGTAGGACATTTATTCTAACATTTTCTTATTATATATATATTTTATCTGACCAGATTCTTTACTTTAAAAGTCTTATTTGTAGATAGTTAAATTGTAGTGTATTGTGTTTTGGTTTAATCTATATGCTGCTCTTTGTAAATTTTCGGTTTCCTTTATCAAAATGCTAAAAATTGCCACCCCTATCAATTATGCAAAAGCCATTCAAAATGAAGAGGATGTTGCAGGCTATTTGCAGAAAATTCAAGATATACATTTCATTTATAAGGCAAATATCTTAAACATATTTTAATCGAAATTGTTATATTTTAGAGAAAATCAAAAATAAGGAAACATTCTCCATGTAAAGGGTTGTATGGAGTTGGGAATTTTCTTGAAAACCTTAATGTTGCATCCTTAGAAGATGCTGAACTTAAATACCACATTTGGTATTTAACAGGCTCTCCATTTTTTAGTTACCCTCTTTCACACAGATGGACCTTTTCCCCCTAAAAACACTTTCATCTTTTTGGGGGGGTGGAATATTGAGCGGGGCTTCAATGTGTATTACCCATGAAATCTCCATATCAAATTTTTGGATGGATTGCAATACTTTTTTACTTTCTCTACTTACTATTTCTGTTGTTTAATGGACTTAGAGTTTGTTTTGTGTTAACTTAATTCTCCTGAGCAGCTACTTACTTCACCTTCTAAGTATTTTACACTGCTACCAATAGCTTTGTGTATGCAAGGCAGTGAACATCATTCATCTTCCTTTTAGCCCAATGAATCTAATGGTATCAGCATTAAAAATCCATCAAGAAATTAAAGCAGGAAAACAAAATCTGCTGATAGAACATCAGTGAATTCCAGTGGTACTTAAATAGCACTCTTTTGCGAGTCTTGTGGCATCAACAGCTCCATTGTTGTTTAAAATCTCTCCCAGCTTAACTGAAATTGAATTATAGTGTGTGGATTTGTATCTTGACAGTCTCAACAACCTTACTACAGCTTTAGCCTCTTGAGGTGTGTTAGTATGTTGAAAACCTATTGCATTCAGTGAGAAAAATTGAAATTCCAATAAAGCAATTTATTGATCCGTTTGTATCATTGTTAGTAAATCACCCTCATGCACACTGCAGTCACTGTTGTTTCTGCTGACAATTTTATGAGGGCAACTAGTGCTACTATCTGTAATATTGCAACTAGTTTCACTAATTTGGTTATCTCAGAATAAATAAGAACATTTGCACAACCCTTATGGCCATGTGCATCATTCTTAATCAAATCCTTTTTGATCAAGGGTCATTGAAATGTGTATCCAACTTTGAGCCCGGTTAAATTGTAGTCACAGTGTATCATTGTTAATTCTCGTGCAACGAACCGCCATCAGTTGACGATGCACTAGGTTGTTTACTCAAAGGAAAGCACCAACTCTATATCCAAAATGTGATTACAATCTCCTTGTTTATATCCTTTGATTTTGTTTTGAAATACTGCATGATTGGACATTCTTTTGGCAGTAAACGAAAATGGAAAACAAAAAGTGGTCTCCAAATTTTTCCCAGCTTGAGATATATGTTCTGTTGAAATTAGCTGTCTCATATTGTAATAAAGTAGAAAATAAAAGCACTGACTCCTGTTCTTTAAAGAATAAGCAGGAGGATAGATGTATTTAGTTATGCATTTAAACATGATACCAGGCAAGTTGTAACAACCAAATAAATCACTATTTGTTAAAATAGCGCAAATCATGATGAGTAAACTTTCAGGAAATTATAAAAGTTAATTGTAAACTGCATTATATTTAGCATTTTGATAATTGCAGAATTGCCTAACTCCTAATAATGATGTAACAAATTGTAGCTTAACAAACATAATGATTGAGTTTTTATTATAGTTCCATATGCCTTGATTAACACTATTAAAATGATGAGAGTTTAACAAATACTGATACAATAATAAATATGTGTCTATATTTTCCGTGACACTAGAAAATCGATTTGATGAAATGCATCACAGATCTTAATTCTGTCCTCCACAGGACACAGGAGCAATACAAATCATGGACAAAAAGAAGCCATTATATCTGACATGTCACTTATAATATGAATCGCCATTTCTGAGTAGATGCTAGAAATATCTCCAATCTCATATTAAAAGTTCCTGTAGCATATGATCTCAAAGCCGTTAAAACTATGTTCATAGCTGGAACAGGGCGATTGCAGTTTATTGGAAAATCTAACCTCTCCAGCATTTCATTTACTAGTTACCACACTGTATCCTTTGACAGTCAGAATTGTTCTTAAATTTCCTATCCTCATGCACTTCAAGAATATCCCCACTTTCTACAATGATCTGGTTTTGATGTTGGTCCCGATTTAAGTAATCAAGATACATTATCTTGATAATCTTGTGCTCGGTACCTTCAGGAATATCGAAATGGGCAGCCATTTTGTGCAACTTGACTGCAATCAGTGGAATTGATTGGCCCAGTACTACAGTCAAAGTTGATCAATAATCATCTACATTTAACTTTGCCCATTGTCGGCGCACCAAAAAATTGCGTTAATGCCATCAAATGTCAAATTAACTGCACTGAAACATTGATCAAGAATGGTGCACATGGCCATTAGAGTATTCCATTTCTGGGTAGCTGTAGATAAATGAAGACATTGATCCCAGGGGGAATCGTTCAGAACCCAGCAAGGTTAGGGTTAACTTGCTGAACATGCTTCAATCTATTGCGGAAACTGCAATACATCCTCTGAGTTCAATTAACCTTAAGGAAATCTGTATGCTGAGATTCAATGCTTGTAATTTAATGAGAGTTTATTGAAAACATTACCATTTTGTTTTGTTATAACAAAATTAGGCACTTTAGACAGACTGCCCAGATGGCATAACCGTGTAAGATGATTGTATTGCTTTTTTATTCCTATATATGCTAGAATCTGTGTGCGATTTGTTTTATTGGCATTTGCAAAGGTTGACTTTTCTTCGTTCTTATAAAATGGTTAGCCAATTTTTGCAAGCACCCATTCAGTTGATCTTAATGAAAGAATGGATGAATATATGAATTTATTTGTGCAACTTCTTTTGCATAACTTTTACAATTCTTCATTTATCTAATCTAAATTATTTACAAATTATTGATTGACCTTGTTACTACCTCTGCTTGCATGGCACTCAGGCCGTTCACCGCATCTGGTAGCTCTTGTCATCCCTTCCACTTTATCTTAATTATCCCCTTCCTTTCCTCTATCTTCTCTTGTACTCCGTACTACTTCCATGCCCATTTTTCATCTGCTTTCTGTAAAAACTCACCTATACTTCTAATCTTCCTTTCTTCTGTCCCTGTTAACATTTTTATAGCTACAATTTTCCGCTCTATTTCTTCCTATTTTTCTCCCAAATCTTTTTTCTCCATAACACTAACTTCTTACATTCTGTCACATAATGCGTTATGCTTTCTTTCTCGCCATACATTTCACATATTCCTTTGTTGCTACCCCTTATCCCTCTTAGAAATATTGTTCTTGTTGTCATCCAAAGTAACTCTTGTTCTTGTCTGTTACAGTATCTATATAGTTATGGTCCTCGTCCGCAGTTTGTTTTTATTTGTTTATAAAATTGTAAGTAAACTTCCTCATAGCACCTGCCTTTCTAAGTCTTCTGTTCTGCAGTTTACCAGTTTACCTACATCACTTTCATGCTTTTCTTCTAGCTTCCATATGTCTCTCATTCCTATTCTTCCTATCCCTGCCCACCAACTGTTTGTGCGCTCTAAGCTTTTTTGTTGCTTCATGCATAACTTCAAGATTTTTCCCTCTTTAACCAAACATCCATACCTAAATTTATTATTCTCTCCATTATTATTCCTTTCCTTCTTGTTTTCCCTAGTTCTACTAAAGCTACTTCTATTGGCACTGATCTTGATAACTCTAATAATTCTTTACAGAACATTCGGTACATATGATCTACCTTTTCATCTGTGCCCCCCCACCCATATCTCTACTGCATAAAGCATTCTTGATTCCACTAGTGTCTTGTACATTTTTTTCCAGCCACTCGGTTGTCATTTCTAGCTTGTATTTACATATTCTTAATCCTGTCATTTGCAGCCCTCCCCTTTGCTTCCATTTTCCTACTGTGTGCCTCTTTGTTCTCCATTGTTATTCAGCCTCACTCCTAAGTATTCAAATTCTTTGACCACTTATCGTCGGGTCTTTGTTTATAAATATGTGCTCCCTTTTAACATCTTTGTTCTTTTTAAAACTTCATGAATTAGGTTGGATGTTACAAATTTTGCTATTATTGGCCTTTTCCTATTTGATACGCCTCCACAATCTCCCATCCTGTCAGATCCATTTCTAGTTTGTCCATCATAATTTTCCTTACTTCTTCCACTGGTCAAACACCTCTTCTCTCTTCCACACCAATCAAGATCAAGTTTAATCTTTTCCTCCTCTCATCCATTCTCTCCATTTTTTTCCTTGAAACCATCTATGTCTCAGCTTATTCCTAGCACCTCTTTTCCAGTATCTTCTTTTATTTCTTTGGCTACTTACTTCAGGCTATCTTATATGCATCCATACATTCCATCTATCTTATTCAGTTTTTCTTCAAGCTTCCTTAACATTGTTGGTATTTTCTCAGGGCCTGGGTTTAGTTCAATCCCGTCTATCATTAATAGTATAAATATTACACTTCCAAGTACTAACCAATTCATCATTATGTTTTGCTCTATTTTACCTTCCATAAATTTCTTTATCGTGAATAGCCCTATTCACATTCTGTAAATTCTACTCCCATTGTAACCTGTTCTCCTTTTCTTATCAGCGACAGAGTTCCCTGCAAACACAAGCTTCTTCCTCCACTGTTCACCTCACACTCCAGTTGATCTTAATACAAAGGCTGATCAACAAAGACTGAGACTGATTTTTTTTCACAGATGTTTATTACTCCAATTCAATGTTTACATGATCTTTTTCAAAGTAGTCCCCTCCTACTTCAATGCACTTTTTAATAGCGTCTCTGCCAGTCCTTGAACACGTGCTGCAGACCATTCTTTGTCAGGTCCTTGAGAATCGCCTCACTTTTCTTGAGCACTGCTTCAGAGTTCTCAAATCGAATACCCCTAAGCTTTGCCTTTAGTGATGGGAATAAAAAAGTTACAGGGTGCAAGATCGGGGCTATAAGGTGGATGTGGTACACAGGTAATGTTGAATCGAGCCAGAAACTGCACGACTTGATTTGCGACGTGAGGCCATGCATTGTCATGATGAAGTCGCCACCCAGTCCAAGAAAGCTCTGGTCGTTTCTTTGCAATGTGCTTCCTCAGTGTAGCCAATACTGACGTGTAGTATGCTGCTGTAACAGTAGTATGAGGGGGAACTGCATGCTGGTAAATCATTCTTTTACAGTCAAAAAATGTGATCACCATCACTTTCCCTGCAGATGGAACAACTTTTGCCTTTTTTAGGATCATAATGATGCAGCCATGACTCTTCACCGGTGATAATCGATTTAAAAAATGCATCCCCTCCATCAGCAAAGAGACACAGCACCTCACGGCTTGTCTGCATTCGCACAGCCTTTTGTTCGGGAGTCAACAGATGTGGCACCCAACGAGCACAAACTCGGGTCATATGGAGATGGTCGTGCATAATTGTAAACACGCTGCCATATGAAATTCTCAACACTTCACTGAGGTTACGTAATGTTATATGCCGATCCTCTCGGACAATCACAGCAGCTGTGTTGATGTTGACTTCAGTCACAGCAGAAGCCAAAACACCAGGCACACCTTGCTTAACACTGACAAGTCGGCCTTCTTTGAAGTCCTTGAACCACCTAAACACTGTTGCACGAGGTAGTGCATCTTCACTGTACACTTGCTTCAGCTTTTCATAAGTTTCGGTGGCTGTATGGTTTAAACGAAAACAGAATTTGATTGTGCTGTACTGCTCCTCTCGCGTCACCTCCATTGTCTGGTATGCGAAATGCACGTAGGGTCTACAAAATAGAGCATTACTACCAGCCTACCAATACGAGAGTGCTGCCGCCTACAACATTATACATAAAAACCCGCTCTTTTCAAATATTTATGTTACAGATACGAAACTATCACAGAAGCTACAGCAAAAAATCAGTCTGTCTTTGTTGATCAGCCCTCGTATTACTCAGTTCTGTCTGAGTTATTAATGCACCATATTCATAGCCACTTCCAAAGATGCATCATGAAACCCATTATCTCATTTTTTGTAATTCTGATTTTAAAAGTGAATATATACAAACCTTCATTTATTTTTAGGCTTTGTTAACCTATTTGGACGAAGAAAGCATGGATAAGAAGAAAAAGCACTATAACACCTCAGACTGGCAGCTTGAAAATGTTAAGGTAAGCCAGTATCAGTATGCTTTATTCACCGTTTTAAATGCTTTACAATTCATGGCTTTGTTAGTATGCAATTTAACGTGTAATAAAACTTTAAAATAAAAATAGTTTCATTTCATGTGTAACAAGTATTACGAGGGCAGTCCAGAAAGTTCCAGATATTTTGGCCTATCGTGGCAATGAGTAGGGCTGGAGCCGCCATCTTGGTCTCAGAACGTTCCTACATTCAGTACGCATCCAGCTGTGGTGGTGTGAGGACTGCCTTCTTTACTGTGCTCTCTGTGAGTTGTTAAAATGTGCGCTGCAATAGAAAATCCCGCCACTTGTGAAGTGCTTTTGGCTAAAAAGAACAAACCAATTGAAATTTATTGTCAACTTTGTGATGTTTACGGGCAGGGAATAATGAGCAAAAGCCAAGTCAGGCGGTGGTGCATTGATTTTAATAATGGCCGTACCAATGTTCACAACGAGGATCGCAGTAGTAGGCCTAGCCTTATGACTAATGAACTGTCAATGCAAATCAATGACAAAATTCGTGAAAATCATCGTTTCACGATTACAGAACTTTCGGAACATTTTCCCCAAATTTCACGGAGTTTGGTGCATCAAATTGATGCTTTGATACTGATACTGATCTGCATGCTGGTGTAAACCAGTGGTTGAAGTCGCAGGCGGCATATTTCTACAGAGAGCGTATTGAAAAACTTGTGCCACGCATGATAAATGCCTGAATTTGAATGGAGATTATGTAGAAAAATAGCTTAAGAATGTACCTTTAAAATGTAGATAATAAACGTTGATATTTGTATTTTGTTAATTGTTTATTTCAAAACATCTGGGACTTTCTGGATTACCCTCGTATATACATTCTGAAGATTAAGCAAATAACAAACTGTGGGTAGTATATAAAACATTAATGATAATGGACTTATACAAGATCAGAAATTACTATTTACAGCAGATTATATCCAAATTAAATGCAATATAACTACAAAACTATGTATCAAAACAATTAAATTGTACTCCCTGTCATATGCAAGATATTCATTGGTTAGAAGACACAAATGATATATTCTTTTATACAGAATATATGAATTATGCAAGATCAAAGAGTGCTATTAACAGCAGATTATACAAAGCTGAATGTGTCAAAACAATTAATTTTTATGACATATCATAAGCCATATATTCATTTATTGAATAGAAGGCATGTTGCAATAGAAAGGATCAAACTTGACTTGTAAATCTGCTTGGTTTGTTGATTTGTTTGAGACTGATAATCATTGTATAGTTTTGTTCTTACATTAATTATGTTTCTTTTATAAACATGTTCTAGATATTGTATATTAAGGTCACATTTATTTCTCATATCATAGAAATCATATTCATTATTTTTTTCCAAAATGCCCCAAGTAAGAAGCAGATAAAACTATTCAAGTCTTTAATTTAAAAAAGGCCCTCATTTCTTTTTCTGGAGTGTGGCTGTATCTTGAAAAATTACCAGGTAGCTGTAAGCAAGGAAGGACATTCTTGTTGAACAACTCTTACCAACTGACGATGTTACTGTCAAGGAAGAGGGACTATGCTTCACATTGAGAAGAAAATGATTCAATGTTGAAGTTTTAAAAGTTTAAGCTTCAAGTACAAGGGCAGTCCCAGAAGTACCTGACCTGACATATATATAGCGGTGGTTGTTTCAAACAAATGACTATGGTAGAAAGAACCACCCTTATAAAGCTTAAGTTTGACGATGCTACGTTGTTTAGTAATTTTTGGCAGCCATTAATAGTGAACTCTCCCAGCTGTGCTGATTCTTATTGTTTTAAATTGTGATACTGTTATATTTACCACCAGTCACTTGCGTAATTTTTTATCTCCTTGTCTGCCTCTCTCTCTCTCTGCCGTTTCGACTTCCATGGATTGTGGGCGTGCCTTCCTCGGTCGCCTGGTGAGAGCTGCCTGGGTGGCTCGCTTGGCAGTTCTAGCACGGCTGGAATACGACCGAGACGGAGTTGGTGTGGGAGTGAGACCGCTGCTACTTTCATGTTTTTCTTTAAGCTGGCCACATTTTGAGAATTTTGTTTTGTATGCCATCATCGTGAATGTAAATTAGTAAACGTGGTTACATAGTTTTCAAAATTTGTCGGTGGCATACATTTTCAGGGTATTCACGACAGATTTCTCCATCTTGGCTTATGTGAAGGTAGGAACTAATTGTGCAGCTCATTTTCTGGTTTAGCCTTTCTAGGTGAATGGGAGTGAATGTAATATTTTGGAGATTATGTCCCAAAGATGTCGTAAGTGACTGGTTTTTAGGGGGTAATACATGGTATAATTTTGTATGGTGATGTTATTTGTGTTCACTTTCTCAGATTTTCGAGTTAATAGTTAAATGTATCAGGTTCTACTTGATTTGGAACACAAAATTTAAAGAAAGTTTGGGCTCATTAAACCAAAGGCTGTGTGTCTGTTGTATTTGCTTGTTAATTTTTTGATCAAGCCACATTTATAGCTTTCATAAAGCTGTTAAGTCATATTGCCCCATTTGAAAGTGGGTATGTGAAAGTTTCCTACTTGAGG
Organism: Deroplatys truncata; assembly: GCA_030765065.1. Lineage (NCBI taxonomy): Eukaryota > Metazoa > Arthropoda > Insecta > Mantodea > Mantidae > Deroplatys > Deroplatys truncata. The sequence continues at coordinate 150,615,299 of CM060977.1, read as the reverse complement.
AAATAATTTGTTTTTTTGCTACCTTTAAAATTATATTTCATTTGGGGTTTTATTTTGGCGATAGCACCGTACTAAAACTAATTCAATAATAACTGTATTAATTCTAGTCGTCCTAATTTTAAGGAAGTGAGACCAACACTTGCACTTAAAGGGAAGCATAAGTTACAAGCATACTTTTCAACATTATTTCTGGTTGGTTGAAAACCATTTGCTTGTTCTCACCGATTTTTGGGTGTTACTTTCTTTCTTTCCTTTGTTTGCTGAGGTAATGTCCATTTGATTGTTAGTGGGGGATGTTAAACTAAGTTTTGCTCTGGCTTTCTCTCGTGACCAAGTATTGAGCTCTCTCCTTAGTGCACCTGGTGTTTTTCACGGTTTAAGCTTTTGTTTTAAGTGTTTCATTTCTTGGTTGTGAATTTCATATTTTTCCTTTTCAGCTAAATAATTTACGGAGTTGTTTCAGGGTTTGAGTTTATTTAATCCTTACGTTCACTATTAGTATCTTTCTATTATCCTGGTTCTTATAATTATAATAGTGGTTTTATAAAGGAGCCAATTTACCAGTTCTAAATTTCAAAAGAATCTTAATGTGCAATATAGTTTTCTTTACCAGATTACAATTTAAAGGCTTAGCTATATATAAAGATGTTTAAATGTTACCCTGAAACGACTAGTTTCTGAATGCATTTGTTTTTGTTTTATGTTTTCTTAGCTTTAATGGGTTGTTTCAAGTTGTGCTTTTGTCTTACTTTACGTTGTATGTTAAAGTATAATTCAATTTGCTATTAAATTTTTGTTCTGAGATCGAAGTTGTATTATAAATTTACTTCAACTTTGTATTTTTATATTTTTGCTTCCCTTTTAAAATTAAATTTTTCACTTTCCTTTTAAAGGCATTGGAGGTTTATATTTCAGTTAATGTGTTATGCTCGTTTTACTAGTTCATGAGCTTGGTGTCAATATGCTGTGAATGGCTTAGCTGTGAGGGCCCATGTTCATGTGGCATAGTTATTAATCAAAATAAGGCCATTTAAATAGTTCTGTTTCTTTTTTATGCTCGGAGATTATCTCCAGGTTCATTTTTGTATAGGTTATTACCATTCTGAGGTTTCTTTCGTCAATTTTCCCCCTACGACATTCGTTAGGTCCGTCCTCTTCGTCTTGTCGGGGTTCCCAGCGCCCGATAAATTATCGTAAGCGGCTGCGTGGCTACAATGGCTTCATCAGCCAGAATTACCTGGTGAAGCCAACGTGTCCATCACACAGCAAATTTGTAAACATGGATAAAACTGGCCATCGTTGTGTGATACAATACTTTAATTTGAAAGGTCTTAGTGTAACTAATATTAAAGTTGAGCTAGATTCTACTCTGGGGAAGTCTGCTCCTTCGTTTACGACAGTAAAATATTGGGTGGCAGTGTTTAAGCAAGGCCATACGAGCTGCCAAGACAAACATCGCAGTGGTCGACCAAATGAGGTGACCACGCCAGAAATTGTAAACAAAGTGGTATTGGATGACCATCGACTGAAAGTGCGCGAACTAGCAGTCATCGTAGACATTTCAAAAAGTGCTATACATCACATACTAACTGAAAATTTAAACATGAGAAAGCTGTGCACAAGATGGGTGCAGCGTTTACTCACAATGGAACAAAAGTAGCATCGTGAAGATGTTTGTCGACTGTTTGGTGATGTTCGCTGCAATAAAGCCAGAGTTTTTGCGGCGATTCATAACCATGGATGAAACATGGGTCCATCACTTAAAACCTGAGATAAAGGAACAGTCAAAACAGTGGATTGAAAGGGGAGAATCGGCTCCAGAGAAGGCGAAGACAGTTCCATCTGCAGGCAAGGTCATGGCGTCGGTTTTTTGGGATATGCGTGAGATAATTTTTATTGATTATCTTCAAAAAGGAAAAGCAATCAATGGCAAGTATTATGCAAACTTATTGAAGTGTTTGAATGATGAAATCAAGCAAAAACGGCTGCATTTAGCCAAAAAGAAAGTTCTGTTTCATCAAGACAATGCATCAGTTTACACATCTATTATCGCCATGTCCAAAATCAATGAATTAAAGTTTGAATTGCTTCCTCATGTACCCTATTTGACAGACTTAGCCCCCCTCTGATTATTTTCAGTTTCCAAAGTTGAAGAAATGGCTTGATGGTAAAAGACTTGCCAACAATAAAGTGCTGGAGTTTGCAGTTGATGGCTATTTTGCAGAACTCAACGGTTCTCACTATAAACAGGGTATCAAAGCTATTGAATATTGCTGGGAAAAGTGTATCGAGCTGATAGGAGACTTTGTAGAGAAATAAAGATGTTTTTTCCCAAAATTTTTGTTTTTTCTTTGTTAGGTCGGGTACTTCTGGGACAGCCCTTGTATAACATACATTTTCATTTGTAAATTTTTGTGTGACTGAATTTCCTAATCTCCAATGCTTCATTTTAATGTACTGAATGTGTAAAAAGGTTAACAGTGTTGTACCTCTGTAGCTATTAAATTGCTTAATATTTTTCAGGATATACCCCATCAAATGAATGGCAGCGACTGTGGTGTCTTTTCCTGTATGTATGCAGAGTTCATCGCTCGCGAAGCTAAGTTAACATTTACTCAAGACGATATGCCCTATTTCCGTAGGAAAATGGTATATGAGATCAAGAAAGTAAAACTACTAATGTAATAACTTCTTTGCAAGTTTGATGAGGCAGAACAATGTCTTGCAGTGCAATGAACTGTTCGCAGCACTTGCCCTCTGCAGTGTAATTGTTCATTTGCATTTATTTTGTCTATTAGAGACAGTTATTTGTTTTCACTAAGATTTCATTGTACAACTTCACTTATAATAAGTTAACATTTAATTTGCTGTAAAGAGAAGAGCCATTAACTTGTATCCTAGCTCCAGGAGTATCCTTTGTTAAGCAACAAAATATTTGTGTAATAATGCTACTGAGGAACAATATTAGTGTAAATAAAGCCATCACATGATCTTTTATAAAAGGTAGAGTATTTTAAGCCATTTTGAAATTGAAATATAAAAGATTTCTTTCTCATATACTCATTATTTTATTAAGTTAGCCTTGTCTCAGCCTTTATTTAAGCCATTAAATATTTAAAAATCTAAGTTATGAAATACTTAAAGCTGTACCTGAATACCAAGTAATAAATACATTGAACTTTTGTATCTTAACTCCTTTTATGGAATACTGAGTGGGTTATAAAGCAAAATGGTTTTGGTTATACTCTCTATGGTAACAGTGATAAAGGCCAAATGTTCAGATTTTGCAGGATAGTATTGGACACACGGGTTCTATCAAATTTGTTTCATTTCCAGAGATATTGATTGAAAATGCAGTTAGCATGGTAACAAAACAACCTGTCTTGGCTAATAAAATATAGCGCATGAAAGGCTAAGATCTATTTATTAACCCTCTTAGGGTGGCATGCACCAACCTGGAGTAAGCTCTACTTTCGTAGTAAACTACTATTCAAGTCAACACTCGGCGACTTCCATGCGAGAGTAAACTACTTCCTAAGAATTTTACTCCTTCCAGATATTACCACAGAAGTAAATGTCGGAGAGCACCATCATGTAGTATGTTACTACGTAATTAAATAGAGCACAAATATACGTTAGAATTTACTCTTGCGACCTGGATGGAGTAACTAACCTGTCGATTGAAGTAGAATACCGTATCGTATTTGGAGGAAGATGTTTTTGATGCGTTCATGGATTATTTAGATTACATTGATGATCTCGATGTAGAAAACAGCGATTACTTAGGTTATATTGATGACCTCGACGGAAAAACAAAACAACGGAAATGCGATAGTGCTATGCGAGAACCATATGATAGTTATACAGAGAGAGAGAGTTCAATGAACATTTCGGTATTAAGAAAGAATTTTATACACGCCTTTTGAACCTGCTTGGAAAACATTTCAACAAAACTCAGACACACATTCAGCTCTATAATCCAAATTGCATTTATTATAATGCGTCCTATGAGTTTTTCATACCGGAATATTTCAGAAGCTTGAGCCGGCATGATAAATTTAATGTGACAGTCTTACACTGTATTAAATGGAGATATTTAGAATTGACTTATCGCAATGCAACTTAAAAAGTTCATCGTAATCCTGGTATTGCAGGCAATCTTATAAGTAAGTGTTCACCATGCGTCAGCTGGCCATGTATTTCACTGCATTGTTAGATCGCTTTTGAGGTTAAGAGCAAGGTACCTACACATATGAATATACACGAGTGTTAAGAAAATAAAAGGCAATTCTTCACTTTCACAGATTTCCCACACATTGTGTGTGGAATTGACTGCACGCATGTTACTATTTTGTACCCATCCGTGAATATGGTGAACTTTTCCGAAATCATAAAGGGTATTTCTCCAACAGCCAAATGATCTGCGATGCAAAATGAAGATTACAAACATTGTTTCCTGAATTTTAAGCTGCTCTTCAGTACGTTTCTCGTCACTGGAATTATTAAACTCGTCAATCACAACTTTCCAGCATCTTTACAACACATTTTGGCGTTTTTGCATTACTTGGGTCTTCATTGAAAACGTTAATAGAAGTAACCTCTCGTAATCAGGAACCTAAGCTTATATATTTAAAAAAAAAAAAAAAACACCTAACCCAACCTCCCGTAAATCAGAAATGTAAAAAACTAATAAACCTTTTAAAAAAAAAAAAAAAAGTAATTAGGAACGCACGTTGCGAGTGTTGGCGCTATCTCACTGGCTTTGAAGACCAACGTAATGCAGGTTATCGCACGTTTTTTTTACACTCGTATTGTTTAAATGGATTTTCTTTATTTCTACCAACAAACATTTATCTCTCTCGCTGACGTTTCTCCCCTTTTCCTATCGCACATAACCTTATTCATGATTGCATCAATTAAATCGTGCAAACAAAACAATACCTTTGGGAGTAATGAGCTCTTACTTCCATAGTCATAACTAAAAGAGTAAATTGTAATTGAGCTCTCCATTACTTTTGGAGCAAATTGCTTCTATAGTGGGGACTTCTTTAGTAAATGTTACTTCCGAAGCAATTTACTCCAACATGGTGCACGCCACCCTTAGTGCTGTGAGCCAATCTGATTGGCTTTCCGAAGCCAGCTGGAAAAATGCCACTGCATTTTAAGCAAAAAGTACTATTATGAAAAATCATATAAAAATAACTATTGTAATAGATACAACGGTGGAAGCTTTTCAAGCATACGGTCCAGGTAATATCCATTTATAGTATTTTATATATATAGTGTAATATGTTCCACTAAAACATGTTTTTGTAGGATAAATATGTTTTTCAGAATATAAACTAAAAGATATACCATTAAAAATGCACTCAAAACTTTTTCTGCTATATCAAATGAAAGTGTGATGCTTTGTAAACAAACATGCATTAGTGTTCAAAATCATGCGATTGTTTTAAAACTTAAACAGCTGTGATGTTTGAGGTAGTCACCAGCAAATCACTAGGTGATAAATTCAAGTACATGCTGGGTTAAACTGCACGCTTGGCATTGTAGTTTTTCTTTGTCTTTATACTGTCTCTTTTTTAATATTAAGATGACATTAGTATTTAATAGTATTAATGAATGAATAACTGCAGGTATGTTAAATAGAAACTGAGACATAACCAAACTATTAGTTTACAAAAAAATTATTTATACACACTTATTTTGTATACTTATGAGCGGCTGTACCCTGGTATGCAGTCCTTTATCACACCTGATGCACAGAGTTGTTGACTGCCACCTATGTTGCAGTGAATGGACACAACACACTGTCTTTCCTTTTTTCCAGATAATTACCTAACACTTTAGATTTGTATGCTGACACTATACTCAGTAATTGCAGCAGATGCTATTTCTTGACCATTCTTTGCTTAGAGAATTTACAACGAAACAGTAAAACTGTAAACAGCATCTCTAATGTTAGAAATGGTGTCAGCATCATCTCCATGCCAGTTGCTGAAATGCCTCCTTTTTCATGGTGGAGAATCAGGGGCGTGTCTGGTATATTGTCACCATTATCAGAATCATTTCACTATCCAACATCTCATCGGCATAACCTCGCATTGCTCAAAATAATGCAACAGCTTCTCATTGTTTATAACTGCTGTAAAAATATCACAAGAACTGCTTACCATTTTACAAATGAAGTGCATAACATACAGCCATAAATTGAGGGGTGTTTACTATTGTGAAACCCAGTCACCTTTATGCACCAACCAGTCGAAGGAAAAAGGTTGAACCTTTCCAAGGGTGTGAATTCTATCAGTATAAGTTGTCTCAAAATTAGTGGGATGGATTTTCAAAGCCAATCTGCTCATACCTGGCACTGTAAGGACTGGCACCTACTCTGCCACACAGCACTAAGAGGTTAATTACATATGAAATTAATGGTGAAATATGCATTCTGCAAATCATTTATTTTGGTTTAAAATAGTAAGTGTGTATTAGTTGGGCATGCCTCCACGGTGTGGAGGTAACATGTCTGCCTTACATTCAAGAGATCCCAAGTTTGAATCTCGGTTAGATAGTGAGTTACCCAGATAAGGTTTTTACCAGGGTTTTCTCTTATCCTGAGAAGACGAACATCGTGTAATTTTAAGCTCTATTAACCCCGGGCTCATTTGAGCAATATTTCTACCATTTCATTCATCATCCGATATGACCAACTAAGTAAAAGGAAATTAAACTTCAAGCAACCCAATAAATAAGTAATAATATTGCATGCACTGATTCATAAGGTTGTATCTGCACATCAATGGCACATCAAGATTAGTCAAGTTATTAGAACTTAACAAATTGCAGTATTAAGAAGATGAATTTAGATACTTCAGTCCCGCTTACTTTGATTTAAACATTGAACATGTTTAGAGGACATTAGTTTTCATCAGCAATATTTTGATTGATGCTCAGAGAGGAAGCCACTGTTGTTTAAGGTATTTGTGCTGCCATATGGTCTATAATTTGACTATGTGGTCGATCAGCAGAATTTCAAAATTTGTTTAATTAGTATTTTTGGAAACAAGAACTGTGTGTGTCTGTGAACAGCATAACTCGGAAACGAACAGCTGGATAAACACCAAACTTGGTATTTAGGTTCAGTATCTTTCAGAGATGCAACACGAAGGTTTTCAAGAAAATCCTCCCACCCCAGATTACCCTTTACATGGAAATTTTAATTTTCTCAAAAATGGCTCTAATGATTTTGATTAAAATATCATATGTTTAAGATATTTTCATGACAAATGAAATGTATATCTCGAATTTTCTGGGAATGTCTCCAAAAGTATTCATTGTGAACAACTTTTGCATAATGGTAAACCATAAGAGATACACAAAATTTTACTACACAGAAAATGTAGATCACATTAAAATACACAATTTGTCATATACATTTTTTTTTTTGTTGAGTGAACCATTTTCGAGATATTACTTGTTATTCCCTTAAATTTTCCAATACTTTTACTTTTTCTCAAAAGGGAATTCGTTATTCTTTTTTTTTTCTTTCTTTCTTTTGTCCTGGTAATGCAAAGAAAATGGAATACTCCACATAGCAACCAGCTCTTAAAATATTTGACTCGCTTAAAGCCTACCAATTCCCCTTGCATCTATAAGAAAATTAGCAATAAGTTTAACATCTCGATAAACATGAAGCATATGGAGAATAAGTGTTTGAAAAAGTAGTTTGTACAAGAGTAAAGAAAGTCATGTGAGTGTAACACATCAGATTTTTTGTAATATAATGTTCTCCCATATTGTTAATTATTCTGTGGGCATTTTGCAATATTTTAACAACCTTATTTCCTGCGTTAAGTTGTGTTGATGAGTATTGGTGGGCTACTGCTGATTTATCTATCTGCTTCAGTTTCAAATTCCTTAAACGTTTTTGAGCCTAGTTTTTTGTTTTTCCATTTCAAAAGGAACCTACAAACCAAACTGAAGGAATCTGAAACTGAAGCAGATAGACATATCAGCAGTGGCCCACATTTTTGTTGAACACAACATAACATAAAGCAAGAAATGGAGCTAGCTAAAAACATGCAGAAAACAGCCAGAGAATTAGCCATATGGGAGAAAATCCATTAAGTAAATAGTGCTAATAAACTTGCAAACTTTAAAATACGTGCAGTTGTTTTAAGGTGAGATCACAGACAGGCTATATGCATAATACATTGTGCTGTAGTAACCTCTGTATTTTTCCAATGCACAACTGACGGTACTCAACATGTTCAGTTGTGTTTCAGTCGCTGTTTTATGTTCAACCTTAAGAGAGTTGAGCACTGTGCATCTCAGACTGAATTATGTAGACTGGTGTGCAGACAATTTCAAGAGAAATTTCCTGGTATTCTAGTTCCAGGTAGAGAAACTGTTAAGTTTAGGACAAGGTGGTGATTAAATGCTAAACCTAAGAAGCAAAAACAAGATGTTTTAATGGAGGAAAAAAATTGACAAAATTTTGTGGGAACCCTAAAAAATAAAGTTTCTAAGAACAATCCCCACAGCATAGACAAATTTAAGGACAATATAAAAACAGAAATTATGAACATTACACAAGAACAACTTAGACTGTGAATGGAAATTTCATCCAAAGGTGTCAGAAATGTCTTTATGCAGATGGACACCACTTATAACAAGATTAGCACTCGTTATAGTGCATATTACTATCACTCGTGAGCAAGTAACGGAGTTACAGAACAAAAAATCCCCAGTGTAATAGTGTGGAGCATGCATACATGCATAACCGAATGACAACATGGTCAAATTCTCAACTGGACAACCAGACGGCAGCACAATTACCTCAACAGCAGTAGCTTTCTCTGTGAGCATTATGGATATATTGCTGATCATAATGATGACAGATCAAAATGAGACTAAGTTTGACAAATTAATACTGTAATTTAGTATTATGCAAGTCTCACTGTGTATAACACTTCCATTACACATAATGTGTGTTTATTAGTACTCATTATTTGTATAATTGCCTCCAATTGAACCATACAAAATAATCATATTATTGTGGTATTTATTTTGACTTGCAAATGTTCTACAAAAATGGAAGACATTTTCATTTTTTGTTACTCAATAAAATTTTTGTAGATTGTACTACAATTTTGTTAACATAGTGATATTTGCACTGTTATGAGGCATATTCTGAGGGCATGCATTGACGTTCTTCAATCAGTTGGTAGGTCTGTGCATCTTTCCCTCAAGGCAGTGCTATGGCATGTTCTGAGGCATTCGGTTCAGCAAGGAGCTAGGGTGCATTGAGAGTATTGAATATAGACAATTATAGGATGAGCGCTGTGGTTAGGTTTGGTATATTCAGATCTAAATAGAGATTTTTCTTTTCCTATCATTTCTGTACCAGGGTGCCCTGGTGATGATCTGAACACCCGATTCTGGAATGTCTGAATACACTTGATTTGGGTGCTAGAGGTAGAACTCAATAGCATGCATATTGCCATATTGGTTTGAGAACCATTGTGTAAAGTATCTTCATTAGAAATGGAGAGGGATGAATTTTTATGCAGTAAAGGTTTTAGCTGTCGAAGTCTACTTAATTTATGTAGCATGTGATCAGTAAGTATGCTTCTTCCATATCAAACATGTGTTGAGGATAAAGCCAAGCTATCTCACATCTGTTTGTGGTATGGCTGTGTTGTTCAAGAATACAGAATGAGCATGTTTTTTCCTAAGATAAGTGAAAGTAACAGCAGATGACTTCCATGGATTTATAGCAGTTTTCCATTTTTTGTTCCATGATTCTATTTCAAATAGATGATTCTGTTTGTGTTGTAGCATCTTCGCCTGTGTCTCTGCACATAATAGCTATATCATCTGCAAATTGAGCTATACATAGATGGAGAGTTTTGGATAAGTCATGAGTGTGTGTTAGGTCCCAGTATGCTTCCCTAAGGTACTCCTGCATTGAAAGGTCTGATGGTAGACTCTGCACCTTCATAGACTACAGAATAAGCTTGTTTGTAAAGAAGTGATTGAATAAAATGATAGTATTGTCAGGAAGGTGCTTTTTTTATTTCTTTAATTTTGGATAGAAGACCATCATGCCAAACTTTGTCAAATGCTTTTTCAGTGTCAAGAAATAGACCTAAACAGATTTGCTTGTTTTCATAAGTGTTCAGTATTTCATGTATAATCCTGTGTTGTGGGCAGGACTGAAATGTTCTAAATCCAAATTGTGTTTTAGGCAATAGTGCTCCAAGAAATATGAAGTCTGAACAATAACAGACACTAGCATATTTTCAAAAACAATGTAGAAGGCTAATTGGTTTATAGTTTAATGGATCACTGTGATTTTTGTTGGGCTTAGATTAGATAATATTAGCATGCTTATATGCTGTTGGGAAGTATGTTAATCATAGCATTGAATTGTAAATTTGTATTAGCACTACTATGGTAGACTCTTAAGCAAAAGTTGCACTATGTGGTCTTAACCAAAAGCTTTATTAGAAAGTGATCTGTTAATGGCATTTTGTATCATCACTGGAGTAAAGAGTTTACAGCTGCAGCATTTGGACAAGGGTATGCTGCACTTCCTCATTCATATCAGCATCTTCAGTATTGTTGGGTTTAAACTGCTGGAAGAGAATTTCAGAAAACTTCTCTACCTTTTCTTGTGGACCTGTGAGCCACTGGTTACCAATTTGAGCATGGTAATTTTCCTATGGTCTTGGTCAACAATTTTGTTTACCGTCAAACACTACCATCTTTAGCTTCTAAACACACTAAATGCTTTTCTGTTGTTTCTCTAGCGAGTTCTTTTAGAGCTGCTTTTAAGTCATTAGTGGCATTGTTGTAGTCCCTTTTATATGGAGAATATGTACTTCTTTCCCATAGGCTTTTGGCTGAATTTCTCACGTTTTGCAATTGTATGTGGGGTGGAAAAGTTGCTTTTCCATTTTTATAACACTTGTCCGAACAGCTAGAGGATGATAGATGATATTATTGCTATTATACTGCTTGCTATGTCAATATCTCTTGGTTTTCAAAGCGATTTTTGTAATTGTTGTGGCATTTAGATATATATATCTCTTGAGCAGTCAAACGGATGCTGAATGAGACTATTTCTTTGTGTTATTGAGGAAAGTTGCCGACAGTTCTAATAGTAAAGGATAGTGGTCAGAGCTTAGTTTGTGAACAACTCTTTGAAAGCTACAGATATGATGGAATTGTTTTCCAACAAAGAAATCAAGATCAGGCCTGTGCCCTGTACCTGGAAAGTGCATAGGTTCTATTGGATGTGCTATTTGAAGCCCAAGTTTGTATATCTGTTCATATAGCATACTTTCTTGTGGATTAATGACGTTAGATCCCCATCTCTGTTTGTTATTGAAATCTCCCCTTAATTAATCTGTCTCCTATATTATGCTAGGAGTTAAATGTTGATTAGGAGCTGAATAGAATGCTCTTATTTGGTAGTTAATATGATAGATTTGTACTTACATTCTTACAATTTGCAATTCATTTTCTGAAATTGGAGGAAGCTGGTTGTGCTTAATGTCTGCTCTAATGGTTATTACAGCTCCACCTTTCCTGTCGTGGGAGGGATGATCTGCCGTATATATTTTGTAATCAGGACTTTAAATTTGGAGCAGGATTCGTTTCATTCATCATTCTGTATTACCAGTTTGGTCACAAAATGTTAAGCTAGGAAAATCTACATATTGCAATCTATGCTTTCCGAGCCTATTCTCATTTATTTTCATACTTATTCTACAAGTTATATAAAAGCTTGTTTTTTCTCTTTGCTGTTAATCCTGACAAATATTGGCAAAAACTGCTCCAGTACACACAAAGAAGCATAAAAGCCCTGATAAGATAGTCAACTGTTAGTGCATGAACCTACCTTGGTATGTACTCTTTTGCATTTACTAAGGTGGAGCAAAGAATGATCACTTAAACACTCAATTCTCAAAAGGTATTAATTCAAATTAATGGCAGTTACTATTTTGGGAATAATTAATGACATAAAAATGTTTGACATTCAATATTTTAACATCTGCATTTTTCTGAATGGCAATGAATATTTTGGAATGATTAATGCCATAATGTTTGACTCATTGTATATTTTAACATCTTCACTTTTCCTGCAGTAAGTTTTTGCGTCTCTGTTAAAGACTTAGGAGTTATATATAATTGAATAGAATGAAGATCACTTCACATGCTTTTCACAGAGTATTCAAGATATGCATTTTATTTGCTATGCCAATTTCACACAGTTGATATTTTAATCAAAATCATGAGCCATTTTACAGGGTTTTTTTGGGGGAGTTGAGGATTTTCTGTGAAAATGTTCACCAGACATCCAAGTAGAAAATTTGCGTGTGTGAGAATGAGCCTCTGTAGGGCTATGCAAAGTACTTAGAGACGTTTGTTTTCCTTTGAATCCATAGTTCTCTCATTATTTAGCTGTGGGCTTTCTCTCATCGTCCATGTTCCAGTTTTTTTCTTCGATTTCCCCTGTTGGTCAGCTTGCCACTTACGAACTTCGACTCTTAAGATATCTCTGTTCAAGAATTATTATTATTATACATATATGCTCCCTTTATGTGTTGGTTGTTTTAAGGGTTCTCATAGGTGCTTCACCAATGTTCAGTTCAAATATGAGTTTTGTAATAGGAACTTTGAGATTTTCCTTTACATGGAAAACAAAATGAGATGTTCTCATGTCCACTTTTAAGATTAACTTGATAAATCTATTGTACTTTGAGTTTCATTCAATTTCTTATTGACACTTAGAAATCTTTGCTAACAAGGTAGATAAAATGTTAAAATGGGATCAGTGGCAAGGCAATTTATTGTGCATTGCAATGCTTTGAGTTCAACATTTCCTCACTTATTAAAAGGCAGTCTTTCTACTCGTGTCAATTTACGCTGAAGGTACAAGTCTCTTAAGCTTGTAGTTGGATTACTAGAGACTAGTGATGTAATGATACCACTGTTACTCGATACTGATATTTTTGAACATCGATACTCACTGTAGAAAAAAACTGTAAAGGTAATAACTAGTTTGCTGAATTATGTTATTAATATTTTTGTGTGTATAAACACATGCAAACAATTTTGTGTATGCTAATTCCGAAATTGTCCTGTTTGACATTCTCCAATTGGCAGCAATTTTTTTTTATCTTGATGCCATAGATGATGCTCCCCTATTGTTAGTCAAGGCTAATAATAATAATTCTTTGCTTCCCATTTTGTGTAGCTATATTTTCTATTGAAAAACTTTAATTTAGACAATTAGTTGTATGGTATACTGTGAGCTGTACTCATGACCTGAGTTTTACGTAAACACAAACTAACATGGTAGGAAAGAGCAAATGTTTCCATGCACTGTATTATCTCACATCTTAAGTTGTGATTTGTTTCTGCTGGATTCACAGATTTTGGCCACCAGAGTGGATAAATGTAATGGCTGAGCTGTAATGCCTATTCAGAAAATTACATCAGCTTCATTCACAACTAGGTTAGCACTAGATGTTACATGAGTACTTCTGCTCTTCCCACTTTGTTTTGTATGTTTTCATTTAGACACAAGAGAGTATGGAATGTTGCATTAATTCGCAGGAAATGCACTTCAGGTCTGTCAAGAACTATAGTCCAGGAACTTTTAGGGGAAGTGCAAGGCAATAATGCAAAGTCTGGACTCCTTTCATTTCTTGTAACATAAAGTTAAATGCAACAACTTTCAATAGTTCACTTAACATTTTAAAAGTATTGAAGATTCAGTTCGAAGTATTAGGCATTCTTAGATACCACCAAGTATCGAGGTATCAAGGTCCCCATCCCTACTATAGACAAAATAGTAGTTTATAATGCTTGAAAAACTGTACCATTATCAGCATTCAGAGATATCTTTCTATAGTTAAAACAATGAGGCATCCCTCACTGTTATGATCAGTAAGTTTCTTTATAGCTGTAGCAGTCATATGCATGTACAAGGTTACCAATTAGTAATGCCCCACTGTTTTTCTGAAAGCATTTATTCCACAAAAATGAAATATACACATTTGAAGAGATGATGTTTTATGTACATACTATATTTTTCTCACATAATCTCCTAAATTCGTGGCATTCCTCCAGTGAGACACAAGGACATGTATGTTGTATCGATACCAATCCTTGCTGTGATTACAGAGCCAGATTTTCACTGTGTGAATCACATTCCTTGTCATACTTAAAATGTCTTCCTAGAATGCCTCCCTTAATGACCCAAACAAGTGGGAAGACTGAGGGAGCCATCCAAGGCTGTCGGGTGAATAGGGTAGTACTGTCCAACCCAGTTTTGCGATGCATTGAGGTGCTCAAACTTGTGTGAAAATGAGCGTTATTATTTGACTCTAAGCATCTCCTGGGTTCAAAATATGTAGCTGGAAACCCCTGTTTTGATGTATGCTTCTGAATTAATGGTACTGTTTATTTGGCAATGAAAATTGCACTCTCTGTCCCAAAATGCTATGATTATGACCTAATTGGTTGATGAATATTTTCTTCTGTGGAGACTAAGGAAGGATGACATTCCATCTTTGTTTGGGGTCAAAATGATGAACTCCATTTCATCACTTGTAACAATCTCAGACAAGCAAGCCTCCCCCTCAGCTCAAAAACATTGCAACAAAACAAAAGATATGTCTTTTCTGTAATATTTGTGGTTCAGTGTAAGACATTGCAGAACTCATCTTATGCACGCTTTTAAGTATCCAAGAGCAAGGGTATAATAATTGCAACCACCCTTTTTTTGCAGACTGACAGCAACAGTCTCAAATGTCAAGTTGTATGCATAGATCCTCTCAAAGACATCAGCATACTGCAATAATCAGATGTGACAGCCATGCAGAGTCTCCATGGCATATATTGGAGCTCTGCAGAACCGCCTTCAGACGTCTTCACTCTCTGCCCAGCAACCAATTGAACTCTTACCAACTACAGATGTTCCATGGGCATTGCACAAATTTTTGTGAATATTCTCCTCCACTTCTTTCTACACAATTAGAAATTCAATGACTGCTGGTTGTTTGCACAAACTCTATTTTAAAAACTTTGTGCAGCTAATGCCCTCTGTAAGAAGAAATAAACTGTGCACATACACATAGGAAATTTAAAGTAATGCACTCCCAAAGTATCATATTCCCGACATTGTTTTTGGGCATAAAAACAAAAGAATTACTAATTGGGGCAACCTCATACCACTTGTCCATGAGAATAATAAAAAGTTGATTTGGAATTGCCACCACCCTGCCATTACTTAAGAGACCACAGAAGTGCAGATATCTGGTATCATCAAGGTGGAATTGAAGTCCCTCTTTAATTCTTTCCAATTTAGCGGTTTGTGACCTCTATCTGTTGATAAAGAGCTTCATTGCAAGATCATTAAAATTGTAATGGTGTCTCCAAATCCTTCATCCAGTACAGTGTTGCCACCAGAGAGAAAACAGTATCTTTTTACACCTTGTTTTGTTCTTCAGTTAGCCTATCATTCAAGGATTTCCTGTTCTATAACAGTACTACAATGCAGTTCAGCTTTCCACAAAGCACAAAAGAGGGAGTTACACTGATTATCAAGAAATAAGATGTAATGAGAGCAGATGCTAATGAGCCAACAATTTCAATGGCTCTTCATTATATTAACTAACAATGTTGGTGGCTAATGCTCAGTATATATTGTAGTTCTTGCTATCAGTAGCTTACTCAGAGAGCTGCTGCTGTTAATTTTTACACCTCTGGAGATGAGTCATATTCATTGCAGAATTATGTTGTCTACAAAGTACATAATTTGGAGTAGGAAGGATCTTTAATTTATGTAGAGGAGCAACCCAACATTCCTGTCCTGTATTAATCAGAATAGAGCAACAGCTTTTAATCATGGGTATTCTGGAGTTAATGTTTTCTTCAACAAGGTTTCCATTGTATATTTATACTTGAATTAAAATATCTTTTTGTGTGTGTGTGTGTGATTTCCTATATTATTTTTATTAGTGAAACAGCAATTAATGAAATATACAAATTTTATATAGAATGGGGAATTCGAGTAAATGTAAAGAAATCAAAAGTTAGAGTATTCATAAAAGAAAATAAATTAAGAAAAGATGAATAATTGCATCTAAATGGACAACAGAGATGGTAAAGGAGTAAGATTAAGCAATAATGGTGGGTGGGAAGCACATGGTAGGAAGGTGATGGCAAAAGGTAAAGCTACTATGACGGGATTGAGAAAAAGTAATTATAAATTGGGAATGTCTGTTAAATATGCAAAAGGATGTGCGAAACATTGGTAGAATAAAATATGTTGTATAGATTGAAGTATAGGGAGCTTCAGAATTGAGCAAAAAAGCATATCAAGTATACAGATTTTGCAAAGATCTTTTAGGTTTAACCACATCAGCACCAAGGGAAGTAGCATTGATAGAATTATGAAGAACAGGAAGGAGGAGTAATTATGGAAAGTATTTTGAAATATTGGTACACGTGCCTTCAAACAGAAGAACAAGATGTATTAAAAATTTGTGTGAATCAACAGAAGATAATTTCAAATAAGAATGGCTGGCAGGCAGGGATAAGAAGAGAGTATAGGAATGGGGGACATTTGGCAACTAGATGAAAAAAATAAGAAATTTTGGAAAGTAGTGAGAAATAGCATAGAAGATATAGAGATGCAAGAAATCTGAGGAAGTCTTGAAAATAAAAAGTACCTAAGTTTTAAAACAATTAAGAGAGATTAGGGGAGAAAGGTTATGTTGACTTATGCAGGAGACAGGAAAGGGAGGGTTTAGCATGGGTGAGAACAGGGACTATGTTCCTTAGGGGGTTAAGTGGGAGAGAATCGGGAACATGCGCCATATGTGAAGAAAAGGAGAATAAGATGCATTACTTGGAAGAATGTAGAATGTAAACAGAGAAGTGAAGACACGATGTTTGGGATCCAGAATGGGACAATATGAGCAAGAAAATTATAGCCATAAAAATATTGACAGTTAAGGGAGGAAGAAGGAATAAAGAAAATGGAAGACCCTTCAAGGAAAAATGGTTAAGTAAAGTAAAACAAGCAAGGGGAAAGGAGCAGGAAGGGCAAGACAAAGGAGAATAATAGAAAAGTAGGAAACAGGGAAGTGGAAAAGAAAAGAATAAGGGCTAACTGAAAGCCAAAGGGCCAGGGTGGCAGGCGAAAAGCAGCCCTTAAAAGAAGGGAAAATCAGACTAAATTTGTACTAGAATGTAAGAATGTTAAGAAATTACATAAAATGTATGTCCGGTACAAATATTCTATTCATGAAACGATAAAGATTGGTTTCTAATTTGGTGAATCATTGTGCCTGTTTTTGCCAAGGCATCCGCCTTTTCATTACCAAGAATTGTGTGAAGGAATCCACTGCAAAACTATCAATTTATGAAGCAATTACAAGTGTTTAATGTTTTGATAGATTTCAGCAGTTGTTTTATTGTGTATACGCTGGTATAAGTGGCTTGTAATGTAGATTTGTAATCATTAAAGATGATTACTTTATTGAAGAGATTGATGTGGTAAAAAAAGTTGTTACAATATGGAATTGATTGCCTCAAATCTGTCGAAATGAGTCGACAAATTTGGACCAAGAGGTATACAAGTGCAAAATAATTTTCTGTATATTCAAGCAACTGTTGTATTGTTAAAATTATGACCAATCTTGGTGAGATGGATGTAAATATGTATCCATCCATCTTCTGTTTTCCCATTTCTGGAAATTTTGTGTAGATAGTTTTTAAGGTGACTTATTTTAGTTGGATTGGGTTTGCATCTTGTTTGTTAATTTGTTTCATTAACTGTTTACAATTAATTTTTACTCAATTTTAACACGTGACTTTCTCTACCCTATATCGGTTATTAGCTGGTATACAAATTATTCTTAGGAAAGTTAATTTTCCTATCCATCTCATTTTAATCCAGATAAAAATATTTGCAGAAATAGCTGCATTACACATTTTGTTATAGATATAAAGGGAATAGCAATAACCAAATGTTTTAGAACTGGACCTGTACACTGGCAGTAAAATTCCACACTTTTCCATGACATTGCAAGAAACAATTGAAAATTGTCAGGACTAATAGGAATGGCTAAGTATTGAATAATTTGAGCTATTAATAAATAATAACAGAGATCTCAGAAGTAGCTGAGTCACAAAAAAATTATTGGAAATAAATTGAGTTTTAAAGAGATTTACATTTTTGTCTATCGCTTAATGTTTACCATTATACAAAATTCCTTCCAAATGAAGAGGACTACACAGGCTATTCTCAAAAAATTCAAGATAATACATTTTATTTGTCATATAAATATTTTTAATATATGGTACTTTAATCAAAATCGTGAAGAGCCAGTTTTGAGAAAATCAAAAGATTCGAAAAAATCTTCCATGTAAAGAGTAATTTGGGATGGGGGGGGGGGGTTTCATGTAAATCTTTGTGTCACACCTTTGGAACATACTCAACCTAAATACTAAGTTTGGGTTATAACACACACACACATGGAGTTTTTGCTAAACAGTTTTTTTTATTATTTATTCAAATGGTCTCAAAACATGTATTTCTGGTGAAATCTCTGTATCAAACTTTTGGGTGCAATGCAAGAACTTCTCTACCTACTTATGTGCGTGATACAGTAAAACGGTCCTCAATCAGATCTCCGGGTAGGAACTACTCTGAGTGCTCAAACAAAAAAAATTCTGATGTGTTACACTCACATGACTTTCTCTACTCTTGTACAAACTGTTTTTACAAACGCTTATTCTCCATCTACTTCATGTTAATCGAGATAAAATTTGCAGACTCTATCTTATTGCTAATTTTCTTGTAGATGTAAGGGAATATATATTTACAACGGCAATATAGAAATACAGTAGCCTTTAAGCACAAACATATCTCTTAATAGCTGGTTGCTAGGTGCAGCACTATTCCCTTTGCCACAGATTAATACTCTTTGCATATACAAGATAAAAAAATGAATAACGAATTCCCATTTGAAAAAATAAGTATTGAAAAATTTAAGGGAATAACAAGCAATATCTCGAAAATGGTTCACTCAACAACAAAAATGTATATGACATAAATTCTCTATTTTAATGTGATCTACATTTTTTATGTAGTAAAACTTTGTCTATCTCTTATGGTTTACCAGTTATGCAAAAGTCGTTCACAATAAAGAATACTTTTGGAGACATTCCCAGAAAATTCAAGATATACATTTTATTTGTCATCAGAATATCTTAAACATATGATATTTTAATGAAAATCGTTAGAGCCATTTTTGAGAAAATTAAAATTTTCGAAAAATGCTCCATGTAAAGGGTAATCTGGGGTGGGGGGATTTTCTTGAAGACCTTCGTGTCACATCCCTGGAAGATATTGAACCTAAATACCAAGTTTGGTGTTTATTCGACTGTTCGTTTCTGAGTTATGCTGTTCTCACGCGCACGTTTCCAAAAATGCTTTTTTTTTGGATTCAGGAGGTCTCAAAACATGTATTTCCGGTGAAATCTCGGTATCGAATTTTTGGGTGGAATGCAATACTTCCCCTACTTACTATACGTAGTAGAGAAAGTAAAAAGTATTAACTAAGAATGCCTTTTGTGTATATTTGTTGGACCAAATCCAACTATCAGGTGTTTCTCACAATTTTTAAGTTCATTATTATTATTATTATTATTATTTATTGATTTACTTCCTACTGTTAGGAGTTATGTTGTAGAATAAAGCAAACCATGATTATAAAATAAAACAAACACATTTAATAGCAAGGCAACAATGTAGAAGAATTATAGTTAAAGTGAAACTATGCAAACATTTGGTTAGGAGAACTATCTCTGAGTGTATTACCAGCATCATGTAGGGAAGCCTGATGATAGGAATGTGATCCATAGAGACATTGACATAACCTCTCCTTGTATGAACCCTAATACTGGTTAAGTGATTTCACTGTTGAAGTCTTCAAACTATGACTGTACACCACAAAGTGTATGCCAGAGCCTACAGGTAGAACAATAAAATGTCATTCGATTGGAGCAAGTCCTGGATGCTTAATCCCTGATGAGTGAAAGTATCATTTTTAAAGAGATGGTTCTGAAGAATTAAATAGAACATTTGAATGCACTAAGAGAAATTGATTTACACAAGAATTTTTTACATTACAGTACCAGAGATAGGAGTTTTCATGTGAGTTAATTCATGCTTAAGTAGTTGCACATTAATTTAAAGTTATGTCATTAATTTTCAATGGTATCTCATTTTTACAGATTTTATATCTGCCTTTATTGATTTATTGCATGAACACACTACTTTGCAGACATATCAGCCATTAAGATTCTGCATCGTGCTCTCTTATTCCCCTCCCCAAATAAATTTATTTTACCTGTAGATTATCTTTAAAAAGAGCAAAATAAATATGCAAATAGCCCCATTGCTAAGTCAGTTGCTATACATGAGGTTCTTTTATTTTTTATCAGTAAACAGTACAATAAACGGTGAGAAGCACAACTTTCTCACTTGATTTTGATTTATACATTCATATACATCTCTCACTCACTCTCACTGAAATTATATTGTAAAGATAGCCTGCAAGATCTATAATTAACCTAAAAATATATATCAAATTGTACATACAAACTAATTTTGTACAAAACATAGGAAGCAGTATATTATTACAACATTGAAATTAATTTTGCTTTCAAGACTTCTCACTGATAGGCACCAGCACTCCAGTAGCCATCTAAGTTATGGTTAAGATGGAAATACAAGATGTTACTTTTCTCCCAAAGTCCTATCTCAACACTTTTATCTCTCTTCAGCGATGCTCGAATTAGTTGCACTCATCCTGCGGATTGTTTTTATCTCGATCTATGTACACATTACCCTGCTCTGTTTCAGCAGCTTCAACCTGTTTCTTCCGCACTGCAAAATAAAATAAACAGAATAATGAACAGTATATACATGCACATATTTGTAACTTAATTTCCAAAATATTTATCTACTTTATGATTAATCCATACAGCTACGACATGTCTGGGCAGATTTTTGAAATGTTTAGAAATATCTGGAATTTTGGCTTCTTTCTTTCTTTCTTCACCTTCCTTATAAATATATTATGTAATTTTCTCTGCAATTTCAGCTTTGATGTTATCCAACAAGTTCTGTAAAATTCTAATAGGTTAACATATCGCTTTGAGCAATTGTGCAGAGTACCACAACAAGTGGATGCTTTCCATGGAAGAATTTTCTTGTTTATGGATTCGTTTGAGTGAAATACCCAAATAGGATGACATTGAAGCAACTTTCAAGTATCTAGTTGAAAGACGCATGTTTATATATGATGTTAAAAGCTTTGACCAAGCCTACAATCTGAGGAAATTCATAGGGCCGGTGCAAGAAAGTGGGAAGTTACAAATTTACAAGCACATCAGAAGTGTACAAAATATTCTAAGAAATCAAGAGGTATTAACTTATTCTGAGCTTTTGAAGATTGTGCAATATTTCTTTGCAATACCCTCCCACAATGCAAATGTGGAGCAAGTCTTTTTGTTAATACAAAGTGAATAGTCCAAGGAAAGAAACAGCTTGCCATACTTCTTATCCAATATAATTTCAGACACTTAGTGCAAAATGTTTCATTCTTACCTGAAAAACTGAACATTTGCTGAAGAAAATACAATCTACAATGAAATGTGCATGTCATGTATGTGTAACAAAGATTGAAAACCTTGCACAAAAGCATTTTTTTATCAATAACCAATAATAACAATAATGTCCAAAATAACACTTAAAACTACCATTCCTAGTGTGTCCTCTCTCTCTCCCCCTTCCCTCCCTCCTTTCAAGATCCAATATGGTAGCCCTATCATGTGAGCTTTAGTAAGTTTGTTGTCTATATTAAGTGTTATCTCCTGATTGAATAAACTACTACTAATGAATGCTAAAGTAAATTAAGGAACAAGCTCCATTATCAGGTGATTATTGCACCCACCAGCCGTCATGAGCTTCAGTTCCTAACCCCTTCCTTGGAAATTTAAATCTTAGATGACTGTGCTTGGCTTAGTTATAGTAGATTTAACTTTAATTCTCTCTGACAGAGCTTACCCAAAAGTTGTTCCATATAGATGCACTGATTTGTGTCTGGATGTGAACCTGGTGCCATGAGGCTCATTGTTGTTGATAACTCCTCCACATCTGAAATAGTAGAGATCAACTTTTAAGATATAAGCATTGTTACTGTCACTAAGTATGAGGAGTGTTCTGACCAAGAAAACAAAGTTTAAGATTCCCCCCTCCGATATTACCACTTTGTAAATCAATACAGCTTTCCAACCTTTAATACTCTCTGTAAAAGAAAAGAAAAAAAATCTGATGTGTTACACTCACATGACTTTCTCTACTCTTGTACAAACTATTTTTACAGACTCTTATTCTCCATCTATTTCATATTAATCGAGATAAACATTTGTAGAAACGATCTTTTGACATGCAAAGAGAATTACATTTTACACATAGCGACCAGTTCTAAAAATATTTGATTATCACTTAAGGCGCGTACTATGTTCCCCTTGTTTTGTATTTACAAGGGCAATATAGAAATACAGCAGCCTTTAAGCATAGACATATATCTTAATAGCTGGTTGCTATGTGCAGCACCATTCTCTTTGCCACAGATTAATACTCTTTGCATATACAAAACAAAAAAATGAATAACGAATTCCCATTTGAGAAAATAAGTATTGAAAAATTTAAGGGAATAACAAGCAATATCTCGAAAATGGTTCACTCAACAACAAAAACGTATATGACATAAATTGTGTATTTTAATGCGATCTACATGTTTTGTGTAGTAAAATTTTGTCTATCTCTTATGGTTTACCAGTTATGCAAAAGTCGTTCACAATGAAGAATACTTTGGAGACATTCCCAGAAAATTCAAGATATACATTTTGTTTATAATGAAAATATCTTAAACATATGATATTTTCATCAAAATTGTTAGAGCCATTTTTGAGAAAATTAAAATTTTCGAAAAATGTTCCATGTAAAGGGTAATCTGGGGTGGGGGGATTTTCTTGAAAACCTTCGTGTCGCATCTCTGGAAGATACTGAACCTAAATATCAAGTTTGGTGTTTATCCAACCATCATTCGATGTGAATACTTGTAGCAGCCATTACTTCAGGTTTGGGGACAAAAAGTAATCATTAAGAACCAAATACAGTGAATATTATGGTTTTGGAAGTGAAGGTCACACAGTTTTGTAGCAACAATCCCAGATTTGTGTGAAGGTGCATTATTCGTGTTGAAAGCGAACTCTCTTTCGCAGGGTTAAACGCTTAGCCTGAATAATATCCTTCAGTTAGTGCAGTAGTGAAGTGTAATACTCCTCATAGACTACTGTCCTTGTGGAAGTAGTCTATGAACACCACAGACATGAGAGTCCCAGAAAACTGTAGCCATGACTTTTCCTGAGGTGAAACCGTTTTTGCTTTCTTGATGCACCTTCACCAGTTGACACCCACTGTTTGGACTGCTCTTTCGTCTCTGGCGTGTAGTGATGATTCCATGTTTCATCTACTGTTGTGAAACGTCTAAGAAACACACTTGAGAAATGTTCATCTGAATGTGTGTTTGGTCCATTGTTAAGAAATACGGCACGAATTGGCACACCCGTACCCAGGAAAAAATTTCGGGGAGGGTTTTCCATAACTTAACAGTATCCTACACGGTTACTATGTACCTACTCTGTAGCATTTAGACGTTACGTGGACAAGAAAACTGCTTAGAGGCATTATACAGACAGGCAAAACTAATACAATGAAGATATTCCACCCTATAACACAAGACGCTGAGGCTGCTTTGAATATCGGGACGTAGGGCCACCTTACCTATGTAAGGTGAAATATTGTTTAACGACATTTTCCCAACATTGGTTTGATATGAATTTAAATAAGTAAAACTGTCAGAAGTTTCGGCCCCCTCCCCGAACCCTAAAAACCCGCCTCTAAATATGACCCTGCCCATTGGACGGTTAGCTTTCTCATACACAAGACTTTGTGTAGCATGTAGTGGACACGGCCTATGGAGGCCATTGCAGTTTAGCCAACTTGCGTGAAGTTCCAGCGGTTGAGTACGGCATTGTGAAGTTTTGTCATAGCCTCGCCTGTCGTAAGAGATTTTGGCACGGCCTGAGCGCTCATCTTGAATGGATATAAAAGCACGTTTAAATTCAGCAGTCCACTTTTTAATTAAGGCCGTCTCTATCGAAAATAAAGAATCCTTTAATATCGACTCTAATTACTGTTCGGGTTAATCCCCACAAAACGAACTTTATCACATTTCGTATTTCAGTTAGCATTTTGCAGAAAATATTCACACTATTTTTTTACTTTCTCTACTACGTATAGTAAGTAGGGGAAGTATTGCATTCCACCCAAAAATTCGATACCGAGATTTCACCGGAAATACATGTTTTGAGACCTCCTGAATCCAAAAAAAGCATTTTTGGAAACATGTCCGTGTGTGTGTGTCTGTCTGTGTGTGTGTGTCTGTGAACAGCATAACTCAAAAACGAACAGTCGGATAAGCACCAAACTTGGTATTTAGGTTCAGTATCTTCCAGAGATGCGACACGAAGGTTTTCAAGAAAATCCCCCCACCCCAGACTACCCTTTACATGGAAGATTTTTCGAAAATTTTAATTTTCTCAAAAATGGCTCTAACGATTTTGATGAAAATATCATATGTTTAAGATAATGTCATGAGAAATGAAATGTATATCTCGAATTTTCTGGGAATGTCTCCAAAAGTATTCTTCATTGTGAACGACTTTTGCATAACTGGTAAACCATAAGAGATAGACAAAATTTTACTACACAAAAAATGTAGATCGCGTTAAAATACACAACTTATGTCATATACATTTCTTTTGTTGAGTGAACCGTTTTCGAGATATTGCTTGTTTTTTCCTTAAATTTTACAATACTTATACTTTTTCTCACATTCGTTATTCATTTTTTTTATGTCCTGGACATGCAAAGAGAATGGAATGCGCCACATAGCAACCAGCGTTAAAATATTTGACTATCGCTTAAAAGCTACCATATTTCCCTTGCATCTACAAGAAAATTACCAATAAGATTGACATCTCGATATCTCGATTAACATGAACCATATGGAGAATAAGCGTTTGTAAAATTAGATTGTACAAGAGTAGAGAAAGTCATGTGAGTGTAACACATCAGATTTTTTTCTACACGATCGTCACAAATGAGTAGCCGTCTACACTTAAGCTTCTTTACAGTATGCCATCTAAAACTTGGCAATTATCAAGTAATTTGGACGTCTTCACTACATCTCTCTCACGCCCAACACAGAATGGGACGCTAAGGACCACAGCAGTTAAAGAGCATCCATAAAGTAAAAAAATTAGTTTTGATTTCACTACATCTGATAAGCGAACGTTCAGGAGGGGCAGATAAAAATGTTGGATTTTCTGGTACTGTTGGATGCAGCGTTGCTAAATGTATGATTAAGCAGAACCGTGCAACTCGCGGAGAATTACAGTACGTGTCACGGCCATTTACAAATCGTTGTTCTGGATCATCATAGTTGCCACGCATTATACGTGGACGTCCGTTATGTCATCGACTAATGACAGGCAGGCTGTTGACGGAATATCCAGTCTGTTATAGTTCACGCGCTTGTTTTTATATTTTCTGATTATGGTGGCGTCCCGCTAACTTGAGCGACTCGCACTCGGGCGGTCCCTGCGGTTTTCCTCGGTCGCTAGGTGAATGCTGGGTTGGATAATTTGATCCGCAATTTTCCTTTCCCTTTCACCACTACACTTCATTTCCTCGTTCACCGCCATTTCAGGCACTGGGCTAATCGCCCATCCTGTTGTGATCTAGGGTTTGCTTACAACTGGCCCTTGTAAGTCCATGAGGGATGTACATCCCACAAAGAAGAGAGTGATCAGTTAAAGAGAAAATGATATTAAAAATGAATTTGCTGCGTGTGGCAGAACTACCTTTTAGGATATTTGAATCGGAAAGAGATGTATATACCTCGTTTACGAATAAAGAAATACAACTAGCAGAACATGTGTGTAAAATAATAAAAGCATGCACCGGTGAATGTTGCCATGTTTACGTTTACAACACACTCAATATTCACATTAATCAATCCAAAGATAAAGTAACTGATTGTAAATCTGGAACGTAGTTCGCCGCAATTGGGATCTTCAGCCATCTCCGGTAAAGAAACCAAGAGTAATAATATTTGCAGAGGTCAATTGATTATTGGTTACTTCCTGGTGCTCCTAAACATCGCAAAACAATATTTAATCATACATTTCGGTGTAAAGTTACTGTATGGATGTGATGGCAAGAGCATTCTTCTTCATCAAAGTAAACACAATGCTCTTTGGTTTTTCCTGTAGTTATATTTTTGGTAAAAATCACAGTGGCTGCCCTCGAGTGAATAGCAAGCCATGTAAATATTTCTTTTGACGTTCTAAGCCTATTTCATAAAATATATGTGAGATTTTTATCTACACCTCCTGAATGTTTACTTGTGAGTCAGGCCAAGAACTTTTAGAACGTCCTTTGTATCTGCACTTTCAAAAGTACAGTCTCACTTCTTAGTATCTGGAATCTTAAGAGATTTTGTGCTGATGCGAATTGTACAGGGCGATTTATTAAGAACTGACACATTTATTTCTTTAATTGTTTCAAAACGAGTTATGCTAGTGACAAACTATTATACCTGAAATGCAGAGGGATTTTGGGAGATTATTTACCTCTACAGCAAGTGTTGAAAATGTCCTCCATCCTGCATAAGGCACAACCCAACACGTTCCATGTTACTGGCTACTGATTAGAGGACTCTGTTGTCAATAGCTTGAATCTCCTGTGTAATGTGCTTCAGATCGTCCAATGTCTGGTGACGTGTGGCGTAAATCCTGTCTTTTAAGTAACCGCATAGAAAGAAGTCGGCGATGTCAAATCCGGAGATCTCGGTGGCCACAGGTTCTTGGAAATTGTCCGTCGTCAAAGAAACTTGCAATTAGTGCCATGGATTCATTTGATGTATGGCGTGTAGCGTCGTCCTGCTGGAAATAACTTAGCTCTACATCGTCTAGTTGCTCAGCAAACTCCATGAAAATCCCTCGGTACTCTGCAGTGTTCACATTGTTTTAAAAAAATGGTCCCACTATTTTCTGTGCGGATATTGCGCACCAAACTCCGATTTTAACCGGGTGCATGGGTGCTTTATGAATAATATGTGGATTTTCGCTGGTCCAATAGTGCGAGTTATTTGAGTTCACATAGCTGGATAAATGGAATCATGCTTCATCTGTGAACCATGTGATGGACAATGTGGCAGAATCTCAAAAACAGTTGCCGACAATAAAACTAACAATTACGAATAAAACATGAACATCTGCGCATCTAGTGACAGGCAATCGAAACTCCAGAACATTCAGCTTAATTTGGTGCTAAAATTGGGGCATTGAGTGAATATCGAACAGAATATTTAAAGAAAGAATTGTGTCCGTTCTTCATAAATCACCCTGTATAATGCAGTTGTATTCTTAATCTCTAAATTGTTCCCAATTGCTTTTCAACATTATGGAGATGTGATAGTCCCACTGGAAATAAGGCCAAAGCTTTAAAATGCGTCTTAATTTGTTGGAGCTGATCAGTTTATCAATTAGTCTTTTATTTCTCTACCATCCTTTTACTACACCTTTATAAATGTTGGCGAGATCTTGTCCTATCTTAATTTACTAGTGATAGAAGTTCTTCGTGTTGTTCAATGATTCACTGCATTAATACAAGCCTGTCTGTAAGTAATAAATTTAGAATATACATTATATACACGGTGTTCCCTGAATCCCCCTTCACGCTATTCGAACAGGCAACCAAACGTCATCAGAGATGGTAATATATCTCAACTGTTTTATCATTACATTACGTAGAACTTCTTGCTTCTGCTTCAATTATTTTATGTAAATGCGTTCTGGTATTGCTAACACTCTCACCGCGTACGAGGCAAGTGTATTTGGTGTAAGCACTAACATTTAGCTATGCTTGTTACATCGATATGAGCGACATGTTGTTTGTGTATTATTAATTGTATACTTCGTATAGTATTATCATATAATATGAATACTAATATTATAATCTGTAATACTTTATCGTATAATAATAATAATAATAATTATACGTTCCATTCGATATGAATAACATATTTGAAGATTATCCATTAGGTAGCTGCTTTGTGTGCGATTGATAAGGTAGTTTTCTAGCAGAGGTTCCAACTTCAAATCCCGTTCTTGTTTACGGGTTTTTACTTTCTCTACTACGTATAGTAAATAGGGGAAGTATTGTATTCCACCCAAAAATTCGATACCGAGATTTCACCGGAAATACATGTTTTAAGACCCCGTGAATCCAAAAAAAAGCATTTTTGGAAACATGTCCGTGTGTGTGTATCTGTGTGTGTCTGTGTCTGTGAACAGCATAACTCAGAAACGAACAGTCGGATAAACACCAAACTTGGTATTTAGGTTCAGTATCTTCCAGAGATGCGACACGAAGGTTTTCAAGAAAATACCCCCACCCCAGATTACCTTTACATGGAACATTTTTCGAAAATTTTGAATTTTCTCAAAAATGTCTCTGACGATTTTGATTAAAATATCATATGTTTAAGACATTTTCATGACAAATAAAATGTATATCTCGAATTTTCTGGGAATGTCTCCAAAAGTATTCTTCATTGTGAACGACTTTTGCATAACTGGTAAACTATAAGAGATAGACAAAATTTTACTACACAAAAAATGTAGATCGCGTTAAATTACACAATTTATGTCATATACATTTTTGTTGTTGAGTGAACCATTTTCGAGATATTGCTTGTTATTCCCTTAAATTTTTCAGTACTTATTTTCTCAAATGGGAATTCGTTATTCATTTTTTGTCTTAGATATGCAAAGAGTATTAATCTGTGGCAAAGAGAATGATGCTGCACATAGCAACCAGCTATTAAGAGATATGTCTATGCTTAAAGGCTACTGTATTTCTATATTGTCCTTGCAAATACAAAACAAGGGGAACATAGTACACCTTAAGCGATAGTCAAATATTTTTAGAACTGGTCGTTATGTGTAAAATGTAATTCTCTTTGCATGTCAAAAGATCGTTTCTGCAAATGTTTATCTCGATTAATATGAAATAGATGGAGAGTAAGAGTTTGCAAAAATAGTTTTACAAGAGTAGAGAAAGTCATGTGAGTGTAACACATCAGATTTTGTCTGTAATACATACTATACTAAGTACGGAGCTACAACTCATAACTAATTAAAATTTGTACCATCCCTGAAACATACCACCAACATTACCGGCGCGCCGTGCACAACAACGAAATCAAATAACTTCAAGAAGTGGACGGATTCGGGGAAATCGTGTAACCCTAACCTCTGAAAGTGAAATCACTTTAATACTTGCTCTACCATTGAACTCCTTATCAGAAACAGAAGGTCCATAAAAGTAAGACAGGAAAACAAAGGACTGCTATTCTATAGGTTGACACTTCATGTATTATCTTCATGTTGAAATAACACATAAGCACCTTCTGCTGTGCGAGGGGTCCCGGATTCGATTCCCTGCTGGGGTGGGGACTTTTGTCTAGCCAAGATTATTCTCTATCCTCCCCAGAGTCTGGAAGTGTGAGTGTTTGTGTGATTTAATGAATAAAACCCAAAGTTTCAGAAATCCAACGACTAGCGAATACGAAAGCAAAAGCCGCCGATAAGACCATTGTAGTTAAAGGCGGACTATAAATGAAACTAAAACAAAAATTGCGTAATAAACTTAATAATCTAAATCTTAATCATAAAGGTAGAGCAAAAATAGTTATTCGTATATTTATTGTTGAACATACTGATACTGCTATATTGATTAGACAGCATTTTTTAAATATAAAATTGTGATGCACTCTTTTATCTTTATATATATATATATATATATATATATATGTAAAGTGTAAACTACTATTACGTAATTTTTATAAATTTTCTTTCTAATTATGAACTATTAAAAGGTTTACAATATCATTTATGTTAAAAGTTACTGAATTATTTCTTAATTTGAGAATGAGAGAGAAACAGAATGTGGTGAAATCAATAAAATTATTTATAATATGACAACGTGCAATTACTATTAATGGAGGAGCAGAAGTACAACATTAGGCTGAATAGCATTATTTGTAATACTGGCATTGCAAAATACACAAGGAAGGGTGTATTCAAAATAGCTTTTAGTTGAAAAAGGACATATTTAATTTTTATTACAACACCCTGAACAAGAAAAATTAGCTAACAGATGAATCACCTGATAAGGAAAATTGTCATAGAACATGTGGTTGCTATCTCTTCTAACATCAGGTATGCTGGGGTTACGACTTAAGTGGCTAAAAGGGGCATTAAAGCACTAAAAAGGAAGTTGGATCCTCCGCCACTGAACCCATCTCCAGCTGTTCGACACGGATCGACATCACACCACGCACGAGTTACACCAGGAGATAGGATTACCGTATACGAGTGTGCTACACATTCTAAAGAATCGCCGGAGAATGAGGAAAATTGCATCGTTGGTGGGTTATCTAAGATTTGACGGAAGCGCAACGATGGATACGATACACCGACACCCAAACTCACTTGGAGTGTTTTGATTGTGATGAGAGTCTTTCTTATGCGCATGCGTCATTACGGGTCACTACGCAAAACAAAAGTCCGTCAAATCCCTACTGTAGAGGTTAATAAAAAAGTGCAACTTTTGACTTTTTCCATCATTATGGGATAAGTCACTCAAATTTGGCGATATTCAGATTGTTAGGTTCCATTCATAACGGCAACTCCTCCGCAAATACGCACCTGTTACATACAGCAATAAAATGTGTATACATATGGAGGCTGGTCATGTATTCCGAACGCGTGCCTTCGTCTTCAGCTGTCCGACGTATTGATGGATGGTAAACAAGCTTTCTGCCTCTCCACCGCATTCCCTGCATGTAATACAATTATCTTATAACGGAAACTCCAAAATCTGGTCATAAATATAGGACTTAAATAAGTTAATAGGCATATTATTTGATAGCGTTTTATTTTCCCGAACGTTTCTTCTGAAAATATGAGAAGCATTTCTTTTCAACTTAATAAATACAACATTTTATGAAATTGAGTTACTGTGTGTGTGTGTGCGCGCGCGCGCGCGCGCGAGAGAGAAGGAGATATCAGAACTGACACCCCCCGAAAAAAAAATGATCTATGGCACTGCTTATGTGGCATCACGTTTGTCATACACCAAGATAATACGTCCACATAAAAGTTTATTAAAATATGACCATTTGATTGATGTATATACGCTATAATCAGGGGCCGAGAGCGAGTGAACACGGAATGCAGTCATTAATTTACCGTAAAATAAATTTAGACGATATACAGTGGCAAACCAAAATGCATCTTCCAGCCTTTCAACACATGGGTAATGACCAGAGACCGGAAGTTTAGGCATTATAAATAATTAAAATGGCAAGCAAAAATGTATTATAAATAGCTAAAATAGGCAATAAAAGGCAATGTAGAAAAACCTTATATTATGCCTATTTACTAAATTGCACTATTCAGACAATCGCATAATCTGTATATATATTAGGTTCTCTTATAAGTTCGTTCGTTTTGTTCGCAAGTTCCATCTATAGCGCCTGAAAACCCTGAACCCTCTGTACATTCAAGTTATCATAGTTGCCTAACCACTCCTATGACTTAGTGATCAACAACCAGACTCGCTATTCAATATGTCAGCGGGTGTTTGTGACCGACGTTGGATGGAACAGCGTGAACTTGTGTTTACAAACTATGGAAAGTAAAAAGGAACATTTCTGACATCTTATGCTGTTTTACTATCGTAAGGGTAAAACCGCCTCACAATGCCGGCAGAAAATTTGTGCTGTCTACGGGGAAGATGCAGTAACGAATCGAGCATGCCAAAAGTGGTTTAATCGATTTCGAGCTGGGAATTTCTGCCAAAAAGAACAAACCTCAATCTGGACGGCCAATGGTTACGGACGTGGAAAAAAATTCATGAATGATAGTCAACAATCCACGAATGACAACTCGGGTGTTGGCATTGGAGTTCAATTTAGCTCGAGCTACTGTAGCCAGGAACTTCGCGATGTATGGGTTCCTCACGAATTGAGTGAAGCGAATTTGATTCAGCGCGTTTCCATCTGTGACTCCTTATTGAGACGCAATCAGAATGATCTGGAACGGCTGGTAACTGGAGATGAGAAGTGGATTTTGTACAACAGCGCCCGAAAGAGTAAATCATGGCGCAAGAAAGGGCAGCCACCACTATCGGTTCCTAAAACAGGGCTGCATCCGAGAAAGGTTATGTTATGCATTTGGTGGGATTGAAAAGGAATCCTATATTACGAACTTCCTCCGAATAATGGGACTTTCAATTCCAAGAAATACTTCTCAATTGATCGTCCCCCGTGGACTATTGGTACCGTGCTAGCCTCTAGTTCCAAACCCAGCGGAGGGCGATGGATTTTTTCGGGCGTAAAAATCCTTAGCATGGCTTCCTTCAGAAGGGAAGTAAAACCGGTGGCCTCGTGTCGTAGATTTACGGCACGTAAAAGAACCTCAAGCCTGATAAAGAGGCCTCTGACCAAAATTTCCGGTCTTTCACGCCCAATATAGAATGGGACGCTAAGGACCGTAGTAGTTAAAGAGCGTCCATAAATAAAACTCAATTTAATTTTCTTCTCAGTTGGATCGTCTCAATGCAGCCATTGAAGAGAAAAGACCGGAATTAGGTAACGATGTCGTCTTTCACCACGACAACGCCAGACCACATACCTCTATGGTGACCCGTCAAAAGTTGCGTAATTTTTAGTGGGATGTATTACCCCAACCGCCGTATTCTCCAGACATTGCCCCATCCGACTTTCATCTATTCCGTTCCCTGCAGAATTTCCTGAATGGCAAACGCCTCACTTCCTTGGAGAACTGCAGACTGAACCTCGAAGAATTCTCAACCACAAAACCCCACATTTTGGAGAAATGGAATTTATAAGCTTCCAGAGAAATGACAATATATTATCGACAATAATGGTGTATAAATGGCTTGTTTACAAAATCTAACTGCCGTAGTTATTTATCCTTTGAACGACCTTGTGTTTAAAGTTTGTAAACAGAAAGTTCGGCAACTACGCTGTCGTAGGTGTGCTGCGGGTGAGGTGTATTCCCAGGCGTTCTTAGTGATTGAAACGTAACAAAAACACGAACTTATGATACAACCCTGCACATATATGTTAACATCGCCTTGTATCTTATCAGACGATTAATGAATGTAATGGGTGAAATGGTGCTCAAACGGACCCGTAGTCCATAGAGCTTAAAAATTAACCAACTATCTTTCCAGGATAAGAGAAAACGCCGCAAAAATTTTATCCGGGTAACTCACCCTAACCAGGATTCAAACTGGGACCTCTTGAATGTGGGGCAGACAAGCTAACCCCACACCACGGATGCGGGAAAACAATGCTGTAAAGCCATCGCAAAGGAAACCAAATCATCTATTATTGGTGCAACATAGTATAACAATACCTTACTCAAAAGTATACAGCATTTTCCTTGTAATTAAGGGACATAAGTAGCTTTCAAATGCAATTAATTTAGTAGTCAGTCCAGGCCTCATTCCTGTCCATCACTTCATTTAGGCATTTAGAATCGCATCGAATTTGCTCACCACTGAACGTGGAAGCGATTACAGACCCTGGCGTGGCCCGGTTATCTTACATTTGTTTACATCGAGCCTTCATTGCTGTCAGTGCCTGTACATTTGCTGCAAGTCACCGGGTTCTTTA
The DNA here is from genome assembly GCA_030765065.1 of Deroplatys truncata. Lineage (NCBI taxonomy): Eukaryota > Metazoa > Arthropoda > Insecta > Mantodea > Mantidae > Deroplatys > Deroplatys truncata. The sequence goes on along the minus strand of CM060977.1, from coordinate 150,581,298 downwards.
AGGTGCATTTTATTTCTTTATTGGAATAATACTCTTCTCCTGTAGCATTAGCCTAAACAGAATCAATTCTATAGCAGGTGTAGCTGTTTTTATTAATAAAAACATGTCAATTGTAGCGGTTTACACATAAAGCCCTGGTTAAATATAAGTGGGTTAGGAGCGGAACCTAGCGGCCAGACGCGATGCTCCATTCGACACTCCAATATACTACTGTCGCTGTAAGACGCTCTTCGCATCACCGAGAACACAACACAATCCAAGACAAGCCTTCAACGCCTCCACAATATTGAAGCGGAGTCCAGGACTTCCAATCTGCCACCACGCATCTGCCACTTCAACCCAACATGTCCAGCTTCCACCTGCCAATAACAGCTGCATTCTGTCACCACATCCTTATGGTCCCTGGAGGAAGGCTTCACTTAACTCATTAACCGTCTCGACCAACATTCTGCACTATTAGTGGCTCATCAGAACCTGATGGCCTTCAACCAGTACATGGCAAACAGAAATCGCTGATACATTTTCAATTAAGACATACATTTCCAAAACCCAATCTATCCGCTTTAGGTCCCTGTCAGGGCTTCGACCATGGCAGATACCCAGTTAACACCTCATTCCGCTCCTGTCCCTTGTAGCGGGAAACTGTTGCTGGGCGCTATTTGTAGTGGGAAATCGTCGGTCCTTGGGTTGATGCTATCTGCTGCAGTGTTGTTCCTCGGCTATGGATGCTCGTCGACTGTTGCGTTTTCCATTCCTAACTTTTCCCTATATCTAACTCTTGGTTTTCAGGGTTATCGTGGGTGAGGCAAATTAAAAATATACTTCATTTCCCTTATTAAGTGTAGTTTATTAACAATTTAAATATTTATGGGCGGCTGGCTTTTCCCATTATTCTAATCCCACCACTTTAAATAAGTCAGGAGCCTAACTATTTGCACACGCACTCCCACCCGTTTGCACAGACGTGCATCTGTCGCTAAGAGCGTAACACTTCGTACCGACGAAAATTCTAGAAGATACAGAGAGAGAGAGAGTGGGTTCTGGGGCCTTGTTTGTCCTTATATACCTGAGCGTAGTGACGCTCACCTCTGCGTTTCAAAATGTAACGACGTTTCTAATTGGTCCTCAGACCGCGTTACCTTAACATGTATGAGAATATGTTACTCCAAATTCGTGCGCTTACGCGTCACCCTGGCGCGTTGTGAAGCGGGTTCAATATCTCCGTCTCTTTCTTTTCTCTATCTGTCTCTTTCTATTTCTCCTGACCGTTACCGGTTCCCTGCTCGTTGGCTTGGTGAAAGGTGTGCTCTACTTAGAATTTTGTTTTACCTGGAATTTTGCTAGCTCGCCCGTTTCTTACAATTTGTTCTGTACAAATGTTGGATGTTGAATATTTTAACATGTTTCTTGATGAAGTATATTATTACTATACAATTATTATATATGTATGGTATATCCCCTTTCACCCTGGAGCAGCAGCGCTCTTATGCCTTATGCGCTTTAATATCGGGGTGCTCAAGCGGAAGCTAGCCACTTTCTCGCCGAACTTCCTTCCCACACAACGCAATTGAATCGTCATTTGTATACTTGTCGTTATAGTACGCAGTCTTTCATAAGTAAGGAATAACTAAAATTAACCCTTTTTTAAGAAATGTACATGTACATGTCAAATTTAATATTTTGAAAGGAAAATTTTACAAAAAACAAAGTTTTCAGCCGTTATTGTACAGGTGTGACCTCATCGACAAAAAATTTAAACGGCAACACTTCTTCTTCATCTTCTCCTCCTCCTCCTCCTTACTCGTACGAACAATTTCATTTGTTTGACTCCCTCTATGGCCTGGCAGTTATCATGTTGATTTCCAAATCTAGAGGTCTCCGGCTCGGTTCCCGGCTGGAGGATGGGTATTTTTTCTTTGGTCAGGATTATTCTTCATCCTACCTAGAGTCTGGAAGTATGAGTGAGAGAGTAAATGTGTACGTGAATTTAATGTTATAAAAAAAACCCAAAGATGAACAATAGTTGTTCCAAAGGCAAAGCCGCCGATATGACCTTCCGGCATATAAATGGAACAAAAAAAAACCTGATGTGTTAGACTCACATGACTTTCTCTACTCTTGTACAAACTATTTTTACAAACTCTTATTCTCCATCTATTTCATATTAATCGAGATAAACATTTGGAGAAACGATCTTTTGACATGCAAAGAGAATTACATTTTACACATAGCGACCAGTTCTAAAAATATTTGACTATCGCTTAAGGCGTAATATGTTCCCCTTGCTTTGTATATGCAAGGGCAATATAGAAATACAGTAGCCTTTAAGCACAGACATATCTCTTAATAGCTGGTTGCTATGTGCAGCACCATTCTCTTTGCCATAGATTAATACTCTTTGCATATCCAAGACAAAAAATGAATAACGAATTCCCATTTGAGAAAATAAGTATTGAAATATTTTAGGGAATAACAAGCAATATCTCGAAAATGGTTCACTCAACAACAAAAATGTATACGACATATAAATGTATATGTATTTTAACGCGATCTACATTTTTTGTGTAGTAAAATTTTGTCTATCGGTTTACCAGTTATGCAAAAGTCGTTCACAATGAAGAATACTTTTGGAGACATTCCCAGAAAATTCAAGGTATACATTTTATTTGTCATGAAAATATCTTAAACATATGACATTTTAATCAAAATCGTTAGTCATTTTTGAGAAAATAAAAATTTTCGAAAAATGTTCCATGTAAAGGGTAAGGATTTTCTTGAAAACCTTCGTGTCGCATCTCTGGAAGATACTGAACCTAAATACCAAGTTTGGTGTTTATCCGACTGTTTGTTTCTGAGTTATGCTGTTCAGAGACACACACACACAGACACACACAGACATGTTTCCAAAAATGCCTTTTTTGGATTCAGGGTATCTCAAAACATATATTTCCGGTTAAATCTCGGTATCGAATTTTTGGGTGGAATACAATACTTCCCCTACTTACTATACGTAGTAGAGAAAGTAAAAATACTTTTCGTTTGTCTCATGTAAAAGATTTGGTTGCTATAGGAACAGTTTAATTTTATTGAAATGGAGAGAATTTTGAACACCTTATTAAGTAATTAGAATTTCATTTATTACAATAGTTGTGTAAATTGAGAAAATTGTTCCCATAGCAACCAAACCTTTTGTATGAGACAAATGAAGTTGTTTATGCAATTAAATAAGATTAAATAATTTTCTGTAAGTTTTCCTTTCAAAGTATTAAATTCGACGTGTCCGAGCAAATTTTAAAAATGAGTTACTTTTGGTTTCATTTGCATTGTTGCTTAGTTGTGAAAGTTGCTTAGTTATAGAGAGATATTGGATTTTCGGAGATGTCTAATGTCCTGAACAGCTAGATCTCAACAATTTCAAAATGTTCTGGTAATTATCACGCTTTTTCGGGCTCTCCGAGTCAAAAGACAGATTTTGTATTGACTATACAACGAAGTTTGAGAATGCTGCATCCCTTTTGTTGATGTAATATATGCGAAACCTCATACCGGATAAGTAGTGGGCATCCTATCCGCACAAATGCTATGAAAAAAAAAACAGGCTTTATATTCCTAAACCAAATCTTGAAGAATAGGGCTTCTGGTCATCGTAATTCCGATGGAGCTTTCTTTCAAAGCAAACTAGTTCTTCCAGAATGTCCTTTTACAAAACATTCCCGTTTCACGAACCTGATCTATTTTGTCATTTTTTCCGTCCAGCTCTTATTTTGTGCATCATATTATTAACATACTGTATTATAACCAGTTTATTCGATCCTGGTTTCTGTCGTATAAGAAATAAAACTCCACCGGCAGGGCACGTATTCGACTATGAAATGCCTTGATGGATCAGATGAATGGTTGTCTGTTATTTTTATAATTTACTTGAAGATATAGGCAATAACTAAATGTATTTTCTATAAATGAGTAAATGATAGCATTTTATAAAACAGAAAATTGCAAAAACCATGTTTTGAGAATGGAGGAAAATACACTACAAAACTTGCTTACAACTACCATCCAAAAGAGAAAAGATATGGGTCGATTCATGAAAAGATAGTCTGAAATCTGAGGTTGGAACAGGCAAATTATACCTATCCATGAAAAGGATGTACTTGTTAAACCAGCATTCGGCACCATCGTCCACGATGGACGATGCGAATCAACATTTCCTGAGACAGTGTAGGAAGCAAACATACGGAAAGAGGGTGCCTACTTAATACCTGTGTTACCTAAATTAATGAACATCGGAATGAAAACCCATACGGTAAATACGGAAATTATAACTTTTACAATGAGATTTAAAAAACATAGGTATATTTGAAAAATTAACGTTATAGTAGTCTTTGTTGCTAAAGAAGGAATGTTCTACCTTTTGAAAAGCAAAGCAGAAACAAAAGAGTGGCAATTATTGCTGAAATGTTAATATTTTCAGAACCGTTGTTATGAAGCCTGTCACGAAGGTGGGTGGGCTGTGAAAGCGGGTCCTACATACATCAGGCGGTGAAAGTCTAGTCGAACCAACAAAAGGCACGTGCATTACCGCACGGAATGTGAAGGCGGACAATGGCCAGGTAGACTGACTTGCAAACATCTTTTTTTTGGACGGCCTCTTAGAGGGGAAGGGGCAGCGTTTTGCTGGCATTGTTTGGAATTCCTTAAGCCAGAACTCGCGATGTGCAGGAATGTTCATTTCATGCCGCACATGACAATAAATTTCCCAATCAGCGGTCTACTTTCCCGTATATTTCTGAATATAAGACGCATTCTTCTCTCCTTTGAAGTTCAATTCGACTTACCTAAGATGTCCAGTTTTGTCAGGGCTAAATTTAGTCTTTTCTGTCTCCTCTAAACGGTTCCTTGAGACACTGTTGTTAGTGATAAAATGGACTCATGCGTGTCTCAGATACAGATTATTCCATTTTTCATCCCCCCTTCCAGATGGACCTAAGGCTGCTGAAATACAGCATAGTTAAGAAGCAGAGTATTGAAGCTATATAAAGCAAATTGGAAGTTTTTCTCGTATTCAAGAGTAGAGGTTTAAAACATTTTAACACTTCGATTTTTGTTTTATACTAATGAAGCGAAGTAATAGTGCAATTGTTGTTGTTGTTATTATTATTATTATTATTATTATTATTATTATTATTATTATTATTATTCAAGTAGGACATTGTTACTGTGCTGCATACTCAGCATTCCAAAGCTAAGGGAATTACCAGCAGTCTATGATGATAATGATGGTTATAATATAATAGTAATAATAATAATAATAATAATAACACAGTAGTAGCTATGTAGCTATAGGCAGAAATTATTCGTCAATGCATAAAATGAATCATTTGAAATTAAATCAAATTTGGAAAGGTAAACTCTGTACACCAGGAGAATAAAGTAGACATAAACAAATCACCGGTTGTATCACTCCGCGGCCATGTGCGTTCCAAATGAGGTTACGCCCACCCTGCATCCCTCATTTATCCACGTTTCATCCAAATAGTACACTTTTCGCGTTCTTTTATTCTACGGAGAAAATCTCTACGCCATAAAATAATGTCGTCTCTGTCCACAATAATACTTTTCTTTCCTGCTGACAAACTCGAAACCTATCTCCAGGAGCAACTTGTGGGAGGTTCGTTTTAAGTTTGGGAGGTCCGGATCAGAGTTAACTGCAAACAGCACTTTGTTTAAGGTGGGGGGGGGGGGTTGTTAACAAAGAACTGGTGAACTTTTCTGCGGATTGCTGAACTCACAAATTCATCACAAACAACATCCAGCACTCGTCTAGCACGTGGTCTCTTCTGGACAGGAGTTCTAACCTCACCAACTGTGGATTTTTCTTTGCGTGCGCTGTAAACACTTGAAATTGACACACCGGTAAACTCGGATGTTAATTTCACCACATCATCGATAGCAAGTTCTGGATATTTCTCGCAGTACTTGTTATACACGTTCAAAACTATTGTCTTCTCACCACTTCGTAAAGGTTTTCCGCGCTTATGTTTAACAACATCGGTTATTTCCGTCATACATACTGAGTGTTTTGCTTTTTCCTCCTTCCTCTTCTACCAGTTCCAGCAACCAATTAGCGCCATTACAAATTGAGTAACGCTAGTTATAAATCAATTTATTTATCATTTAACATATTGAGTTGAACTATGCTTAGTACTCAATAGTTTGTGCTTTATGAAATTAAGTGAGCTTCAAACCTTAGTATTTAGTAACACTTTTCAAGGAACTATTTAGAAGGCGGAAACATCAAGCAAACGTGAAGAAGGCGCGCTGCGGTCAAAACGCACGAGGTTTTGTTTATTCTTACTTTGACCTCTTGATGAACATAGTTTAGAATCAGACGACTGAAAAATTCAATGCTATCATCGGGATTTGAACCACGGATCTCCCGGTTTCCGTCCGGTTGCTCTAATCACTAAATTCCCCAACTGATTCGTATTTTTCCCGGTAAACCACAAGGCTATCTCAAATTGTATTGAGGTGACACACCCCAATAGCGACTAACAATGCTGTAAGTGCTTTAAGTCCCAGGCTTCATAGTTTCGACCACCATTAGGTCAACTGATGGAATTAACTGTTCTTCCACACAAACCGTGTGTTGGAAAGATAGAATCAGACGAGTGAAAAATTCTCTCCGGTGGTTAGAGCAACTGGACGAAACCGGGAGAATCATGGTTCAAATCCCGGTGATGGAATTGAATTTTTCAGTCGTCTGATTCTACCTTTTCTACCTTGTCCAACACACGGCTTGTGCGAAAGAACAATTAATTCCATAAATCAAAATTTTCAAAAATATAATTTTAATATATCAACAAGGAATAAAAGCAGCGTTTCATTCACATGACTTTCTCTACCCCTTCTTCAGCAAACTGTTCTTACAAAACCTTATTCTTCTATCTTCTTCGTGTTAATCAAGATAAACATTTGCATAAATGGTTTTATTCCATATTCCCTTGTAAGTACAAGGATACTGGTGGAATACAATAGGGTTAAGTGATAGTCAAATCTTTAAAGAGCGATTCGCTGTGATGGCTTTGAAATTTCGTTCTCTTTACATGTCCACGAGAACGACACCAAAGCAATTTTCCACTGGGAAAAGTTTAAGTATTTGGAAATTCAAAACAATAACAAATAATATTGCGGAAGTGGCGTGAACGCCACAAAAAATCTTATTTGGCATAAATTGTGTAGTTTAACGAAATCTACATTTTTGTGCAGTATGATTTTGTCTCTCTCTCTCTCTTACGGTTTACCAATCATACAAAAACCATTCAGAATGAAGAGGACTTCACAACTGTTCCCAGAAAATTCAAGGTATAGATTTTATTTGTCATGAAAATATCTTAAACTTGCGACATTTTAATCAAAATAGTTGGAGTCATTTTGAAGAAAATAAAAAACAACGAAACACTTTCCGTATAAAAGGTAGGGAATTTGAGGGAATTTTCTTGAAAATCTTGGTGTGTTTGGAGGATACAGAACTTGAATACCAAATTTAATGTTTATAGGACTATTCTTTTTTTAGTTTTGCTGTTCACACGCTCACACACACAGACCTTTTCCTAAAAGAAATGCTTTTTGGGGGTTCAGGGGGCATAAATTAGGTATTTACGGTCAAATCACGGTATCCAATTTTTTGTTGGAATACAATAGTTGCTCTACTTGTTGTTAAGACGTAGTGGAGAAAGTAAAAATAGTGATAGAGCATCAAATAATTGAACAAGTAAGTCATTTCAACTACCTGGACTACTATGAAGATGTAATGAACAAAGCAAAAACTTTTCAAAGTATCTACGGAACGATTAAACGAACCATAAACCAAAAGACAACAAAAGAAACGCAACTGGAGTCTAATAAAACACTACCTGTTCCACTGCTACTTTATGAACTGGAGGTCTGGATAACACGGAAGAAAGACACTAAAAAGCGGCGACAAAAATGAAATGTCTTACATTAGTTAAGGTTGTAAACTAAAATATAGGTTAAGTTTCGTAGATATTAGAGATAAACTTAAAATAGACAAAACTTATGCAGGGAACATGTGCATAGAATGGAACAAGACGAGATAGACATCCCAAGCTAATTTTAGTCGGTTCTCTCTTGAAGCGTTTGAATCGCCGAGTCACTGCTTTTTAGAACAGACTATGTAGTTATACTTTATCTTCTAGCATATATTCTTAGTTATTACAATTCTACAAATTGTATTTTTTGTAATCAAATCCCTCTCTTTGCAATCCACCGGTCGGATATGAATTTTGTCTACTTCATTGACAATGATGCGATTTCAAAAGGGAAAGCTGATCGCAACGCAGAGCTTCACAGGGTGGAGCGTAAAGTATATTTGATTGCCATGACTACGGACGCGTTTCTAGGTGGGGAGCTTTTTCGCGACAACCAATGTTCTCAACGCAATGCAGGAAATATTTTCACTTTTTTCTCGTCTATTTTAAGTGAAACAGGTTGGTAGAAATGGCAGCAATTTAAAATGAGTCCAACTTTATTGCTTATATCGGTTTGCAACGTGCTTTAAAATCTGATCTTTTGCTTAAGTGATTATTATTGCGTGTTATGTGAAAGCTGATGCAGTAATTTGTATCACAAATTACTTAAATGTAAATAATGATTGTAATATGAATATGCATTTTTATGTGACATTGATTTCAGATGTTTATTGATTATAAATATTGTTGGGAAGTAAGTTTATACGACCTTACTGAAACTGTCAATAATAGCGCAATAATGCAGCGAGGGGGGGTGAGCTGTTTATCATTATTGGAAACGAGGAAGTTACGTAATGTTGGCGCGTTTTTCCGTTTAGAACCTTCTGGAATATTTTCTCCCTAGAGCATATGTATTCATAATTTTCATTGGATATTAAAATAGACGCTAATGTTGGCGCGTTTTATTAGCCAATTGCAGCTCAGTTATAATCTTTAGGCTTATCTGGATGAAGGAGTATAAATATGGTAGGTTAGAGGTAGCTTGAGTCCAGTTCATCGAAAATATCAATACATTACACGTCGCCTTCAGTCGCTCAGTTCATCAAAATTCTTTGAACACTACACGTCGTCTTCAGTCCGTCAGTTCGTCGAAAATATTTGTATGAGACACGTCGGCTATAGATTCACAAGTTACGAAAAATCTAAAGTATAGTAAAGTTAATAATACACAAAGTTGAAGTACGCGAATTAAAAGTGATAAGTAAGAAGTTATTATAACAGTTTCAATTTGGCGAGTGTCGAGATCAATGTGTAAATGTGAGAGTAAAAGTTTTCGACAATAAAAGTATAAAACAAATTTCATCAGTGTTCTCTTTGAATAAAAGATTCCTTCCGTTTACACATCCTGTTTAAGAGATATGTTCGACCAAATAGCTAGCCGGAGGACATTTAAATAAAATTTAAAATTCTTTCAAACACAAAACTAATACTGCCGCAAATTGCTAACACCAGATGGAGCTACGAACCTAACAAAGAATCACGTCACAAGATGGCTTCAACACACGTGATGTAAACAAACATTATAAGTAATACCGTCGCAAATTGGCTACCACAACGTGGGGCTACAATAATGTTAAATTTATAACATTAATACCGTTACAAATTGGCTCCCATACGTGGGGCAGTTAAAATTATGTAACCAAACAAAACAAAAGCAGCACAATCTAAGATCTTCAAGTTCTAATAATTTACGTAAAAACATATTACGTAAGCACCGTAACTATTATAAAAGCATAGATGCTTTCGTGAAGATTAAAAACGGAAGAATTGTCTTGTCAGTAAGGTTAGTCTTATTTTAGTTAATGAATAGTTAATTGGTAGTTTTCAAGTTTTACTTTCTCTACACGTACCTAGTAGGTAGAGAAGGTATTGCATTCCACCCAAAAATTCGATACTGAGATTTCACCAAAAATACGTGTTTTGAGGCCCCCTCGATCCAAATGAAGCATGTTTGGAAACATGTCCGTGTGTGTGTGTGTGTGTGTGTGTGTGTGTGTCTGTCTGTGTATCTGTGAACAGTATAACTCAAAAACGAAAAGTTGCATAAATACCGAACTTGGTATTTAGGTTCAGTACCTTTCAAAGATGCGACACGAATATTTTCAAGAAAATCTCCCACACCAAACTACCCTACGTGGAACACTTTTCGCAATTTTTTATTTTCTAAAAAATAGCTCTAACGATTTTGATTAAAATACAACATAGGTATTAAACAGGTTCTTACAACCTAATCCATGAACGTAAATAATGGTGATGGTGTATAAAATAATTTATCTAAATATGAAAATACTGAAGTAGTTCCAAAAGAATTATGCATAAAATCAAACAAATGAACAAACGAATCTGATAGTTCAAGGCTGATATCAGGTATAGGTAAATGTTGCCTCATATCCATTTCTTTCTCACTAGAGAGATAAAAGAAACAAGTAAAATTTTTGACAAAAGATCGGAGAAGGCATAACATCTCAATCTGTTGTATTAGTATGATTACAAATTCAAATCATCTATGGCAGAAATGCAGTTATAGTTATTTTGTACGATCGCATTTGGTAGTTAAGAGTGACAAGAATAAGAATACACAGCTCTTAGTGAAGGTTACTTGTGAGCTAAACTAGCGTTGTGTAATACACCTTGAATATTGCCAAGAGCTATTGAAGCGTAAAAAGGGAAACGGAAAACAAACAGTATGTACTAAACTGCGATCGTACTGCAAGAAGACAAAAAAGAGATCCTAGCGTTGTCTTGCATGCCTGAGTGCCGCTCATTTCGGTCTCTATCCAAAAAGCCTTGAAAGGTATGAAGAAAGAAAGAAAAAAACATAGTGACAGAAACTGCAACTTCACTGTTTTCCCCTTCGTACGAATTGGCTGCTGTAACATATCAGTTCTGTACCATTCTCAAGATTAGAAAGTACAGCATTTTACAAGCTATGTCGTATTAGCTCTGCAGTTCGATTATTGATTTAGGACGAATAATTGACTGCTATATGCTTGTGAGAGCGATGGCTTTTTTCGGGCGTAAAAATACTTAGCATGACTTCCTTCGGAAGGGAAGTAAAGCCGGTGGTCCGTGTCGTAGATTTACGGTACGTAAAAGAACTTCAAGCCTCGTAAAGAGGCCTCTGAGCAAAATTTCCTGTCTTTCACGCCCGATATAGAATGGGACGGTAAGAACCATAGTAGTTAAAGAGCTCCATAAATAAAACTCAATTTATTATTTTTTACTATATGCTTGTGCCTCTCGGCGTGTTGGGACAGGAAATTTATGCTCTAATGATTCCTTTAATATATAAGCATTTATGTATTGAAAACTATTTATGCATAATATGCATATAAATATGTCCGTATAAAAAGATTAAGACATCATATTGACACAAAATAAAAATGCCAATTTTATGTAATCCGAGATTGAATCTGCTAATAGGTTAAAAGTTGCTATGAGGTAACCTTGAGGCAATAATGAGTAAGAAAGTGTAATAATGCTACTAGTCATAATTGGAGCAACAATAATGTAAATTTGTTGTGACAGTTTATAAAATAGCCAATCAACAACCAGAAAAAAGCTTAAGTTAAATGAAAGTATTCTATTGGACTAGGATTAGCCAATCAGAGACTTGAAATAAAGAACTTTACAAATTTAGGCGGTTGAAATCAAGTCAGTTGCTTGTAGATAGTGCGCATAACTGGACGCGTTGGTTGTAGACAGTGTTCCTAACCGGACGCGAGATGTGTCCTCGAGAAATTTAATACGTATTCGTGTGAGAAAAAAATAGTTTACGTGTTAAAAAGTGCAAGTAAGTAATTAATAAAAGAATCTCACAGCTCTCTATATCAGTGAAGTGTTATTTAAATTGTGTCAAGAATTAATAAAAGGGAGTGAATTAAAATTATAATCTGTGTAAGCCTACATTCTTAAGTCCCACCACTTCCCTGCTAAGACATTCATGTCTCTAAATATATACTGACGCAGCCGAGGCAAACATAAATATATAATATTTAAAGAAACAGTCAAATTACAAAGTTAATATTTTTAAATTTTTTGGAACGAAGGCTACCGGGTACCATACGTGCGGCTGCAACTACTTCAAGTTCGGCTCCCCAACAGTTGAACTTTAATACATCATCTTCAAATTGGCTTTCCATACTTAGCAGCAATAAAACTACTTCAAATTGGCTCCCAAAGCGTGGGGCAAATAACAACGTAAAAATAACAATACAACAAACCATCTTCTTCAAAGTATTAGCGGTAGCTTGAACATTTTCCTTTGTGTAAATTAGTAGGTTACATTTTTACAAATCTTAAGAGATACTAAACAATAAAATTTAAAGTAAATTTAAGATTACTTGTAAGTAGTACTTGAACTCGATTCTTCACACCACAAGGGAACGACTACGACCAGGTATGGTGGGGATTTACCAATGTGACGTGACCTATTGATTACGATGCGAGTGAGGTAACATCAGACTCGATGGCACAAATTATTCGGAAATATTGTATTTATACATCAAATATGAAGATAAAACAAAAATAAATTTATGAAATATACATGTAAAGCAAGCAAATATGCAGGATAATTTGCAAACTGCTGAAATATTAGGCTTATTAATAAAACATGCAAAATATGTACTATATGCAACATAAAATATATTTTAAATTGCTAGAATTTTAGTAATTAGCTCGCACTATAAGTGAGCATACTTTCTAATAACAGAGAAGGATTAAGATGCATTTGTATTGAAGTCTTGTAGCTAGTTATGACTTGTTTGCACGTGCACTGGGCAGCGAAGGTCCAGACTGCAAATGATTTATTTATTTTAATTTAATGGAAACTGATAGTTTGACGCGAAATAAACAAATGATACTCATGATATGGCATTGTTAATGTAAGAAGCTTAATTATACAAATTTCACTTAAATCACAAATTGCTGTTAGAATCGGCTTTATTGAATGGTATTCTACTCTTTGTAGATATTCTTACATACTGTGACGCAGCGCTATGACCCAGGGTTTTCGGGAGGTCGGCGCCAGGCAGTGAAAATAAACAAGGATAAGTAGCGCTCGCCAGAGTAAACACCGGGAGCGCTACCGGCAGATAACCAAAGTTTCCTGGAAGTTTCTTCCCCACTCCTGTAGAACGTGTGTCGAGATAGGTCTAGAATGTTCTGTGGAAGATTCCATTGCTGATATAAGCGAGTGTTCTCGCGAGAGAGAGAGAGAGAGAGAGAGAGAGAGAGAAAGTTGAGTTACTTAATGAGAGAATTAGTGCGACAGCAAGTGCGATTCTACGAGCGAGTTTGTGACGACTGCTGTGACGTGCGGTGAGTGTTGCTGCAGGAGAGATTGAAGAAGTCTTGTGTTCCACTCCTCAGTGAGTCTATGTCACGAAGAATTGAAGTGGCGGGAAAGTTGAACGAGTTCAAAATAGTGACAGTGAGAACTAAGAGAAGTGACAGACTGGACAAAGTCACAATACAAAAGAAAGGTCTGGTTCAGCATCTATACTCAGATAAAGGTAAACTAAACTATAAGGTCTATGACGTCACGCTGGACTATTACAAAGATAAAATTTTACTTACGTCTATATCTACATCATAGAGCCGTATTTAAATAAAATACGCCCATGCCCTCCACTAGAGTGTTTCAGTACTACTTTCTTCACTTGCTAACTGGGGTGTTTCATCGGATTTGGTTACGTTTCTTAGGAAAAATAAATCAAGTTTAAGGGTTTGCATAATACTCCACTTTCCTTTTTCTTCTTTTTTCAGCTAATTTGCGGTATTTAGCACCAAGACGTTTCTTGCCATCCATTTTTTATGAAAGGCTTAAACACACATTCAACAATGACAGAAAACGCGCGCTCAAAATGGTGAACTCAGCGGCATAATAGACGCGCAGACGCTCACAAGCAAAATAAACAGCGTAGCCAACAACGACAAGACTAAAGTTAGAAAGCTTCTCTCAACGACGTCTAAGAATACTAAATATTTCTAGGTTGTTGAAGGTCTGCCTCTTTTCAGCAACATCATATTTTAAAAAACTACTCTACATAAGGAAGTTGCGCTAGGTGCACATATAACTATAAGCCGGGAATCAGGCCAGTATCATCTGGGTTGAGAAGCCATCACGCTGTCCATTAACGTGACACTGTTTATTACATATTCTTATGCACTACGTGAACAGGCTGAAAATGACGTACAAGTTCGTGGCGCCCTCCATCGGTAATGCTGGAAGTCAATATGGTGTTGGCCCACTCTTAGTTTTGATGACAGCGTTCACTCTCGCAGTCATACTTTTAATCAGGTGCTGGAAGGTTTCTTGGGGAATGGCAGCCCATTCTTCACGGAGTGCGGAACTGAGGAGAAGTATCGATGTAGGTCGGTGAGGCCTGGCAAGAAGTCGGCGTTCCTAAAACATCCCAAAGGTGTTCTATAGGATTCAAGTCAGGACTGTGCAGGCCAGTCCATTACAGGGATGTTATTGTCGTGTAACCACTCCGCCACAGCCCGTGCTCGATCGTGTTGAAAGATGCAATCGCCATCCCCGAATTACTCTTCAACAGTGGGAAGCAAGAAGGTGCTTAAAATATTAATATAGGTCTGCGCTGTGATCGTGACACACAAAACAACAAGGGGTGCAAGCCCCCTCCAGGAAAAACACGACCACACCATAACACCACCACCTCCGAATTTCACTGTTAGCACTACACACGCTGGCAGATGACGTTCACCGGGCATTCGCCATACCCACACCACGCCATCGGATCGCCACATTGTGTACCGTGATTCGTCACTCCACACAACGTTTTGCGACTGTTCAATCGTGTAATGTTGACGCTCCTTACATCAAGCGAGGCGTCGTTTGGCATTTTCCTGCGTGATGTGTGGCTTATGAGCGGCCGCTCGACCATAGAATCCAAGGTTTCTCACCTCAAGCCTAACTGTCATAGTACTTGGAGTGGATCCTGATGCAGTTTGTAATTCCTGTGTGATGGTCTGGATAGATGTCTGCCTATTACTCTTTACGACCCTCTTCAAATGTCGGCGGTCTCTGTCAGTCAACAGACGAGGTCGGTCTGTACGCTTTTGTGCTGTACATGTCCCTTCACGTTTCCACTTCACTATCACATCAGAAACAGTGAACCTAAGGATGTTTAGGAGTGTGGAAATCTCACGTACTGACTTCTGACAGAAGTGACACCCAATCACCTGACCACGTTCGAAGTCCGTGAGTTCCACGGAGCGTCCCATTCTGCTGTTTCACGATGTCTAATGACTACTGAGGTCGTGGATGAGTACCAGGCAGTAGATGGCAGCACAATGCACTTAAGATGAAAAACATATGTTTGTGGGGGTGTCCGGATACTTTTGATCACATAGTGTATGTCACCTAAAATAAACATTGAAGCAAGTTTGAAGTTTTCGCCCACCTAAGCCAGGCGATACAGTGATGCAGAAAATATTGCTCCATTTTTCTCAGTGAGAAAAAAGTAGTGTGATGAAGCGGTAAAAAAAGTGCAAAAGTAGGGACAGTACTGCCGCATTCTAATCATACAACCCTAATCGTCACACGAGAGTAACTCTCTCATGTCAACAACTTCTTCTTCTAACAAACTGGTTCACTGTGGCAACTTCTGTGTTCCAAACGGTAAAAATTGAAACTGTAACGTAAAACAGCTTTTAAAGCCATTAAACGACCAGTTCTGTGGCTGGTCTTCGATGGCTGTTCTACTATATACCTAAGGCTCAGGCGGTAACGTCTGTGGCTCGCATTCGGGAGATCCCGGGTTCGATTCGCGGTGGCCGCGCACTCTGACATTGGGGTTTTCGTGGTTTTCCCCTGGTCGCGACTAGTATTCTACCACGATTTCTCCTTTCCCCCATTTCCTCTCATTTCATCTCTCCTTTTCATGTTTCAAGTCTGTCTTGGGGGTCCTGCGGTGCTGACGGTGTCGGGCAGAGTGCGTAGTTGGTTGCGCATTGCAAAGATATCTCACCGTTAGGGTCGCTTCGTCGCCCTCTCTCGGGGTTCTTCGCCTCTACTGGTGGTGGGTGTTCAAACTGGAAATATTAGGAACTTCTGCGCGTCTCTGTGGGCATGTCTGCCTGAGGTCCTGTAACCTCTCCTCATCCCTGCCTCCAGGGGCTATAGCCACAATAGATCAAGCTGGTCGCAGTGGCGAGGTATCCCTCTCCGATAAACACATCCTACAAGATTTGTAGCGCTTTCCTTTGGCCTACAGTTCTTTTACATTCAAGTACTCAGAGAGAGGAGGGAGAAGATTAATTAAGGTAAGAGATGGAAGTCGGGGAGAAAAGAAGAGGAGCAGTGGTGTAATGGAGAGGAGTGAGAAGAATAACATGAGAGAGGAGAGAATAAAGGAGAAAAATAAGAGAGGAAAGAAGAGAAAGAAAGCAGGCGAGGAGGGAAAAAGGGTGAGAAAAAAGGTGAAGTGAGGGGAGGAAAGACAAGGGGAGAGGAGATAATGATACAAAAGCAGCGATACCAAAATCTCAAATGTGAATGTAGAAGAAGAAATAAAAACAATAAAAGCACCTGATACACACACGACTTTCTCTACCCATTATGAATATATACGAATCCCTTATACATTATACAACTCGTATAAAAAGTGTTCTTTCTACTCTCTGTGCATGCTTGCCTAGAAATAGTTTCAAATTCGGCAACATGGACTTGATGATGCAGCATGTGGAAAGAAGATTTGTATTAGCAATCGGTTTTTATTAGCAATGAGCTCAGGGGAAACTCGATCATCGCATGTTTTAAAGAGTCAGGTGACACATCAAAATAAACTTAAATCTGGGAAAACTTAAATATTTCAGAAACAGCTAATGCTCTCAAAATAGATAATCTACATTGTATCTGCAGTAAGTTCTTATCTATCTCTTATGTCCATAAAGTTAACATATGTAAGTATATATGTATATATACAATATTAAAACAGAGAACATATTCGTGTGTGAGAGACATCTTAAGGGGCACTCGGTTGCCTACAGCCTTTTGAAGATTTTCTTTGATGTCCCGAACGAAACGTCAAGTTCGATCGTTTTACTCTCTTACCACTCGCTGGGGAGACATGATTTATTTAATCATTGCACTATTTGGATAATTATCTGGAAATATTGTAGAGCCTGTAAGTATCTCTTAAGATACATACAGCATTCTCAGAATTTGGAATATTGTCGGGTTGAGGTTACGGAATTCAGAAATACATCTATTGACATTTCACCCTTATTTGCGTGAATATCGTGGGGCTTTTGGTTTATTGTTACGGACATCAAAGGCTAACAAAATTGCAGTTCTAAGGGATGCAATCATTTCATAGAGTAAAGCGGGAGGATAGATGAAATAAATATGATGTGTTACGTTCACATGATCTTCTCTACCCTCTGTCGTTTATATTATTGCAGATACAAACTATTCTTACTCTTATTTTTCTATCTACTTCATTTTAATCCAAATAAACCTTTGCAGAAATAGTTACATTACACATTTCATTACATGTATATACAAAGAAAACAGCGATAGTCAATTTAAGAACTGGACGCTATATGCTGGTCTTAAAATTCCTTATAGTTTCAATGCAGTCGCGAGAAACAACTGAATGTTGAAAGGACTTTAAAATAACCAAGTAATGTACAATTAGAGCCATTTAATAACGGAAATCTCGCAAATGGCTTATACCACAAAAGAGTTATTTGAAATAAATTGTGTGTTTTGAAGAGATATACATTTCCTGTGTAGTACGTTTTCGTCTATCGCTTAACGTTTAGCGGTTATTAACATTATACAAAATTCATTCCGAATGACGAGGACCTCAAAGGTTATTCCCAGAAAATTCAAGATATGCATTTTATTTGTAGTGTAAATATAATTAATATATGATATTTTAATCAAAATCGTTAGAGTCATTTTTTAGAAAATAAAAAAATTCGAAAATTCTTCCATGTAAGGTAGTTTGAGGTGGAGGGGTTTCCTTGAAAATTTTCGTGTCGCATCTTTAGAATGTGCTGAACCTAAACACCAAGTTTGGTATTTGTCCGACTTTTCCTTTTTAAGTTAAGCTGTTCAAACACACAGCTTTTCCTAAAGTACTTTTTGGGGGGATTCAGGGGGTTTCAAAACATTTATTTCCGGTGAAATCTCGGTATAAATTTTTTGGGTGGAATGTAATACCTTCTCTATCTACTACGTAGCACGTGGTAGAGCAAGTAATAACTAAATAGTCATTCTAGATTTAAAAAGTCACCCGTGCAACTAGTACAAAATAAAGAGAATGAAGAGGACGTCACAACTGTTACAAGTGAAGGTATATATTTTGTTCATTGTGCCAGTTTCTCTCAAACATATAATATTTTAATAAAAACATGCTCCGTAACAAAAACGTTAGAGAATAGAGTACTTCAGTGGTTTGACCATGCACAGAGAATGCAGATGGTCGAAGAAAATCTTGAAATGGCGACCACCAGGAAAAGGAAGAAGAAGACCGGCGCTAAGTTGCGAAAAATGCATCCGGAAAACAATGGCAGATACAAACTAGAACTTGGTGACTGGAGGCTTGTGGAGTTCGAGAATGGTTACTCCTAATCATCTTTAGAATCTTTAGAGTAATTTCGAGAATATTGAAATTAATGACCAAGTTCTAATAATTCTACCTATATAAAATATACTTTTGATTGGGGAGCTATTTAGTAAAAATCTTTGCCTTTCTTTAAAGGTGTCTGAATTAAAAACGAAGGTAGGTATTCACGCAAATGTTTCGTTTTGGAGTTATGCTCTCCAACCATTACCCAACCGTCTATCCACACACAAAAATCTGATGTGTTACACTCACATGACTTTCTCTACTCTTGTACAAACTATTTTTACAAACGCTCATTCTCCATATGCTTCATGTTAATCGAGATATCGAGATGTTAATCTTATTGCTAATTTTCTTGTAGATGCAAGGGAAGGATGCAAGCGATAGTCAAATATTTTAAGAGGTGGTTGCTATGTGGAGAATTCCATTCCCTTTGCATTACTAGGACAAAAAAAAAAGGAATAACGAATGTGAGAAAAAGTATAAGTATTGGAAAATTTAAGGGAATAACAAGCAATATCTCGAAAATGGTTCACCCAACAACAAAAATGTATATGACATAAATTGTGTATTTTAACGCGATCTACATTTATCCACCCAAAAATTCGATACCGAGATGTCCCCGGAAATACATGTTTTGAGACCCCTGAATCCAAAAAATGCATTTTTGAAAACATGTCCGTGTGTGTGTGTGTGTGTGTGTGTGTGTGTGTGTGTGTGTGTGTGTGTCCGTCTGTGTGTGTGTCTTTGAACAGCATAACTCAGAAACGAACAGTCGGATAAACACCAAACTTGGTATTTAGGTTCAGTATCTTCCAGAGATACGACACGAAGGTGTTCAAGAAAATCCCCCCACCTCAGATTACCCTTTACATGGAACATTTTTCGAAAATTTTAATTTTCTCAAAAATGGCTCTAACGATTTTGATTAAAATATCATAAGTTTAAGGTATTTTCATGACAAATGAAATGTATATCTCGAATATTGTGGGAATGTCCCCAAAAGTATTCTTCATTGTGAACGACTTTTGCATAACTGGTAAACCACAAGCGATAGACAAAATTTTACTACACAAAAAATGTAGATCGCGTTAAAATACACAATTTATGTCATATACATTTTTTGTGTTGAGTGAACCATTTTCGAGATATTGCTTGTTATTCCCTTAAATTTTCCAATACTTATACTTTTTCTAAAATTCGTTATTCATTTTGTTTATGTCCTGGACATGCAAAGAGATTGGAATGCGCCACATAGCAACCAACGCTTAAAAGATTTGACTATCGCTTATAATCTACCATATTCCCCTTGCATCTACAAGAAAATTAGCAATAAGATTGACATCTGGATATCGCGATTAACATTATTATACTTTATTATAAAGAATAAACGTTTGTAAAAATAGTTTGTACAAGAGTAGAGAAAGTCATGCGAGTGTAGCACATCAGATGTTTTTTTCTTGGATATGCAAAGAGTATTAATCTGTGGCAAAGGGAATGGTGCTGCACCTAGTTATATTTCAACACCGAAAATCTCATAGTTACTCTTTAAATATGAAATGCGTACCTTCTTTTGTAAGATAACTCTTCGCATCCCCGAATAAAGTGCGTGACTCTACCGACGCAATTTTCTTGCACAGATGCTAGAGATTTACAGTAGTCAGCCGCCAGAGGCGTGTATTGCATTTACTTCCGCTCATCACCTGCCGGTTTCCATTCATCTTCAAACGACGGATCCCGCTCGAGTTAAGAGATAGCGGGTTGTAAACACAAGCACCAGATCAACACGTGTCTCATGGTATGTTCCACACATCCCACCCCCCTCCTTTCTTTCCAGCTGAACAGCTACTTTATTGTGGTTAGCTCCTAGTGTTTCATTCTCTCGTCATCTCACCACCACCAACTGCCGAACACCAACCGAGTGTCCCCATTACGAGAAACGACCCGGTGTTTGTTGTTGACGGAAATCAAAAACCTTTGCGAACGTCTAGGCGTTTAGACGCCAGGGAGAAGGGTTTCATTAAGTTAAGGGGGCATTGAGGTGTTCCTTTAGCCGTCTTTGTTAAGAATTGTCTTAAGTGCAAAAAATCACCACACTTTTGCAAAACGTTTACACGTTAAATTTTCTTGCTATTTTCATATTCTCATAATCTAGCTTCTCCCACAAAAATAGAGACAGAGGCCAGAAGGTTGTGTACAATGCGCACGTGGGATTGGGATTTTGAATACGTCTGGGTTTGTTTTTTAAAAAGTAATTTGTATAATCATGCACTATATGCAAATTTCCATTGCTCTGTTTATACAGGAGTATTAATAAGGGGGCTTTCTACTCAACACTCCCTAATTAAAGCAAACACAACAAGAAAATCCAAGTTACACAAGTT
The DNA here is from genome assembly GCA_030765065.1 of Deroplatys truncata. Taxonomy (NCBI): domain Eukaryota; kingdom Metazoa; phylum Arthropoda; class Insecta; order Mantodea; family Mantidae; genus Deroplatys; species Deroplatys truncata. Next base: position 150,560,265 of record CM060977.1, on the reverse strand, counting down.
AATAATATTTAATTCATCATCATTTACTTAACGCTATTTTAACTTTCTCTATCACTTGGCATTTACACATTGGAGGCATCCTCCAAGGGGATACCATTGTAGACTGTGATACGCAGGAGGAAACAGCCCAGCACATACTATTAAATTGCAAGGCACTGGGGAGAATATTATTTCATCTCTTTGGAGCCTCAATTTTGGACGAGTCAAAAGATCCTATCTTAGGAAAGGCAGTTCTGGCGCTAACCAACGCCCAGGAACTCGAATTCCCGTGATAGGAAAAGGAGATAGCACAAAAGACCTCTAAAGGTCGAGGTGCGAGGGTCTTTGAACCCTCAAACATCCCCATAATATATTACCACTACTTCCGTGTCACTTACCAATGCCAAACAGAGGATGTACATACAGTATTTCACCTAAAAATTCGATTCCACAGTTCATCAGAAACACACGCCTTGAGATCATTTGAACAAAAAAAAAAATGACTACTGTAAGGTCCGCGTGAGTGTATACGCGCACGCGTGCGCGCTCGTTTATTTGTGTGTATGTGCGTGTGAGAGAGAGAGAGAGAGAGAGAACAATTTCAATTATAAACCAAAATCGGACGAATACCAAGCTTGTATTTAAGTTCAGCTTCTTTCAAGGATGCAAGGCGAATACTTTCGCGAAATTCTCCCTACCCTGAACGTACCTCTACATGAAAACGTTGTTTTACATTTTCCCCTTGTTTTTAATTTTTTTTCACTTCAAAATCCTTTGCAGTGAAAGTCGAGAAAACTCTAAATGCACACGAATATTGGTCGACTTGTGACTTTGCCTAAGCAATTGACGGAAATTCTAAGGTAGGGTAGGTTATCTCGATTTTTTCCGCGTAGAAGATCAGCGAATATGACTCGGAAGTGACAAAAATGCTAGGTAAATATATATTAATGCCAATGTCTGATAGATGGCACGACACTAGCGCCTCAAGTGCTCAGAAATCTAGGTACAAATATTGCAGACGGCAAAAAAAGGAGCATGGAATTTGTTTAAACGTTTCGTTTTTATTTTCCACACTTAATGTGGAATACACAGTACTTGTAATAACTATTTTATATTTTTAAAAATCAACTTTAGGTGGTGTTAAACATTGAAATTGTCAAAATGGAGTTAATGCTCAACACTTTCTGCAGACACAGCTCTGCTATGGCACTGATAAGAGGTGCATCAGTGCGAGAGTAAAATGGCGTGTCAACAGGAAACATACTCCAAGGTTGAAGTAGTGAAGTTATTATGAGCGAAGCATATACATTGTACAGAGCTTCACCGTAAATTTCTGGTGGAATTTGGACCAAATACAATGTCGCGTTCAGCAATGTGAAATGGTGCCAGTAATTCGAACACCGCACAGACATGAGTGATGTTGATCCGGAAGGAAGGCCATCAACGTCGACCACAGACGACAATGTTCAGAAAATCATTAAATGATTCCTAGCATTCGCAAAGTGAGTATCGCAGACATTACACAGCAAATGAGCCTCTCATTAGGAAGCGCTCATTTCAACGTCCGAGGCCGTCTGTAGTATCGGAAATTGTGCTCACCTGAGTACCGCGATCACTGACACCTGCACACAAAGTAGTAAGATTCATGGCTTCTCTGGAACTCCTACAGCGTTACTCTTGGAAGTCAATGATTTCCTAAATCACATCATTAAAGGCGATGAGACACGGATGCATCATTTCGCACCTGAAACAAAGAGAGCGTCCATGGAATGGAAACACACATTCTCGCCTGTGCGGAAGAAATTCAGGGTTGCGCCATCAGCAGAGAAGGTGATGGCCATTGTTTTCTTCGAATGAAGGAGTTGTTTACATCGAGTTTATAATACAGAGCACAAGAATGAATGTTGATTGTTACTGTCAAACATAAGACGCAACGCTGTAAAGAACAATAGGCGTGGAAAATTAAGCAAAGGCATTATTCTCATTCACGACCATGTAACACCAAACATGGCGCGCAAACTCATGTTTGTTTCAACGTTTTTGATGGAGGATATGCAAGCATACAATCTGGATGTTGCAACATGCGATTTCCATCTGTTCGGCAGGCTGAAAGAGCATCTGGGTGAAAAGAGGTTTGCCGAACAAGAAGTTCAAACAGCAGTACAGGCTGATTTTTTTCGTCCTAACGCGCTTATTTGTATGCAGAGTAGCTGGACAAGTCCGTTTATCTTCTGGGAGGAGTGTTGGGTTAGTAGTATAACAGCAGCAGGCGCCTACACAACGTGAGATACGGTAACATCACCACGCGTGCCGAGTGAATATTGTTGCACGCAAGGGAATACTGCCAGCCATTCTCCCCCCACCCTTAACTACCGTCTCCTCTGCGTTTCTGTCGTGTTAGGTCGAAAAAAATCAGCCTGTACTCAATCACCAAGGAGCGGATTTCTATCATCAAGGAACTGAACGATTGTTAGGACGTTCGGACCGTTGTTTACAGAGACCTGATGACTATCTTGAAAGAGTATGATGTATCTGTGTCACTTTGTATTGTAGTGTATCATTAAATAAAATTTATTTGTCCAGCCGTAATCACGTGTGATGTCCTTTTTAAAACTACCTCGTACATGTTTTACCTAGAGATGACTTTAAACTAAGGAAGAAGTAATTACTTGATTACAACATGCAGAACCTCCATGCACATGTGTATTCTGGGCAATAAACTCTTACGTTCGAAAGAAAAAGGCACGTTTTCACATATTTCCGTTAGTTGACGCATTCATGCTTGAAAAAAGTGCAAGCATACAACATGGAATATTTCGAAAGCGGCTAATGCTACGAAAAAATTTGACACGAATTGTATACGTTAATGAGTTTTATATTTTTCCGGTCGCAAATTTTTGTGTATATATTATGGTTTCCTAGTTAGCCAGATAAAGGGGACTTCACATGCTATTCACAGAAAAGTCTTGTCTCCGCCATCTGTGCAGAACATAATACAGAAGATTATATTACACTAGGATACACACAACGTTCTTATTTGAACAATATGCAACTAATTTTAAAAAATCATTATTTACTTTTTAATGTCTTCCCCTAAGAATAGACGAATACTTTAAAATAATTTTTTTTTCAAAAGCTTTCTCAGAACTACAAATGATTACAAACTGAATAACATGTGCGTATTAGTTTACACGGTCTATAAAAATAATTACAGGGTTTTAAAACTAGATGTATTCATTCTGTAATTTTATGCTTTTAATTTGGAAATATCTGGGAAATCACAGTGGAGCTCGTTTGATTCTTGATCCCCTGTACCTCCTATGCGGGACCCCATGGCCTTAGAAGCATTAGTTGCAATGTAACATTGCGCAAAACATGCAGGTGTTCCTATAGATCATTCGACGAGAGGTGACTGCCAATAAACGTACAGCAGCTCTCAATTCTTGAATTAACATACGGAATTTTACTACTGTAGGAAGCAAGAACGCCTTCGTCCAATTCTGAATGCTGGTTCTGCTCTCAGAGTGTTCACCACGGAACTGTTCGATCTGCACACTAAAGCTTTAGATAGTATCATCAGTGGTTGTAGGGGAACATTTCCGATCTTATCATCACAAGCCGGCTGCTTTAGAGCGACAAGAGCCCGCAAAGTGGTAGATTTCAAGGGCTATGCTTGTAGAGTGTAATGCCAAATACACAATAGTTATGTGACATAAGCGACGAGACTATATTGCTCCCCAAAATTTAATGTTCACTACAAGGCAACACAATATTACATTGCCTCACGAAGCTGGGACGAAAGCACACACCATTTCGTTGTGTGCTTTCTATGCATTTGAACGAGTAATTTAATATTTTCTCCGAAAAAGAATGCATTTCCCTGGAACAAGAACAAGAACACACAAATCAATTCTGGATGCCGCCATGCGTGCTAAAAGTTAACTCCGATTCAACTTTCGTTGCACGTTGTTATGGTTAGTAGGGGAAGTATTGTATTCCACCCAAAAATTCGATACCGAGATTTCACCGGAAATACATGTTTTCAGACCCCCAGAATCCAAAAAAATCATTTTTGGAAACATGTCCGTGTGTGTGTGTGTGTGTGTGTGTGTCTGTGAACAGCATAACTCAGAAACGAACAGTCGGATAAACACCAAATTTGGTATTTAGGTTCAGTATCTTCCAAAGATGCGACACGAAGGTTTTCAAGAAAATCCCCCACCCCAGATTACCCTTTACATGGAACATTTTTCGAAAAATTTAATTTTCTCAAAAATGGCTATAACGATTTTGATTACAATATCATATGTTTAAGATATTTTCATGACAAATGAAATGTATATCTCGAATTTTCTGGGAATGTCTTCAAAAGTATTCTTCATTAGTAGAATAAGAATGCCGATTTGAGCACACTGAGGATTTGCCGCCATCTGATAAGGTTCTTTGATCTATGCCGCTAGCCCCGCCCCCTCCCTTTGTGTGCTACTATTTGCCGCCCGGTCGCGTGCCGCTAGCTCCGCCCCCTTCCCTTTGTGTGCTGATCTAATGCCGAAAGTGTCTGTGCCGGCAGGTCCTCCCCCCTCCCCCTGTGGTCACGTGCCGGTGACCCGCCCCCTCCCTGCCCCATACGGGTGTCCTCCCTCCCCTTTGTGTTCTGGTTGGTTCCCTGTGGATAGGTGGGAGAGTGTGTATTGTTCCTATACGGTGACTACATTCCCGCCCCTCATTGTGACTTATCTAAATCCCTGCCGTGTGATTGGCTTGGGGTAGGGGATGTGTCGCTCGGGTGATGGGGTATAAGGGAATGGGGTTCTCGGTGCGTGACGTTGGCGGTGTGGGAATGCGATTCTCGATGCCTGCCGCACATCGGCAAATCGTTTGAGTACATAATTGTGTCAATCAATTAGGTAATGCGTGTTATTGAAAAAAGAATCGCAATCATATTACTACTAATGCAATTAAACGCTATTCTTCGAGCAATTAAGTATTTTTGATTGAATCGCGCACACCTGTCCCTAAACCGCCATTTATAACCTACTATTGTCAATAAATTATACGTCTAATGAAACACGGCTAGTCTGTCGATGAAAACAATTAAGTATTTTTGAATGATTAATTGACTCGCGCGCAACTGTTCGTTATCGTATATGTGTGGTAGCATGTGTATAATTATTACGAGTAATAACATTTATTTAATTCTACTTTTGAGGGAAAAATATATTTCGGATTTATAAGAATATTACAACCCTTAGATGAAAGGACAGAGTTGACGTAACACTCGTTATCGCGTGATAATTGCGGTGGAACCTCGACCGCAACCTTCCACAGCGAGACGTTTCACACGAATGACTAACTCTCGATACTTGGACTGGCAAGTCGACTTCCGCATCCCCTCCACTCCCGTTTCAGTTCGCAACATACACTAGCGCGCCAAGTGGTAATATGAGTGAAACTCCAGCGAGTGTTCCCACACAGCGCCCCTGGTGGTCATATCCGAAAGTTGTGAATTCACCATATTTAAATTCGAGGTGTACGCAAGACGGCCATCTTAACTCTATATAATTCTGCGAAATATGATTCCGGAAAAAAAATAAAGTCGAATTAACATGCAAGGGGCGTTCATGTTGGCTCCGGAGGAATTGATTATGAAATAAATAAAAAATAAATAAGACTCTCGCTGATCGATGAATACAATGAATAATTAATGTAATTGACTCGCGCTCCTAGAGATATCTCACCCAATTATTCATCTACCATGAATATCTCACTTCTAATGAAACGACGCAGTCTATCGATTAAAAACAATTAAGTTTTTTTTTATTGATTAATGTAATTGACTCACGCGCAACTGTTCGTTATCGTATATGCGCGATTATTACGCGTATATAACTATTACGGCTAAAACGTGTGTTTAATTCTTCTTTTGAATTGCGGGTTTATAAAAAATATTACATTGCTTAGATGAATTAAAAAGCAACTTAAAGCGAAATTGCAAATAGCTTGTATGAGACGTTAACACGAGAACCCTTTACGAAAAAACAAGACGCAATGTGACAGCAATGCCCCGTCCATCATGAGAGGCGGTTAAACCAGGACGCGTGGGTTTTCCCCACTACCTGCTCTTAATGGCTAGGGGTATCCAGCACATAGGAGTACGCTTCAACAAAGCCCGCTATGTCTCTTCTCACACGAGAGAAGTAATAATTACAATTCAAAACAGGCGTACCTGTAAGTAACACGCACGAAGACTACAAATATAAATTTTATATTCGTTTTAAATGTTCTTTCTAAAGACGTAGCGAACTTTGAGAAATTCAACGAATTATTCACTTGCGCACACTGCTTGAAAGAAATATGGTGTACACCCCCTGAAGAATGCGTGTGTAGACACATTAGCAGACAACAGCAAACTCTTCCGCACCATTAATTTTCGTCAGAAGAATGTAAAAACAAGGTCTTGTATAGAGTTCTTAGTGAACAATAACACCCGTTTCCAATTCATTAAACAGCCTAAGTGCTCTGAAAAACCACAGACCCTCGGGGTAAATAACAATTACCGGCACAAAAGATTTTCTTAAGAGCTTCCTCTGTCCAGAAATTCCATCATACACAGCGGAAAACCCTGTCTAGACATGTTTTAAGCTTACCACAAAAAATGTTTTCCCGATAATTAATATAATTCTACATGAAGAATATTAATGATTTAAGTTTTCAATTAAACGTATACTGTATAGATTCTGTACTTAAACATTCGATTGTATCTTTGTCATTATTTAAATACTCGCGTACAAGAAATGCAAACATGATATCAAAAAATTAAACTGATTTTTTTTCGGGATGTTAAACAAAGAAATATGATTTGGCGAGAGTAATATGAAGAATAAAAAGTATTCAGAATGATATTACATACGTTATTAAAATAAGGCTCTCGCTGATTGATGAAAACAATTAAATATTTTTTTATTAATTAATTGTATATGAATTGACTCGCGCATTTGCTTGCTGTCGTATGTGCATGATTATTACGACTAATAGCATTTGTTTAATTCTAAATAATGAAATATGGAGCCTTGCCTAAACAATCCTCGTTACTCTTAATTTATTCCATTTTTAAAAAGATTGGGCTTAGTAAACATAGGACGAGTACGATTTTAAATACCCCATCCATTCGAGAGATATTTTTCGAATATTCCAGCATGTTAATATAAACTTAATACACACACACACACACACACGCACAAATTCATTTCAAGTAATCTAACGATATTGAATAAAATATTAAATGTTTAAGATATTGTAATGAGAAATGAATTGTATATCTCGAATTTTCTGGGCCGCAGGCTGCAGGATCGCTCATCAAATACCGTAATGATTCAGACACCCGAACACCCGAATGGTAAGCATTCTTCAGAGTTTTTAAATAAGTAATGTAACAATTCATATTAACTTCTTGTTCATATTCTTTATTATTATTTGTATTATTATTTCCAGGAAGTGGACTTTATTTTGGTATCGACCATCCATCGAGCGCTGCACAGGCAGCGCCAGGCTTCCAGACCTTCCTGGTACCAAATCATCATGGAGGCGGCTCTACCATCCGTACATGCAGCAACACTCGTAAGGTGAGAATTTACAGACGGGTGTTTGAGGATTTTAACTAAAAAATTACATGATAGTAGGCATACAATGTCGATTCTGGCACACAAAGGCATGCCTCCGACAGCATAGAGTTCTGGATTGTATAAGGAGAAAAGGATATATTTAAGGGGAGTTTCTCACCCATATGCAGTCACATAACTCTTTCGGTCTCCCAGAATGCTATGTATTTTTCACGAGGGTGTTTAAAACATGTATTTTTTTCACGTATAGAGTGTAGATTCTTTAGAACTCTGTACTTAAACATGCTATACTATTATTTATTTATTTTTTCCAGGAAATGGACTTTATTTCGGAGGCGGTATCGGTCAACATGCGACCGCTGCACCGGTAGCATCAGGCTTCGCGAGCGTTGTACCAGCAGGCTTCGCGACCGCTGCACCGCCACCTCCAGGCTTCCAGACCTTCCTGGCACCAAATCAGCAGGGTGGGGGCCCTGCCCCATACATGCAGCAAGCACCGAACGGTAAGAATTTTTTCAATATTTTATGAAGTTCTTTTTACACATTCTATATTATTATTAATATTGTTATTATTTTCAGGAAGTGGACTTTATTTCGGAGGCGGGTTTTTTCTGGGAATGTCTCCAAAGTATTCTTCATTCTGAACGACTTTTGCAAAACTGATAAACCATAAGAGATAGACAAAATTTTACTACACAAAAAAATGGAGATCGCGTTAAAATACATAATTTATAACATATACATTCTTGTTGTTGAGTAAATCGTTTTTCGAGATATTGCTTGTTATTCCCTTAAAATTTTCCAATACTTATACTTTTTCTCAAATTCATTATTCTTGTTTTATGTCCTCGATATGCAAAGAGAATGGAATGCACCACATAGCAACCAGCGTTAAAATATTTGACTATCGCTTAAAACCTATCATATTCACATTGTATCGTCATGAAAATTACCAATAACATTGACATCTCGATATCTCGATTAACATGAAGCATATAGGGAATAAGTGCTTGTAAAAATAGTTTGTACAAGAGTAGAGAAAGCCATGTGAGTGTATCACATCAGATTTTTTGATATTGGTTTAAATTTTCAAATACTTTTAACTTTTCTCAAGCGGTAACTCGCTATTCGTTTTTTCCCGTGGTAATGCATAGAGAATAGAATTATAAAGCCATCACATAGCATCAGACGTTCTTTAAACATCTGTAACGTGTCTATTCACAATCGAAAGGTTGCTGGTTCGAGGAAAATTATATCTACAGAAACAATACATTATTTTCGCTCTGTGATTAATTTGGTAATGTAACAATAATTAACAATGAATTTTTAGCGGTAAATGTAAAAAATAAAATATATTTTTTATTTCCTAGCGTCATACGCAGAAGCATTCCCCTTAAGGAACGCTGGCGTGAGCGATGGTTTCCCCCATAACGGGTTTAGACTTGCTTACGAAATGTCCCTGTGCGAGGCTAGCATTTCCCTCTCCTTCTCGAATTTTTGGAGTAGCCAATCAAAATTGCTGTATTATATACCGTCACACCTCTCACCCCTTCAGATTTTTATCAGGCGAAGCGATATAAAAGCAGTAGCTTCCCCAGCGATTTCACTGTATTGTGACAACACAGCGAGCTAAGATCTCCGCAAACTTTTCTCATTCAAAGTGAAATTTCAACGAACATCATGTCTGGTAAGTTGTAACAAAACACTTCATTTACTTTAAAAGTTAAATTATTACTCTGTACATTTAACTTATATTCGCGTTCTTGTTTTTAATGCATGGCATTTATATGCGAATAGCTGAGCATTCTAAAAGTTAATAGCTAGACAAGTGAATTTTCTGAAATGTGAACAGTTTAGTTAAGTATTCATTTTAGGCAAGCTTATTCTACATTTAATAGCTAACTGCGCGAATTCTCAAAATGGGAACAATTTAGTTAAGTATTCACCTTGTTGAGTAATTATTATTCCAGATATTTAAATACAGGATTTCACAGAGTGAATTATATTCCTTTTTGGAGAAAATACAATTATTTGAATACCTTATTAACGTTTTTGCTTTAGAATATTACAAAAAGTCTGTTGCGCGAATCATTCGCTCTAACAAAGTAAATATCTACATTATATTAAAACATTTAAATTGAAAAATACAGTACTTAATGAACTTCATTAGTGAATCAGAACCTCAATTATATTTACACATATTATCATTTTCAGAAAAAAGTTAATAAGTTTGTAACTTTCAAATAAATGAAATTTTTGTTATGCAACACATTCTCTAATAAAGAATATGTTTTTTTCTCTTCCTAATGCAGAAAGTTTGACATCTCAACTTAACGCATTGGCTGAGGGTAGCATTTACCCAGCCGTTCAAAGACTACAAGATCTTCAGCCAGAGGAGCCTTATAATATAAAATCCTTAAGAAAAATTGATACTCGATACGGTGCTAGAGTCGTTGCACTTTTAGAGAATAAGCAAGTGTTTCTCCCGACAAGATATTCAACCCTAACAAGCCAACAGTTGGAGGAAATGCCTGGGAAGTTTCAAATGGTATATCATGGAGTAGTACCAGCCGGCAAGTTTAAGACATGTAAATTGTCTTTTCTTCCTATTAAGGTTTGTAGAAATAATTCAGCTATCCTTTCAAAGCTTCATTTAGAGTTACATTCGTTGAGTTTATAAATTCGCACTTCAGTAGGATAACATTTGTCTAAAGTATACATCAATATGTAAAAAAAATAACGTCCAGGATGTAGTCTGAGCGAGGATCTGCAGAAAGAAGTTTAATAGTCTATTCACTGATTCTTTACCTCAAAGCAGATACCTACAGTAAGTTTCAAATAATTTCCAGCACGATAGCAGTTGTCAAAGCAGGCATCACTGTATTAAAAAAATATGTGTAAATAATGTCTAGATTGTACTCTGTGTGATTTCGTGCAGAAAGAACTTTAATACCCCTTGCAGTGATTCTCCACATCGAAGTATATACCTACAAGAAGTTGCAAATAATGTGAATGTGTGTTACATGAATGCCCAGCTGAATGTAAATGAAGAGGAAGAACGAGATAGCTTAAAACATCATAAACAGAAATGTGATAGGAACATTCTCAACACCTCCCAGTAACCTCAATCAATGAAGAATTGCACCAGTGCGGAACATACATGGAAAAAACATCCGCGTGTGTAGAATATAACAATAATATATATATATAATTATGTACTCATTATTACTGCTATACCAGCCTATACCATTGATTTCATAAATAATTTCATAATTGTTTAAGGAGAATGCCTATCTTAAAAACATTGATGCTACATGAAATCTGTCGTCCTCCGTGGACTGGTGGTACCGTGCTAGCCTCTAGTTCCCAAGGTCGCGGGTTCAAACCCGGCGGAGGGCGATGGATTTTTTCGGGCGTAAAAATCGTTAGCACGGCTTCCTTCGGAAGGGAAGTAAAGCCGGTGGTCCCGTGTCGTAGATTTACGGCACGTAAAAGAACCTCAAGCCTGATAAAGAGGCCTCTGAGCAAAATTACAGGTGTTTCACGCCCAATATAGAATGGGACGCTAAGAACCATAGTAGTTAAAGAGCGTCCATAAATAAAACTCAATTAAATTAAATTACATGAAATCTAAACAAAAAGATTATTGAACTATTACTGAAAGAGACTTGAATAAATCGGAATCTAGAAGCCAGAACCATCTTAATATTGGGCTGTATGATATGAGGTGTATAAAAAGATTAATAAAAAAATGAGGTCTATGTAATATAAACAACATTTATTTTTTATAAACATTTTCCTATTACATTCCTATACAAAAAAACATACATATTTCCTAAAGACAAAGGTGATAGTCTAGACATTCTAAAACACTCAGTTATATAATCATATACATCACACAGAAAGAGACCTGCATTATCCATAAAAAACTAAACATCTCAAGAATGGATGTATTTTATAAGTACAAGGTTTTGATATTTCAAAGTTCCTGTTAACCATGACTGTAATTGATTAACACAATTTCTCGATCCTGTCATGCTATAACTTTAGAAGCTTTCAGCTTACTTATAATCTCCTCAATCTCTTGTGTGTGACTATTATTACCAGCATTCCTCGATGCAATTAGTAACCTCAATATATTTACTAGTCTATTTGGATTTTCAAGCGTAGATATCACTGAATCATCATCATATGAAGATTTCATATTCTCGCGACTCCCGCTGTATCCAGATTTTTCACCATCAGTAGTCTCCAGTGAAGGACAGAGGCTTGATCCGGTATAACATCCCCCTCTATACATCTTCGGATCTTCGAGTGTAGGAGAGAGAGTCGATCCAGTATAACATGTTGCTCTATGAAGCTTAAATCTTGACAAAGAACGATTCTTAAAAATCCGCTCGCATATACAGCATCTAATGACGTGTTTTCCTCCATGTGTAATGTATGAAAAATTGAGTTTCTCATCCGCTAGTTGCACAGATTTTCTCCGGCAGGAGCTCATGCTAAAACTAAAAGAAATTAAATGAATACGGGAATGCTAACGCTCGAAGGAATTAAAAGCGAATGAATGAATTCATAACACGCAGCTATGTATATATTCAGTGTGAGGACGCCGGAGGGAATCGCAATCTTCGCATAGCAGCGGGAAAGGATGCTCTCTGGAAACATTTGTGGAGAAGGAGGCTCTCAACAGAACATGGCGAATGCGAGCATGGAAAAAGGATGCTCTCTGGGAACATTCGTGGAAAAAGGCTGCGTAACAATGGAATCACGCTATGTAACAAAGGAATCACGTTATGTAACAAAGGAATCACGCTATGTAACAAAGGAATCACGCTATGTAACAAAGGAATCGCGGTATGTAACAAAGGAATCGCGCCATGTAACAAAGGAATCGCGCCATGTAACAAAGGAATCGCGCTATGTAACAAAGGAATCGCGCCATGTAACCAAGGAATCGCGCCATGTAACAAAGGAATCGCGCCATGTAACAAAGGATTTGCGCCATGTAACAAAGGAATCGCGCCATGTAACAAAGGAATCGCGGTATGTAACAAAGGAATCGCGCCATGTAACAAAGGAATCGCGCCATGTAACAAAGGAATCGCGCTATGTAACAAAGGAATCGCGCTATGTAACAAAGGAATCCCGCTATGTAACAAAGGAATCGCGCTATGTAACAAAGGAATCGCGCTATGTAACAAAGGAATCGCGCTATGTAACAAAGGAATCGCGCCATGTAACAAAGGAATCGCGCCATGTAACAAAGGAATCGCGCCATGTAACAAAGGAATCGCGCCATGTAACAAAGGAATCGCGCCATGTAACCAAGGAATCGCGCCATGTAACAAAGGAATCGCGCCATGTAACAAAGGAATCGCGGTATGTAACAAAGGAATCGCGCCATGTAACAAAGGAATCGCGCCATGTAACAAAGGAATCGCGCTATGTAACAAAGGAATCGCGCTATGTAACAAAGGAATCCCGCTATGTAACAAAGGAATCGCGCTATGTAACAAAGGAATCGCGCTATGTAACAAAGGAATCGCGCTATGTAACAAAGGAATCGCGGTATGTAACAAAGGAATCGCGCCATGTAACAAAGGAATCGCGCCATGTAACAATGGAATCACGCTATGTAACAAAGGAATCACGTTATGTAACAAAGGAATCACGCTATGTAACAAAGGAATCGCGGTATGTAACAAAGGAATCGCGCCATGTAACAAAGGAATCGCGCCATGTAACAAAGGAATCGCGCCATGTAACAAAGGAATCGCGCCATGTAACAAAGGAATCGCGCCATGTAACAAAGGAATCGCGCCATGTAACCAAGGAATCGCGCCATGTAACAAAGGAATCGCGCCATGTAACAAAGGAATCGCGCCATGTAACAAAGGAATCGCGGTATGTAACAAAGGAATCGCGCCATGTAACAAAGCAATCGCGCCATGTAACAAAGGAATCGCACCATGTAACAAAGGAATCGCGCCATGTAACAAAGGAATCGCGCCATGTAACAAAGGAATCGCGCCATGTAACAAAGGAATCGCGCTATGTAACAAAGGAATCGCGCTATGTAACAAAGGAATCCCGCTATGTAACAAAGGAATCGCGCTATGTAACAAAGGAATCGCGCTATGTAACAAAGGAATCGCGCTATGTAACAAAGGAATCGCGCTATGTAACAAAGGAATCGCGGTATGTAACAAAGGAATCGCGCCATGTAACAAAGGAATCGCGCCATGTAACAAAGGAATCGCGGTATGTAACAAAGGAATCCCTGTATGTAACAAAGGAATCGCGCCATGTAACAAAGGAATCGCGCTATGTAACAAAGGAATCGCGGTATGTAACAAAGGAATCGCGGTATGTAACAAAGGAATCGCGCCATGTAACAAAGGAATCGCGCCATGTAACAAAGGAATCGCTCTATGTAACAAAGGAATCGCGCTATGTAACAAAGGAATCCCGCTATGTAACAAAGGAATCGCGCTATGTAACAAAGGAATCGCGCTATGTAACAAAGGACTCGCGCTATGTAACAAAGGAATCGCGCTATGTAACAAAGGAATCCCGCTATGTAACAAAGGAATCGCGCTATGTAACAAAGGAATCGCGCTATGTAACAAAGGAATCGCGCTATGTAACAAAGGAATCGCGGTATGTAACAAAGGAATCGCGCCATGTAACAAAGGAATCGCGCCATGTAACAAAGGAATCGCGGTATGTAACAAAGGAATCCCTGTATGTAACAAAGGAATCGCGCCATGTAACAAAGGAATCGCGCTATGTAACAAAGGAATCGCGGTATGTAACAAAGGAATCGCGCTATGTAACAAAGGAATCGCGCCATGTAACAAAGGAATCACGCCATGTAACAAAGGAATCGCGGTATGTAACAAAGGAATCACGGTATGTAACAAAGGAATCGCGCTATGTAACAAAGGAATCGCGCTATGTAACAAAGGAATCGCGGTATGTAACAAAGGAATCGCGCCATGTAACAAAGGAATCGCGCCATGTAACAAAGGAATCGCGGTATGTAACAAAGGAATCGCGCTATGTAACAAAGGAATCGCGCTATGTAACAAAGGAATCCCGCTATGTAACAAAGGAATCGCGCTATGTAACAAAGGAATCGCGCTATGTAACAAAGGAATCGCGCCATGTAACAAAGGAATCACGCCATGTACAAAAGGAATCGCGGTATGTAACAAAGGAATCACGGTATGTAACAAAGGAATCGCGCTATGTAACAAAGGAATCGCGCTATGTAACAAAGGAATCGCGCTATGTAACAAAGGAATCACGCTATGTAACAAAGGAATCACGCTATGTAACAAAGGAATCGCGCCATGTAACAAAGGAATCACGCCATGTAACAAAGGAATCGCGGTATGTAACAAAGGAATCACGGTATGTAACAAACGTTTCCAGAGAGCATCCTTTTTCCATGCTCGCACTCGTTATGTTCTGTTGAGAGCATCCTTTTTCCACGAATGTTCCCAGAGAGCATCCTTTTTCCATGCTCGCATTCGCCATGTTCTGTTGAGAGCCTCCTTCTCCACAAATGTTTCCAGAGAGCATCCTTTCCCGCTGCTATGCGAAGATTGCGATTCCCTCCGGCGTCCTCACACTGAATATATACATAGCTGCGTGTTATGAATTCATTCATTCGCTTTTAATTCCTTCGAGCGTTAGCATTCCCGTATTCATTTAATTTCTTTTAGTTTTAGCATGAGCTCCTGCCGGAGAAAATCTGTGCAACTAGCGGATGAGAAACTCAATTTTTCATACATTACACATGGAGGAAAACACGTCATTAGATGCTGTATATGCGAGCGGATTTTTAACAATCGTTCTTTGTCAAGATTTAAGCTTCATAGAGCAACATGTTATACTGGATCGACTCTCTCTCCTACACTCGAAGATCCGAAGATGTATAGAGGGGGATGTTATACCGGATCAAGCCTCTGTCCTTCACTGGAGACTACTGATGGTGAAAAATCTGGATACAGCGGGAGTCGCGAGAATATGAAATCTTCATATGATGATGATTCAGTGATATCTACGCTTGAAAATCCAAATAGACTAGTAAATATATTGAGGTTACTAATTGCATCGAGGAATGCTGGTAATAATAGTCACACACAAGAGATTGAGGAGATTATAAGTAAGCTGAAAGCTTCTAAAGTTATAGCATGACAGGATCGAGAAATTGTGTTAATCAATTACAGTCATGGTTAACAGGAACTTTGAAATATCAAAACCTTGTACTTATAAAATACATCCATTCTTGAGATGTTTAGTTTTTTATGGATAATGCAGGTCTCTTTCTGTGTGATGTATATGATTATATAACTGAGTGTTTTAGAATGTCTAGACTATCACCTTTGTCTTTAGGAAATATGTATGTTTTTTTGTATAGGAATGTAATAGGAAAATGTTTATAAAAAATAAATGTTGTTTATATTACATAGACCTCATTTTTTTATTAATCTTTTTATACACCTCATATCATACAGCCCAATATTAAGATGGTTCTGGCTTCTAGATTCCGATTTATTCAAGTCTCTTTCAGTAATAGTTCAATAATCTTTTTGTTTAGATTTCATGTAATTTAATTTAATTGAGTTTTATTTATGGACGCTCTTTAACTACTATGGTTCTTAGCGTCCCATTCTATATTGGGCGTGAAACACCTGTAATTTTGCTCAGAGGCCTCTTTATCAGGCTTGAGGTTCTTTTACGTGCCGTAAATCTACGACACGGGACCACCGGCTTTACTTCCCTTCCGAAGGAAGCCGTGCTAACGATTTTTACGCCCGAAAAAATCCATCGCCCTCCGCCGGGTTTGAACCCGCGACCTTGGGAACTAGAGGCTAGCACGGTACCACCAGTCCACGGAGGACGACAGATTTCATGTAGCATCAATGTTTTTAAGATAGGCATTCTCCTTAAACAATTATGAAATTATTTATGAAATCAATGGTATAGGCTGGTATAGCAGTAATAATGAGTACATAATTATATATATATATATATTATTGTTATATTCTACACACGCGGATGTTTTTTCCATGTATGTTCCGCACTGGTGCAATTCTTCATTGATTGAGGTTACTGGGAGGTGTTGAGAATGTTCCTATCACATTTCTGTTTATGATGTTTTAAGCTATCTCGTTCTTCCTCTTCATTTACATTCAGCTGGGCATTCATGTAACACACATTCACATTATTTGCAACTTCTTGTAGGTATATACTTCGATGTGGAGAATCACTGCAAGGGGTATTAAAGTTCTTTCTGCACGAAATCACACAGAGTACAATCTAGACATTATTTACACATATTTTTTTAATACAGTGATGCCTGCTTTGACAACTGCTATCGTGCTGGAAATTATTTGAAACTTACTGTAGGTATCTGCTTTGAGGTAAAGAATCAGTGAATAGACTATTAAACTTCTTTCTGCAGATCCTCGCTCAGACTACATCCTGGACGTTATTTTTTTTACATATTGATGTATACTTTAGACAAATGTTATCCTACTGAAGTGCGAATTTATAAACTCAACGAATGTAACTCTAAATGAAGCTTTGAAAGGATAGCTGAATTATTTCTACAAACCTTAATAGGAAGAAAAGACAATTTACATGTCTTAAACTTGCCGGCTGGTACTACTCCATGATATACCATTTGAAACTTCCCAGGCATTTCCTCCAACTGTTGGCTTGTTAGGGTTGAATATCTTGTCGGGAGAAACACTTGCTTATTCTCTAAAAGTGCAACGACTCTAGCACCGTATCGAGTATCAATTTTTCTTAAGGATTTTATATTATAAGGCTCCTCTGGCTGAAGATCTTGTAGTCTTTGAACGGCTGGGTAAATGCTACCCTCAGCCAATGCGTTAAGTTGAGATGTCAAACTTTCTGCATTAGGAAGAGAAAAAAACATATTCTTTATTAGAGAATGTGTTGCATAACAAAAATTTCATTTATTTGAAAGTTACAAACTTATTAACTTTTTTCTGAAAATGATAATATGTGTAAATATAATTGAGGTTCTGATTCACTAATGAAGTTCATTAAGTACTGTATTTTTCAATTTAAATGTTTTAATATAATGTAGATATTTACTTTGTTAGAGCGAATGATTCGCGCAACAGACTTTTTGTAATATTCTAAAGCAAAAACGTTAATAAGGTATTCAAATAATTGTATTTTCTCCAAAAAGGAATATAATTCACTCTGTGAAATCCTGTATTTAAATATCTGGAATAATAATTACTCAACAAGGTGAATACTTAACTAAATTGTTCCCATTTTGAGAATTCGCGCAGTTAGCTATTAAATGTAGAATAAGCTTGCCTAAAATGAATACTTAACTAAACTGTTCACATTTCAGAAAATTCACTTGTCTAGCTATTAACTTTTAGAATGCTCAGCTATTCGCATATAAATGCCATGCATTAAAAACAAGAACGCGAATATAAGTTAAATGTACAGAGTAATAATTTAACTTTTAAAGTAAATGAAGTGTTTTGTTACAACTTACCAGACATGATGTTCGTTGAAATTTCACTTTGAATGAGAAAAGTTTGCGGAGATCTTAGCTCGCTGTGTTGTCACAATACAGTGAAATCGCTGGGGAAGCTACTGCTTTTATATCGCTTCGCCTGATAAAAATCTGAAGGGGTGAGAGGTGTGACGGTATATAATACAGCAATTTTGATTGGCTACTCCAAAAATTCGAGAAGGAGAGGGAAATGCTAGCCTCGCACAGGGACATTTCGTAAGCAAGTCTAAACCCGTTATGGGGGAAACCATCGCTCACGCCAGCGTTCCTTAAGGGGAATGCTTCTGCGTATGACGCTAGGAAATAAAAAATATATTTTATTTTTTACATTTACCGCTAAAAATTCATTGTTAATTATTGTTACATTACCAAATTAATCACAGAGCGAAAATAATGTATTGTTTCTGTAGATATAATTTTCCTCGAACCAGCAACCTTTCGATTGTGAATAGACACGTTACAGATGTTTAAAGAACGTCTGATGCTATGTGATGGCTTTATAATTCTATTCTCTATGCATTACCACGGGAAAAAACGAATAGCGAGTTACCGCTTGAGAAAAGTTAAAAGTATTTGAAAATTTAAACCAATATCAAAAAATCTGATGTGATACACTCACATGGCTTTCTCTACTCTTGTACAAACTATTTTTACAAGCACTTATTCCCTATATGCTTCATGTTAATCGAGATATCGAGATGTCAATGTTATTGGTAATTTTCATGACGATACAATGTGAATATGATAGGTTTTAAGCGATAGTCAAATATTTTAACGCTGGTTGCTATGTGGTGCATTCCATTCTCTTTGCATATCGAGGACATAAAACAAGAATAATGAATTTGAGAAAAAGTATAAGTATTGGAAAATTTTAAGGGAATAACAAGCAATATCTCGAAAAACGATTTACTCAACAACAAGAATGTATATGTTATAAATTATGTATTTTAACGCGATCTCCATTTTTTTGTGTAGTAAAATTTTGTCTATCTCTTATGGTTTATCAGTTTTGCAAAAGTCGTTCAGAATGAAGAATACTTTGGAGACATTCCCAGAAAAAACCCGCCTCCGAAATAAAGTCCACTTCCTGAAAATAATAACAATATTAATAATAATATAGAATGTGTAAAAAGAACTTCATAAAATATTGAAAAAATTCTTACCGTTCGGTGCTTGCTGCATGTATGGGGCAGGGCCCCCACCCTGCTGATTTGGTGCCAGGAAGGTCTGGAAGCCTGGAGGTGGCGGTGCAGCGGTCGCGAAGCCTGCTGGTACAACGCTCGCGAAGCCTGATGCTACCGGTGCAGCGGTCGCATGTTGACCGATACCGCCTCCGAAATAAAGTCCATTTCCTAGAAAAAATAAATAAATAATAGTATAGCATGTTTAAGTACAGAGTTCTAAAGAATCTACACTCTATACGTGAAAAAAATACATGTTTTAAACACCCTCGTGAAAAATACATAGCATTCTGGGAGACCGAAAGAGTTATGTGACTGCATATGGGTGAGAAACTCCCCTTAAATATATCCTTTTCTCCTTATACAATCCAGAACTCTATGCTGTCGGAGGCATGCCTTTGTGTGCCAGAATCGACATTGTATGCCTACTATCATGTAATTTTTTAGTTAAAATCCTCAAACACCCGTCTGTAAATTCTCACCTTACGAGTGTTGCTGCATGTACGGATGGTAGAGCCGCCTCCATGATGATTTGGTACCAGGAAGGTCTGGAAGCCTGGCGCTGCCTGTGCAGCGCTCGATGGATGGTCGATACCAAAATAAAGTCCACTTCCTGGAAATAATAATACAAATAATAATAAAGAATATGAACAAGAAGTTAATATGAATTGTTACATTACTTATTTAAAAACTCTGAAGAATGCTTACCATTCGGGTGTTCGGGTGTCTGAATCATTACGGTATTTGATGAGCGATCCTGCAGCCTGCGGCCCAGAAAATTCGAGATATACAATTCATTTCTCATTACAATATCTTAAACATTTAATATTTTATTCAATATCGTTAGATTACTTGAAATGAATTTGTGCGTGTGTGTGTGTATTAAGTTTATATTAACATGCTGGAATATTCGAAAAATATCTCTCGAATGGATGGGGTATTTAAAATCGTACTCGTCCTATGTTTACTAAGCCCAATCTTTTTAAAAATGGAATAAATTAAGAGTAACGAGGATTGTTTAGGCAAGGCTCCATATTTCATTATTTAGAATTAAACAAATGCTATTAGTCGTAATAATCATGCACATACGACAGCAAGCAAATGCGCGAGTCAATTCATATACAATTAATTAATAAAAAAATATTTAATTGTTTTCATCGATCAGCGAGAGCCTTATTTTAATAACGTATGTAATATCATTCTGAATACTTTTTATTCTTCATATTACTCTCGCCAAATCATATTTCTTTGTTTAACATCCCGAAAAAAAATCAGTTTAATTTTTTGATATCATGTTTGCATTTCTTGTACGCGAGTATTTAAATAATGACAAAGATACAATCGAATGTTTAAGTACAGAATCTATACAGTATACGTTTAATTGAAAACTTAAATCATTAATATTCTTCATGTAGAATTATATTAATTATCGGGAAAACATTTTTTGTGGTAAGCTTAAAACATGTCTAGACAGGGTTTTCCGCTGTGTATGATGGAATTTCTGGACAGAGGAAGCTCTTAAGAAAATCTTTTGTGCCGGTAATTGTTATTTACCCCGAGGGTCTGTGGTTTTTCAGAGCACTTAGGCTGTTTAATGAATTGGAAACGGGTGTTATTGTTCACTAAGAGCTCTATACAAGACCTTGTTTTTACATTCTTCTGACGAAAATTAATGGTGCGGAAGAGTTTGCTGTTGTCTGCTAATGTGTCTACACACGCATTCTTCAGGGGGTGTACACCATATTTCTTTCAAGCAGTGTGCGCAAGTGAATAATTCGTTGAATTTCTCAAAGTTCGCTACGTCTTTAGAAAGAACATTTAAAACGAATATAAAATTTATATTTGTAGTCTTCGTGCGTGTTACTTACAGGTACGCCTGTTTTGAATTGTAATTATTACTTCTCTCGTGTGAGAAGAGACATAGCGGGCTTTGTTGAAGCGTACTCCTATGTGCTGGATACCCCTAGCCATTAAGAGCAGGTAGTGGGGAAAACCCACGCGTCCTGGTTTAACCGCCTCTCATGATGGACGGGGCATTGCTGTCACATTGCGTCTTGTTTTTTCGTAAAGGGTTCTCGTGTTAACGTCTCATACAAGCTATTTGCAATTTCGCTTTAAGTTGCTTTTTAATTCATCTAAGCAATGTAATATTTTTTATAAACCCGCAATTCAAAAGAAGAATTAAACACACGTTTTAGCCGTAATAGTTATATACGCGTAATAATCGCGCATATACGATAACGAACAGTTGCGCGCGAGTCAATTACATTAATCAATAAAAAAAACTTAATTGTTTTTAATCGATAGACTGCGTCGTTTCATTAGAAGTGAGATATTCATGGTAGATGAATAATTGGGTGAGATATCTCTAGGAGCGCGAGTCAATTACATTAATTATTCATTGTATTCATCGATCAGCGAGAGTCTTAATTATTTTTTATTTATTTCATAATCAATTCCTCCGGAGCCAACATGAACGCCCCTTGCATGTTAATTCGACTTTATTTTTTTTTCCGGAATCATATTTCGCAGAATTATATAGAGTTAAGATGGCCGTCTTGCGTACACCTCGAATTTAAATATGGTGAATTCACAACTTTCGGATATGACCACCAGGGGCGCTGTGTGGGAACACTCGCTGGAGTTTCACTCATATTACCACTTGGCACGCTAGTGTATGTTGCGAACTGAAGCGGGAGTGGAGGGGATGCGGAAGTCGACTTGCCAGTCCAAGTATCGAGAGTTAGTCATTCGTGTGAAACGTCTCGCTGTGGAAGGTTGCGGTCGAGGTTCCACCGCAATTATCACGCGATAACGAGTGTTACGTCAACTCTGTCCTTTCATCTAAGGGTTGTAATATTCTTATAAATCCGAAATATATTTTTCCCTCAAAAGTAGAATTAAATAAATGTTATTACTCGTAATAATTATACACATGCTACCACACATATACGATAACGAACAGTTGCGCGCGAGTCAATTAATCATTCAAAAATACTTAATTGTTTTCATCGACAGACTAGCCGTGTTTCATTAGACGTATAATTTATTGACAATAGTAGGTTATAAATGGCGGTTTAGGGACAGGTGTGCGCGATTCAATCAAAAATACTTAATTGCTCGAAGAATAGCGTTTAATTGCATTAGTAGTAATATGATTGCGATTCTTTTTTCAATAACACGCATTACCTAATTGATTGACACAATTATGTACTCAAACGATTTGCCGATGTGCGGCAGGCATCGAGAATCGCATTCCCACACCGCCAACGTCACGCACCGAGAACCCCATTCCCTTATACCCCATCACCCGAGCGACACATCCCCTACCCCAAGCCAATCACACGGCAGGGATTTAGATAAGTCACAATGAGGGGCGGAAATGTAGTCACCGTATAGGAACAATACACACTCTCCCACCTATCCACAGGGAACCAACCAGAACACAAAGGGGAGGGAGGACACCCGTATGGGGGAGGGAGGGGGCGGGTCACCGGCACGTGACCACAGGGGGAGGGGGGAGGACCTGCCGGCACAGACACTTTCGGCATTAGATCAGCACACAAAGGGAGGGGGCGGGGCTAGCGGCATAGATCAAAGAACCTTATCAGATGGCGGCAAATCCTCTATGTGCTCAAATCGGCATTCTTATTCTACTTTCATTGTGAACGACTTTTGCATAGCCGGTAAACCATAAGAGATAGACAAAATTTTACTGCACAAAAATGTAGATCGCGTTAAAATATACAATTTATGTCATACATTTTTGTTGTTGGGTGAACCATTTTCGAGATATTGCTTGTTATTGCCTTAAATTTTCCAATACTTATACTTTTTCTCAAATTCGTTATTCATTTTTTCTGTCCAGGTAATGCAAAGAGAATGGAATACTCCACATAGCAACCAGCTCTTAAAATATTTGACTATCGCTTAAAGCCTAGCAATTCCCCTTGCATCTACAAGAAAATTAGCAATAAGATTAATATCTCGATTAACATGAAGCATATGGAGAATAAGCGTTTGTAAAAATAGTTTGCACAAGAGTAGAGAAAGTCATGTGAGTTTAACACATCAGATTTTTTTTGTTTATGTATTTATTCCGATGTAAATCATACTTATCACAAATAAATTGTATTAAGCGCTCCTTAATTGAGTTTTTATTTTGATAGCGTACGCGATAGTGACATTGACTGATACTCCTCTAGGGACGCATAAATTCACCCCGGCATTAACAAAAGAGTGTAGACCACTTACCGGCTTCAGTACGTGCTGAAGTGGCGGTATCGACGCGAGGAATGTTTCTCAAGAAAGGTGATGCCAGCGGCATGCTTGCTGTTCAATGCATTAGATAGCATTCTAGTTTAAAAATGCATACAGACACGTGTATTCGGGCACGTGTGTGTATACACTCCTGTGTTAGAAGAATTTCGTGAAGGATATTGCCTGTCTGAGAGCATGAGTCAGTGGTGTTGAATAGAGTGAGGCTCTAGCCTGCGTCGAGATTTGAACTCACTTTGAGATACATTTCTAGCTTTGGTGCCGCACATTAGTGCAAGTTTACCCTTTTTTCCTTAAAAAAAAAACGATATGAATGTTATAACGGTCCCCCGGCTGCTTGCTCCGCCTTTGTCAGGGTGCGGTTTCGTCGCCGGATAGCGTGCAGTTGTTTGGAGGGAGGGAAAGTGTTCCTATTTCGAACTGGCGCATCTCCAATCGGGACGAGGATAGAAATCTCCAGGTTCTGTTCCCCCTGGCTTACTGCAAATCTTCTCGAAGCGCCGCTGAGTTTTAAAACGAAGGCTGACCGCTTGCTCTGCGTATTTGTTGTTGTTGTTGTTGTTCGATTCAGCTCATTATGGTGTTTCCTCAACGAGTTCTTAACTGCGTACGAGTGCCAGTTGTCTACTTACATGAGGAGAGAAAGCTAACTATGTGAGCGATAGAAGACGCTAAGTTACGTTCCTTTATTGAAGTGCTTTGTGCAGACGAGAGAAAGAGTGATGAAATTACAACATACTTAATGCGTACTGCAGAACAGAATTTTAAGTCATACTGTACTGTTTTGAATCGTCATTTAATGTTATTATTAGTGACAAAAAACTCTAATAAGAACTCTAAAAGTGTGTATAAGGTGTCAGAAAATATAAGCTGTGTCTTTGTTTTAAAAACCTCTGATTCTTATAACTTTTAATTTGTGAAACACTGAATACTCTTTAACTAATTGCTAATGTCCAGAGAAAGCTTTCTCATTGAATATATTTAAAAATAAAGAAAATAAAAGAAGAAAAAGTGATGTGTTACACTCACATGACTTTCTCTACTCTTGTACAAACTATTTTTACAAACGCTTATTCTCCATATGCTTCATGTTAATCGAGATATTGAGTTGTTAATCTTATTGCCAATTTTCTTGTAGATGCAAGGGGAATTGGTAGGCTTTAAGCGATAGTCAAATATTTTAAGAGCGGGTTGTTATGTCGAGTATTCCATTCCCTTTGCATTACCAGGGCCAAAAAAAAGCAAAAAAGAATAACGAATTCCCATTTGAGAAAAAGTATAAGTATTGAAAAATTTAAGGCAATAACAAGCAATATCTCGAAAATGGTTCACTCAACAAAAAAACTGTATATGTCATAAATTTTGTATTTTAACGCGATCTACATTTTTGTGTAGTAAAATTTTGTCGTTCACAATGAAGAATACTTTTGGAGACATTCCCAGGAAATTCAAGATATACATTTTATTTGTCATGAAAGTATTTTAAATATATGATATTTTAATCAAAATCGTACAGCCATTTTTGAGAAAATTAAAATTTTCGAAAAATGTTCCATAAAAAGGGTAATCTGGGATGGGGGGATTTTCTTGAAAACCTTCGTGTCGCATCTCTGGAAGATGCTGAACCTAAATACCAAGTTTGGTGTTTATCCGACTGTTCGTTTTTGAGTTATGCTGTACACAGACAGACACACAGACACGGACATGTTTCCAAAAATGCTTTTTTTGGATTCAGGGGGCCTCAAAACATATATTTCCGGTGAAATCTCGGTATCGAATTTTTGGGTGGAATACAATACTTCCCCTACTTACTATACGTAGTAGAGAAAGTAAAGAACGACTAATCCTTTTTCTCATACCATGTTACCTCACTGAAACTTTTGAATAAGAGCATCGTCAGTTACACTCTTTATACTGAACCTTGAACATTTTTCAATCAGCACAAGGGTTTTCTTGCCTTATTTTTGGCCGAAATGAGCTTGCCCTTAGACCCTGTTGCTACTACTTGGCTTGCGTTTATCGGATTATTATTTTGTTTTATGTTCCATTTATGCCGCCTTAACATCTGAAGTCATATCGGCAGCTTTTTACCTTTGGAACAGCTGCTCTTCAGCAGTGAAGTTCACTCGCTTACAGTGGTGTTAATCTGCGTTTTGGTATTACTTTTGGCAATTACTTTAAATCCACACTCGCATTCATACTCTCAGACCCTAGGGAGGATAGGGAATAATTCTCATCTAAATGTTATTTCTTCAACCGCTGAGTGCAGGTTTATACGACTGAGAAATTTGCATTATCTGAAGTCTGATGCTGAGGACTACAGACAGTGTCTCATAAATGATTTCGCTTTTAAGCAACTACCAGTGCATAAAGTGTATCAGTAAGAAATTAATTAATCTTAAAAGTAAACACCATTGGATTCTGTGCAATGACTCTACAGCGCTACGATTTTTGCTTTTATATTAAAAAAAAGGGTGCCCTGAATACTAATTTCAACCGCCTGAAAACTTTTGAAACGTCTTCCATGAAGAAATATGGCAATGATTGCAGCATATATTAATTCGAAGGTAAAAAGTAAGCACTTGTGGGGGTGTGGTAGGAAAACAACTCAGCTAGTTCCTGAATTTCATCCTTTATCACTAGCTGTGTGACTACAGCATTATCTTGTTGCAAAATATTTAATTTAGATTAAGTGTTAATGAATATTTTTGAATGAAAACTAAATAAATGTTATCTAGCTGGGAGTGTTGATAATTCATTTGAAGTAATAAATATTGAAGTATTTATGTTTGTTGTAGTTGCACCACATAAGGCACAAAGTTTCCGGTGGTCTTCGCCCCAACGTTTAGGAATCAACTTTGTATTTTTATGTTTCTTTAAATATTGTATATATGTTTGCCTCGGCTGCGTCAGTATTAATTTGTAGGACCATGTATCTCTTAAAAGGGGGTGATGCGGCTAAAGAATGTAGGCTTAAACAAATTATAATTTTTACTTCACTCCTTTTATTAATCCTTCACACGATTAAATAACACTTCACTGATATAGAGAGCTGTGAGATTATTTATTAGTTACTTGCATCTTTTTTTAAGACGTAAACTTTATAATATTCTCGCCGTAATGAATTTTCGTCTCACACTGGATACGTACCGAGCGAACGAACTGCTCAGGTAGCGACTAGCGTTTACCGCTTAAATTTGTAAATTTTTCTGTTTCAAGTCTCTGATTGGCTAATTTTTACTCCAATAGAATACTTTTATTTAACTTTCAGCTTTTCTAGTTTTTATTGGCTATTTATGAACTGTTTTAAAATATTACATTGTTTCAAGAATTACTAGTAGCATTATTAAACTTTCCAATTCATTATTGCCTCAAGGTTACTTCATTGTAAACCTCATTGTTAGCAACTTTCGGCTTTTATTCTCACAGTTCCTACATTATTAAATTACTTAATAAATCCATATAACATTATTGTACATGTACATAATAATATAAACATATACAATGACTGTAATATACACTTTATATATTATATTATACACATATTGCTTTTAGGCGGGCGATTATTATTTTATATTATATAATTAGACTGAAATCATTTAAGTGTTAAAAATACTGCCTCAATATTAATTCGAATTTGGAACTAATTCAATGTAAATTATTCGGAACACAACGTTTTTCCACAAAAGACATATCATTATGCTCAAATTAAGATATATCAGCATTAGAAGGCTGACACTGCTCTTCCACAGTTTTGAAATGATTAAGATTGCGAGGATATATCCGTTTTTCACCGCATACAAGAAGACCTTTTATAAACTTTTTTCTGCTAACATCACATCTAGAAGTACGGTTCTAAGACTTCTGTAGGATTTTTTAGGATCTTTATGTGATGATGTACTCTGCTCCTGTTACATCAAGTTCATTCGAGAGCCTAAGATTGCTTTTTAATGGAATTTATTCTAGAACGCTGTGGTGTTACATTAAATCTTTCACTCCGTTACCTGTCTTTGACGTCAATTTTTCCATAACTGAAACTTTGGAACCATCGCTGTGGCA
Source organism: Deroplatys truncata (assembly GCA_030765065.1). Lineage (NCBI taxonomy): Eukaryota > Metazoa > Arthropoda > Insecta > Mantodea > Mantidae > Deroplatys > Deroplatys truncata. The sequence continues at coordinate 150,532,570 of CM060977.1, read as the reverse complement.
CATGCTGACCAAGAACTTTACTCTGCTCCACTTTACAGATTTTATTCCAGTTTTCTCCAGTAACACTCGAAATCTGTCCCCATTGCAGTTTCGTCAAATTAATAGGTTACGACTGTTATACTTTTTACAGGATGCAAAAGTAACCAGGAGCTCTTGGTATTCCATTACCTATTTAATAAAGCAGCATAAAACCTTTTAAAAGTCAGGCCTAAAAACGATGTTGTTTACGAGACGCCATAATAAAACAGATACTTGCTCGTTAAAAGCTGTCACTTTAATTCGAGGTAATTTGCACCTAACAACGAAAGAATCTTCAGCTGATACGGATGGGGTTATACAACTTTCATGAGGCTGTCCACTGCGCCCACGTAATGATAAAGAGTGTATATCATCTGAAAGACCAGTTTTGTTTCGCTGCGCCTTGGAATTACCCATGTCGTGCGTCATCATTTCAGGGATTACATTCATCATCCAAAACGATAACAGGTATTAAAATATCTGTGGGATTAAAGCAAAACATAAATCTTTTGAAGTTCTATTACTGCATATTCCCGCTAAAACGAGAGCAAAAACCGCATAATACTGTCACGACTATAGGTTAATTAAACAAATTTACTGAACTTTCCTTACTTAAAAGCCATGACAACGGGGGCGAAACTCGCTAAGCATGTGAAACTAAGGATTGCAACAGAGGAATGCCGGAATCTGTAAAGAAGCCTAAAAGAAGAAAGTATTTACATTTTAACCAATTATAAACTTTATTCACAAAATATATTACCTCAACCTTGCATGCTGTTCACGAAGAAGTCATCGTCCGAAACTCATTCTGGCCATGAGGCAGGGAGCTCACCACACTGTTGCTTACATTAAGAAGTCCTACTGCCTAAAAAGGCCGAACAATTAATCCCTAATCATCTTATATGCAAACATCCCCAACCCTACTTCCTATCAAAAGCGTCATTAAAGCCACCAGAACGCTCTGGAATAATCTGAAACAAAATCAGGCTGCCAACATTTGAGTTGAGCCTTCTGGAATGAACAGGTCTACCGAGCTCTTTCTAGGAGGAGGACCGACTCCATGTTAGGCATATCAGCTTAACTCTACATGTGCTCGCCACAATACCCTAAAATATGCGTTTAGGAAGGGTCGGTTGTCTTTATTTAAAAACTCTCTCAATGGAAACATGTGCACGAATGCATGTTCGCTGTGTTCGCGTTCTTCTTTGACACCATTAACCTTATTGCTGTACACCTCTGGAACTGTCACACATAATATTCTCCGGGGGTAGAGTTATAGTTTAAGAAATTAGAGTTTTAATATAATACGTAGGTACTTGCGTTTTAATTGGCTAGCATTGTGTTTATTTCTTATTAAATCTGCTACAATTAAGTTACAAAGTGAATAGTGTTTATGGACTTGCCAATCGATATAATACAAATGGATTGGCAAATAATAATAACGGTAGAAATATTACGAAAATTCTTTTTATATCTGCATTCACGCTTTCATTCATTCATTCATTCATTTTTTTCCGAGATACTTGGTACTAAATGGCACCATAGATATCGACGTAAATATAGCCTGTTGCATTTCTGAATGAAATTTGCCAGATGTTCCAATTTGAGCATATGGAATGACAGTTTCTTCCTTGAGCCATATAATTATGAAATATTGCTTCTTTATCGGTGACTTAAGGTGTCATCAGTACTTATGAATTTACAAACCCCATACATTTTCTTTAAATCGTCACCACCAAAAAATGTTAGCGCTATTTTCATAAAAATGATTAGAGATGATCACTATGCGTAGACTAAACAATAGTTAAAATGGAAGTGAATCCGAGCGATGGTCGTCACTTTTGAAGCCGGGCGTTTTGCTTCAAGATAACGACTAATGTTACCTGCTCTATTGATGAGTTTTATGTCATTTAGTAGCTCGTTCTGCGTTGTCTCGTGCGCCAGCTGCTTCAGTGGTTGGCTGTGAGATCTTTCTCTCAGGGTATGCGTGAGTATATTTTAAAAAGATAACAGTTTAGTTTGCTGGTACGTTTTAATGTTGACTAAAATGTTCAGTTTGAGAAGAGTCGCCGACTGTTCAATTTACCAATTAATTACTTCTATAACAATAATTAAGCGAAACGTCAATTGCCGTAAGTCACAGAAATGTTGCTCGGAAAGATCTCTGACGATAGCTGCTAAAACTAACTCACACAAGCGCGTCACTAAGCGCTTAAAATAACACACGCATAGTCAAATGAGTTGTCACCGAGTAAGCCACAAAATTAAGTGTATAAGTCTCTAGTTTAGAATGCGTGCTCTTTTCTTAACTTAAGCTCCGCCTACCTATGGTTACCCCTCTCAACGTTCCTCCTAATGCGGATCAATCTTAACTCTTAAGTGTGCCTATCTGACACACTTACTGAGCGGTACCTCCCCGAATCTGAGAATTTATAATTTATAATTGAAATTGAGTTTTATTTATGGACGCTCTTTAACTACTATGGTCCTTAGCGTCCCATTCTATATTGGGCGTGAAAGTCCGGTAATTTTGCTCAGAGGCCTCTTTATCAGGCTTGAGGTTCTTTTACGTGCCGTAAATCTACGACACGGGACCACTGGCTTTACTCCCCTTCCGAAGGAAGCCGTGCTAAGGATTTTTACGCCCGAAAAAATCCATCGCCCTCCCCCAGGCTTGAACCCGCGACCTTGGGAACTAGAGGCTAGCACGGTACCACTAGTCCACGGAAGACAACAATTTTAATTTATAGAATTCGTTCTACGTGACTTTGCAAACGCACTGAACTTATAACCTAATTGTATTCCAGGAATTCCTATACTAATGTTTTGCTTAACATGACTCGCTAATTACCTTTTTCTTTCCGGACAAGTCTTTCAACTAATGCGTATTACATTATACATTGATCTAATATACAGAAATTATTTATTGCAATTACTTCTTTATCTTACTATCATTTCTTCACTTAATTATTTATATCTTCCTGTCAATAATTACGGTATCATAAGTTACTTATGTTTGTCATTTTTCATAACTTTTTAAAATTATTTAACTCTCTGGTAAAATCGGAGGCTTTATTGTGTTAATGACTCTTTGACTGTAAGTTTTTAACTTTTTTATTTTATTCATTTTATTCTTTAGGAAAGGCACTCACGTTTACTCTCGCAATCATACTTCCAGGCTCTGAGGAGGGTAGGAAACGTTTTAGTTGAAGAAAAATTCCCCCGCCCTAGCCGGGAATCAAACACGGTTGAAAAGCCTGCAGGCTGTCCGCTCTACCACAGACGCAGTCTTTTCATATTTGTGCACAAGCTGCTATAAATAAAATGGTACACTGAAATATACAATGTACATTTTCTTAAAACTTTAAAGCTTGGAGAAACAAACTTTTGGTACCGTACATTAAAAAAGAATATCAACCAACTGGACCATTTATATTTGTCAGTATATTCTTTACAAACACAAATGTTCTAAGTTGTGAAAAATATATATAATTTCTAAACTCACAAGGGTGATCAGAAACTAAGGTTACAAAGCTTGCAGTGAAACGTGAAAATTTTATTTCATACAAATAATGCCGTCAACTGATAGTACGTACATTAGGTTATTTTTCGACATAGTCTTCATATCGGTTTAGGCAGTTGTCGCTTCGTGGGATGAGTTTGAATATTCCCTCCTGGTAAAAATCCTGTCCTTGCGTGTTCAGCCACGTTGTCGCGGAATGTTTCACCTCCTCGTCTGAAGCGAATCCTTCGGCCTCTTAGATGCTCCTTCAAGTGAGGAAAAAGGCGAAAATCGCTTGGAGCGAGGTCCAGGCTGTAGGGAGGGTGTCGATCATGTCCCAGCAGAACTACTTCAACAATGTGGTGATCTTCTGGGCTGTATGAAGTCGCGCGTTGTCGTGAAGGAAGATGATGCCCTCGGTGAGAAGTCCTGACCATTTCCTGCTGATTGCTCCGCGCAATCGTGTCAAGGTCTCGCAGTATCGGTCAGAGGTCACTATGCCCTCTTTCCAAAAACTCCACGGGTATGACCCCCGCTGTCCCAAAACACTGTGGCCATCACCTTCCCGGCAGATGACGTCACCTTAAACTTCTTTGTCGTTGGAGAGGAGTGGGTTTCCAATCCATTGACGACCGCTTACTGCTGGGGGTGTATTGGTGGATCCATGTTTCGCCAGCCGTGGCAATATGGCGAAGAAAACTCTTCCCTTCCGTGGAGAACCGTTGCAAAAGTTACAGACTTGCCCTGTGTTGGTTGGACAGATTTCGTGGAACCTATCGAACGAACTTTCCGATACTGCAGAATATTGTGAACAATGTGACGAACGCTTCCGAACGACATTCCCAATTCTACCGCCATATGCCGTAACGTGATCCTCCTGTTGTCCTAAATCAGCTCCTCCACCCGAGCTGAGTTCAAATCTGTTGATGCCGTCCTGGATGGGCCACTGCGATCCTCGTCGGTGACGTTTTCTCTACCGGCCGCAAACTTTCGACACCATTCTGCAACATGCTGACGTGAGACGAGACATTATCAGCTATCGGTGAATTTCAGCCGCGGTTGCAGTTTCGCCCACAGAAATCGAATAACGGAGCAGATTTCTTCGTGAGACCAGTTTTCAAACAAGTCGCCATTTGTGTTTACCTACTGGTGGCTGAAGCTCCGCACAGTTGCCAACCGCATGTATTAGAATTACCGCACACTACTAATTTCTCTATAACGAACGAAACTCCTGGAATATCGGCCTTGTAGCCTTAGTTTCTGATCAACTCTCGCACTTACCTATAGCAAAAATTCGATAAAGACATTTCACTGCAAATAGACGTTTTGAGATCTCCTGCAGCCAGCAGAGCTTTATGAGAAAAATACCCCCCCCCCGCGCGTCGTGTGTGTGAATTTCATAACTCAAAAACCAAATTGGAACTAATAAAAGTGTACACATTTCAGCCAGACACTGTTTAAACATGCCAGGTGAAGATCTTCAAGAACATCTCTCCACCCAAACTAACATTTATTTCGAAAAAAATTCTTTGTTTTTCATTTCTAAATGTTCAAAGATCTTCCTATGCCTGATAAAAATTATTTGCTTAATTTTATGTGAATAGCCTGTGAATTTCGCTGCACTTTGAATGAATTTTGTATAATTTTGTATAAATGGTAAACCATTAGAAACAGGTAAAATATAGCAATAAAAGAAAACCAAGAGCTCATTAAAGTATACAGTTTATGTCAAATAAATTTTTCCGCTGCATTAACTTTTCGAAGTGTTCCTTTTTTTCTTTTTTCTGGCATGGGTTCAATAGTAACAAAACTGTCTTATGATACCTATTCAGCTATGATTTGTTTTCTGTATTATGCATGCCACTAAGTCAACATTGCTTAATTTGAGATTATTTTTAGTCAAAAAATGTATCGCGAGTAATGAAAGTGAACAGAGGAGTCACTTTTGATGTGAGTATCATATGCAAGAGATAATGAGAAATTGTGACGGGTATAGAAAGCCTTACAAGAGCGACGCAACAGATCTTTTTCATAAGGATTTTTATAGACGCTGAATTTAAGTGAATATGGTTGGCTAATGGGTGCTGTTTTAGTTCCCGAAACTAGGCAGCAGCTACGCGTCTTTCTTTAATTTTAGTTCCAGTACTGTGCGCCGTATATTGTACAATTTACTGTTTATTCGCGGTAGTTTGTTAAACCGAACATTTTATTTGAGTTAATAGTGCTCTATCTTACAGCTGAGGTGAGCAACTTAGAAATGCCATAGCTACTTTTAATAAGCCAGATGTAAATTTGGCGACGAAAATGAGTTTAGCATTCCTAAGTGGAAAAGAAAATGTCCAAGTATTTGCAAATTGGTTTTTGTGAATAACTATTTGTCATTAGACACGCATACCTTTCGGATAAGCTTTATGAATGTCAGATTATTACTTTCTCTACTACGTATAGGAAGTAGGGGAAGTATTGTATTCCACCCAAAAATTCGATACCGAGATTTCACCGGAAATATATGTTTTGAGACTCCCTGAACCCAAAAAAAAAAAAAAAAAAAAAGCATTTTTGGAAACATGTCCGCGTGTGTCTGTGCACAGCATAACTCAGAAACGAACAGTCGGATAAACACCAAACTTGGTATTTAGGTTCAGTATCTTCCAGAGATGCGACACGAAGGTTTTCAAGAAAATCCCCCCACCCCAGATTACCCTTTACATGGAACATTTTTCGAAAAGTTTAATTTTCTCAAAAATGGCTCTAATGATTTTGATTAAAATATCATATATTTAAGATATTTTCATGACAAATAAAATGTATATCTTGAATGTTCTGGGAATGTCTCCAAAAGTATTCTTCATTGTGAACGACTTTTGCATAACTGGTAAACCATAAGAGATAGACAATATTTTACTACACAAAAAAATGTAGATTGCGTTAAAATACACAATTTATGTCATATACATTTTTTTGTTGAGTGAACCATTTTCGAGATATTGCTTATTATTCCCTTAAATTTTCCAATACTTATACTTTTTCTCAAATGTGAATTCGTTATTCATTTTTTTGTCTTAGATATGCAAAGAGTATTAATCTGTGGCAAAGAGAATGGTGCTGCACATAGCAACCAGCTATTAAGAGATATGTCTATGCTTAAAGGCTACTGTATTTCTATATTGCCCTTGCAAATACAAAACAAGGGGAACATAGTACGCCTTAAGCGATAGTTAAATATTTTTAGAACTGGTCGCTATGTGTAAAATGTAATTCTCTTTGCATGTCAAAAGATCCTTTCTGCAAATGTTTATCTCATTAATATGAAATAGATGGAGAATAAGAGTTTGTAAAAATAGTTTGTACAAGAGTAGAGAAAGCCATGTGAGTAACACATCAGATTTTTCCTCTCTAAAACAGGGATCAGAGTTTTAGAATGTCTATTCACAGCGTTTGAAATGAACTTGCTAATGAAATGTGGGTAGCAGAGTATTTACAGTATTTTCTTTATTATTATTGTTATTATTATTAACTAATTTGCCTTTTACATTGCTTTTATAGAGAAATATCACGAAATGTAATTCATCTTGAGTTCTCGGGGTGTTACTCACTGCCTCATGCTGGTTGGTCACAAGCACTGTATGAAAGCCTGATCTACATCTATTTGAGAACACTCAACTGCTGGGATCGTGACAATGATCTCTCTCTCTCTCTCTCCTTTTCCTTTTGACGGACAACGGAAAACCAAGATTTACTATTTCTCTCCATTGGCTACGGTACTCAGAAGTTCTGACAGTGAAATTATGTAGATGTGACTTTAGTACTTCATTTGGCTACCAAATACGAGAGTGGTTTGATGTCTGGTAAAAAAGGTAAGAAAAAACTTTTTTCATAAGCAACTCGCCTTATTTTCCAACATAGTTCTCCTTTGATGGCTATACACTTAGTTCACGTTCCTCCGGCTTTTTTCATCCCTCGAAAAATAGGTTCTGTCAAACCCTGCAAAATACTCGTTGACGGCGACGATCACTCCCTCGTTTGATGAAAATTTCTTCCCACCACCAATGTTTCAAGTTGGGGAACAGGAAGAAATCACTTGAGGTTAAGTCTGGTGAATAGGCTGGATAAGGAACCAATTCAAAGCCCAATTCATGCACTTTCGCCATTGTATTTGCTGATGCGTGGGACGGTGCATTTTCCTGGTGAAAGAGCACCTTTTTGGTGTCAACACTGGTCTTTTTTTAGTAAACGCAAGGTTCAAGCTATGCAACAATCAAGCATAATAGGGTCTAGTTATGGTTCTGCCTTTTTGCAAGTAATGTCTGAGGATTATTCCCTGGGAATCCCAAAAAAACAGTGGCAATCACCTTACTACCTGACCAAATAGTCTTTGCCTTCTTCTGCACTTCGCCAGACCGTTTCCATTGTTTGGACTGCCGTTTTGACTCTGGTGTGCTATGATAGATCCAAGTTTTATCAACGGTCACAAATCGCCCAAAAAGTCTTGCAGATTGGATTAAAAATCGCCAGACACTGTGTTGAAATGGCCTTCCGAATGCGCTTTTGGTCGCCTGCGAGCAATTGCGGCACCCACCTCGCACACAGCTACTTCATAGCCAGTTCTCCACAGGATATTGTGCACTCACTCAGTTAAGTGCCTACAGTCTCAGCAATCTCAGGATTGGCGGTTTTGCATTACCATGGATTTTGTCAATGTTTTCCTGTGTGGTGATCTAAATGGAGGCCGGACCGCGCTTACGTGCTTTTCAGACCATGCTTAAATTCATTAATCCAAAAGTAATTGGTCGTCAATGGTGGTGCAAAGTCCGCGTGAACTTCATCCATTTCTGTTTTGATTTGTGCGCCAGTCCAACCCTTCAAAATGTTTAATAACAGCATGAAACTCGGTTTTTTGTATTTTCAATCGCAGCCAATACATTAACCAATTCAATCGGCTGTCAACCATGAACTGTACGCTGTTCATTGTTGAAAATGTTATATGATCCTTTAAATAATCAAGTTTACCAACCATGAAGCCGCAACAAAAGTGTTCCATTCTTTCATGGAAATTTACCAGACTAACCAAATCACCCTCGTAGATGCGTTTCGTGATAATTATTACACGTTCTGGATCAGGAGTCGTCAAACTTCTGCCTAATAAGCCAAACTAGCACACGAATAAAATGAATTCCTGTCTTATAAAAGAGAAAAGAGGACCTTAGAGACGATTTACTGGGCTAGTTTTTATCATTTAGCAGATGTAGGATTAGGATCAGTCAGACGGAGCTGCCCCCCTAGAGCCGCTGGAGCCCAGCACCGCACGTAGGCCATTGTAGGCCCTTTGTGACTTACTCCCTGTGAGGAAGGGATGAAGGGGAGACTCGAAGGGCGACCAGATCCGGACACGATGCGCGCTAGCAAGAACGGGGTCCCGAACGCTTGCAGAATGACACCAATCCTGACGCCTCTTCAACTCGGGTGTCCCGTTACATACGAACCCCCTTTGAAAGGAGCACTAGCCGGCTATCCAAGCGCCAGGGAGAAATCTTTACACACCGCCCCGCCGCAACACACCAATCGCCGTCGTCTGGTCCTACAACTTTGAAACATGAAGATGAAACAGATGACAGGAAATTCGTGGTAGAAAGGATTCGCGTTCTGACATAGGGAAAACCACGAAAAAGAAAATGAAGGTCAAAGTGGCGGTCGGCTCGACGAGAATTGAACTCGAGACTGTGAGGTCCAAACGTTACCGCGGAGCCACCTCGCTCGAGTAGTAGACGGTTGTCGACCAATGTTGTATAGCGTACTTTTCATACTTGTAATAATGTGAACACACTCAAGGACTTTTTTTCAAATGGTAGGTGTCTTTATGCTCAACTCCACAAGGATAGATTTATTAGTTCCGTGTGCATTTATCCAGTAAATCTCAAACATAGCGTCTTTTTCTTCTCTATGTCTGAGAGCTATAGAGAAAAATTTATGAACACAAAATAACAACCTTCAAGTTAATGTTTTAAACAATGGTAGATTCTTCTCTATTATGGCCTGATCATTAACTGCAATTTTCTTATGGCCATTTAAACCGCTCCACTTTTGACGGGCATGGCCTACTTTTTACAATTTTTCAGTCTAACATTCATTTATGTTTTAAACGTCCAGCATTTAATCAGATTTATATTTGCTTTGCATTTCTCTTTTATACATTGCAAGAAATCATAGAAATTCTTTAACAGTTTGCATCATATGCCCCAAGAATAAAAGAATTTTGCAGATGTCAACAGTACATTAGTTTTGGCACTGAATAATCTGAAAGCCAGCCAGAGAATAATTTATGCCCCTAAAATTAAAACAGTATTTTAAATCACTCTTGGAAAATTGTTTGAAAAGATAACAACTTACTTTTCGATAGAGATAATAGATGTTTATGAAGCGTATATTGATTGCAAACAAAAATGAACAGTCCTCTGAAAGAACGTGTGTGTTCCCAATGGTTTAAATTCCAAAATATTACAGAAACATTAGAATGAAAGTATACCTTATTTGGAATATCTTCAAGTAAAAGTTCTGATATTAAAGTTCTCGACATTTTTTATTCGCTCTCCAGTCTTCAAAAACGTTTTACAATTTCTGATGTAGATTGAAATTGCCTACCTCTTGTGAACAGTGTTGTGGATGTTTCAGGAGTAACAATAGCGTTGAATCATTCAATGCACGTCTTAAAATTTGCCATTCCAAGCAGTAATGGAACGACTGAATGGATGTGTTGTCCAATCAGCGCTCAGTGCACAAAAGAGAGAAATCGCCTATTAATATAGCCAATCATCAATATAACAAGGTTATCATTGTAGTATACTTTAAACATTTTTACTTTCTCTACTACGTATAGTAAGTAGGGGAAGTATTGTATTCCACCAAAAAATTCGATACCGAGATTTCACCGGAAATATATGTTTGAGACCCCCTGAATCCAAACAAAAAGCATTTTTGGACACATGTCCGTGTGTGTGTCTGTGTGTGTGTCTGTGAACAGCATAACTCAGAAAGGAGCAGTCGGATAAACACCAAACTTGGTATTTAGGTTCAGTATCTTCCAGAGATGCGACACGAAGGTTTTCAAGAAAATCCCCCACCCCAGATTACCCTTTACATGGAACATTTTTCGAAAATTTTAATTTTCTCAAAAATGGCTATAACGATTTTGATTAAAATATCATATGTTTACGATATTTTCATGACAAATAAAATGTATATCTCGAATTTTCTGGGAATGTTTCCAAAAGTATTCTTCATTGTGAACGACTTTTGCATAACTGGTAAACCATAAGAGATAGACATACTTTTGCTACACAAAAAAATGTAGATCGCGTTAAAATACACAATTTATATGAGATATGTATGTGCATAAAGACTACTGTATTTCTATATTGCCCTTGTAAATATATATTCCCCTTACATCTACAAGAAAATTAGCAATAAGATAGAGTCTACAAATGTCTATCTCGATTAACATGAAGTAGTTGGAGAATAAGCGTTTGTAAAAATAGTTTGTACAAGAGTAGAGAAAGTCATGTGAGTGTAACACATCAGATTTTTTATGTCCTGGTAATGCAAAGAGAATGGAATACTCCACATAGCAACCAGCTCTTAAAATATTTGACTATCGCTTAAAGCCTAGCAATTCCCCTTGTATCTACAAGAAAATTAGCAATAAGATTAACATCTCGATATCTCGATTAACATGAAGCATATGGAGAATAAGCGTTTGTAAAAGTAGTTTGTACAAGAGTAGAGAAAGTCATGTGAGTGTAACACATCAGATTTTTTATACAAATATCTGTTGCAAGTACATAATATATTGCTTCAAGTTAGGCTACGGACAAGTAACATTATGTTCTTGTAATCCAAGACACTTTCCATATAGTCAACACAATTATAACATAACTTGTTTCCATATTTATACAAAAAGCCCTGCTTTTATATACAAAGCGATCTTCTGAAAGAATATCCTAACTTTGATTGTTAACCATATGCTTTCGCGTTGAACAACTTAACTGTTCTCGAATTTTATGAGCTTTAGGCTAGTTTCAAGCATAACATCGAAAATTTACGCATTGCGTTAAAATTCATATGTATTAGCTTTGTGGCGGAAATAATTCAGATCAAGGTTTTTACTATTATTGGTATTTTAGGAAATGTTTTTAAAATCGCAGGATTTTTAGAGAGCAAATAAAGGGTCTTTCAACAAGAGTGTACTATTTTTAACATGTGATAGCTGCCGTTGTTATTTAGTTACAGCAGCCATTTTTTCATGTGGTTACCGTTGTTATTGACAAATATACATGGAACGTTACAGCATTCAGCAACGCGTAGAAATTGTGAAAATTTATTATCAAAATGGATCATATGTTCGCCAAACCTTCCGTGTATTGCGCGAAGTTTACGGTGTGCATAATCGTCCCTGCGAGAGAACGATTCGGCATTTGATCGATAAATTTGAAAGAAGTGGTTCTGTCAGCGAACGCCTGTACGTAATCGACGGAAGCGCTCCAACGAAAACACAGGCGCCGTTCGTGAGAGTGTACGCGAGAACAGAAAAAACTCAATTGCTCGTCGAGCGCAAGAATTGGGGCTTTCGCCGACCACAACTTGGCGAATTCTGCATCTGGACTTGAGGTTTCACGCTTAAAAAATGGAGTTAACTCAAAACTAAAGCCCAACGACCATAGGTTGCGCCGTGTGTTCGCTGACTGGGCTATGGAGCAATTGGAAGGTGACCTGGATTTTTGTCGAAAAATCATCTTCAGCGACGAAGCCCACTTTTGGATGGATGGTTGTGTTAACAAACAAAATTGCCGCTGTTGGAGCAATCACAATCCAATGCAGATTCAAGAACGACCACTTCATCCCCAAAAGGTTACTGTGTGGTATGGATTTTGGTATGGTGGAATCATTGGTCCATATTTTTTCAAGATGAAGATGGAGAAGCTCTGTCAATGGGGAAAGATACCGGGCACTTATAAGGGACTACCTTTGGCCTCAATTGGATGGTATGGATCTCAGAAACATCTGGTTCCAGCAAGATGGTGTCACGTGTCATACTACTCTCGAAACAATCGATCTTTTAAAGGAGAAGTTCAGAAGTTTCATCATTTCCCGTGGTGGTGATGTTAACTGGCCCCGAGGTCATGTGATTTAACGCCGTTGGATTACTTCTTGTGTGGTTATGTTAAATCTCGAGTTTACGTCAACAAGCCAGAAACAGTAAATGATCTTATGAATAACATCACGCGTGTTATTCGTGAAGTTGGACCTAATTTACGTTCTTCTGTCATTGAAAATTGGGTCAACCGTATACGCGCAACCCAACGAAATCGCGGCGGTCACTTAACTGATGTTCTCTTCCACACATAATGACATTAATTATGTTAAAAAATTAATAAACATCTATCATTTATAGAACGTGTTTTATTTGAGTTCAAAGATAGGACACTCTTGTTGAAAGACCCTATACTCTCCAATTTTAAAGCCATATTAAATAAATTTAAACGCGATGAAGAAACCTTTTGGCTCTCACCTCAATAATTTCAATGTGTAAAATCTAAATTTTTAGGAAGCTCTAAATATACTAAATTAGCCTTAATTTTGTGCGGATTTAAACTAAATGTGAAGTGCGTCGTCAAATTCTGTTCAAACCCTTATATAAAAAGTGTAATGTTTTGCGTGCAAGTGTTCATGAATCCTACCCCCGCTTTTCAACATCTCAGATATGTAGAGACAATGAAATGGGCGAAATGAACCTTCAGCGGTCGATTGTTTTGCCCGAGTTTCATCTTTTCAGGACAGGTAGAACTCCATAAAATTCTTTAACCAGGTAACCACCCTGGCCGAGATTCGAACTGTATGCCATTTCGAAAACTTTTGTAACACATAGTGGAGTGCTCAATAGGTTGTAAAAAATTTAATATTTCGTTTTTAGTATGATTTCAATTCATGTTTTGAGACCTCTCACTGAATATGATGGTGGATCTATTAAATCTATCAAGGGGTTCAACATTTTAAAAATCTGATATGCTACGCTCACATGACTTTCTCTACTCTTGTACAAACTATTTTTACAAACGTTTATTCTCCATATGCTTCATGTTAATCGACATATCGATATGTCAATCTTATTGCTAATTTTCTTCTAGATGCAAGGGAAATATGGTAGGTTATAAGTGATAGTCAAATCTTTTAAGCGTTGGTTCTATGTGGCGCATTCCAATCTCTTTGCATGTCCAGGACATAAAAAAATCTGATGTGTTACACTCACATGACTTTCTCTACTCTTGTACAAATTATTTTTATATTTTTACAAACGCTTATTCTCCATATGCTTCATAGTTAATCGAAATGTTAATCCTATTGTAAATTTTCTTGTAGCTGCAAGGGGAATTGGTAGGTTTTAAGCTATAGTCAAATATTTTAAGAGCTGGTTGCTATGTGGAGTATTCCATTCTCTTTGCATTACGAGGACAAAAAAAATATGTGTTACACTCACATGACTTTCTCTACTCTTGTACAAACTATTTTTACAAACGCTAATTCTCCATCTACTTCATGTATATCGAGATAAACATTTGCAGACTCTATCTTACTGCTAATTTTCTTGTAGATGTAAGGGGAGTATATATTTACAAGGGCAATATAGAAATACAGTAGCCTTTAAGCATATACATATCTCTTAATAGCTGGTTGCTAGGTGCAGCACCATTCCCTTTCCCACAGATTAATACTCTTTGCATATCCAAGACAAAAAATGAATAACGAATTCCCATTTGAGAAAATAAGTATTGAAATACTTAAGGGAATAACAAGCAATATCTCGAAAATGGTTCACTCAACAAAAAAAATGTATATGACATAAATTATGTATTTTAACGCGATCTACATTTTTTGTGCAGTAAAATTTTGTCTATCTCTTATGGTTTACCAGTTTACCAAAAGTCGTCCATAATGAAGAATACTTTTGGAGACATTCCCAGAAAATTCAAGATATACATTTTATTTGTCATGAAAATATCTTAAACATATTATATTTTAATCAAAATCGTTAGAGCCATTTTTGAGAAAATTAAACTTTTCGAAAAATGTTCCATGTAAAGGGTAATCTGGGGTGGGGGATTTTCTTGAAAACCTTCGTGTCGCATCTTCTGGAAGATACTGAACCTAAATACCAAGTTTGGTGTTTATCCGACTGCTCGTTTCTGAGTTATGCTGTTCACAGTCACACACGCGGACATGTTTCTAAAAATGCTTTTTTTTGGATTCAGGGGTTCTCAAAACATGTATTTCCGGTGAAATCTCGGTATCGTATTTTTGGGTGGAATACAATACTTCTACTTACTATACGTAGTAGAGAAAGTAAAAAGCACTGACTAAATTCAGATCAGGTGCAAGATGTTAATGGTGATTGTGACTGATTTAGAGTGTAGTCATGCATGCGCAGAACCGCAGGTTGGTGTATCCACTCTAAGCGGTCGCCTTTTTGAGAGTCACTAAGGTGATTATGGTGGGGCAACAACCCAACCGAAAGTTTCCGTGCACGTAGTTCCCTTCTCACCTTGAGGAGCGAGCCGTCACCGGAAGCGTTGAGTTGGACGTACTACGACTGCAGAACAGACCTAGTAGTGTTGTTCCAGGAACGATGAGCAGGCAAATTTATTTGTTCCATTATTTGTCCCTGGAGCATTAGCGCAGGTGCTGCTAATGGGCCTCACAATGCACATTCTGTCCAGCCATTACGAAAGGCAGTGTACAAATAAGACCAACAGGAAGTCCGGAAAAGAAACGAAAATGGAGAAAGGTGCAAGGAAAGCAAAGCAGCGACAGAGCAACCCGGTCCAAATTTCGTGACGTTTGAGGCGTGTCCACTAATACGGCACTAGCGAATGATATTGCCTCGCAAGGACAGTACAGCTTGCCGCTTGTAAAACTCGAAACGCAAATCATGTGAGCACTTGGTGTTTCATATTATAGAATGACAATAAGAAAATAGGATAAAAAAACTACGTTCTTCTGAACAATACAAAAAATAATCATGTTTTTACACCCAGTGGTTCGAATTCTATGTCTTACTAATGTATAATTATCCTTGTGATCTTTAAACCGATACTTTGTTTATGCTTATAATACTAATAAACGCGATAAACTAACTTAATTTTTTCCTTTAACGCTGCCAATTGGCCTAATGTTTTCGTAATTTGATGAACCAAAATGTAAACAAAATAACGCCTGCTCCGTGACATGTTACAAACTGCTGAAGGAAGTATTCAAAGCTTCCAGTTCAAGAAGCATTTCTTAGCACGAAAGCGTATATTGTTTGAGGCAATTCTTTAACAGGTAAAAGATGATAAATAAAACGTCAGGTATAGAGAGATCTGTGACCGCAACTCCCGCCAGGTGAAGCAATTAAGGCTTGGTGAACAATAACAAAAACCAAAATGAATATTGTAGGCACCTTAGTTGTTAGTTAAGCTTCGGTGTAAGTTTGCTGTTCAGTTCTTTCAGTGATAGACTCTGATCTAGCGTTTATACAGTTGCGATGGCATTTACCTCAAACGTAGACTTTTCTGCCGAATGAAGTTTGGCAACAGCGTGGTTGCAACATACTGGTTCTCGCAACATATTGGTTTGGACCACACAATGAAACGTTAAAGGCTGGCTCACAACCGCCCGAGAACGGTAACCAGAACGGAAACGAGAACGGGAAGCAATGCACCATGCAAGATATTGGTTCACAACAGCCCGGTAACGAGAACGGGAATGCATATCGATCACAAAGTGAAAGTTCGATTTTGCGCATTGGGATTTCATTTGTTTTTAACTGTCCAATGACATTTTTTCACCTACTTACAATTTAGCAAAGCCAACGTCAAAATTCGATAGAGTAAACATTATCTAAATGTATATCCATTACATTTCCGATCCATCTGTTTATGCCAAGCTTTCATTCCTTTATTTAATGGCATACATTGAAATTGTTTGTTCTTTTTTCATTTCCAACGATTTTAGCTGTTCTTTGTAGCTTTTGCCATTGTTTTTTAGGTAATAGCTAGTTTTGAGTTGCATATAAACAAACTAAAAATGATCTCTTCACCAGAGGAACCAACGCTGATTAGATTTGCAGGTGTCGGGATGAGGTTAGGAAGCACATTTACTACTAACTCCTTCCACCAGGACCCTCTGGATACCGTACCTGACACTGACATTCAAAATGGCGGCCGTATGTGGCGGGAATTTGGGAAATGCCGTAATCAGTTCTTGACTACAAGTTATGACTTCTCCACAGTAAAATACAATTAATGTGGTGCAGTGACATGTCTTTTGTGTAGATATATGCTTTTGTGCACAAAAACGCTGTCTTTTAAGTAAACTAAATGCATTTTAACATTAAATTAAATATGTAACCTCAAACAACATCCATACAGTCTACAGTTTTGTATGCTATAACTTAACAGCATTTCTAAACTACAGCTACTTATTTAAATTACAAAGGACATAGTTTTATAAACTGCAAACACTGTAATACTTGCATGAAACAGAACTGTTGATATTGAGGTTGACACTGATTGAGTTCACTCAAAATTACGTGTCACTATTTACACTGCTAATCACACTGTACATACACAATATTATATGCACAAAATATACACTGGATGGCACGAAATGGCATTGTTTACAGTAATTAGCTATTAAATTTAGAAACCTTAGGGTTACTTTTGCTTTCACTGAACGCTTTTCATTTATTAGTTTGCAATAATTATTCAAAACTATACCACTTAGCGACTTATAGCATCCTTTACTAGTTTTTGCAGAGAGTCCACACCAACAGACTGAAATATAACAAATAAGTAGTCTTAAACCAGCACTGCAAGTGAAATATATGAAATACATAACCTTAAACAGCATTGCAAAACAACATTCATGCAATCTACAGTATTGCATGCAACAACGTAACAGCATAAATACGATGACTGAATTAAAACAAACTGTCAGAAATGCACCATTCTGCAGTTTAACCACTTTCTTGGAACCGTTATAAAAGAACCACAGTAACGGAATTTATCCTTTCTTAAACTAGGTCGGAAACAACGATGTATGCATACAGGTGAATCCTTCGAAGGCGTAAAGTGTTTACGAATTATGAATATTAACCGTTTTGTTTTAAATCTTTATCTTTTGGAAATATGAATGGCAATACTCCGGTATATGAGAATAACAGGAACTCATTATACACATAGATACACTCCCAAATACTCATAATTGTTTTATTGTATCTCACAAATATACATAATTTAATATATTTTATAACTCAAATTAACACTGTATATAGCATATTTTAAAATATTTATCACAATTATTTGCACCTCTATTCATTATAATCAAAGTTCGATTTACATCCGGAAACATAATGGCGCTGTAATGTTTTAGGTTAAGTATATTTACAACCAATACGTCCAAACTGTAACAATTTCTTTATTTCACCACAGTAACCGTGACAGAAACTACATTCTCAAGTAGGTAAATTAAAAAATGTATAATTATACTTTACATTTAATGTAGCCATAGTCTACATGTAATATATTAGTAAACATAAGTAACACTTGGAAAGCACACGGCAGTGAAAACGAATGACTGGGATTATTCCCGTTTCCCAAATTGCTCAAATAAAGGTTTTCAAACACTATTGCTTCGCTAATGTGATTACAAACTGTCGCAGTTACTAAAATACTATAAATCACAGGCATCGGAAACACAACACAGCAGTGTAAACACCTCAGGGATCACCACCAACTACCGCCGCCATTTTTCTCAATCTCGAACCCAGTGTCAGGTCCGTTCATGTTCATTCTAGACGGTCCTGCTTCCACTTTCATGTTTCCAGCTTGCGACTATAGAGAGCACTAGCGGCTGTTTCATGTCACGGCCGCCTAAAACAACCTCTAGAGTGAAGAGTCTAATATGCACAATAGGGATCTAATATGCCGTGCCCGGGAACGAGAACGTGAAAGTTAAAAGTTGGGCAACTCTTCTTTCCCGTTCCCGGGGCCCGGGAAGGCTTCCCGTCGGTTGTGAACATTCCCATTTGAATACATGTATTTTAACTTTCTCGTTCTGGTTACCGTTCTCGTTGGTTGTGAACCAGCCTTAATCAGGGTCAATCTGATCGTTGCCTTCATACTATACATTGCTATCTTATGTGTACAGACCTCTGGGATCGACGTAAAGCAAACTTGTAAGACATTGCATGTCAATGAATTTGATAAAAATGTCTTCTAAAGTTTAGTTCGAAGTTATCCTGCTCTAGGGGATCTGAGGCTATTCGAGGGAAGAGACTGAGGATAAGTTGAAATGGGATAATGATTAAGGGACTAAGAGATCCAAGGTACAGCACAGGGTCCGTGTGACCCAGGTGCCAAGGGTGTAACTTTTTTTGTAGATGATTATGAATTCCACTAAAATAAATGACGCGTATAAAGAACATACAGATGACGGATGACGATTCAGAATGCAACACCCCACAGCTAACAACGATTATGTTGAAAGAGAACAATCCACTGCAAACTCTTAAGAGGCTTGACATAGAAAAATTCAAAAAGTGTGAAATGTTTATTTGGTGTGTTTTTATGTATATAATGCTTCATTTCATGTAAAGCTTAACGTTTATTTACTTAAGTAGGAACCGCTACAGACGCTATGAGACGGATAAACAATAATGTTGCATCGCAATAAACACCATATTTTATTTTGTCATTTCCGAAAATTAGATTTTACTGTAACATACGTTTTCTAAGCAAATATTTAAGATAATGACATGATTTTATCGTTCATTTATATAAGAATAATCTGAACCATATAACTTTTCAGTATGTAGTGCTGCATTTATTTAAATAATCTGATGTGTTACATTTGCACAACTTTATCTGTTCTTCCAAAAGCTTATTCTTTTATTTACTTTATGTGAATCGAGATAAACATTTGTAGAAATGGGTTAACACGCATTTCCTTGTAGGTAAAATGGAGGTAGAGGAATACAGTAGGCTTAGCAATGGTCAGATCTTAAGTACTGGTCGCTATGTGATGGCTTATTTGGGGGGGGGGCATCCTTCGGTCGTCAAGGACCATTTAGCCGTCAGGGTGTCATATTTATTGCATGCTTAGATGATTAGTTAACGTGCTTTAACAAGGTAAGTCACAGTGACTGAACGAAATGTTAAATGACGCTCATATTGTCCGGAATCCCTAGAGCTTAGAGTTACCCGACATTTGTCTTCTCAGGATAAGGGAAAACCCCGAAAAATAGTATCCAAGTAATTCACCCTAACCGAGATTCACTTGTGACCTTCAAACCCGGCGGAGGGCGATGGAGTTTTTTCGGGCGTAAAAATCCTTAGCATTCCTTCCTTCGGAGGAGAAGTAAACCCGGTGGTCCCGTGTCGTAGATTTACGGCATGTAAAAGCCTGATAAAGAGGCCTCTGAGCAAAATTAGCGGTCTTTCACTCCCAATATAGAATGTGGTGCTTTAACATAGAAGTTAAAGAGCGTCCTTAAATAAAACACAATTTCATTTCCTCTTGAATGTAAGGCAAACTCGATACCCTCACACCACAAACGTGGGCTGTGATGGCCTTGAAATTCCGCTCATTTTGCACTAACGAGAGGAGAAAAAAAAAGAATGACTTTCCATTTGAAAAAAAGTTTAAGTATTTGAAAGTTCAAACAACTGACAAGGAATATCTCGGAAACTGAACTCCAGCCCACCCCAAAAATAGTAGTAAGATTTTTTTTATAAAAGTACCTTAAATATATGGTAGGTATTTTAATAAAAATCGATAGAGCAATTTTTGAGAAAATCAAAATTTTCAAAAATGTTTCATGTAAACGGTGGTTTAGGGTGGGGGATTTTCTTGAAAATCTATCGTATCGCATCTTTGGAAGAGCTGAACTTTTATATTTTGCAACATAATTAATGTCATTACGTGTGGAAGAGAACATCAGTTAAGTGACCGCCGCGACTTTGTTGGGTTGCGCGTATACGGTTGACCCAATTTTCAGACAGAAGAACGTAAATTAGGTAGGTCCAACTTCACGAATAACACGCGTGATGTTATTCATAAGATCATTTACTGTTTCTGGCTTGTTTACATAAACTCGAGATTTAACATAACCCCACAAGATGTAATCCAACGGCGTTAAATCACATGACCTCGGGGGCCAGTTAACCTCTGAACTTCTCCTTCAAAAATAGATTGTTCGAGAGCAGTATGACACGTGGCACCATCTTGCTAGAACCAGATGTTTCTGAGATCCATACCATCCAATTGAAGCCAAAAGTAGTCCCTTTCTCTATTGACAGCTAGAGCTTCTCCATCTTCATCTTGGAAAAAATATGGACTAATGATTCCACCATACCAAAATCCACACCACACAGTAACCTTTTAGGGATGAAGTAGTCGTTCTTGAATTTGCATTGGATTGTGATTGCTCCAATAGTGGCAATTTTGTTTGTTAACACAACCATCCATCCAAAAGTGGGATTCGTCCCTGAAGATGATTTTTCGATAAAAATCTGGGTCACCTTCCAATTGCTCCATAGCCCAGTCAGCGAATACACGGCGCAACCTATGGTCGTTGGGCTTTAGTTCTTGAGTTAACACCATTTTGTGAGCATGAAACTTCAAGTCCAGATGCAGAATTCAGCAAGTTGTGGTCGGCGAAAGCCCCAATTCTTAAGCTCGACGAGTAACTGATTTGCTTCCGTTCTCGCGTACACTCTCACGAACGGCGCCTATGTTTTCGTTGGAGCGCTTACGTCGATTACGTACAGGCTTTCTTTGATCGCTGGCAGAACCAATTCTTTCAAATTTATCGATCAAACGCCGAATCGTTCTCTCGCAGGGACGATTATGCTCACCGTAAACTTCACGCAATACACGGAAGGTTTGGCGAACAGATGACCCATTTTGATAGTACATTTTCACAATTTCTACACGTTGTTGAATGCTCTAACGTTCCATAGCTATTTGCCAATAACAGCTGTAATCACATGAAAAAAATGACTGCTGTAACTCAATAACAACGGCAGCTATCACATGTTAAAGATAGGACACTCTTGTTGAAAGACCCTTACTATAGATAATACACCAACTCACAGTTTTCCTGGCACGGCTGATATCTGTTACATAGTCGTATAAAGGAGGTTAGAAAATTCAGATCGTAGAGGAGTCTGAAAGTTTTAATTAGGAACTTAAGAACATGCATCCTCTTACTACAAGTGACGGGAAAGACATACAAACCCAGCGTTGAAATCCCTCATTTATGTTGAGTCACAAAGTGTATCCGGACAACGCAGCGGTTAATCCTTCTCGGTTCCCTTTCCTGTTAGCTTCAGCTCTTCATTATATACTCCTCGAAACCAGTTTATCATGATTTAATTCAATTTCTCCTCCTTCTTCCTCTGTAATTCCTCTGCCTACTGCTGTTATGTCTGATGGCTAAATGGTCCTTGACCAAAGGTACCTCCCCCCCCAAAAAAAGACCAGCGGTTTGTTATGTTACCTACCTATGAAAACGTAGGCATTCATATCAATTCACCTGTCACCATAGACCTGCGAGATTTAAATTCTTGATTTGGTTTTCCTCTATTGCCTTTCAAAAAAGTAAATGTACATATTTTGGAGTTCCATATCATCACAAGCGTGTTTCTAAGGAGAATATGAAAACAGAATCAGTTCTGCAGGAGGTTCCTCTATTTTTACTTTCTCTACTACGTATAGTAAGTAGGGGAAATATTGTATTCCACCCAAACATTCGATACCGAGATTTCACCGGAAATATATGTATTGAGACCCCCTGAATCCAAAAAACAGGATTTTTGGAAACATGTCCGTATGTGTGTCTGTGAACAGTATAACTCAGAAACGAACAGTCGGTTAAACACCAAACTTGGTATTTAGGTTCAGTATCTTCCAGAGATGCGACACGAAGGTTTTCAAGAAAATCCTCCCACCCCGGATTACCCTTTACATAGAACATTTTTCGAAAATTTTAATTTTCTCAAAAATGGCTCTAACGATTTTGATTAAAATATCATATATTTAAGATATTTTCATGACAAATGAAATGTGTATTTCGAATTTTCTGTGAATGTCTCCAAAATTATTCTTCATTGTGAACGACTTTTGAATATCTGGTAAACCATAAGAGATAGACAAAATGTTACTACACAAAAATATAGATCGCGTTAAAATACACAATTTATGTCATATACATTTTTTTGGTTGAGTGAACTATTTTCCAGATATTGCTTGTTATTCCCTTAAATTCTCCAATACTTTTTCTCAAATGGGAATTCGTTATTCATTTTTACTTTCTCTACTACGTATAGTAAGTAGGGGAAGTATTGCATTCCACCCAAAAATTCGATACCGAGATTTCACCGGAAATACATGTTTTGAGACCTCCTGAATCCAAAAAAAGCATTTTTCGAAACATGTCCGTGTGTGTGTCTGTGTGTGTGTGTGTGTGTGTGTGTGTCTGTGTGTGTGTCTGTGTGTGTGTGTGTGTCTGTGTGTGTGTCTGTGAACAGCATAACTCAAAAACGAACAGTCGGATAAGCACCAAACTTGGTATTTAGGTTCAGTATCTTCCAGAGATGCGACACGAAGGTTTTCAAGAAAATCCCCCCACCCCAGACTACCCTTTACATGGAAGATTTTTCGAAAATTTTAATTTTCTCAAAAATGGCTCTAACGATTTTGATGAAAATATCATATGTTTAAGATAATGTCATGAGAAATGAAATGTATATCTCGAATTTTCTGGGAATGTCTCCAAAAGTATTCTTCATTGTGAACGACTTTTGCATAACTGGTAAACCATAAGAGATAGACAAAATTTTACTACACAAAAAATGTAGATCGCGTTAAAATACACAACTTATGTCATATACATTTCTTTTGTTGAGTGAACCGTTTTCGAGATATTGCTTGTTATTCCCTTAAATTTTACAATACTTATACTTTTTCTCACATTCGTTATTCATTTTTTTTATGTCCTGGACATGCAAAGAGAATGGAATGCGCCACATAGCAACCAGCGTTAAAATATTTGACTATCGCTTAAAAGCTACCATATTTCCCTTGCATCTAAAAGAAAATTACCAATAAGATTGACATCTCGATATCTCGATTAACATGAACCATATGGAGAATAAGCGTTTGTAAAATTAGATTGTACAAGAGTAGAGAAAGGCATGTGAGTGTAACACATCAGATTTTTTTTATGTCCTGGACATACACAGAGAATGGAATGCTCCACATAGCAACCAGCTCTTAAAAGATTTGACTATTGCTTAAATACTACCATATTCCCCTTGTACCTTCAAGAAAATTAGCAGTAAGATTAACGTGAAGCATATGGAGAATAAACGTTTGTAAAAACAGTTTGCACAAGAGTAGAGAAAGTCATGTGAGTGTAACACATCAGATTTTTATTGATTTTCCCGCCTACGTCTAAGAGATATCTGAAAATAAATTATTGAAAGTCGCCGTGTAATGGAACTGCTGACTGCAGAACTTATGCGAATATGTAATGAAACGGACTGCCCATGTGATTCTGATTTCAATACAATGGACTTGTTTCTTTACAAGAACCGGCCCTTCAATTAGCATGTTAGCTACATGGTTTAAAGTATGTGGTTGTAAGATCAACCAACAATTCTCATTTCTATCCCCAACACTTGAGGAAGTATTTTAACACTTAAATAATTTTAGTCTAATTATATAATATGTAAATTCAATAACATCCCGCCTTAAAACAATATGTGTATATAACAATATATAAAAATGTATGTAACAGTCATTTTATATGTTTGTATTGTTGTAAGCATGTGTAATAATGTTATGTGAATATATTACGTAATTTAATAATGTAGGAGCTGTGAGAATAAGAGGTTAAAAGTTGCTAACAATGAGGTAACCTTGAGGCAATAATGAATTAGAAAGTTTAAATTTTACTTGAGATTCTTGTAAGCAATAATATAATTTTAGTGACAGTTTATAAAAATAGCCAATCAACAACCAGAAAAAGCTTTAGTTAAATGAAGGTAATCTATTGGATTAGGAATAGCCAATCAGAGACTTGAAATATAGAAATTTACAAGCTTAGGCGGTTGAAATCAATGCAGTTGGTTGCAGACAACGTTACTAACCAGACGCAAAAAGTGTCCTCAAGAGGTTTAATACGTATTCGTGTGAGACGAAAAATAGTTTACGTGTTAAAAAGTGCAAATAATTAATAAAAGAATCTCACAGCTCTCTATCAGTGAAGTGTTATATAAATCGTATCAAGCATTAATAAAAGGAGTGAAGTAAAAGTATAATCTGTGTAAGCCTACATTCGTAGTCGCACCACTCCCTGCTAAGAGAAACGTGTCTCTAACAATAATACTGACGCAGCCGAAGCAAACATAAATATTTAATACTTAAAGATACGGTTAAATTACAAAGTTAATATTTTTTTAAACTTGGGGTAAAGGCCACCTGAAAGTACATTTGAGGCGAAGGCTATCGGAAACTGTTTACTATACGTGCGGTTGCAACTACTTCAAGTTCGGCTCCCCAACAGTTGAACTATAATACGTCTTCAAACTGACTTTCCATACGTGAAATAACAATTTCTCACACTTCATCGCGTGTTTTATTTCAGCTATTGTGCCATACATTTGTTGCGCGTGCTCAAAACATTATGTCAAATACTTATACTCTCGTTCAGCAATATTGTGTTTCGACCTCAAGGATATAAAGAATTGAACTAAGGGGGTGAAATTGTGGGTCATGATTACAAAGATCAAAACGCCTCACAGATCGCCAGTTTGCATCCGCTTTTTAAGGCAAACTTTTAAAATTCTTGCCCTTTTTCTTTGCTGCATAGTGGGACTATAGATCTTGTTTTATTTATATATAATACTATATATACTATTATATATAATGCTTTGTAGAATGTATTCCATTTGAAATAATTCTTATACTTTTTCCCCACGAAGTAATTGAGCAAAAGGTGAACTAAGTGAATAAAGTAATGGGCCCAGTCTTGGAGCTGCTTTCAGAACATCGTAAACACATTAACCAACCTGTCCTCAGTAAGGGACTCGGAATAGCGTCGACATTTTTAGTAGTGTTTATTGCCCATTCTTATTGCATACAACACCGCATAGGCGTACACTGATGATACATAAAATGAAATGATAATTGAGAAAGGAAATTTGGTAAGGAGACTAAGTTTAGGGTACCGAGGAAAAGCTGGAGAAAAATCTGTCAGGGACGACGGTCCTATTTGAGCCGCAGACCTCCGGTTCACGCGGCAGTGCCTTAACGACCTCGTCAACCCATGTCAGCATAGCGTACCGAGTTACGTATGCGAGTTAATGAACATTTTACAAAGTCTCTAAAAAATCGAAAGTTTAAAGGGTTTGCGTGTCATTTTTAAAAGCATCTGATTCAAACTCCCATGTTTGCCAGGATTTTTTCCCTTGATTAACATTACAGTTCATTGTTTCAGATCACTAGAACAAAATATGGTTAGTCCGTAAAAATAAGGTGTAACTATTATCTGTGTACTCTTGTGGGCTTTTATTGGGCTTCGCCTTGCCTTAATTAATATATATAAATCATAAATAATTTATCTTATTGGGAATGATTCTTACATTCTCAGTATCTTGGAAACTGCTAATTCCACAAAAAACTACAACAATGTACAAATTATATATTTGGATGTGTTCTACATTTTTTCCAAAGTTGAGCTTTTGCTTATCTGTTTCCCAGTTATATAAAATTATATAACAGTCAACCCAAATGAAGACAACCTTACAGGCTATTTGCAGAAAATTTCAGATATACGAGGGCAGTCCAGAAAGTCCCAGACGTCGTGGCGATGAGTAGGGCTAGAACCGCTATCTTGGTGTCAGAACGTTCCTACGTTCAGTACGCATCCAGCTGTGGTAGCGTGAGGACTGTGCCTTCCTTATTGTGCTCTCTGTGAGTTGTTAAAATGTGCGCTGCAATAGAAGTGCCACTTGTGAAGTGCGGTTGGCTAAAAAGAACAAACCAATTGAAATTTATCGTCAACTTTGTGATGTTTACGGGCAGGGAATAATGAGTGAAAGCCGAGTCAGGCAATGGTGCATTGATTTTAAAAATGGCCGTACCAATGTTCACGACGAGGATCGCAGTGGTAGGCCTAGCCTTATGGCTGATGAACTGTCAATGCAAATCAATGACAAAATTCGTGAAAATCGTCGTTTCACGATTACAGAACTTTCGGAACGTTTTCCCCAAATTTCACGGAGTTTGGTGCATCAAATTGATGCTTTGGTACTGACGCTGAACTGTATGCCGGTGTAATGCAGTGGTTGGAGTCGCAAGCGGCAGATTTGTGCAGAGAGTGCATTGAAAAACTTGTGCCACGGTATGATAAATGCCTCAATTTGAATGGCGATTATGTAGAAAAATAACTTATAAAGAGTTACCTTTCAAATGTAGATAGTAAACTTTGACATTTGCATTTTGTTAATTGTTTATTACAAAACGTCTGGGACTTTCTGGATTACCCTCGTACATTTTATTCCTCGCCTGAAAGATTAATTTCTTTTTGGAAAAGTTTAATCAAAATCGTTGAGCCATTTTTGAGAAAATAAATCGTACACAAATTTTCCTTATGAAGGATATCTGGAGGCGGAAGGGATGTTTAAGAAAATCTTCGCTTGGCGTCCTTAATGAGTATCCTACTCAAGTATGACATTTGACATTTAAGGATTTTAATTTATTTTCTCTCAGCATGAAATTGAATCTGAACTGTGGTCACTTTGCTTACAAAGCTTCCTCCAATCCTTCTGATTTTCAAAATACGCTTATTTTTTATCCAAATTTGGACAGTAGAGTTTCATAGTCCTAAATGTGGGAATTATTTTCACCGAAAAGTAAGGTGTTTTTGCAGCACATGTAAAAATGTTAAATGATATAATAGTAATTTATTTTAGGCTTGAATGCTAATTTTTTCAATAATACATTCTCCTTACAAGATGTTTTAAAGCATAATAAATAAACGCTATAAAACATCTTCTGAGGTATTATATTCACGTGACTTTCTCTACCCAATATCGTATATTTGTACATATTCTCTACAAACTATTGTTACAAAAACTTATTTTTCTACGTGCTTCATGTTAATAGAGATAAAAGCTTTGCTGAAACAGTTTCATTACGCATTTCGTTATAGGTACACTGAGATAGAGGAATTCCCGTAAATAGTCAGATGTTTTAAAGCGGGAGGCTATAAGCTGCTCTTAAAATTTTGCACTCTTTCCGTAACATCGCGAGAAACAACTGAATAGCGACAACACTTCAAAAAATTACAAAGCATGAAACATTTAAACAAATAATAATGGTTACCTCGGAAACGGCTCACGCCATAAAAAAAGTTATCTGAAATAAAGTGTGTGTTTTAAAGAGAGGTTCACGCTTTTGTCTATCGCATGGTTTACCCTTATACAGACTTAAACCAAATTTCTTCCGGATGAAGAGGCCCTCACAGCCCATTTCCAGAAAATTCAAGATATACTGGGTGCCCTCAAAAAGTCGTCCTTTGCAGTTTTATGTTTCCCGCATACATAGGTGCAAAAGAAGGTTGCTCATCCATGGTGTTCAAAGGGGCAGTGCAGGTACAAAGCGAGAGGTCGCTGAGGTAGTGCTGCTGTCTGCAGGTGCTTACGTGATAGTTTCGTACTGATAAACGTCGCATGGTCGCCTGCTTGCAGTTCGAGCCGCGTCATTCAGACAAAAAGGTAACGTTCACCAATAAAGAACACTCGGATTTGGTTAAGAAGTGTGCACTAAAATGCTCGAAGGCTGTGTTCTAAACATTTTCAGACGCGGCATCGGTCTTATGTGCACTTACTTTCTTTTTTTCTTTTTTTTCGACATACAGGAATAATATTAACAAATGATGGATCATTCCAGGTAGAACGTGGGCCTGAGAGGCCCTTACATCGATTCGTCCAACAAGGCGGGCATGTTTTTGCGCATGCTTATTATGAATAATACACTAATAGAAGCCAATTTAATTCTAATGCACCTTTAAGGGTACATAAATATGATAACAGTAATGGCAGTTAAAGTGTTCGTTTTCAAGCATTGATCTTTCATTTAGCTGCCTCTTCTCTGTCGGTAGGGAGTCCCCTTTGTAGTTCTGCTTAGGCAACCCTTTTGGCATCAACTCTATCCGATATAAATTACCTTCAACTAAGGACGGCTTGTGTGGGCCACCTGCTACATTTTATTTGTATGTTATATTATACATATGGTAACTTAATCAAAACTGTTATAGCCATGTTTGAAAACATAAAAAGTATCAAACATTTTTCCATGTAAAGGGTAGTTGAGGGGATTATTTTGAAAATTTTCGTGTCGCATCTTTGAAAGATACTGAACTTAAACTCCATTTTTGGTAGTTATCCAACATTTCGTTTTAGGGTTATGTTGTTCAATGACATACACACACACACACACACACATGGATATTTTTTCTAAAAATGCTTTTTATGGCTTCAGGGGCCTCAAAGCATGTAATTTCGATGAAATCTCGACTTCTAATATTTCCGTGAAGTACAGCATCCATTTCCTCTTACGTACTATAGGTAATGGCACAGAAATTAAAACTGAATGCACAAGGAACAGCATTGATATAATATCTTCTCGGAAGGGATGTCCTAATAAGTTGGCAGGCAATGTCCGCTGCGTACACGGTTTTCCGTTTAGTAACATCATAAATTTCGTCTATACAACTTGTTTTATTACACAAGGCCTGAAGTAGACCTAAACCTTGATGATCTAGAAACACAGATTTAATCGTTGGCATATTTCTCGATTCAAAGATTCGATTCCACTGCATCTTTTACAGTAGGACGTGCAGTTACGCCAAGGCATGCGGATTAACAAACACTTCCTGCATGCCGTCCTTCAGACGGAGGCGTGAAGCACTTACCCGCCCCTATTTGGTTCTCACCGTCATAATTTCGGTAGCTTTCGCAACGCCAACGCTCTTTGCTTACACAAAACTCTATTCCGTATTCGGTACTCATTAATGTTTACGTTTGTGGATTTCGTAATGGATACTCTATCTGAACTATGTTATTGATTGTTTTACTTTCCCTACTACGTACTTATAGTAGGTAGGGGAAGCATTGTATTCCACCAAACATTCGATATCAAGATTTCACTGGAAATATATGTTTTGAGGCCGGCCCTCTCAACCCCAAAATAGAAAAAGGTCCTGTGTGCGCGTGCGTGTGCGTTTGTCTGTGAACAGCATAACAAAAAACGAAAATTAGGTTAAATACGAAACTTAGTATTCATTTTGAGGATCTTCCGTGGATCCGACACGAAGATTTTGAAGAAAATCCCCCACTCCAAACTACCATTTATTTGGAAAACCTTTCGTTTACTTTTTATTTTCTCAAAAATGGATGTAACGATATTGATTAAAATACCGCATGTTTAAGCTATTTTCATGACAAATAAAATGTTTGGAATTTCATCGACTTTTCGGTTTTTTAGTTATGCAGACACGGACGAGCGTGTAATGCGCGCGCGCGCGCGCACACACACACACACACTCCCCTGGTTAGTTCCCAAGGTCACGGGTTCAAACCCGGCGGAGGGCGATGGATTTTTTCGGGCGTAAAAATCCTTAGCATGGCTTCCTTCGGAAGAGAAGTAAAGCCGGTGGTCCCGCGTCGTAGATTTGCGGCACGTAATAGAACCTCAAGCCTGATAAAGAGGCCTCTGAGCAAAATTACCGATCTTTCACGCCCAATATGGAATGGGACGCTAAGAACCATAGTAGTTAAAGAGCGTCCACAAATAAAACTCAATTTAATTTAATTTTACTCCCCTGGTACCTCCTCTCCATTTCCTTAATATCTTGGTGAAAACGTTCACCTTGCTCTTCACTATAATGTCCCAGATTTTCTGGAAAGTAGTCGATATGTGAATGCAGAAAATGCATCTTTACGCTCATGTTACAACCCATCTTCTTGAAATTTTCCAACATTGTTTCGACAATGGCCTTGTAATTAGGATCTTTGTTATTGCCTAAGAAGTTTTCAGTAACTGATCGGAAGGCGGTCCATGCTTCTATTTCTCTGTCATTCATTGTCTTCTCAAAATCTTCATCCTTCATCAATTTCTTTATTTGAGGACCAACAAAAATTCCAGCCTTTAATTTGTCTTGTGTAATGTAGGGAAATTTCTTGGAAAGGTACTTGAAGCAGAGTCAATCCTTTGGTAGAACCCTTACAAATTGCTTCATCAAGCCCAATTTTATGTGTAGTGCCGGAAGCAATATCTTTATATTTCTATATTTTTGAAGTGAAATTGTGAAAAACTGTACGTGATAGAAAACAACTAAAAGCAGTTCCGAAATCAGCTTAAAAAGTGAGTCAGAATCACTTATTAGTTTTCAGTCTTCCGATATCATGCAGACTAGTGTTATGAATAAAAATTAATATCTTAACAACGTTTGACATACATCATTAAAATGTGTGCACTATGCTTTATGCTCTGAGTGTATAATAAAAAAGGTAAATGCAATCGGAAACAAACTGTGGACTTTTGGATCTTTATAGATACATTGCCTTAACTCGCTAGCTATCAGGAATCTACGGGCAAAAGAATTGTATGTTTCGGCGATTGTAGTGTAGGCCAGGACATTCCTTGCACGAGTGTGAATCTCTGGGAGAGAATATTTCCTACAAGTCAGAACAGAACTTCCAGAGGAGCTTTAGTGTCTCACTTATCAAACTGTTCCAGTGTCTTATCAAACACAGGGAGGCCGATACTGTTAGTCTGAGCAACAGCCATATTCAAGTCGTGCAAGGTGCAGTCATTTGTTTGCGCGCACAGCCTTGTCTTTCCTCTATTTGCATATTTGTGTGCGGTGCATATTATAACTGCATGCTAGACAGTAAACATTCGTGTTTTGGAGCCATGTTTGTTATCCATCTTCTTACCCTATGGCCAAACAACTCTGTCTTCTACAGTATCTTCCTGAAACCCTGGTATCTTTATGCAATACCTTTCATTTTTGAAGACGAGATCCTGGAAGCTCAGGCAGAGCGTTGAGTTCCACCTGTGTTACTAAATGTGTTTTTTCTTCTCCCTCTCGTGGAGTATAATAGGTTTTTTTACTTTCTCTACTACGTATAGTAAGTAGGGGAAGTATTGTATTCCACCCAAAAATTCGATACCGAGATTTCACCGGAAATACATGTTTTGAGGCCCCTGAATCCAAAAAAAAGCGTTTTTGGAAACATGTCCGTGTGTGTCTGTATGTCTGTGTGTCTGTCTGTGAACATCATAACTCAGAAACGAACAGTCGGATAAACACCAAACTTGGTATTTAGATTCAGTATCTTCCAAGGATGCGACACGAAGGTTTTCAAGAAAATCCCCCCACCCCAGGCTACCCTTTACATGGAACATTTTTCGAAAATTTTAATTTTCTCAAAAATGGCTCTAACGATTTTGATTAAAATATCATATGTTTAAGATATTTTCATGACAAATGAAATGTATATCTCGAATTTTCTGGGAATGTCTCCAAAAGTGTTCTTCATTGTGAACGACTTTTGCATAACTGGTAAACCATAAGAGAGACAAAATTTTACTGCACAAAAAATGTAGATCGCGTTACAATACACAATTTATGTGATATACATTTTTTTTGTTGAGTGAACCATTTTCGAGATATTGCTTGTTATTCCCTTAAATTTTTCAATACTTATTTTCTGAAATGGGAATTCGTTATTCATTTTTTTGTTCTTGGATATGCAAGGAGTATTAATCTGTGGGAAAGGGAATGGTGCTGCACCTAGCAACCTGATATTAAGAGATATGTATGTGCTTAAAGGCTACCGTATTTCCAAATTGCCCTTGTAAATATATATTCCCCTTACATCTACAAGAAAATTAACAATAAGATAGAGTCTGCAAATGTTTATCTCGATTAACATGAAGTAGATGGAGAATAAGCGTTTGTAAAAATAGTTTGTACAAGAGTAGAGAAAGTCATGTGAGTGTAACACATAAGATTTTTTATTTATTTATTTATGGACGCTCCTATGGTTCTTAGAGTGCCATTCCATATTGGGAGTGAGGACCAGTAATTTTGTTCAGAGGCCTCTTTATCAGACTTGAGGTTCTTTTACGTGCCTTAAATCTACGACACGGGACCGCCGGCTTTACTTCCATGAAGCCATGTTAAGGATTTTTACGCCCGAAAAAATCCATCGACCTCCGCCGGGTTTGAACCCGCGACCTTGGGAACTAGAAGACGACACTAGTCCACATGGGACGACAGTATAATAGGTGTAATCCCTTGATGAGCAGGGTTACATATCCTCACATGACTTTTGTCAGATTGCGATTCTTCTAGCCACGTAGAAGGTGGAATGACAAGTAAATTCTCTCCATGAGGTATTGACCTCATAGCGTCGGGAGATTAGGATTTGAATGGCATTAATTTCTTAAGGAAAATGCAGTTATATTAGTGTAAAAAAAGGCATCTTCATGGGGGTTTTTTCACGCCACACTATTGGCACACCGAATGGTGAGTGATCTTTCTTGCCCTTCAATCATTGAGTTAGTCTAGCATTGCATCTTATACAAGTTATATGTGGCACCCAGGCACGATCCTGGTCTTCAAGACCGCAATTGAAATGAAATATATAGGTTGTCTTGAAAATTTGATAAATTTGCCGCCTCTGAAATTTGGTACAGAACTCGCCGTACACATGTTTGGGGAACTTTTATAACCACGCCTTTGTTTCTTCATAATCTCTCACAGAACAGCTCAACACTATAAACTGCACCCGAACAGAGCAAAGTACAGACTAATTGCCTTATTTACATTACCTGTCACCCTCTTATTTTTCCACTACAGATAATATATTTAAATATCATCTCAAGTGAAGATACTCTTTCTGTGATGAATGGAAACTAATGAAGCGCTTTTTTATATTTGGCTATTTATAACATAAATTTATTTAATAAAAAACCTGACGCGATTGAAAACAAATTATTACATATTCGGATCAGCGTATCAAGACACACATCATTCGGTTTCACTGTAGTGTTATCTTCAGGTCTGCTACTGCTGAATCAATAAACAAGTAATATACAAAACAATAAACAACAGTATATAGGAAGTGCTTTCATATGGGGTGCTGTTGATGAAACAATGCTCGCTATGGGGTCATTTTGCAGCGAATCTCGTTGCACAAAAACTAGAAGCTGACAGCCCATTCGAGTCATGCTTGATTTACTGGAAGGAGAGTGTTATGATCTACAGGAGTTAGCAGGATAAAGTATCAGTGCTTTATTTTGATGCTGCAGTATATCATACATTATGCTGAAAGCAACAACTGCTTTGAAAGTTTTTATCCCAACATGTTACATTTAACATTCATGGCTCATGAACCATAACATTTTACTGAAGGTATTAGAACTAAGTTTCTATACGTTAATAGATTAATTTCATCAACAAAAGGTATTTTTGATAGCTCCTCAATGAGAGCTAACTTTAAAGCATCAGTTACCGAACAGCATCAGTTGCTCCCAGAACCAGTGCTGACAAGTTGCGGGACATGGCTAGAAGCAGCGAACTTCTACAGTCAGCATCTAGATGCTATAAATCAGTTATAGATTCCTTTAATCCTGGATGTTCTGCATGTATTCACAAATCTCAGACTGCCTTCAGTGATCCCACAGTGGCCTGTGATGTTGTCTACATCAGGAACAATTTCGGCCGGCAACCAGAGAGCACAAAATATCTGGAAACTTCTGGAATTCCACTGCAGGAATCTATTATAGAAAATGCAGTATATAAACTAAATGCTACGCAGGGAGAAATTGGTACCAGTGTGCTTAATAAACTCCAAAAAGTGTTAAAAAAATCCTGGATAATCAACATTTCTCAGTGTGTGCCAATTTCTGAAAAGAGGCATTGTTGATGCAGTCGAGAATGTACCTCCAGGAAAAATACCATTCCTAAAATATGCTCCAGTTAACATCTTGTGACGAGGAAAGATATTTATCTGTAAGAACATTTTATCTGATCGACGTCAGTCAATGCTGTAGAGAACTTGGAAAAATATATCGTTGCTCACTGTTCTGTAAATTGAATGAATGAATGTCTGTGAATGCTCTAATCAGTTAAATGTTGAAAATCCATAACATATGAATATCACATATTTTAATGATTTCACATATTTAAATCCATATTTTCTTTGATTTTATACATTTTTATGTGTATATTTTGAAATGTGGTATTACATAAAAATTCTAGCTTTACCTGACTACCAATCTGTACTTCCTTCAATACCTTACATTCCGTACCATCAATTAGCGAGATATCTGATAATGGTTAGCTATGAGGCCGATGTCAATGACGACTATCAACTGAGCTTTGACGAATAGGCCGACACTCGCCTCTAGCTCCAGCTTCACTTTATTTTAGAATTAGAGCCATACTTACTTGAGATAAAATTACACGAACCGAATAAAGAAAGAAGTGCCTCTCTGGGCGAGTAGTTGCAGTAATAATAATAATAATAATAATAATAATAATAATAATAATAATAATAGCTATATTCCCATGTATTGTCTCGGTCTTCCGGGGTAAGCCGCGTCTTAATTTAAGAAAGTTAATTTTTGGAGGAGTTGTATTATAGTTCTTATGTTGGGGAGCCAAACTTGAAGTGTTTGTAACCGCACGTATAGTACCCGGTTTCCGGTAGCCTTCGCCCCAAATGTACTTTCAGGTGGCCTTTGCCCCAAGTTAAAAAAAAATATTAACTTTGTAATTTGACTGTTTCTTTAAGTTTTAAATAATTATATATGCCTCAGCTGCGTCAGTATTATTGTTAGAGACACTTTTCTCTTAGCAGGGCGTGATGCGACAAGAATGTAGCCTTACACAGATTATAATTTTACTTCACTCCTTTTATTAATACTTGATACGATTTAAATAACACTTCACTGATAGAGAGCTGTGAGATTCTTTTTATTAATTAATTACACTTTTTAACACCTAAACTTACTTTTCGTCTCACACGAATACGTATTATATTTCTTGAGGACACTTTTTGCGTCTGGTTAGTAACGCTATCTGCAGGCAACTGAACTCTAAATTTGTAAAATTTTCTCCTTTTCAGTTTCTGATTGGCTAATCCTACTCCAATAGAATACCATCGTTTAACTAAAGCTTTTTTCTGGTTGTTGATTGGCTATTTTATAAACTGTCACTAAAATTATATTATTGTTGTGCCAATAATGACTAGTAGCATTATTAAACCCTCAAACTCATTATTGCCTCAAGGTTACGTCATTGTTAGCAACTTTTAACTTATTATTTTCACAGCTCCTACATTATTAAATTACGTAATATATTCACATAGCGTTATTACACATGGATACAATAATATAAACATATACAATGACTGTTATATACATTTTACAAATTATTACATACACATATTGCTTCAAGGTGGGTTGTTATTGAATTTACATTTATATAATTAGACTGAAATTATTTAAGTGTTAAAAATACTATCTCAATTTATATTCACATAACTTACTTCACTCGTAAGTCCATACTTACAAGGGTACGATAGTATCTGCCATGATCAGCATAAATGATAATGGAAATACCTGATGAATTTATAGATTAAGATCGCTAAAAACTACCTGAATATTAAAGTATAAACAATATTCAAATCCTTCTTTCGCCTATGAGACATTTGAAGAGGGAGAGGAAGAAAGAAAATGTTTAAGAATGAGGAAGAATCTATTTACACCGAAGTCATCACCGATAAAAGAAGGAAGGAAGGAAGGAAAGACTGGCGTTTAGCGCAAATTCAGATTTGCAGATACAGAAACTAAGCCACTTTCTCTTGAGTGCTAAAATATATTTTCAGGTTACTGCTTGCATTAACAGTCTATTCATTAAGTCTGACAGGTGGACATTTTATTTAATAAATTACAATGGATTATTTCACAATAATTTATGCTAATTTTTCTTCTAATTTGTTATAAACTTCCAACAACAACAACAACAACTCTATTTTAAACTTTTTATGTAGTTATATTCAATTATACCATTACAGCAGAGTAACAAATATGCGCATTAACCGGGGATCAATAACGATATTCTAGAGAATCTATTAATACAGA
Source organism: Deroplatys truncata (assembly GCA_030765065.1). NCBI lineage: Eukaryota > Metazoa > Arthropoda > Insecta > Mantodea > Mantidae > Deroplatys > Deroplatys truncata. The sequence continues at coordinate 150,495,732 of CM060977.1, read as the reverse complement.
AAGCGCTGTTTTTTGGCCTTGGTTTCAATTATGGATTCTTTGTATTGGGAGAGAACACATAAATTCAGATTAATTACCTCTTCTCTGGGGCTGGTCAGGGTTACAGAGCTGTCCAAACTAGACTAAGAGCAGTGGCGTTAGGTGAAGCTCTTCACACAAAACAAGACATGCAGCTTATATATTAAGTTGACTCTACTATCTTTACGAAAAGTACGGCAATTACACCGTTTTCTTTACTCCAAGTAATAGATAAGACCAGGAAAATAGCTTTTGCAAATGATTACTAACGCACAACCACTCACGTTCACAATACCACGAGCTTTTAAAATGTCTAATGTAACACTTCGCACCTTTCCTTTCCAGATTACGTGCCGATACACAAAGTATTGGCTTAGGTCTATCCGTAAATATCACGTCTCTTTTATCGTCCTCATTTCACGGCGAAAAAGATTTTTATAACATGCAATACATTGTTATTTTGTGGATTCATTGCAAATCTCCAATGTTTATATATTTTTAAAACAAACTTTTGTTCATATTTTAATTCACTTTAGCGAATTTCCAAGACACAATGACAATAATCGCTATGTATAAATTGTTTTCGCAAATAACTGGCACTGAAGGACCATTCCGAGAACTTGAAATTGAAATTTGATTTCAGAGGGAGAACATTCCGTTACAAAGGAAAGGGATGTTTGCAAGTTTACAAAAAACGTCACAAGTGTCAGTGACCGCCGAATAGCCTCTCGCCAAATCAGTACTAAAATCAAAAGTATACGATATTGCTACACAAACTTACATTATAAAACACGTTTCTCGAGCATAATTGCACTAAAAATAAGTGATCTGCTCATGCTTTTCTGTCATGAATCGGTTAGATACGCTGCAGTTTCTGTAATACAAATGACACATTATCAATAACTAAATAATCTTCTTTAGATATTTGCATTCGAGCTTTGTTTCCGATTTCCTGCAGGACACGCTTTGCTGCGTATGAACATATATTTGATGGTGTTTAGTGATACTGCATAAGAAAACAACTAATATCGCTCCCTGTGCCTATTAGGCCGATGCGATACAAAGAGAAGCATCTGCTCGAGCTGCTGACTGCAAGCAACATATTATATGTATTTTTCAAATGGCTGTAAATTAAGAACTGAAGTGCTTGCTCAACGAAGATTAACATTCCTGTAATAGTCATTTCCAATTGGTTAAAATATAACTTTCATCAAAATCGGACAATGGATCTCCTTTGCAACCATTTCATTAGTTCATTTTCAAAATATTTCACCTTTTAATACTGACATTTTAACCGCGTTAAAATATTTAATGATTTGCTTAATACTTAACTCACCAATAACGTCCGTATAAATTTTAACTCCTGCCTTCTTCGATATCCTGATAATGTTCATGATGAATATGCTAATGCTGTAATTTTTTTATTAAGGAAACTTTGCTGTACAATACGAGGGCGACATAGAAAACCTTTAGAAAATCAAACAAGAATTAGGTTTAAAACATTTAAATGATTTTATTATTTTTCAAGATATTCTCCTTTAATATCCATATATTTTTGCATTCGGTGAAACCAGTCCTTAAACCAATGATCTTACTCTTCCTGAGGCGCTTCAGAAACCAGTTTATATATAGTATAGTGGTATGTAGCGCTGTATAGTGGAGGACCCATGGTGCTGACCTTTAGGACATCCAGATACTCAGTTATTAGTTTTGCTGTACGCAACGATGCGTTGTCATGATGCACCATTATTTTCTTCTTTTGGACGTTTTTCACGAACTTTTTAAAAACTTTGCGGTAAACAGACATTTGCGTATCAATCGGCAGTAACGTTACGTCTGTCTTCTAATGCTATACTAGCAATACGGCCCGTTTTAGGGACAAAAAACCTAGCAACCATCTTCTTACCAGCATTGTGAATACGTCGGACATTTGTAGACTTAGGTTCTGATCGAAAGACAGATTGAGCCCGATTAACTTTTGTTTTCAGGATCATAACACTAAATCCAAGATTCAGCACCAGTAACGATATTCCAAACCTAATTTGAAATGCCGTCTTGGAATTTTTCCAGAGTATTCTTGCACCAATCAATGCGTTCTTGTTTTTGATCGGGAGTCACTTTATATGGAATCCAAAAGCAAATTTTTCTCACGTCTAACTGTTGATGTAAAATGTTTTGGATTTGGCTCATACCAATGCCCAATGTCGCCCGAATAAATTCATAAGATGCTCGTCGATTTTCTTCAAGCGTTGCTCGAACAGCAGCAATATTTTCACCAGTAACAACATTTTTTGTGTGTCCTTCACGGAATTCATCACTAAGAAGAAAACCGATCTCTTCTGAATTATCCGTACTAACTATAAATTGTTACCTTAGATGGGGCTTCTTCACCCAATGCATTTCTAAGCCAATCTTCACATTATTTAGGCGTAAATAGAATTTAAAGTCGTAAAAAATCACACCCCAGAAATTTTCTCTAGTCGAGTTTACTTGTGAACACAAAACACTTAAATGACGATAATTAACAAACCATTGGAGCAAATCGAACAAACTACACAGCAGTCTACTAGCAAAACATTAGAAAGTAGCTGTCAAACATAAACAAATTTCATTTATTTTTAGAAACATGGCATTCTAAAAATTTTCAATATCTTCCTCGTAGTTTGTACAGTATAATTGTGCAATTTACGAAATTAGCATGTAACACGAGTTTCGATTATTATCCACTGGTAATCCCAATTGCTGTTTACTATTATGGCATACCTATCCACTGGTCTTTTTCATTTCAGCGTTCTGTTAGCATAACTAGATGCAGGATTTGCTGGTATCTGTAGTAGTAAAGGATTGTGTGTGGTAAAAAAATTGTAGTCTCTTGCAGCTAACCCGGAGGATGTAGAAACCTCTGGAATTCTTAGATCACTGTGAAGAGCGGTGTTGCGAACATACAAGGGTGCATCAGCTATAATTTGGAGAAATCTGTTCTGTAGAGTTTGTATTCTTCGGAATAGGGACGATGAAGCGGAACCCCAGATTGCACAGACATTTTGTCATATAGGACGGATGAGGGAATTGTACAACAATCTGTTAATGTTTTTGATGTTACATTTTTTGCTTATTAGGTGATATTTGCATATCTAGCATTGGGAATTTTTACAATTTTGCTCACTTAAAATACTTCAACCTTCATTGAATTATTGTAGGTTCACCTTCCCTCATTCACAACGGGTTCACCCCAGACACAATTTGTTTCACGTGATATACATTATATATTTGTCTGTCCCATTTCTGCTGCCAAAGTCCTCATCTGTAGCTGGGAGCTACACTGGGTCTAACTGCACTGGGCTTGCCTTGGTATGCTGTATTAGTACTTAGAATGCAGTAGTAACTTGAAATGTGAACTTTGTATATTTGTTGTTAATATACAAATTTTACTAACACACATTAAATACGTTCATAATAAAGAGAAAACCACAAGACATGTTTAACAGTCTTTAAAAAACATGATGCGTTACACTCACATGACTTTCTCTACTCTTGTACAAACTATTTTTACAAACTCTTATTCCCCATCTATTTCATATTAATCGAGCTAAACATTTGCAGATACGACCTTTTGACATGCAAAGAGAATTACATTTTACACATAGCGACCAGTTCTAAAAATATTTGACTATCACTTAAGGCCTACCATGTTCCCCTTGTTTTGTATTTACAAGGGCAATTTGGAAATACAGTAGCCTTTAAGCATACACATATCTGTTAATAGCTGGTTGCTATGTGCAGCGCCATTCTCTTTGCCACAGATTAACACTCTTTGCATATCCAAGACAAACAAATGAATAACGAATTCCCATTTGGGAAAATAAGTATTGAAAATGTTAAGGGAATGACAAGCAATATCTCGAAAATGGTTCACTCAACAACAATGTTCATTACATAACTTGTGAATTTTAACGCGATCTACATTTTTTGTGTAGCAAAATTTTGTCCCTCTCTTATAGTTTACCAGTTATGCAAAAGTCGTTCACAATTAAGAATACTTTTGGAGACATTCCCAGAAAATTCGAGATATAGATTTCATTTGTCATGAAAATATCTTAAACATATGATATTTTAATCAAAATCGTTTGAGCCATTTTTGAGAAAATTAAAATTTTCGAAAAAGTTCCATGAAAAGGGTAATCTGGGGTGGGGGGATTTTCTTGAAAACCTTCGTGTCGCATCCCTGGAAGATACTGAAACTAAATACCAAGTTTGGTGTTTATCCGACTGTTCGTTTCTGAGTTATGCTGTTCACAGACACACACATGGACATGTTTCCAAAAATGCTTTTTTTTTGGATTCAGGGGATCTCAAAACATGTATTTCCGGTGAAATCTCGGTATCGAAATTTTGGGTGGAATACAATACTTCCCCTACTTACTATACGTAGTAGAGAAAGGAAAAATATGAACAATGTTAGCCGTGTATAAAATTTCTTCAGTGCTGGTAGTTTTTTGGTAATTTAATTGAGGTTAACGAATGCTTGTTGTCACGATAAGTTTGAATTCGCTAATCAGCAAATCTCGTCATTTTTACAGTTTATACCAACTGCCAATAATGAACAAGAAAACTCATGAGAATAGGTTTCCTAGATCATTACTCAAATCGAAGCAGAGATTATAGGAATGAAAAAAAATGAATGTAGCAGAAAAAAGTATCAATTATTACGAGGCGTGTTTTTAAAGTACCGATAATTTTTTAAAAAATAACAGATCATTATTTTCTAAATACACACTTACACTATTTCTCCACATTGCCATCGCCCTTATTCAGGCACTTATCGCAACGGGAAACCAGTTTTGTATGCCTTCGTCAAAGAATGATGCCGCCTGTGATGAAAGCCAAGTCTGCACTTGTTGTTTCACATTATCGTCCTTGAAATGTTCTCCATCAAGGAATTTCTTCAGTTGAAGAGACAGATGAAAATCGCTTGGTGCCAAATCCGGACTATAGGGAGGGTGGTCGAACTGTTCCCAACCAAATGACGCGATCAGATCTTGAGTTTGTTTGGCTATGTGTGGCCGGGCATTGTCACTCATTAATGGTTCCCCATAAACCTCACACAATTGGCGATGAATGTTTGTTGGCATACCATTTCTCGCATTCAAAAACCGAATCACTGATCTAGCTTCACAGTCGGCGGGTCGTTCGATTGTTTTGAACTTTTCGAAATGCTCTAACAACAGGAAAACATAAAGTGACGATCGCTCACAGCTGCGTCTGGCTTCTAAAAGATGGAAGAAGGGATCACGCATGCCCAAAATAGCGACTGCAGCGGCAAAATATTAGAACGGTACTTACTTTAAAAACACGCCTCATAGTTTTTGCGCACCATGCTTTAAACTATCGATTAAGTTAGATTCTGATTATTGAATAAGGCGTCAAAGGGATCGCGCAGCTGAAAGGCGCTCGCAAGTAAAAAATCTACTTTTTCTTTTGTTTTAGCTCATTGGCATATTACTTTCTCTACTACGTATAGTAAGTAGGGGAAGTATTGTATTCCACCCAAAAATTCGATACCGAGATTTCACCGGACATACATGTTTTGAGATCCTCTGAATCCAAAAAAGCATTTTTGGAAACATGTCCGTGTGTCTGTCTGTCTGTGAACAGCATAACTCAGAAACGAACAGTCGGATAAGCACCATACTTGGTATTTAGGTTCAGTATCTTCCAGAGATGCGACACGAAGGTTCTCAACAAAATCCCCCCACCCCAGAGTACCCTTTTAATTTTCTCAAAAATGGCTCTAACGATTTTGATTAAAATATCATATATTTAAGATATTTTCATGACAAATAATATGTATATCTTGAATTTTCTGGCAATGTCTCCAAAAGTAGTATTCTTCATTGTGAACGGCTTTTGGTAAACTGGTAAACCATAAGAGATAGACTAAATTTTACTACACAAAAGATGTAGATCGCGTTAAAATACTCAATTTATGTCATATACATTTTTGTTGTTGAGTTGACCATTTTCGAGATATTGCTTGTTATTCCCTTAAATTTTTCAATACTTATTTTCTCAAATGGGAATTCGTTATTCATTTTTTTTGTCTTGGATATGCAAAGAGTATTAATCTGTGGAAAAGGGAATAGTGCTGCACCTAGCAACCAGCTATTAAGAGATATGTATGTGCTTAAAGGCTACTGTATTTCGATACTACCCTTGTAAATACATATTCCCCTTACATCTACAAGAAACTTAGGAATAAGATATAGTCTGCAAATGTTTATCTAGATTAACATGAAGTAGATGGAGAATAAGCGTTTGTAAAAATAGTTTGTACAAGAGTAGAGAAAGTCATGTGAGTGTAACACATCAGATTTTTACTTTCTCTACTACGTATAGTAAGTAGGGGAAGTATTGCATTCCACCCAAAAATTCGATACCGAGATTTCGCCGGAAATACATGTTTTGAGACCTCCTGAATCCAAAAAAAAGCATTTTTGGAAACATGTCCGTGTGTGTGTCTGTGTGTGTGTGTGTGTGTGTGTGTGTCTGTGTGTGTGTCTGTGAACAGCATAACTCAAAAACGAACAGTCGGATAAACACCAAACTTGGTATTTAGGTTCAGTATCTTCCAGAGATGCGACACAAAGGTTTTCAAGAAAATCCCCCCACCCCAGACTACCCTTTACATGGAAGATTTTTCGAAAATTTTAATTTTCTCAAAAATGGCTCTAACGATTTTGATGAAAATATCATATGTTTACGATAATGTCATGAGTAATGAAATGTATATCTCGAATTTTCTGGGAATGTCTCCAAAAGTATTCTTCATTGTGAACGACTTTTGCATAACTGGTAAACCATAAGAGATAGACAAAATTTTACTACACAAAAAATGTAGATCGCGTTAAAATACACAACTTATGTCATATACATTTCTTTTGTTGAGTGAACCGTTTTCGAGATATTGCTTGTTATTTCCTTAAATTTTCCAATACTTATACTTTTTCTCAAATGCGTTATTCATTTTTACTTTCTCTACTACGTATAGTAAGTAGGGGAAGTATTGCATTCCACCCAAAAATTCGATACCGAGATTTCACCGGAAATACATGTTTTGAGAATCACTGAATCCAAAAAAAGCATTTTTGGAAACATGTCCGTGTGTGTGTCTGTCTGTGTGTCTGTGTGTCTGTGTGTCTGTGTGTCTGTGTGTCTGTCTGTGTGTCTGTGTGTCTGTGTGTCTGTGAACAGCATAACTCAAAAACGAACAGTCGGATAAACACCAAACTTGGTATTTAGGTTCAGTATCTTCCAGAGATGCGACACGAAGGCTTTCAAGAAAATCCCCCCACCCCAGACTACCCTTTACATGGAACATTTTTCGAAAATTTTAATTTTCTCAAAAACGGCTCTAACGATTTTGATTAAAATATCATATGTTTAAGATATTGTCATGACAAATAAAATGTATATCTCGAATTTTCTGGGAATGTCTCCAAAAATATTCTTCATTGTGAACGACTTTTGCATAACTGGTAAACCATAAGAGATAGACAAAATTTTACTACACAAAAAATGTAGATCGCGTTAAAATACACAACTTATGTCATATACGTTTCTTTTGTTGAGTGAACCGTTTTCGAGATATTGCTTGTTATTTCCTTAAATTTTCCAATACTTTTTCTCAAATTCGTTATTCATTTTTTTTATGTCCTGAACATGCAAAGAGAATGGAATTCGCCACATAGCAACCAGCGTTAAAATATTTGACTATCGCTTAAAAGCTACCATATTCCCCTTGCATCTACAAGAAAATTACCAATAAGATTGACATCTCGATATCTCGATTAACATGAAGCATATGGAGAATAGGCGTTTGTAAAATTAGATTGTACAAGAGTAGAGAAAGTCATGTGAGTGTAACACATCAGATTTTTTTTATGTCCTGGACATGCAAAGAGAATGGAATGCGCCACATAGCAACCAGCGTTAAAATATTTGACTATCGCTTAAAAGCTACCATATTTCCCTTGCATCTACAAGAAAATTACCAATAAGATTGACATCTCGATATCTCGATATCTCGATTAACATGAAGCATATGGAGAAAGGCGTTTGTAAAATTAGATTGTACAAGAGTAGAGAAAGTCATGTGAGTGTAACACATCAGATTTTTTTTACTTTCTCTACTACGTATAGTAAGTAGGGGAAGTATTGTACTCCACCCAAAAATTCGATACCGAGATTTCACCGGAAATATATGTTTTGAGACCCCCTGAATCCAAAAAAGGCATTTTTGGAAACATGTCCGTGTATGTGTGTGTGTGTGTGTGTGTGTGTGTGTCTGTGAACAGCATAACTCAGAAACGAACAGTCGGATAAACACCAAACTTGGTATTTAGGTTCAGTATCTTCCAGAGATGCGACACGAAGGTTTTCAAGAAAATCCCCCCACCCCAGATTACCCTTTACATGGAAGATTTTTCGAAAAGTTTAATTTTCTCAAAACTGGCTCTAACGATTTTGAATAAAATATCATATGTTTAAGATATTTTCATGACAAATACAATGTATATCTTGAATGTTCTGGGAATGTCTCCAAAAGTATTCTTCATTGTGAACGACTTTTGCATAACTGGTAAACCATAAGTGATAGACAAAATTTTACTACACAAAAAATGTAGATCGCGTTAAAATACACAATTTATGTCATATACATTTTTTTTGTTGAGTGAACCATTTTCGAGATATTACTTGTTATTCCCTTAAATTTTTCAATACTTATTTTCTCAAATGGGAATTCGTTATTCATTTTTTTTGTCCTGGATATGCAAAGAGTATTAATCTGTGGGAAAGGGAATGGTGCTGCACCTAGCAACCAGCTATTAAGAGATATGTATGTGCTTAAAGGCTGCTGTATTTCTAAATTGTCCTTGTAAATATATATTCCCCTTACATCTACAAGAAAATTAGCAATAAGATAGAATCTGCAAATGTTTATCTCGATTAACATGAAGTAGATGGAGAATAAGCGTTCGTAAAAATAGTTTGTACAAGAGTAGAGAGAGTCATGTGAGTGTAACACATCAGATTTTTTAACAGTCTCTCGGGGCTTTTAATGACAACATAAGGATTCGTTTTTGCTCTTCTTCATTAAATTTTTTCTTCTTCTGTTTTATGTACAACTCAGAATATTCCCGGTGACCGATTTACGAGTAAACGATGCTGTGGAGTAAATAATGAGCAAGCAAGAAGAAGAATCACATCAATGAAAATAACACTCCTTCCTGCTCGTTCTTTACTGTCAATATCTTTCATATTTTAACCGCGTATGAGCCTTCTCTTAATCATTATACTTACTATGTAAATGAGAAAAGCTTTATGGAAGTTGACGAAACTCACCAGTGATGACTGTATGACATGCTGACCTTTCAAAGCGGGAAAACCTAATGTCAGAAAAAGAGGAAGGCTTGCAATTGCCCGATTAGGAAACGTCAGTATCTCTTTGTTGCAAAGAAGCAAGAAGCATTCGTGGAAATAATTTTGCATGCAGCACGACATCCTCTTGTGAGATTTGTATTTTTATCCTGGTTGTGCGGAGAGTAATGAGTGCCCTGAGGCTACTGCAGCTTCCTTCTTTTATTCTTACCAAAGCGGAGCTGTGTCGTCACCGGTGTGTTCTCAGTCTTTCAGTTTTCCTTGTTCTCGGGGTACCACATTCTGAGAGCTTTTGCTCTCGTGTTTGAAGCGAACGTATACAAATCAAGTTTTAGAAGAAAGCACGTTCCAATGGATTTAGTCGAGTTGGTCGCCGTAGCGAGGCTATTGACTCCCTGGTGTCCAGAAATGCGACTGGATCTTTGTCTGTTATCATTATTCATGTGACGCAGAACTCTTAATTACCTTTGAGTTTTCTTTCCTCTCCTTTCTTCCTATTTCTCTTCCTTCAACACCTCGGGCTTGTGCATTAAAATACCGACTCTCTTTTAACTGAAACAATACTTCAAGTTAATGAGTTATCAGTCTAAGGAAAATATTACTTAAAACCAGTTAAGAGACTTGAACGTGTTTTTCGTAGCGTCCCGAGAATGCTCCTTTGAAAAGACGTGAGCTGTTAGACATCGATACTAAGCTTCTCGTTTTTCCACTTATTGGTTTTCGTTCCCTATACCAATTTTAGAACAGAAATGTGAACTTTAATTAACTATTTTATGAGAAGTTTGATTTAAAGTTGAATCTTTATCCTATATATCCTCACGAGTGACTACAAGAATAAAACTAATATTTAAAGTTTCTTTTTCGATTCATAACATAATACTGGTGCACACGGTAGTATTCTAATGTATTTGCAAGCTTCCAGAAGTCACTTGGCGGCTGTCCCGAACTGGTACCAACACACACACACACACACACACACACACACACACACACACACACACACACACACACACACACACACACGAGTTGTGTTCCTCACCGCTGTCGTTAGGTACAACGGTACCTCTGGTGCAAATCGTGATTAATTTTTTGTTGTTCCATTTATACGCTGCCTTTAACTGCTATGGTGATATCGGCGGCCTTTTACCTTTGGAACATATTGCCTTATCAGCAATGGTGTTAAGTCGTATGCACTTATCGTAGGATTTCTAGATTTCTTTGGATTTTGTACATCAGATCACTCACACATTCACACTCATTCATATCCAGACTCTGGGGAGGATAGAAAATACTCTTGGCTAGAGAAACTTTCTCACCCCCAGCCGGGAATCGAACTTGGGACCCTCGCACAGCAGGGTGATTAATTTGTTGGGTTTCCTGAATTGTAGTTTTGAAGCCGAACAGTCATTGATTGGACTTATAGGAGCTCATATTTCGCTGCTGATGAAGGTGCTGTTAGGTTACCATATTGCACATGAAATAAAGCTGAATTTATTATTGTTATTTATTTATTTTTGTCGTTTACTTAATCTAGTTGCACTCTACAGGCCAGACATTTAAAACTCGGAGTGCAACACTTTCTCTACCTATTTCAAACACGTTTGCATATTATATTATGCAATTACTCGTATATAAGCAGCGAGTCTCCTATCCACGTTACATTATTTATGAAAAGCATTCACTTAGAAATAATTTCATATTCACTAATAGTTACATACAACATGCGGAAACAACACTCTGATGTTTATATCGTAAGTCAGAGTAACGAGTTCGTGGAAGGAAAAGAAGAAAAGAAAAAAAATCGCTATTTAAACGGATAAAGCACTTATTGAGAAAATATAAGCATACAACATACAATATTTTGAAAACGGCTAACGCTAGAAAACGTTGACCCAACTTTTGAATTTTAATGGGCTGTATATTTTTCCTAAACCAAGTTTTTGTCTATTTATAATGGTTCCCCAATTATACAAAATTATACTACTTTCAGTGATAATGAAGATAACTTAAGACGCTATTTACAACCTCTTAGAACCTCAGGTAATTGACACATTAATTTCATAGTTTCATTCTATGACCAACATGGTCTCAAGTTTCAACATGGTTTAAGTTTCGAAATAATGACTTTCTGTGTCAGAGATTTCAGATAATTCCCTCGATACATAACGTTACTCACAGTAATCAAACATTTTATCAATAAAATATTATTATGACTATTAAAATAGAGTTGTAATACTATTTAAAATGGAACTTATGTATGCTAAAAACCATTGTTCGTTTCAAAATAAGTGTGTATGTCTGGAGGAGCGCGTCTTACGTTGCGATAGTATGTAAAACACAGATACAAGAGGAAAGGTGCGACAAATGACTTGAGCCAAACTAGGATTATACTTGGATTTGTTTACATAAAGCTTCAAGCGTCCAGACTGGTCCCGAAATTGAAATTGAGTTTTATTTATGGACGCTCTTTAACTACTAGGTTCTTAGCGTCCCATACTATATTGGGTGTGAAAGACCGGTAATTTTGCTCAGAGGCCTCTTTATCAGGCTTGAGGTTCTTTTACGTGCCGCAAATCTACAACACGGGACCACCGCTGTAGTTTTTCGAGGTCCACTGTACTAGTCTCATTTGATTCGTTGTGTTCCTAATTCTTGTAGGATTATATCAGATTTTTATAATCTAAGAGGTGACTCGAGTACTTCCAGGATTGGTCTTTTTGTTTATGTTATTTGTTTATAATTTCTGGCTGTTGGGATTGCGGTTGGAATAGAACCATGGATCTATGGCCTCTCAAGTCGACCGTCTTTCAACAAGAGTGCCCTATCTTAACATGTGATAACTCCATTGTTATTGAGTTACAGCAGTCATTTTTTTATGTGGTTACAGTTGTTATTGACAAATAGCCATGAAACATTACAGCATTCAGCAATGCGTAGAAATTGTGAAAATTTATTATCAAAATGGATCATCTCTTCGCCAAACCTTCCGTGTATTGCGTAAAGTTTACGGTGCGCATAATCGTCCCTGCGAGAGAACGATTCGGCGTTTGATCGATAAATTTGAAAGAATTGGTTCTGTCAGCGATCAAAGAACGCCTGTACCTGTACGTAATCGACGGAAGCGCTCCAACGAAAACATAGGCGCCGTTCGTGAGAGTGTACGCGAGAACGGAAACAAATCAATTGCTCGTCGAGCGCAAGAATTGGGGCTTTCGCCGACCACAACTTGGCGAATTCAGCACCTGGACTTGAAGTTTCATGCTTACAAAATGGTGTTAACTAAAGCCCAACGACCATAGGTTGCGGCGTGCATTCGCTGACTGGGCTATGGAGCAATTAGAAGCTGACACGGATTTTTGTCGACAAATCATCTTCAGCGACGAAGCCCACTTTTGGATGGATGGTTGTGTTAACAAATAAAATTTCCGCAATTGGAGCAATCATAATCCAATGCAGATTCAAGAACGACCACTTCATCCCCAAAAGGTTACTGTGTGTTGTGGATTTTGGTATGGTGGAATCATTGGTCCAAATTTTTCCAAGATGATGGAGAAGCTCTAACTGTCAATGGAGAAAGATACCGGGCTCTTATAAGGGACTATTTTTGCCTTAATTGGATGGTATGGATCTCAGAAACATCTGGTTCCAGCAAGATGGTGCCACATCAACTGCTCTCGAAACAATCGATTTTTGAAGGTGAAGTTCAGAGGTTTCATCATTTCCCGTGGTGGTGATGTTAACTGGCCCCCAAGGTCATGTGATTTAACGCCGTTGGATTGCTTCTTGTGGGGTTATGTTAAATTTCGAGTTTATGTCAACAAGCCAGAAACAGTAAATGATCTTATGAATAACATCACGCGTTATTCGTGAAGTTGGACCTGATTTACGTTCTTCTGTCATTGAAAAGTGGGTCAACCGTATACGCGCAAACCAACGAAGTCGCGGCGGTCACTTAACTGATGTTCTCTTCCACACGTAATGACATTAATTATCCTTCAAAATAAAAAAAACATTTATCATTTATAGAACGTGTTTTATTTAAGTTCAAAGATAGGACACTCTTGTTGAAATACCCTATATATCACTGACCCTAAACCTACACCATAACCCTCTCCTTTAGATCCAAAAGTTGACCTTGATTCGATGTTTTGTCTGATTCTTCTTTTTAACCTTTACCGTACCCAAAAAAGGGGGGAACAATCTCATTGTGAGTAAAATGTATAATGCAAATGAGGTATATAAGCTGTTCCACTGCAGGTTAACTTAGAGGGCATTCCTCCTGGATCCAGACAGAACGGGAACGAGAGTTTCCGTATCAGAGGAACGTATAATAAAAGATTACTACCATGAACACCTCCGCGGATATGGGATATGCATAATAAAGTGCTTCTCAACTATCACTGGTTAGATTTCTGACTAAACGTCCAGCATAAGGTTTAAGGCTTACGCTGAGGGGAGATCTGAAGTGAAAGCGAGTTGGATAGCTTACTTTGGTGTTACAGCTGCTTTTAGAGTACCAGGCCACCACGTGCCTCTCGCCACAGCTGATTGCTTGTGTGCAAAGTTTCAATGCATTAAATAGATAAGTGACTTGCCTACGAGTACCATTGTGCATGCGCAAAAACCAGTACACTGGCAGCCAATTTTCTTGGCTGCATATGCGTGAAAAACGCACATACTGACAGCTTACACATGTTATGTAATTACAGTAAAACTAATGCATATATGCACACTAAATCTAAGTCTGGTTAAATCTAGAAAATACATGACTCCTTGGTTTCACTGCGGCTCGCAACGGCCTGACGGTCTGCGCTCGCCTCCTACTCATTTGTACACACGTTTTTCATGCATGCGCAGTGTTGTATGGATTCCTGTGGCGAGACACTTGTTTAAATGGCAGACTGTACCTCATATGCTGTAAGACACATTAAAATGGGAATAATCAAAGGTTAGATGTTACTGACAAGACTGTACAATTATTTTTCCTGTCATATAAACTGCATCGGAAAAGAATATATTTTACGCGTCAGAATGATATTATGATAGCAACATTTGAACATACCCATTTGCATTTCTTTTGTCTTTAATATGCAGCCTTTAACTTATTAATTGCTCAAGTGATGTTTAGTCATAAATGTTTGTATGTAAATAATATACGTACAATAGACTTACACATGGACTGACCTATATTAATAGAAAAGCAATTTACCTGTGAGCTTATATATGTAAATGTGTTCCTTTCATCGCTTTGCCTTTATTTACTTTTTGAAAATATTTAAATATGAAAATGTTTATGCATTTACATAGTTTAAAATAATACATTCATTATAATAGCTTTTTGGTGACCCTTAAAGACCCATCTAATGTATTAATGAAGCCTAGTATTTAATGCATAACATAATTCTCTTGTCTCAATATTGCCATTCCAACTTGCCATTTCAGCCTAACATGACAAACAGCTCAAAAACCAAAGCAATTACACTCATCCCTTTAATCCTTCAGTTCTAATATTCGCAATACGATCTAGTTATTTTCCCTACAATATGATAACTTAACGGCATAATTGTTTCAATAGTAATTTTATGGAAGATGCGCCTTAATACAAATATGAAGTGTGACGCTTTATTTTTTGAGAGGGTATGTTTGTGAAACGCGGCAGAAAACCCGAGTAAGCAAAATTAGGAATAAAATAAAACCACCTTTAATACGAGTGTCATACATAAATTCTATGCAACCCTGAATATTTTAAAATAGTTATGCATCATAAATAGATTCGTTCAGATATAAGGCGACGTATTTTCACTTAGATTGTTCTGTGCGTTTCTTAACTTTCAGCGTAGAATAAATCTGTTATGTGCAACGTACTGCTTTCTAGACTTCTTTGGTAACAGTTCCAATGTTACCAATTTTGTAAATTTCTACTGGCCTCTGCTGAAACCATTTCCAATCTTCCATTACATTAATCGATACAGCATCTCTATATAACACCAGAAAATGTATCGCAGCTTTGAAAAATTAAATTTAAAACTCGTGCTGCCGTAATCCTAAGATTGTCATGAAGGATTTAAAATTAAAGAATTATTAATTTGCTATACAGCCTGTAATATGCAACCGCTTCAACACATGTTAATGTCTTTCCTACTAGGCAAGAGACCGAAGTTTATAACATTTCTGTGTTATAATAATTTGTATAGTAATGCAATATAATTTAAACTTCCCAGTTTAAGTATATCGCCTTAATTCATCTACTTTTGTTATTAGTTAGTGTCTAAAAAAATATAATAAAACATTTTCAAGCTCCTTATAGCTCTGGAATACCAACAGAGGCGAGTAGAAGTTCCTAACATTTTCTGGCTCGAATACCCAACATACTGGAGCCGCCCAGAGAGTCACGAACGACCCTTACAATCAGGCAGCCCTCTGATGTCCACGAGGAACACTCTTTCCCTGGAACAAGCATCCGCACCATCTGTTCGGCACCACCTCACTCTACGAAGCCTGGAAGCACACCTAAAATATGAGAAGGAAACGGGATAAAGGGAAATGAGGAAAACGAAATCATGGTAGAAGAGAAACCACCCCAGTATTCGCCTCCGATCAGGATAAACCACAAAAAGACCAAGCTCAGAGTAGGTGATCAGCGGGATTTGAACCCGAAACATCCCGAATGTGAACCTCACACATTCACGTGGAGCCAACTCGTTCGGTAAACCAAGTGTTTGGCTACTGTTCTACAGAGAACTTTCATCTAACCTAGAACTGATTTTGAACCCTGTTTACCACCGATACGGATGGCCAAAGTCATTAAGACTCGGTCTCGTGAACGGGAAATCCGCGGTTCAAATCCCGCCAGGACCGCCCTTTTGACTGGTTTTCTTCAATCCTCAAAACTAGCAAATGCCGGGAAGGTACCCTAAACTTAGGCCTGGAACGTTTCCTTCTCAAAATTCCTTTCACAATTATTATTTCATTGCATATATCATCAGAGTCCACCACCTGTGGTGCCTAAGTAGTAAGAACGGGCGTTAAACGCGCCTAAAACCCCGTTTACCAGCTTCTGGACTATAACAAAATGGATGCTTTATTCATCTCTAATTCTGTATCTTATCGTGTATCAATTGGTCTTGGAAAAACGGATAGGAAGAGACTGGTGCATTGTAATTTCCTTAAAAATCCAAGTAAAATACGGGTGATTTACGAAGAACTGGCACATTTATTTCTTTAATTGTTTCAAAACGAGTTATGCTAGCGACAACTTATTATACCTGAAATACAGAGGAATTTTGGGAGATTATTTACCTCTATAGCAAATGTTGAAAATATCCTCCACCCTGCATAAGGCACAGCTTAACACGTTCCATATTACTGGTCACTCGTTGGAGGACTGTGTTGTCATAGCTTGAATCTCCTGTGTAACGTTGTGCTTCAGATCGTCCAATGTCTGGGAACGTGTGGCATAAACTCCCTATAGAAAGAAATCCGGCAATGTCAAATCCGGAGATCTCGGTGGTAACAGGTTCTTGGAAATTATCCAGTTGTCAAAGAAACTTGCAATTAGTGCATGGATTCATTTGATGTATGGCATGTAGCGCCGTCCTGCTGAAAATATCCTTGACTCTGCTCTACATCGTCTAGTTGCTCATCAAACTCCATGAAAATCCGTCGGTACTCTGCAGTGTTCACATTGTTGAAAAAAAAACATGGTTCCACTATTCTCTGTGCGGATATTGCGCACCAAACTCACATTTTAACCGGGTGTATAGGTGCTTCATGAATAAAATGTGGATTTTCGCTGGCCCAATAGCGTGAGTTATTTGAGTTCACATAGCAGGATAAATGGAACCATGCTTCATCTGTGAACCATGTGATGGACAATATGGCAGGAGTTTGCATAATGAACGCCTGAAACCAAAGACAATAATTCAGTCGTCTATCCTTATCTGGTTCGCACTTTTTACACTCTCTGATACATTGAGTAGCTGTACCCTGTCTCCTGCAACTAACGTCTTAATGATTTTTTGGGTGAGTGATCCAGTCCTGCTCTTGCGTCAACAACAACCGTGGGAAGACTAGATGAACGAGTTTTGCCTTTTTGACTCATCAGAGATACAGTTGTTTCCAATTTATTTACCAGTCCCAGTATTCTGTTTCTTTGGGGAGGATTCCGAACACTAAATTTTCTCTGGTATGCCCTTTGAGTAGCTGTAATTGAATTCGTAATCCAGTATTGCTTTACAAGGAAGAGTCGTTCATTTAATGTGTACTACATTTTCACGTTGACTAGAACAAAATCTCAAAAAGAGTTGCCGACAATAAAACTAACAATTACGAATAAAACATGAACATCTGCGCATCTAGTGACAGCCAATCGAAACTCCACAACATTCTACTTAATTGTGTGCTAAAATTGGGGCATTGAGTGAATTTCTAACAGAATATTTAAAGAAATGTGTCAGTTCTTCATAAATCACCCTGTATTTGAAGCAGTTACACAATATCTTAATGCATGAAATGGTTTATTTACAAAATGATAACAATGGAAGTTTGCTTAATCTTCGCCTATTTGCTTTCTGCCAGTCTTCTTTGCGATTAGTAGTTCTTGACTAGTTCTTGCGCATGCGCTGATTCAACAAGCATATCCACCACCCGTGACGCATAACAAGGCAGAATAATTTGCCTCTGGGAAGCAATAGAAGAAATTCTTGGCACTTAGTGTGCACATCTAACATGCATTATACAAGCACGTAATACGTTGTCCTCCGTTTCAGAAGCTTTGCTATTTTTACTTTCTCTACCACGTACATAGTAGGTGGAAAAAGTATTGCGTTGCACCCAAAATTCGATACCGAGATTTCGCCGAAAATACATGTTTTGAGGACCCATCAATTAAAAAAATGCATTTTTTAGAAAAAGGTCTGGTGTCTGTGTGTGTGTCTTTGAAGAGCATAACTGAAAAACGAAAAGTAAGATAAATACCAAATTTGGTATTTAGGTTTAGTATCTTCCTAATATGTGACACGAAGATTATCAAGAAAATCCCATGTAAACTACCCTTTACATAGACAATTCTTTCGAATTTTTCTATTTTCTAAAAATGGCTCTAATGATTGTGATTAAAATGCCTACCATACATTAAAGTTGTTTACGTGTCAAATGAAATGTGTGTCTTGATTTTTCATGGGAATAACCTGTAAAGTGGTCTTCATTCGGGAGGAATTTTGTATAATCTTGTATAACTGGTAAACTTTAAGCGATAGACGAAAACGTACTACATAAGAAATGTAGATCTTTTTAAAACACACAATTTATTTCAAATAAACTTTTTGTGTGATAAGCCATTTCTGAAATATCCGTTATTAAAGATTCGAATTTTTCTTTATATGGCCATTCTCTTTAGGTCCTGTCAACATTCAGTTGTTTCTCGCGATTGCATGGAAACAGTAAGGAATTACAAGGCCATCATATACCTTCCAGTTCTTAAACATTTGACTATCGCTGTTCTCTTTGTATCTATAATGAAATGTGTAATGTAGCTAATTCTGCAAAGGTTTATTTGAATTAAAATGAAACGGATAGAAAGATAAGCTTTGGTAAGAATAGTTTGTATACCTACTACTAAACATAGAGGGTAGTAAAAGTCATATGAATGTATGACAGATTTTTATAAAAAGGTTCGTGTGTGTGTGTAAAAATTGAGTTTCATTTAAGGACGCTCTTTAACTGCTGTGGTCCCATTCTATATTGGGCGTGAAAGACCGGTAATTTTGCTCAGAGGCCTCTTTATCAGGCTTGATGTTCTTTTACGTGCCGTAAGTCTACGACACGGAATCACCGGCTTTACTTCTCTTCCAAAGGAAGTCATGCTAAGGATTTTTAAGCCCGAAAAAATCCATTGCCCTCCATCGGGTTTAAACCCGCGACCTCGGGAACTAAAAGCCAGCATGGTAACCACTACACCACGGAGGACGACATAAGTGTGTGTGTGTGTGTGTGTGTGTGTGTGTGTGTGTGTGTGTGTGTGTATGAACAACATAACTGAAAAACGAAAAGTCGGATAAATACCAACTTGGTATTTAGGTTCAGTATCTTCCAAAGACCCGACACGAAGATTATCAACAAAATCCCCCCCAATCCAAACTAACCTTTACATGGAACATTTTTCGAAATTTTTTGTTTTCTAAAAATACTCCTGACGATTTTGATTGAAATTCCATATATTAAACATATTTACATGTCATGTATATCGTCAGTTTTCTGAGAATAGCTAGTGAAGTCCTTTCCATTCGGAAGGAATTTTGTATTATTTTATTTATCTAGTAAACGATAAGCGATAGACTAAAACGTTTTATACAAAAAGTGCAAATCTCTTTAAAGCACACACTTTATTTCAAATAACGTTTTTTATGGCATTAGCCATTTCCGAGATCCATAATCAATGGTTCGAATTGTTCAATACTTAGCCATTCTGTTGATTTTCAGTTGTTTCTCACAATGTTATTGATAGAATATATAATTTTAAGACCAGCGTATAGCGTCCAGTTCTTAAACATTTGACTATCGCTATTCCCTTTGTATCAATAACGAAATCTGTAATGTAGCTATCTTTGGTTTATCGCGATTAAAAGAAAGTAAATAGGAAAATAAAAATTATTCTGTCTTAATAATAATGTGTATACCAACTAATAAGCGAAAGAGGATAGAGAAAGCCATGTGATTGTAACACATAATATTTAAAAACAAGGTCCGTGTGTGTTGTCTGTGTGTATGTGTGTGTGTGTGTGTGTGTGTGCGCGCGCGCGCGCGCGCTGTGAATAATATAACCCAAAAACGAAAAAGGTTTTTTACCCAATTTTTTCGATTTAAATTATTTTTTTACTTTCTCTACTACGTATAGTAAGTAGGGGAAATATTATATTCCACCCAAAAATTCGATCCCGAGATTTCACCGGAAATACATGTTTTGAGACCCCCTGAATCCAAAAAACAGCATTTTTGGAAACATGTCCGTGTGTCTGTGTGTGTGTGTGTCTGTGAACAGCATAATTCAGAAACATACAGTCCGATAAACACCAAATTTGGTATTTAGGTTCAGCATCTTCCAGGGATGCGACACGAAGGTTTTCAAGAAAATCCCCCCACCCCAGGATACCCTTTACATGGAAGATTTTTCGAAAATTTTAATTTTCTTAAAAACGGCTCTAACGATTTTGATTAAAATATCATATGTTTAAGATATTTTCATGACAAATAAAACGTATATCTTGAATTTTCTGGGAATGTCTCCAAAAATGTTCTTCGTTGTGAACGACTTTTGCATAACCGGTAAACCATAAGAGATAGAGAAAATTTTACTGCACAAAAAATGTACATCGCGTTAAAATACACAATTTATGTCATATACATTTTTTTTGTTGAGTGAACCATTTTCGAGATATTGCTTGTTATTCTCTTAAATGTTTCAATAATTTTCTTAAATGGGAATTCGTTATTCATTTTTTTTTGTCTTTGATATGCAAAGAGTATTAATCTGTTGCAAAGGGAATGGTGCTGCACCTAGCAACCAGCTATTAAGAGATATGTATGTGCTTAAAGGCTACTGTTTTTCTATATTGCCCTTGAAAATATACATTCCCCTTACATCCACAAGAAAATTAGCAATAAGATAGAGTCTGCAAATGTTTATCTCGATTAACATGAAGTAGATGGAGAATAAGCCTTTGTAAAAATAGTTTGTACAAGAGTAGAGAAAGTCATGTGAGTGTAACACATCAGATTTTTAATCATTAGTACACTAGTAAGTATTTTCGACTTCGAATAAATACCAAACTTGGTATTTAGGTTCAGTACTTTGCAAAGACGCGACACAATGATTATCAAGAAAATTATCCCATCACAAATACCCATTCCATGGATCATTTTTCCAAATTTTCGATTTTCTCAAAAATGGCTCTAACGATTTCAATTAAAATATCAAATATTTAAGATATTTACATGTCAAATAGAATTCATATTTTGAATTTCCTGGGAATAGCCTGTGAAATCCTCTTCACTTGGAAAGAGTTTTGTATTATTTTGTATAACTGGTAAACGTTAAGCGATAGATCAAACCGTACCTACTACACAAAAAGTGTGTTTCTCTTTAGAACACACAATTTATTTCAAATAACGTTTTTTGTGGTATAGTCATTTCCGAGATATCCGTTTTCAGTGGTTCGAACTGTTCAATACTTAGCCATTCTTTGAAAGTCCTGTCGATTTTCGGTTATTTCTCGCGATTGCATGGAAACAGTATGGAATTTTAAGACCAATGTATAGCGTCCAGTTCTTAAACACTTAACTATCACTATTCCCTTTATATCTATAACTTTTCGGAAAGTTTTATCTCGATTAAAATGAAACAGGTAGAAAATAAACTTTCGTAAGAATAATTTGTATGTCCTCTTTCTGTATAGGAGTCAGAGAAAGTCATATGAATGTAACACATCAGATTTACATGTGAGCACATGCTTGCTTTCCTTTGCCTCTTGGGAATGACCGCCATACGATATGCTGTAAATGTATATTAAAGGAGACAGAAAACAAGACCACTTGAAGGCAGTTCACCAGTACATCTACAACTCTGCAGCAGTGGTGACACCGACACCAAAAGGCTTCTACGTCTAGGAAATGTAAAGATAGAGAGAACTTTGGAAAGTAAACATGCGTAGTTTCCGGTGTTTGGCAGCAGAAGGAAGCAATTAACCTACCTTGGCCAAACAAAGGTACCCACTATGTACCCTACTGGCGTTACCACGAGACTCGTAACCCACGAATAGCTTTATACAATGCAAATGCTAAATGCTCGTGTCTTGCACCTCCACTTCTACCGTATGTGTAAATGGGGAAAACGTAATCATATCTGATTATGAATTATTGCCGAATTTTATTATACAACTAGCAGAACCCGTAGCTCTCATTTCCTACTTATCTTCCTAACTCCTTCTCGACATTCCCTCTCCCTCTCTATAGCTTCCCCTTTCTTCCTCCCTCTCCAATTGCTCACCCCCCAATCCATTCCCTCTGTGCAACATAATATATTTCACCTGAGGTTTTGAAAACCGTTAATAAAACTGCTTTTTCTAGGGTTAATAAATATCAAAACATAGGGGAAAGGCGTAACAGTACACAATCTTCCTCTTTCCTTATGCATACAAAACAATCGGATCTGTTTGTTCATCGTGGTAACCTGTTTACAAACACTAATAATTAAAAAATTCCCTCCTGTTCTCTTGTTAAAGAATTGGGATGGAGCCCTCTAGCATCGATCTCCTCTCTAATGGCAAGTTATCACTGGTTTGTGCAGAAATAGCCGAAGTCCACTTTATTGCTCTATTGTTCCACAGCAACCATATGTTTTGGATTACAAAGACAAGGCCTTAAAATACTAACATGTTCTATGCAAGGCGTACCTATAGTGGTGTCAACCATATCCTTTCCACTCAGCGAGATTTGATGTAGCAAACGGAGGCGCTGGTTAAGCTATTGCTCTTGTAGAAATACAAAGTGGACCTATAACAAACACTATACACTGTGGAAAACTCTTCCGGGGTTTTTAACGCTGACATGGAATGAGGAAGCGTTAATGGCTTTAACAACGACCCAAGCAAAGAACAACTTCATTTTATTTACAGCTGGAAAGTCTAGCCCAGGTTATCTGCTGCTTTCGTATTGTCTATAAAATCTAGGGTTATCTATTTACTGATGGCGGCGTCGTGGCCGAGTGGGTAGACCGCTCGCCTCTCATCAAGGCGGCCCGAATTCAATCCCAGAGACCCGCATGTGGGATTTGTGGTGGACAAAGCGGCGGGTTTTCTCCGGGTTCTCCGGTTTCCCCCGCCATGTTTCATTCCACCGGTGCTCCATCATCACCTTTCCTATCATTGATCTCTCATCTGCATCTATCATCCTCTTCCTCGCTGTCATCCTGGGCGTGTGACTGATTACCCACCCTGGTCTCTCACTCTGATCCGTAGGCCCTGTGACCCCCGTCTGCCCAGACGTCATACGGCCTGGGGAGTGTGAGTCCTCGGTTCGGGTGGGCGTTAAGAAGGCCTAACTTAGTCTGCATGTGTGACATTAGAATACCAGCACTTAATAAGGGAAAACATCGCCTTTACTGAAAAGTATTTATTTGCCGGCCTAAAAGCATTTGTTTCCGATAAAACCTCGATTTTAAACGTTCATCAAGTACATAGGAGAAGAGTCAAAACAAAATATTATTGGATATTGGCTGCTGCGTATTTCAAGCATTTTAATGATTTTTAATACTGTTTAATGCCCTCTCTTACTTCATACGGCACCATAGGCGGTGACACTGATATGAAATGAAATGTTAATTGAGAAAGAAAATTTGGAAAGGAAACGTTCCAGCCTAAGTTTAGGCTACCTCATTTGAAGTAGGTTATTGCTTCACGTATGGAAAGCCAATCTGAAGTAGGAGTTGTATTGTAGTTCAACTGTTGGGGAGCCGAAGTTGAAGTAGTTGCAACCACACGTATGGTAAAAGGTTTCCGGTAACCTTCGCCCCAAGTTTAAAAATATTAAATTTGTAATTTGACTGTTTCTTTAAATATTATATATTTATGTTTGTCTCGGCTGCGTTAGTATTAATTTGTAGAGACATGAATTTCTTAACAAGGTGTGGTGCGGCTGAAGAATGTAGGCTTACACAGATTATAATTTTTACTTCACTCCATTTATTAATCCTAGACACGATTTAAATAACACTTCAATGATATAGAGAGCTGTGAGATTCTTTTAATAATTACTTGCACCTTTTAACACGTAAACTATTTTCGTCTCACACTGAATACGTATTAAACTTCTCGAGGACGCGCCTCGCGTCCGGTTAGTAACACTGTCTGCTAGCAACTGACTTCTGAATTTGTAAAGTTTGTTCCATTTCAGTTTCTGATTGGCTAATCCTACACCAATAGAATACTTTTATTTAACTTAAGCTTTTTTTTTTGGTTGTTGATTGGCTATTTATAAACTGTCTCAAAAATTACATTATTGTTTCCAAGAATGACTAGTAGCATTATTAAACTTTCTAATTCATTATTACCTCAAGGTTACCTCATTGTTAGCAACTTTTGACCTATTCTTACAGCTCCTACATTATTAAATTACGTAATACATTCGCATAACATTATTGAACATGTACATAATAATATAAATATTAATACAATGACTGGTACATGCATTTTATATATTATACACATATTGCTTTAAGGCGGGCTGTTATTATATTTTATATTATATAATTTGACTGATATCATTTAAGTGTTAAAAATACTGCCCCACCCTGAATGAAGAAAATCCGGAGAAAACCTCCGCCAGGGAAAACTGTCCGGGCGGGATTTGAACTGCAGACCTCCCGTTTACTGGTCCATGTTTTGACGACCTCGGCTACGCGCGTCTGTTTATAATGAATGATCGGGAACAAAAGAGTATGCGCTAAATGAAAAATGCAGCTATTTAACCTAATTAAATGCGATAAAGCTTCATACGCCTTGCAGGTAAAGAGAAGCGAAGGTGGTAGAATACCAATAATCTGCCACACAATGTGTCCTCCAAAACCTAGAGGCAACGACCCGAGGGATCTCGCTTGGCTCTCGTTATATAATCACGCTACGCTTGTGTTGATGGGGAGCAACTTATTCTTGTGACAGGAAGGCTTGTACTCCTTCAGAACGAAAATAATCTCTCCTCCTCCGTGATTACTAATGGAGTTCACATTCATGTGCAACCCGCTCCTTTACCGTTACTCGGGGATGGGGGCGGTTAAATGGCCATGTCGTCTTTGTTCTGCAGCTGTCGAGTATTCCACTGCAGTGTAGGTAACCGAGTCCACACGCTCAATGGCAATTACTGGGCTAAGCGGATGTCTTTTGTGTTGCGATACGTGTCAGAACTCCGCTGGCGTTTAGTGTAGAAGCGTTTCTCTCTCAAATGGAATTTCATGACTATATTGACTCTGTTAAAATCTTGTTTCAAAAAGCCAGTATAGAGTTTGTACCTGAGATATCATGCAATTTAATATGTAGCAAAATTATTAAATACATGTTTTAGTGCTGAGTAACATTAAAATAGAAGGAAAAATCTGATGTGTTACACCCACATGACTTTCTCTACTCTTAAACAAACTATATTTTACAAACGCTTATTCTCCATATGCTTCATGTTAATCGAGATATCGAGATGTTAATCTTACTGCTAATTTTCTTGTAGATGCAAGGGGAATTGCTATGCTTTAAGCGATAGTCAAATATTTTAAGAGCTGGTTGCTATGTGGAGCATTCCATTCTCTTTGCGTTACTAGGACAAAAAAAATCTGATGTGTTACACTCACATGACTTTCTCTTCTCTTGTATATTCTATTTTTACAAACGCTTATTCTCCATATGCCTCATGTTAATCGAGATATCGAGCTGTCAATCTTATTGCTAATTTTCTTGTAGATGCAAGGGGAATATGGTAGGTTTTAAGCGATAGTCAAACATTTTAAGCGCTAGTTGCTATGTGGCGCATTCCTTTCTCTTTGCATGTCCAGGACATAAAAAAATGAATAACGAATTTGAGAAAAGTATAAGTATTGTAAAATTTAAGGAAATAACAAGCAATATCTCGAAAACGGTTCACTCAACAAAAGAAATGTATATGACATAAATTGTATATTTTAACGCGATCTACATTTTTTGTGTAGTAAAATTTTGTCTATCTCTTATGGTTTACCAGTTTACCAAAAATCGTTCACAATAAAGAATACTTTTGGAGACATTCCCAGAAAATTCGAGATATACATTTCATTTCTCATGACATTATCTTAAACATATGATATTTTCATCAAAATCGTTAGAGCCATTTTTGAGAAAATTAAAAGTTTCGAAAAATGTTCCATGTAAAGGGTAGTCTGGGGTGGGGGGATTTTCTTGAAAACCTTCGTGTCGCATCTCTGGAAGATACTGAACCTAAATACCAAGTTTGGTGTTTATCCTACTGTTCGTTTTTGAGTTATGCTGTTCACAGACACACAGACACAGATACACAAACACACACACACACACGCGCGCGCGCGCGCGCGCGCGGACATGTTTCCAAAAATGCTTTTTTTGGATTCAGAAGGTCTCAAAACATGTATTTCCGGTGAAATCTCGGTATCGAATTTTTGGGTGGAATGCAATACTTCCCCTACTTACTATACGTAGTAGAGAAAGTAAAAATGAACAACGAATTTGAGAAAAGTATAAGTATTGAAAAATTTAAGGGAATAACAAGCAATAGCTCGAAAATGGTTCACCCAACAAAAAAATGTATATGACATAAATTGTGTATTTTAACGCGATCTACATTTTTTGTGTAGTAAAATTTTGTCTGTCTCTTATGGTTTACCAGTTATGCAAAAGTCGTACACAATGAAGAATACTTTTGGAGACATTCCCAGAAAATTCGAGATATACATTTCATTTCTCATGACATTATCTTAAACATATGATATTTTCATCAAAATCGTTAGCCATTTTTGAGAAAATTAAAATTTTCGAAAAATGTTCCATGTAAAGGGTAGTCTGGGGTGGGGGGATTTTCTTGAAAACCTTCGTGTCGCATCTCTGGAAGATACTGAACTTAAATACCAAGTTTGGTGTTTATCCTACTGTTCGTTTTTGAGTTATGCTGTTCACAGACACACAGACACACACACACACACACACACACACACACACACACACAGACACACACGGACATGTTTCCAAAAATGTTTTTTTTGGATTCAGGAGGTCTCAAAACATGTATTTCCGGTGAAATCTCGGTATCGAATTTTTGGGTGGAATGCAATACTTCCCCTACTTACTATACGTAGTAGAGAAAGTAAAAATGAATAACGAATTTGAGAAAAGTATAAGTATTGAAAAATTTAAGGGAATAACAAGCAATATCTCGAAAATGGTTCACCCAACAAAAAAATGTATATGACATAAATTGTGTATTTTAACGCGATCTACATTTTTTGTGTAGTAAAATTTTGTCTGTCTCTTATGGTTTACCAGTTATGCAAAAGTCGTACACAATGAAGAATACTTTTGGAGACATTCCCAGAAAGTTCGAGATATACATTTCATTTGTCATGAAAATATCTTGAATATATGATATTTTAAACAAAATCGTTAGAGCCATTTTTGAGAAATTTAAAATTTTCGAAAAATGTTCCATGTAAAGGGTAATCTGGGGTGGGGGGTTTCTTGAAAAACCTCGTGTCGCATCTCTGGAAGATACTGAACCTAAATAATAAGTTTGGTGTTTAACCGACTGTTCGTTTTTGAGTTATGTTGTTCAAAGACACACATACAGACACGCACACACACGGACATGTTTCCAAAAATGTTTTTTTTTGGATTTAGGGGGTCTCAAAACATGTATTTCCGATGAAATCTCGGTATTGAATTTTTGGGTGGAATACAATACTTCCCCTATTTACTATATGTAGTAGAGAAAGTAAAAATATTGTGAACCACAGAGGGTATTTATTGATGTGCATGAGATATGTAAATGTTGTATGGGTAACATATTTTAAAACGGAAAAAAAAAATTTAAGGCTTCCCCTTCTGTTTTATTCAACACACACTACGTTTCTATGCGGAAACGAGCCCGATTCCATACTGAATACAATCTGCATTTCCATGTTAAATTCAATACGTATTGAGATCGATTTGGATACACAAAGTTCGAGAATAAATAATTTAATGTTTAATGTTGGTCAACTTGAATTTAGATTGCCCAACCTGTTAAACACATGTTTTTCTGTATATTTTAAGTAGGTTTTAAGGTTAGGGAATGTTTTTGAAAATAATAATTTGCGAATTATGGAAGTGATAAAAGTGGCTTTGCTATGTGTTTTATTACACATGTGAATAACGATTTCCGCTATAAAAAACCAAAATTACGAGTATGCAACATGTTACGAGTACAGTAGAAGATAGTATCCTTGGTGTATTCACAACGATTTGAATACGGTAGATGTTTCCATGCAACAATTTCGATCCGATTCTCCTCCGATTCTACTTTCTAAGACGATCGGATTCAAGGTTCAAAACAATCTCATTATGATCCAGATCCGCGTTTCCATGCAGTATTCAATATGGAAAGTGTACTCAAATCGATCTGAATTCCCCATGGAAACATAGTCACAAATTTGTACCTGTCTCTTGAGCACATTTCTTGTTTTCATTCTTTCATTAATTTTACGTTATATTCTATATATAAAGTGTATGTGTATATATATATTTATGTTATAATATTGTTTCAAAAAGCAAATATAATATTTGTACCTGGGATATCATGTAATTTAATACGTAACAAAATTATTAAATATATATTTCAGTGATGAGTGACATTAAAATAGAAGGAAAAAGATTACGAACCACAGAGAGTTTTTATTGATATGCTTGAGATATGTAAATGTTGCATGGGTAACATATTTTAAAACGAAAAATTTCTATTTTCCCTTCTATTTTATTCAACACAAATTTGTGTAATCTCTTGAGCACATTTCTTGTTTTCATTCATTCATTAATTTTAGTTTATATACCACGTATCTATTCCAGCCAAAAATGTGATATCGAGATTTCACCGGAAATATGCGTTTTAAGATCCCATAAACAAAAAAGAAGCATTTTTAAAAACGGCCAGAGCATGGGTGTGTGTGGAAAGTGGAATCCAAGAATAAAAATTCTGATGTGTTACACTCACATGACTTTCTCTACTCCTGTACAAACTATTTTTACAAACGCTTATTCTCCATATGCTTCATGTTAATCGAGATATCGAGATGTCAATCTTATTGCCAATTTTCTTGTAGATGCAAGGGGAATGTGGTAGGTTTTAAGCGATAGTCAAATATTTTAACGCTGGTTGCTATGTGGCGCATTCCATTCTCTTTGCATGACCAGGACATAAAAAAATCTGATGTGTTACACTCACATGACTTTCTCTACTCTTGTACTAACTATTTTTACAAACGCTTATTCTCCATATGCTTCATGTTAATCGAGATATCGAGATGTCAATCTTATTGCCAATTTTCATGTAGATGCAAGGGGAATATGGTAGGTTTTAAGCCATAGTCAAATATTTTAACGCTGGTTGCTATGTGGCGCATTCTATTCTCTTTGCAAGTCCAGGACATAAAAAAATGAATAACGAACTTGAGAAAAAGTATAAGTATTGGAAAATTTAAGGGAATAATAAGCTATATCTCGAAAACGGTTTACTCAACAAAAGAAATGTATATGACATAAATTGTGTATTTTAACGCCATCTACATTTTTTGTAGTAAAATTTTGTCCATCTCTTATGGTTTACCAGTTGTGCAAAAGTCGTTCACAATGAAGAATACTTTTGGAGACATTCCCATAAATTTCGAGATATGCATTTCATTTCTCATGACAATCTCTTAAACATATGATATTTTAATCAAAATCGTTAGAGCCATTTTTGAGAAAATTAAAATTTTCGAAAAATGTTCCATGTAAAGGGTAGTCTGGGGTGGGGGGATTTTCTTGAAAACCTTCGTGTGGCATCTCTGGAAGATACTGAACCTAAATACCAAGTTTGGTGTTTATCCGACTGTTCGTTTCTGAGTTATGCTGTTCACAGACACACACACGGACATGTTTCCAAAATGCCTTTTTTGGTTTCAGGGGATCTCAAAACATGTATTTCCGGTCAAATCTGGGTATCTAATTTTTGGGTGGAATACAATACTTCCCCTTTCTTACTATACGTAGTAGAGAAAGTAATTAGATACTTTTAGGAGGAGGAGAATAAGAAAGATATAAACTTTTACCGTGGTCAATTTGGCAGTACTGAAACACACACTAGTGCACAAATTTCCGAACTGTGATCTGGCATTCGATTACACTAACCACGGTATTTGACAGCATTAAAGACATTGCAGATGCTAAGGCTTAGCTTACCGATTTGTACCTAGACTAAGGAAGTGATAATCACGACCGTTATGTTGCTGAATTTTAATTTTCCTATCCTTTTAATTGTTGCATTAGAAGGAATATCCGTTAGAACACTATAGTCTCTGTAGACAGTAAAGGTTGGATAATAAGGTTGGCTTTGCTGACAACAGGCAATGATGACATCATTACATTAAACCAAAATGGACTGTTATGTTCCATTTACACGGATCAAGTTTCGTTCATAGCTATTTAACAAGAAAACTTCAATAGCGTGCTGACCAAAAACGCAATTTTCTGAACGTTTTCAGTGCTAAAATATGTATTTACTTTCAAGTACAGGCAGAAAGTATCTTTTACGAATCATCCTGTAGAAGCTATGTATAGCAATGCTATAGGGATGTAGCTCCCAACAACAAATTTACGTTTGGTTTCATTAGTTGTCAAAGAATTGTGGATAAGAACAATGAGTTCCGTTGCACTGTTTGATTGAGCATTTCGTTGCAGATAAATAGCGGCTCCAGCGATAAATGAGGGGCATAGACGATAAACAGCATTCGTCTAACTCAGTTTTGCAGAGAGGTTAATTTACTATCCTCAGCAATTAAAGTTCACAATATGTTTGAAAATGAAAAGTTATACACTCTACTGCCACTTAGAATGCACTTATAAGAATAGTACAGAGCGTTCACTATATTGTGGGGCCGCGGATCATGCGTATGCATGCTGTTTGCACTCACTATTGCACTGAGGAAGGTTTCCGTTCTAAATCTCCCGCGTACTTACTCACGAGTGATAGTAACGTGCACTATAATGAGTACTAACCTTGTTAGTATAAGTAGCGTTGAAAGTTATATCCATCTACATTAAGGCATTCCTGGCACCTTTGGATGAAATTTCCATTCTTGTTGCGTAATTCTCATAATTCCTGTTCTTATGTTAGCCATAAGTTCGTCTATGCTGTGGGGATTGTTCCTGTAAACTTTAATGGAAGTCGCGCAGAGTAAGCGTGAATTTGTTGGTAGGCATTTTATTGGAATAATAACAAGACAAGAACAGCAACAATAACATGCAGTGGTAGTATTATTAATGTTATTTGTTAGCCCCACGTTGTGGTGCCATTTTGTGGTAGTTGAATGTTATTGTTCGTTAGCCCCATGTTGTGGTAGCCATTTTGTGGGGGTATATTTGTTGGTAGTTGGAAGATGTTTCATTTTTATCTGCCGCACGTATGAAAGACAATTTGTCGCGGTCACTTCGTGTTATTTTTTACTGAGCACCTGTTATTGTATTTAATTTTGGGTTCATTGTCCTCCGGCTAGCTATGATTTTTCGGTCAAGCACTTATCTTATACAGGTGTGTAAACGGAAAGGAGTTTTTTATCCAAAGATAACACTGATGAAAGAATTTGTTTTACACTTTTATTGTCGTAACACATTATTCACTTTCACCTATTAATCTTGACACTCGCCAAACTGAAACTGTTATAATAACTTATTTACTGCACATTATTAATTCGCGTACTTCAACTTTTTGTGTAATTAACTTTACGACACGAGAGATTTTACATAACTTTGCGACGCGTAACCTTGAACTGTGTACGATACATACTCCATGAATGCCTCCGTTGAACTAATCGATGTCTTATACGCGAATGCTTCTGTTGGACTCAGCGACGTGTAACGCGTGGATGATTTCTGTTGAACTACATGAAACTTAACCCTGACACTGAATTTATACTTCCTCGCCCCAATATGCCTAAAGATTATAACCGAGCTGCTATTGGTTAATAAAACGCGCCAACATTAGCGTCTATATTTATATCCAATGAAAATTACGAAAACATATGCTCTGGGGAAAAATGTTCCAGCAAATTCTAAAAAAAACGCGCCACTCTGCCGTCATTTGCTCGTCTCTAATAATGATAAACAGCTCACCCCCTCGCTACATTATTGCACGCTATTATTGTCAGTTTCAGTAAGGCCGTATAAACCCACTTCTCGACAGTGCTTACAATCAACAAACATCTCAAATCAATGTCACACAACAATGCATATTCACACTACAATCACTCTGACATTTACATAATTTGTGATACAGATTACTGCGTCAAACAAGAACACTCTTAAGCAAATCACAAACGACACAGATGTCTTGAATAAACTTTCACCTTTGAAATGCACAACGCACAAACTCTAGTGCTTACAGCACGAACAGAAGGTAGCATGCATATACGCGATCTGTGGCCCCACCAAACAACGATCACTCCGCATATATGACAGACTATTGAGTGGTGAAACGAAACGGCAAAGTGATATATTGCCTTTTTAGGAACTAACATTTGCAGATTTTGGGTTTCTCACCAAGTATACTGCAGGAGATTTCTAAGATCTGTAGTCTAAAAGCAAACTAAGTTCAATACATCCGCATTTTATATTACTTCGTACAAATATTTCCTGTCAATCAAAAGCTCACTCTACCATTGTAACTCACGGGTGTATGGCAGATACGCTGCACAATACTTCACGCAAAGGATACTTTCTTGACGCTTTAAGCCTTAAACTACATTACTTCACACAATCTTGTAACGTATGGCCACGCCGATCTTGTTCGTTCTATGCTTTCCGGGCTTGAGACCACTTGTTTATATTTTGCTTGTCTGGTTTGCTCTTGATAAAGATGATATTTAATGTTAATACAGAATGGGACAAACAGAATATTCAACCTACATGCACTAAAAACCAATAAAAGCCATGTCAACATTCAGCAGAACTTGAAATCTTATCGGGCACTTTGTTATGTAAATAATAAGTGCAAACTCATACCCATATTCAAAATAAAAAAGGGGGCCAGTCATTTACATAAATCATTCAGAGGAAAGAGAGGATATCCCAAGCACACAGGACGTCATCATGAAGGAAGAAACAAAAGGAAATCGCAAAAGACGACCAATGTGCTCCATTAGCTGTATCCAGCATTATGCTGTTTATATTTTACCGAATGTTACTAAAATACATCTTCCCACCGTTATGGGATGTCACTAGAATCTGGGAAATATTTGAGTTGTTAGGTTGCATTAATAACCGGCAACTATTCTTAAATACGCACCTGTTATATGTACTACGAAGGTAATTATATTGTACCTGTTACGCTCCTGCCCTTTATGTAGAGTCGGCGGGAGTTGAAACTACAAGTCGACCATTTCATCACTAAAGCTTGGCACTCCCATATCTTAACCCCCTGTAGAGCCACTATAATGCATCTTAATTTTCCATGGCAATTATAGATAATGAAGTTTACAAGCCCCATGAACGTTGCGCTAGAATTTATGTGTGTTATGTATTTATTTGTAATGGTATACATATTGGAGATAAATTCATAAATTAAAGAACTGGCCTTGCACGATAGAGGAACTCGTTTATGTCCTGCCCTAGCTGTTTCGGGCACGTAGCTCGCATTCGAAAGGTTTCGGATTCAAATCCTGTACACTGGCTAATTTTTACTTTCTCTACTACGTATACTAAATAGGGGAAGCATTGTATTCCACCCACAAATTCGATACCGAGATTTCACCGGAAATACATATTTTGAGACCCCCTGAATCCAAAAAAAGCATTTTTGGAAACATGTCCGTGTGTGTCAGTCTGTGTGTGTGTGTGTGTGTGTGTGTGTGTGTGTGTGTGTGTGTGTGTGTGTGTGTGAACGGCATGACTCAGAAACGAACAGTCGGATAAACACCAAACTTGGTATTTAGGTTCAGTATCTTCCAGAGATGCGACACGAAGGTTTTCAAGAAAATTCCCCCACCCCAGATTACCCTTTACATGGAACATTTATCGAAAATTTTAATTTTCTCAAAAATGGCTCTAACGATTTTGATTAAAATATCATATGTTTAAGATATTTTCATGACAAATAAAATGTATATCTTGAATTTTCCGGGAATGTCTCCAAAACTATTCTTCATTGTGAACGACTTTTGCATAACTGGTAAACCATAAGAGATAGACAAAATTTTACTACACAAAAAATGTAGATCGCGTTAAAATACACAATTTATGTCATATACTTTTTTTGTTGAGTGAACCATTTTCTAGATATTGCTTGTCATTCCCTTAAATTTTTCAATACTTATTTTCTCATATGGGAATTCGTTATTACTTTTCTCTACTACGTATAGTAAGTAGGGGAAGTATTGTATTCCACTCAAAAATTCGATACCGAGATTTCACCGGAAATACATGTTTTGAGACCTCCTGAATACAAAAAGAGCATTTTTGGAAACATGTCCGTGTGTGTGTCTGTGTGAGTGTGTGTGTGTGTGTGTGTGTGTGTGTGTGTGTGTGTCTGTCTGTCTGTGAACAGCATAACTCAGAAACGAACAGTCGGATAAACACCAAACTTGGTATTTAGGTTCAGTATCTTCCAGAGATGCGACACGAAGGTTTTCAAGAAAATCCCCCCACCCCAGATTACCGTTTACATGGAAGATTTTACGAAAATTTTAATTTTCTCGAAAATGGCTCTAACGATTTTGATGAAAATATCATATGTTTAAGATAATGTCATGAGAAATGAAATGTATATCTCGAATTTTCTAGGAATGTCTCCAAGAGTATTCTTCATTTTGAACGACTTTTGCATAACTGGTAAACCATAAGAGATAGACAAAATTATACTACACAAAAATGTAGATCGCTTTAAAATACACAATTTATGTCATATACATTTTTTTTTGTTGAGTGAACCATTTTCGAGATATTCTTGTTATTCCCTTAAATTTTTCAATATTTTCTCAAATGGGAATTCGTTGTTCATTTTTTTTTGTCTTGGATATGCAAAGAGTATTAATCTGTGGCAAAGGGAATGGTGCTGCACCTAGCAACCAGCTATTAAGAGATATGTATGTGCTTAAAGGCTACTGTATTTCCAAATTGCCCTTGTAAATATATATTCCCCTTACATCTACAAGAAACTTAGCAATAAGATAGACTCTGCAAATGTTTATCTCGATTAACATGAAGTAGATGGAGAATAAGCGTTTGTATAAATAGTTTGTACAAGAGTAGAGAAAGGCATGTGAGTGTAACACATCAGATTTTTCATTTTTTTGTCTTGGATATGGAAAGAGTATTAATCTGTGGCAAAGAGAATGGTGCTGCACCTAGCAACCAGCTATTAAGAGATATGTATGTGCTTAAAAGCTCTGTATTTCTATATTGCCCTTGTAAATATATATTCCCCTTACATCTACAAGAAAATTAGCAATAAGATAGAGTCTGCAAATGTTTATCTCGATTAACATGAAGTAGATGGAGAATAAGCGTTTGTAAAAATAGTTTGTACAAGAGTAGAGAAAGTCATGTGAGTGTAACACATCAGATTTTTTTTAAAAGGCTTGAAACATAGTTAAACTAAGAACAAAACAAGAACTGAACAAGCACATAAATGTTTATAAAAGATGTTCAAAATGCCGACCTTTATCTTCGGAGTTTTGTTGAGGCGTCGTTGTAATGACTGTCGAGTTCTTTAAAAAATACCCACCACGTCATGAATAGCATCAAATGTTCCTGGCTATCAGCTCCTCTTCACTGTTATCCTCTTCACTTTTAAAAACACAACACAAGCGATATTCCAAAATGCAAAGAAAACAAAACACATGCGATATTCCAATACCGTGGGGAACAGGAATCTGTTTGACAGAATTTCATCTAATTCGACGCGGTGTTTCAAAAACCTAATCTCCTCTAGCTCGATAATATGTACATTCCCTAGAAGCCCTGAATCATGCCTTATAGTTATTCGGCTAACTCTGTATATTTACAATTTTAGGCATGTTGTAGAGGTTTTCGCCTCTTATTATGCTGAGGTCACTTTGCTGCACAATCGAAGATGGTGACGCCATCTAGTCATCGTCTCCTTCTTTTCCAGCGTATTCGTTGATCTTTGGCGATTGATAAATTTTTAATAAATTAATTTAAAAATGATTTATTGGTTCCCTGGCTATTTATTGAAGATAGCGGTCGAGGATGGAAATAGATTCTGAGGCGATATAGGTGTGAAGGAAATTTGAGTAATGCACTGAAGTAAAACTTAACAGCGAAATTTTACTTTTTAACATTACAAATCCAAATTATCATTTTACGTTATGACACTAAGTTATGAATATGTGATAGTTTAAGCTTTATTCTCCTTAATCACTGTAAAGTTTACGTTCAGTGTTTTGGTGCGTATTCATTAAGTTCACTAGCGCAGATACGTTGTTTATCACATTTAAGACCACTCTCTAATCACTTATCTTTAAATTCAATGTTTTGGCGCAGATTTATCATACTACCTAGCGCAGATACGGTGTGCATCGCCATTAAAATCCCTCTCTAATCACTTCTATATTTATTCAATAATTTTGTCTTTAATTAGAATACTCTCTTTATGGAATTTATGTTTCATTTAATAATAATTAATCTTCCATAGTTATTACTATTAATTATTATGATAAAGTTTCCGTTTCAATACTAATGGCAGAAATACTATATGATAATGCCTCATAAGAAGAAAACCGAAATAATATATTTTGTAAATAGGTTGTCTTATAATTTCTCTGGTTATATATCTAGTAATGATCGCCCACCTCTGCCCTGCGTATATGGGCGTGAGACCGGCAGTCGGGACAAGGCCCTGCTTGAGCCATAGCGCCATGCGGGGTTATATATCTAGTGACTCAAGTTAAAATGTTGGCCGCCCTGACATTCAGCATCAGCCTCTTTGCTTTTGGTAATCTGAGTAAGGCTGTGTTCCCTATAACAGCGAAAGGCTTAAGGCATGACGTGTTTTAAATATCTTCCTGAAGGTTTTCCGCCTCCATATACCTTAGTTCCAGAGACAATGGTAAAGCACATCAAAGCTCCTATTTCAACATCAGTCGCCCATTTCCTGCTATAGGTGTGGTAGGCGTACACCCTTCATCCGTTGTAGAAGCGGTCCTGCCTACGGACCTTGAAAAAGTAGCGTTCGATCTGTTTGGACGGATATTCTAATCATAGGGCAAATGTAACAAGGGGTTTCGGACCACATGGGGAACAAACAGCTATTTACAACGCTTCAACTCCTTTTTAAAAGTGTCAATAATAATTCACAGTTCGCTCCAGCATTTTCCGGTTTAAATAGCACTACTGAATGAAATATTGTTATCACATCCTTTATGTAAGGATATTAGCCTATTCTTCAGTCACCTAAATAATAATCCCTAAGCCTAAAGCTTTTGTTTTAATTCAAATTAGTAACACAACTGTCATTTCACTCTTTGTATTAGTATCATGTTGATACAACTTCCTTCTTTTGATCGAAAGCTTTCAAGTCGATAAAACTAATTATTACAAAGGCTTTCCTTTCATTCTCCGTTTCGGGAAAACACTCAGCGGTTTAAAAGATAAAATTACCTTAGATAATAGTCGCATCTCCTCAAAAAAAAAATGCTAACTCCGACAGAATTCTATGCTATTCTGTTTTGCTTGATTTCCCTGCTGGTCTTGGTTTGAGGGTTCAAAAGCATCTAGGACATCTTTGCTGAGTAAATGACAAAGCAATCATTGTATTATCAATTAACATGGAATAATATACAAGCTAATGGAATAACATACACGCTACTAATAAACAGCATCGAACAAGAATAATTGTTATTTTGCACGTTATTATTGGATGCATTTTAATAGTTTACTACTTTACTGTAAACTCCACTGTGTAAAAGTCATGTCGCTGCATCTACTGCTTTCGTCCTCACTGGTCTTCATGGACAGAAGGCGATATCGGGATTGTCATGTGGGAAGCACGCCTGGTTATTATGGCAGCTAAAGTTGGATTCACTAAACCAGACAAGAACCATCAGCAGCTAACTCCTCAGTTGATCCTCAAGGATCACCGAGTATAGACATCCCTGCATGAGAGAACCAGGCGTTACTGGATGTAACCCGAGTTTCTTAGCACCACAGATTGAGGCGCTAACAGGTCTTAATGGTTTAAAAGTGTTTTAAGTGCTTTCGGAGGTAACTTTAATCCTATCGTTTAAAATGTACAGATAAACCATAAGCGGCAGACAAAGACAGTACACTAAAAATGTCGACCTCTTTTAAACACAATCTATTTCAAATTTTCAAATAACTCTTTTGGGGGGGGGGAGTGACATCAGCCATTTTCGAGATATTCGTTGTTACGGACTTGAATTTTTAAACAGCTGTCATCACAATTCAGTCGTTTTTCACGATGCCAAGGAAAGAATATAGAATTTCAAAGTAAGCATATCCCTTATCCGCTTAAAGATTTGTCTGTCGCTTCAGCACCCTGTATTTCCTATGTACCTACATGGAAACGTTACCTAGACTAACATGAAGTAGAAAAATAAGCTTTTATAAGAATTGTTTGTAGAAGCTATATAAACATAAACGACAGTGGGTAGAGAAAGTAATGTGAATTAAATCTATAGTCCTGTCTATTAGGATTAGGATTACGCTACCGAGGACATCTAGCACCTTGACCCACACAGGGATATTTTGTGCATACACACCCGGGGGGAACGGATGAGATGAAGGAACCGCAGGTGACGTATGGGTTGCAGCACCGGCCGATGCAGGCGACAGAGACGCGTAGAGATCCCTAACAGTTACAAGCTTGACCGCCCAGCTGGAGAGCGCTCAAGGCAGCCTCACCAAACCACCGGAGATTGGCTCACAGGACCCCTCCAGCGGAGACCGGGGAAAGCTTTACCCAGCAGCGGAGACTCGAGCGGGCCTCCATCTGACGGGGCCGAGAAGAAATTCCAGCACACAAGCCTTCTGCGCATCTGTCCGCAGTCGTCCGACACACAGTCCCGGAGCCAACTTGTAACGTGAAAGAGGAGGATGAAATGAGAGGGAATGAGGGAAGAGAAACTCGGGGGTGTCAGTGAGCCTTCACAGCATTCGCCTAGTGACCCGGGGAAACCCCCGAAAAAACCCATGGGTTGAAAGTCGGCCGCGGAATGGAACGCATTACCTTCCGAATACGGGTCACAGACGCAACCGCCTGTCATCCCTCTCGTTTGCACCTGTCTATAATACGTAGAGGAACATGATATCAAGATTTCACTGGAAATATATGTTTTGAGATTCCCTGAATAAATAAAGAATACTTTTAGAAATGGCACTTGAGCATGTGTGTCTGTTGTGTCCACGTCATAATTCAAAGATGAAAATGGGATAAATACCAAATTTGTATTTAAGTTCAAGCATAATAAGATTACCAAGAAAACCACTCTCCGTAAACTACCCTTTATATTGAAAGTTGTTCGTAAATGGCTCTAATGACAATGGCTAAAATACAATCTGTTTAAGATATTTTAACGACTAATAAATGTGAAATCTTGAATTTTCTGGTAATAACCCCTGAACTCTATCTCATTCTTGATTAATTTTGTGTAATTTTATACCTGAATAATAAACCATAAGATATTGACAAAATGTTATTCACAGAAAATTTAGATGAGTTTATAATACATGATATTTTTTCGGATAAGGAATTTTCGAAATATTCCTTGTTAATGGTTTGAAGCAATTTATTTTGTCATTTTATTGACTGTTACCATTAGTTGTTTCTCACGATGTCATTGGAAAGAGTATGGACTTCAAAGCCAACATTTAGTGACCTACTTTTAGAAGATATGACTATACTTCAGTCTCCTGTATCTCCTTTGTACCTACAACGAAGTGTGTAAATAACTATTTGTGTAAATATAGATTAAGTAGAAAGAAAAACATGCTTTTGCAAGATTAGGTTATAGAAGGTATATAACATTGACGATAGTGGCTAGAGAAAGTGATGTGAATGTCGCACATCAGATTTTTGTCCAAGGATTTACTTACTTAAATGTTCAAATAAATTAATGATGCAAAACATAACAGGTGACACTACAGTGTTTACATATCTACACTACGTGATCAAAAGTATCCGAACACCTGGCTGAAAATGACGTACAAGTTCGTGGCGCCCTCCATCGGTAATGCTGGAAGTCAATATGGTGTAGGCCCACCCTTAGCCTTGATGACAGCGTTTGCTCTCGCAGGCATACTTTCAATCAGGTGCTGGAAGGTTTCTTGGGAAATGGCATCCCATTCTTCACGGAGTGCGGAACTGAGGAGAGGTATCGATGTAGATCGGTGAGGCCTGGCACGAAGTCGGCGTTCCAAAACATCCCAAAGGTGTTCTATAGGATTAAAGTCAGCACTCTGTGCAGGCCAGTCCATTACAGGGATGTTATTGTCGTGTAACCACTCCGCCACATCCCGTGCAGTATGAACAGGTGCTCGATCGTGTTGAAAGATGCAATCACCATCCCCGAATTGCTCTTCAA
This sequence comes from Deroplatys truncata, assembly GCA_030765065.1. NCBI lineage: Eukaryota > Metazoa > Arthropoda > Insecta > Mantodea > Mantidae > Deroplatys > Deroplatys truncata. The sequence goes on along the minus strand of CM060977.1, from coordinate 150,454,892 downwards.
CAGTGGGAAGCAAGAAGGTGCTTAAAATATCAATGTAGGTCTGCGCTGTGATCGTGCCACGCAACAACAAGGGGTGCAAGCCCCCTCCAGGAAAACACGACCAGACCACACCATACCATAACACCACCACCTCCGAATTTCACTATTAGCACTACATACGCTGCCAGATGACGTTCACCGGGCATTCGCCATACCCACACCCTGCCATCGGATCGCCACATTGTGTACCGTGATTCGTCACTGGACACAACGTTTTGCCACTGTTCAGTCGTGTAATGTTGACGCTCCTTACACCAAGCGAGGCGTCGTTTGGCATTTTCCTGCGTGATGTGTGGCTTATGAGCAGCCGCTCGACCATGGAATCCAAGGTTTCTCACCTCACGCCTAACTGTCATAGTACTTGGAGTGGATCCTGATGCAGTTTGGAATTCATGCATGATGGTCTGGATAGATGTCTGCCTATTACTCTTTACGACCCCCTTCAAATTTCGGCGGTCTCTGTCAGTCAACAGACGATGTCGGTCTGTACGCTTTTGTGCTGTACATGTCCCTTCACGTTTCCACTATCACATCAGAAACAGTGGACCTAGGGATATTAGGTAGTGTGGAAATCTCGCGTACAGACTTCTGACACAAGTGACACTCAATCACCTGACCACGTTCGAAGTCCGTGAGTTCCACGGTCGTCCCATTCTGCTGTTTCACGATATCTAATGACTACTGAGGTCGCGGTTAATGAGTACCAGGCAGTAAGTGGCAGCACAATGCACCTAAGATGAAAAACGTATGCTTCTGGGGGTGTCCGGCTACTTTTGATCATCTAGTGTATATGTATGAAAACCCCCAAAAGTACTGAAATATATATTACACTTAAAATGGCAGAGTTTTGGTCACTTCCGTTGATACGGTATAGTCGATGCCATTTTATAATTCCAGATATTCAGTTAACTCCAATAACAACTTTCAAATGAAAGCCATTTAGCTGGTGGGGGACTTCTAACTAACTCATATGTTAAAGACTTCCGCTGTCAACAAAAGCTATAAGCAATATTTATATACGTGTTTTGAAATGTCACCCAGCTTATCGCTGTCAATTTACAAATAATGCTAACTGTTTGCAAATAAATACATATGCGAGTTCTATAAGCGCGTCTCACAGGACAGTGCAGGTTAAATGGGGCGCACTGTTGCCACATGCACGTAATATGTGTATGTATGCTCATAAGTTTGGCGCCCAGCTATAGATCAGTTGGATAATACGAGGTGTATTCCAAAACTCGGGTCCGTTTGGTCATAATAACAACATCGCTCATGAGACAAGGTTTTTATTGACAGTAATATGTGCCTACATATACACTTTACTTTTCCACGTAATCGCCGTTTACATCTATACACTTGCTGTAACGCCGCACCAGCTTCTTTAACCTCTCGGCATAGAAACCTGCCGCCTGGGACTTGAACCAGTTGGTAGCGCTCGTCTTGAGTTCATCGTCGGTTTGAAATCGTTGTCCACTGAGCCACCGTTTCAAATGCAAGAAGAGGAAATAGTCGCTTGGTGCCAGGTCGGGACTGTACGGAGGGTGGTCAAAGAGTTCCTAACTAAACTTTTGAATCTTCTCTTTGGTTTTAGCAGCGGTGTGCGGGCGTGCGTTGTCGTGAAAGAGGATGCTACCAGACAACAGTTTCCCGCGGCGTCGATTTTGGATCGCACGTCTCTGTTTGGTAAGCGTTGCACAGTACACGTCAGCTGTTGACACACGGGCCATGAAATCAATCAAACGGTCGCCCTTTTCGTCCCAAAAGACGGTAGCCATCATTTTGCGATGCGTGTACGGCGATTGCCTACACTTTTTTGATTTGGGTGAACCGGAACGGTGCCATAGCATTGACTGTTGTTTCGATTCTTGGTTGGTGTATGCTATCCATGTCTCGTCGCCCGTAACAATGTGGGAAAACAAATTATCTCCGTCTCGTCTATAGCGCTCCAAAAACTGTCGTGCACTACACATTCGTTGCTCTTTGTGCTGACCGGTGAGCTGTTTTGGCACCCACCTCGTACAAAGTTTCCGCCTCGTACATCACCAAATAGTAAATATTTGCACTGGTATTTAAGGCTATTGTAAGACAATTTTTACCTGCACTTTGTCTCTCCTCTTTGTATTTGTAGAAGATACTTCCAAGTACAATTTTACAAACATAAAAATATACATTATCAAACAAACATTGAGGTATAAAATGATAAAAGCTTTAAGTTGGTAGGTTATCCTCCTGTTTACTCTTGACAACATTACATTCAACGTGAGTGGAATGTTTTCAAAACGCAAAAAATGAACGATGCGCCGCACTCCTCTTTGCTTTATTCTATCACACGTGTTAACCAGCGTGTTATTGTTTCCCCCCCACCCTTTTTCTTTTTCTTTTCTTTCTTAGAAGTACGTTCATTCGTTCCGTTTTCATCCTATACACTACTATTTCTGAATATCCGGTAGCCTTAGCCGTTTCTTATAGATTCATTTATTAGGATCTGTTGTCAACATATCTTTTCTAGTGTTGTGGAACACCCTACAAATATACTGCCCGTTATTGTATTAGCTCTTGATTATTTATCGTTATCTATCATCTATTAAGAACTCCTTTATTGAAAATGCGGCTACACACACCTAGCTCGTTACAGATCATTTCATATCTGTTCGTTTACATTCGCAGCCAAATTACATTGGGTGGGGCTCGTTTTACAGCTCTGTGATATCACTACAGAGTGAACTTCTTTATTCTTTGTTGCTTCTGATGAAATTTAATGTAAACAGCAGTGTCAAATATACAGGATGAGTCAAATTTATATTACCACTCAAATGATATGAACTGTATGTGGTTATGAAGCATACCCCAAACATGCATTATATCGATCTTTTGTCATCAATTAGCTTCTATTGTTTACCTCTTCAACTTGACCCACTAGGTTTCTATTGGTTTTAGTGTCTATTGTTTATTTCAACTTGAACTCACCACGTGCGTACCATTTTTATAGGTTACACTACAAATTTGACTTGCAGGGTATGGCGCACCACCGTATTATATCCATACTGTTGTTCGTGTCTGCCTCGACCACACATTTTTTTTGTCGATGGATTGGTTGTGATGCACCACTGCGCGGGCCTCCATAATCCGCGTACTTGATACTATGTGATTCCTGGTTATCGGGTATGGTAAGGGACCGGATACGGGATGTGATATCATCCATCCCCCGCGAAATGTGTGAACGGGCTTTAAATGATATTGTTAATTGCTGGTTTCTACGTGTTGAGCATGTTGAGTGATAACATAATTTTGACTCATTCTGTATAACGCCGGCTTTCGCTTTCTGCCGCCGACATGGGGCTTGTTTCCAAGAATTTTAAGCTAATGAAAAACGTTCTATTAACTATTGATTTTAGAAATAAATCATCGTGAAGTGTTTGCTAACGAGCGAAGTATCATTCTCTTACAGCGTTACTGAATGTCGTTAGTATATAGGTCTTATCATTCAAGACAACAAAGAATATGCCAATAATGCATGAGAAGTTTAATCCTGGGTGATTTTCTTCATTCATAAGCTTTATGGATTTTAGTTTGCATTCTTCGGACTTGGGATTTTCAACATTCATATCTCGTTAAAGCACAGAATTTATGTCAAATAAACCATGTCCGAGATATTCTTTATTATTGGTTTGTATTTTAAAATACTTACACTTTTCTCAAATGGGAAGTCGTTATTCGTTTCTCTCCCTCTTGATACGGTTCAACTAGGCCCCGTATTTGTTTTGATTGTATATAGATTAAACAAAGATGTAAAATATTGTATTCAATATTACAACTCGATAGGAAAAACCTTCATACAACATATTGCAATCGTTTGAGGAAGTAAGGTTCGAGTCACCAGCCCATCCCTTTTCTTGAGACAGGAAAGGTCTGTCGGTACGTATACAAACGCACTGAGCCATTAAATAAGGGTCTGTGGAAAATAAGTCTCGGAAAGTGCTATTTCTTTTCAAAGCGGAAGAAACATGATATTTGTGCCGAGAAAAGGATTAAAGTCATAAACATACTACGTGCTACAGTATAAATTAAACTAATTGTAAATGGTACCATGGGAAGAGAAAGTTGAACAGAACTGAAATTTTAGCCAGTAAATGGAATGTCAAGCATACAAACTGACGAATACGAAAACAGGAGATCGTCACATGATGGAAAATCGAACAAAATAATCACGTGACATATGCGGAGTAGGGATGAAATCAGACATGGCGAAATTCACAAAATACAAGTAACTTCACTCTTCGCTGAACCCTGCGCCATGTAACTATACTCTTCGCTGAACCCTACGCCATGTAACTATACTCTTCGCGGAATCCTGTGACATGTAAGTTCTCTTAGCTGAACTCGCGCCGTGTAAGTCAGGCTGCGGCTATTAACGCAGAGAAGACATTACAATACTTCTTAATACTGCCGACTAACAAATCATCTCTATGTTAGTCGCGGATAATTGACGAAGTGGTGGCTCGCGTTCTTGAATGTGTAACATAACAGTATAATAAAGCCAATATTTACCAGAGCCGATGTTTTTATTATCGCAATATATATATATAATTTTACCACTCCCTGTAGACTTTACAGAGTCGACACTGCTCAACGCTAGCCGGAGAAAGAAGAGACTTAATTGTTACGCATCGAGGACGCGGCCAGCTTCACTCTCTTGGCCATGCAAAGAGAGCGGAATTTCAAAGCCATAGCGAATCGCTCATAAAATATATGACAATCGGTTAAAGCCTACTGTATTCCCCTAATCCGTTGTACCTATCAGGAAATATGCAACAAGGCAATTTCTGCAAATGCTTATCTCGATTAACACGAAGTAGATAGAAGAACAAGCGTTTGTAAGAATAGTTTGTGCAAGAGTGAACAGAGAAACTCATGTGAGTGCAACCACGTTATTATTTTTTTAATTGTTTCATTTGTATAGGCCTCTTTAACGTCTATAGTCAATCGGGGGCTTTGACTTGAGAAACATTGATGGCCGTATTACTTTTTCTACCCCGCACATAGTGGATACAGAAGGTGTTGCATTCCACTCAAAAGTTCGATATCGAGATTTCACCGGAAATACATTTTTGAGGCCCCCTGAAGCCAATAAGGCATATTTGGAAACATGTCCGTGTGTGTGTGCATCTGTCTGTCTGTGAATAGTATAACTCAAAAATGAAAAGTCGGATAAATACCAAAATATAAGTTCAGTATCTTCCAAGCATGCGACAGGCAGATTTTTAAGAAAATCCCCCCAACCCAACTACCCCTTGCATGGAACTTTTTTCGAAAATGTTTATTTTTTAAGCAATGGCTTTAACGATTTTGATTAAAATACCACATATTAAAGATATTTACATGGTATATAAAATGTTTATCTTAATAAAATACGATTTGGAGATTGAATCCAAAAGATAGCCGGCTCGTTCACTTGAAGTTTTTGGAGGTGAACACCAATGTTACTGCACACTGTTTAACAAAATCGGCAAGAAAACTCTTCAGCTATGAGTAAGATAACGTATTTTTGAGAATTAGTTCAATTCTGTAATCCTTAAGAAGTTTCCTGGATAAGTTTGATACAGCGTCTGTCTACGCAAATAAATGCGTTGTTGTGAGCGACGAAGACGGACCCAAGACACATTTACCGCTGGATTGCATAAGCTTAAAAATAACCAGGATCTGCTGACTCACCTGGCATATTTATGAAAAGGTTTTACAGATTACTCCAAAGTTAACAAAAAATAATGGTCACTTCATACAGCTCTACTCATCGTTATCTTATCCAAATATGGTACAACCGAATAAGTGGTTCCGTAGAATAACAACTTCATTGCTTGCGGCCGTCATAACTCACAATTATGATGTTTCCATAGATGTTTTATGGTTACAGAATAATAGAGGATAACGTACCATCATGACATCTTGTTTCTCAGGCTGCTTTCTAAGAATTAACAGCAAGCCTCACTAAGAATGTACGTTACCTCAAGAGTAGGCCGTTTTTCCTGGATACTTATTAAGGTGTTTCCACAGAAAAAGTGCAATGAAAATAACGTTAATCTTTAGGATAATGTGTGTGTTCAAGGTTTTAAGGTACGCTATAAGAACTAACGTTTAGAACCACTTGTAAACTAGTTTACGTCATCGCGATGAGCATTATGGCGTTACTTATGTGTGAAATGTAAATGGTTACTTTAGGAAAAATATACATTGCATAAAGTAATGCAAACATAATATAATCGATTTTATTGCCATTTTGCAAGAATTTACTCTAAAATGAAACGTGTGAATGATCTTAATTTGGTTCAAAAAAGTGGCCTCAATTTAGAAACGCAGCAATGATAAATGCCAAATAACATAATAATGTAATTGTTTATCTCACACTTCAACGGTTCAAATAAACTCGGGGAGAAATATGTGGACTTAAAAGAGTCTAGTTAGCACACACAATATATATACGAGGGCTGATCAATAAAGACTGAGACTGATTTTTTCCTGTAGCTTCCTTGATAGTTTCCTGTCTCTACCATGAATATTTGAAAAGATCGGGGTTTCATGTATAATGTCCACAGACGGCAGCACTCTGGTATTGGTAGGTTGGTAGTAATGCCGTATATTGTTGACCCTACTTGAATTTCGCATGTCACAAAATGAAGGTGACACGAGAGGAGCAATAAAATTTTGTTTTCGTTTAAATCATACAGCCTCTGAATCTTTGGAAAAGCTGAAGCAAGCATACGGTGAAGATGCACTATCTCGTGCAACAGTGTTTAGGTGGTTCAAGGACTTCAGAGAAGGGCGAGTCCTCTGCTAAGCAAGGTGGGCCTGGTGCTTCGGCTTCTGCTATGACTGAAGTCAACATCAACACAGCTGCTGTGATTGTTGTTCTTCCTCACACTACTGCTACAGCAGCGTAATACACGCCAGTATTGGCTACACTGAGGGAGCACATTGCAAGGAAACATCCAGAACTTCATCAGAATGGGTGGCGACTTCATCACAACAACGCATGGCCTCACGTCGCAAATCAAGTCCAGGAATTCAACATCACCTGCGTACTGCATCCGCCTTATAACCCCAATCTTGCCCCCCTGTGATTTCTTTTTTATTCCCATCACTAAAGGCAAAGCTCCGGGGCATTCGATTTGAGAGCACTGAAGCGTGATGAGGAAAAGACTGACAAAGAATGGCCTGCACCATGTGTTCGAGAACTGGCAGAGGTGTTATAAAAAGTGCATTCAAGTAGGAGGGGACTACTTTGAAAAAGATCATGTCAACATTGAAATGGAGTAATAAATACTGTGAAAAAAATCAGTCTCAGTCTTTATTGATCAGCCCTCGTACATACCACAACGGATTTCTATACGAGAAATAAATTGGCGAAACTTACCGGCCTCAAAGTTATCCTTCAGGCGTCTCCACTGTCGAGCATGATGTATGGAGTAGATTCCAGCAACTAGGAAGAAAAGGATGCAAGCAAAAACAGCAAGAGCCAGGGCGATAGCTTGCCAATCCCAGACGATTTCCTCAGCAGTAGAGAAAGGAGCAGGAGATGACGATGACTGAAGTAGAGCTGCCAACGTTGGCATGGCGACTAATCCGCTGCTCACAGGAAGAGGTTCCTCGGTGATTTTTACTTGAGAGGCAGATTGTGGAAGAGCCTTCCCGCTAAGAAAGCTATGTCCTTTGCTGTGATGTATTCTACTTCTGGTAGAAGTATTGTAGTGAGGAGATCCTAAGTTGTTATGATGATGTTGAACACTATGATGTGTAGAGGACGAAGAATTTCTATTGTCCCATTTTATCATTTTTCTTTGGTGCTTCCTCGAAGTTCTTATATCTTCAGGCGAATCTTTAGAGTGAGAGCTTTCCTCCATAGATTCCATTTGAAAGAATTTACTTTGGTGATGGTGATAATGTTGATGATGATTGTGGTGATGGTGGTGATGTTTGGATTTACTCCGACTGCGAGATTTGGACTTCTCGTGCTTTTTATTGTAATTATGAATGACTGATTTTTCATCTATCTTTTCAGAATCAATGAGATCGGAAGATTCCCATTTTTGGATGGATGATTTGGGACGTAGAAAAGACCAGTCAATTTGGAGGGCAGAGAGAGGTCCACACTGCGTGTCTTGATGCACCTGACAAGGACGCAACACTACTTCACCGAGCACTGTGCTACAATTTCTGCAATCCAAGCACTTCTCTGACTCTACGTCCCAGTACTGGCGTCCAGGACGGCACAGCGTCGCAGTGCTCATCACCGGAAGTATCATACATATGGTCCACCATACCATTCCCTGCAAAATAGGCAAAATTCTTTAATCTTTATCTTGATACCTGCCGGCATTTATGTTAATACAGTCATACAGTTCACTTAAACAGTTAAAACGTGCAGAGCCCGAGTTCTTGTGTTGTACTAGCCTCGAAGGGTAGTGCAGTTGGTTCAAAACTGACCCTCAGTTCCCTAGTTTGTACATTCGATTCCGGTCCAGGATAATGCCGTTTAAGTGTTTATAGAGGGGGTTTACTCATATGTACCATTTTTAACTACAAAATTAAAGTTCTATCTTTGCAGGAATATTCAATTATGTTATTTCAGCACAATTGCATCTCTCCAGCTATTATCACTTGACAGATATATGTTTTCAACGTTATTTTATTCACTTTTAAGTACTTCAGCCCCTTTAATTTGAGTATTTATTATTATTTGTACTATTATAAGCTTCAAAATATTGACACAGAGAAATTGAATTTATGAATAAACTATTATAACTCATTTTTAGATTTCTAGTAATTACTTTTTTCAGGCTACCTTTCAAATTAACTTAATTTCTTTTTAGTAGAAAAAAATCCTCATGGTTTTAAAAAGAACATGCACAAGTAGCATGCTTTTAACCTGTATTTGTTGAAACCGAAACACATTTTCAATTATGGAAAAAGTTTTATATGTATAGTGTGTGTGTGTGTGTGTGTGTGTGTGTGTGTGTGTGCAACAAGAAATACTAGTAAACTGCATTTAAAATTGTGGCTGATCAGATCTTAGAATTGCACTCGTAGGAGTGCTTTAAACAACTTTTATCGAGGTTCTAATATAGCAAGGAACTACTTAAACCCCCCCCCCAAATAAAGGTGAAATTATTACTATTTTTGTCATTTTAATACCTCCCTTAAATGATAGGCGTATGTTAGTATATACTTATGCATGTTTAAGAAATCTTATGGGACAAGATTTCGGCAAGTTGGTCATGTTGATATCACCCAGGCAGTTGCCTGCATGGTTTAATGCAAAGCGTCATCATCATTATCCAATTAAGATACTTAATACACCACCACTGGGTAACATAACGTGTCTGTAATCTTTCATGTGTAGTTTATAAAAAGGTTTGGGTCACAGATGTATTACTGTATTATTTTATAATGCAAACGTTTAAACCCGGCCCCGTATAAAAATACAAGTTTAATATTCAAATTATTTCCCCTGCAAATCCAACAATCCATAAATTATTATCAATAAGTAAACAAAGTTTATTGTTTACTAATGTTTAAGTTAATTACGCTTTACGTCATGGTTATATTGCAACGGATCTTCAAGGAGATACTTCGTGGCTCGGTGTGTCGCGACAGTTAGTCCTCTAGGACTTATCCCTGCACCATACCATCCTGCTTCGTCAGACCTTAGTGCTAGGCACCTGTACCTTTGCTTCTTTGACGGGTAAATGGCAAATGTCCACAGTGACCTTAGTGCCATTGTACCTCTGTTTCTACACGTGCCGGGCAGATGGCATTAGGGCGCCATCCAGTCTACCTGCTTTCATTATCTGTGGCGATCATTTGCTATCACCACCTGTTTATTTTTTACTGTTGTTTTGGACTTAAGATGGAATTTTGGGTCGTGGTATTAAATATCCAATCAGGTATTTATTTCTGACAGGGAAACCACGAAAAACCGTCGATTTGGTGGGCCCAAGGGATTTGAACCCGGGATCTTCCGAATGTGGGCTACAGACGTTACCGCCTGAGTTTTAAATTACTAAACCACCTGCTCTCGATTGCAGGAATATAAATTATTGTTTATAAACTTCCATGGAAATTACTACATTGGTTTTATTATAACTATGAGATAGTGTATCACTATGCCGCGCACGTGGTGAACATATGGTGTGGGTTGTGCCAACCGTGCATTATAATGGTAAGGCGGCAGTCTAACAATGCAATGTCCTGCATTGCATCTTCCCGCCAAATCATTCACCACGTACCTTTCACGTTTTCGTTACATTTGATGCCTTTTTGCAGCCAAGTTATATAACCTTTTCTCCACGATTTATTTAGGACACGCTCTGAGTATACGCATTGTCCATAGTGACGACACTGTTTGGCTCCAATTTAGGAAGAATTTTTCTAACCAGGATTTGAAAGCATCGCCAGTCATTTCTTCATGGTAGTCTCTATCTTTTTTGGATTCAGAAATTAACTCCCTATCTTCCACAAAACCAGCATCACTACCCATATGGAGGAGAATCAACCTCTTGCCTTTCTTACTTGCATTTTTAAGATTCGTCGTTAGTCCTGACAAAAATACCTGTTTCTTTGTTTTGACAATACCGTCAAATCAAGTTTTTGTAGTTGTATGTACTTCATTGGTCCTCATACAAAAATATTTTTATTCCCTTTTGCCTTAGTTCTGTTTTATGCAAATAACTTCTGCGCTACAGCACAATATCGTCCCTATCAACAATCACATTTTTACGATTTCTGCGTAAAACTTCCAATCCTATTTCTTTTAATAGATTATATAGAGAGAAATGTTTGTCAGACAAATCAGGATCATTGTTTATAGCTATCAACACCTTTTTTAAAGTTGGTAGCTCGTTATTTGTGTAAAATGCGTGCACTTTGTGACGCACCGAGATCTCAGAAATCCCTCGCAAGTCACACACACATCCTTTCTCGCACGTTTCATTGTTGTACCGGAGTGCAGACATTGCCTATAGGAGTTCGTTCTTTCCTCGCACTGTAAATACTCATCTTAGACACGCCAGTAAATTCTGAGGTAAATGTTGAGGCAGTATTTTTTTTATCCCTTAACTTCTATCAATTTAATTATATAATATAAAAATAATAGCCCGGCCTATAAGCGATCACTAATTGCTATAAAGTGTGTATTACAGCCATTGTGTTATGTATATTTATTGTATATATGTGTGAAATATTATGTGAATATGTTTCTTAGTTTAGAACCGTAGGAGCTGTGAGGGTAGAAGCAAGCTGTTTTCTTTTATTTTTTTTTTTTTTGTAGCAAACAGCGTTATAATGTGGAAAGCAGAGGGTGTCTAACAATAAGTTGTAACCTTGGCAGAATTAAGTTAGAAAGCTAAGGAAGGCTACTAACAGTCGACGGAAAAATACTGATGTAACGTCCAAAAAGTTTGTAAATAGTCACGTGGGTGCAAAAAGCCAATAAAAGTCAAACCAACAGTATTCTGCTAGAGTAGGCTTAGCCAATCATAAAATAGAAACATTAAATTTAAATTTTTAAGCTGTGGACGCTAAGACGTAGCGTATTCAAGCCAAGTCACTTCAGTAGATGAAGCTCAGAATGTGCAGATGTGAGATATTAGTGCAACGCGGGGAAGATAAATTTTGACCTCTAAAAAAAGATAATTACTTCAATCGTAAAATAATTTCACTATATATTCGCAGAGATACAAATTTGTGTGATTTATAAACTTTTAACGCGAATAAAGGGCGGCGCCGTGGCCGAGTGGTTAGACCGCTCGCCTCCCACCGAGGCGGCCCGGGTTCAATCCCAGGGACCTGCATGTGGGATTTGTGGTGGACGAAGCGGCGTCTGGGCGGGTTTTCTCCGGGTTCTCCGGTTTCCCCCGCCATTCATTCCACCAACTGCTCCATCATCACCTTTCCTTTCATCCATTTCACCAACATTTCGTTTCATCTACTTCCTTCATCCCATACCAGGCATTGGGCTGATCACCCATTCTGGATGCTCTGTCTGATCCATGAGTGTCTGCTCCTCGACGGGCCTCTGACCCCAGGCACCCGCTTGTAAGTCCTGGGGGGTGTAAGTCCTACATAAGAGGAGGGTAAACAGATAATGAATGAATGAATGAATGAATAACGCGAATAAAGAACTTGAGAAATTCTCTGTAAACTGCAGCTCGTTAGCACACTTATAGAACTTAATATCTTACAGCTCCATAGTAAATACTTCAGTAATTTGTTATTATTTGATATATTAAATTGTTTTCAAGAAGTAATAAAGAAGTGAGAATTTGAAACTAGTAACTTATATAAAGTGTGTGAAACTGTTCTACAGCCGTACCACCCTTGTTAAGAGATACTTGCTCTACCAAATATATAACTGACGCAGCCGAGGCATAATTTAAATTAAATCATAGTTAATTAAAAATCACTACATATAAACTTTATTACAAACACGCACATACGAGACACTTTTGCAATGTCATCTATGGAAGAGCTTGGACACTTTCACAAAACTTATTGAAGACGTTTAGAACAATTGATTACTCGCAAGTACCGGACTGATTAGAATAAATGTTGGCTTTATTGTATAAAACAGACGGGTACTGCAGGGAATTGCTAATCCTAATTCTTTTACTGCTAATGTCCCTTTTCTTCAACTTTAATTCGTATTCTTTAGTATTGTGTTGTTGCAGTGCTAATATTTCACCTGTATTACCTATTTAATTAATAAGAATTGCGCCTATACGCGCAAACTATTTTTACACGTGCAAACGACAAGAGCCCTGACGGCAGATATGGTGCTTAGGCTTGTTTTGGTTCACTTCAACCTTAGGACAAAACTATTGCTCTTGATAAAGCCCAAATATGAAACAATGAGTTCTGTATGTGTGTAAAAGTTTGAGTTTGTTTTTGGTATTTTTATTTAACACTGGATTCAAATATAATAATATTGGCGATTGGCTTTTATATCTTATTCGTGTTCAAGACGAGTAACATTTTACTTTCTCTGTATCTACCGTTAATAGTTAGAAGTATCGTATTGCAACTAAAAATTTGATACCAAGATTTCACCGAAAATGCATGTTTTAGGATCCCTTGAACCCAAAAAGAGACTTTTAGAAAAGGTTCTTTAGTGTGTGTCTGTCCATCCATCGTTCCAACCGTCCTTCTCTGTGGGAACAGTATAACTCAAAAATCAAACGTCGATTGAACAACTAACTTGGTTTTTAATATAGAGTCAACTGAAAAATTCAACGCCACAGCCGGGATTTGAACACGGTTCTCCCGCTCTCCGTGCGGTTACTCTAACCATTGAGGTACTGTAACAACATGCCGGAGGGGCATTGATTTCCCCAATTGATCAAATTGTTTCCCAGACATACCTACCAAGGCATCTCCATCGAGATGACAAACTTAGCGGCGACCTGCCCATTGCAAGTACTTCAGTGTTGGGTACATAATTTATTCAGGGTTTTTTAATTGTTTTATTGTTATTGTATAAATTAATTATACTTTTAATAGACCTTAGCCTGGCCTAGGCAAGTTTTTAATGTAGACTCAACTGAAAAATTCAACACCACAGCCGGGATTTGAACACCGCTAAGTTTGTCATCTCGATGGAGATGCCTTGGTAGGTATGTCTGGGAAACAATTTGAGTCAATTGGGGAATTCAATGTCCCACCGGCATATTGTCACAGTAGCTCAATGGTCAGAGCAACCGCACGGAGAGCGGGAAAACCGTGTTCAAATCCCGTCTGTGGCGTTGAATTTTTCAGCTGACTCTACATTAAAAACTTGCCTAGGCCAGGCTAAGGTCTATTAAAAGTATAATTAATTAATTTATACAATAACAATAAAAAAAATTGAAAAAACTAAATTGGTATTTAAGTTCAGCATCTTCTAAGAATGTGACACGAAGATTTTCAAAGAAATCCCCATCCCATGCTACCTTTAACATGAAAAAGGTCCTTATGTTTTATTTTCTTAAAAACGGCTCTAACGATGTTGATTAAAATGACACACGTTTGTGTAATATATTAACATGAGATTTAAAAGCATGTTCTGTGAATTCTGTAAGCTTCCCTTTATTTGAATGAATTTTGAATAATTAAGTAAGTCTTAAAAAGACAAAAACTTACTATAGGAAAAATGTAGGGCTCATTAAAATACACATCTTGTGCCAAATTAATTTTATCGCTGCGTTAGTCGTTTTCGCGATATTCCATGTGCAAATTTAGACCTTTCCTAAGCGTCGCCTAACAGACATACTTGAAAGTTTGGGATTATACCTTTTTCTTTTCCCCGCAAGGGCTTGTTGCCAAGAATAAAGATTTGAATGGTGTTTCCACATATAGTAACTAAGCAGTTCTTGCTTAATTTGAAAACTTTTCCAGAAAACAAATCTGATGTGTTACACTCACTTGACTTTCTCTACTCTGGTACAAACTATTTTTACAAACTCTTATTCTCCATCTATTTCATATTAATCGAGATAAACATTTGAAGAAACGATCTTTTGACATGCAAAGAGAATTAAATATTACACATAGCGACCAGTTCTAAAAATATTTGACTATCGCTTAAGGCGTACCATGTTCTCCCTGTTTTGTATTTGCAAGGGCAATATAGAAATACAGTAGCCTTTAAGCATAGACATATCTCTTAATAGCTGGTTGCTATGTGCAGCACCATTCTCTTTGCCACAGATTAATACTCTTTGCATATCCAAGACAAAAAAATGAATAACGAATTCACATTTGAGAAAAGTATTGAAAATTTTAAGGGAATAACAAGCAATATCTCGAAAATGGTTCACTCAAGAAAAAGTATGTCATAAATTGTGTATTTTAATGTGATCTACATTTTTTGTGTAGTAAAATTTTGTCTATCTCTTATGGTTTACCAGTTTTGCAAAAGTCGTTCACAATGAAGAATACTTTTGGAGACATTCGCAGAAAATTCAAGATATACATTTTATTTGTCATGAAAATATCTTAAACATATGATATTTTAATCAAAATCGTTAGAGCCATATTTGAGAAAATTAAAATTTTCGAAAAACTTTCTATGTAAAGGGTAATCTGGGGTGGGGGGATTTTCTTGAAAACCTTCGTGTCGCATCTCTGGAAGATACTGAACCTAAATACTAAGTTTGGTGTTTATTAGACTGTTCGTTTCTGAGTTATGCTGTTCACAGAAACACACACACACACACACACACACACACACATGGACATGTTTCCAAAAATGATTTTTTTTGGATTCTGGGGGTCTCAAAACATGTATTTCCTGTGAAATCTCGGTATCGAATTTTTGGGTGGAATACAATACTTCCCCTACTTACTATACGTAGTAGAGAAAGTAAAAAATCATTTTGATGTATTCACGTGACTTTATCTAGCTACTGCCATTAATTATTGTATAGTATTTACAAGTTATTCTTGCAAAAGCATGTTTTCTATCTATTTCATGTTAATCTATATGAGCGTTTGCAGAAATAGTTCCATTAAACGTTTCGTTGTACGTGTAAAGGTAACAGTATTGACTTCATAAACCAAATGTTTTCAGAGCAGCCAAACAATCATTATACAAGCATCTGCACTTTCGCAAACATAGAGATCGATGCGCTTAATTCAACAAGTGTTACGTGTGTACGTCATACTCATAGATAACTACCTAACGGTTTCTACACCGCTGATTTTAGAGCACAGCTCAAGACTGCGTTGCACATACATGTTTCATGTACGAGATGGAGTAGTAGTCTATTACAGAACTGTAGAACGAATTTTGTATTTTATGAGACATTCATTATAAGGCTAAAATAACTAAATAAGCTTTTAAGGTTTCTTAATGTGAATATTAACAAGTATCATACAGCTATAAAGCAGTTGTTTTAGAACATAAGTCCTAAATAAATAAAAGTGGTTACATGAAGTCATTTATAATGATGTTGACAGTATATACAGAATTTATTAACAAATTCATTGAACTACGGATCTTCCGGTTTCCATCCGGTTGCTCTAACCAATTAAGCCACCACAGCAACATGCTGCCACGACACTAAATTCCCCAACTGACTCGTATTTTTCAGTCAGTTCATTCTGAAAAAATGAAATCACAAGAAGACCTCAAATTCATTTTGAGATGATTACTCTAATGTCGACTTTTACAATGCTGTAAGTACTTTATGTCCCGGTCTTCATAGTTTTACCAACTATTAGGTCAGTTAATAGAATGAATTGTTCTTTCTCATAAGCCGTGTGGGACAAGGTTGGAAAGGTAGAATCAGACTGGAAAATTCAATGTCATAGCCGAAATTTGAACCACGATTGCTCTAACGAGCTGAGCTACCGTCGAATATGCCGGCGCGACATTAAATTCCTCAACTGACTAGCATTGAAGTACTTGACATCGTAAGTTGTCATTGGGGTAGTCATCTCAAAATGAATTTGAGATTTCCTTGTGGTTTACCTGAGAAAATCTGATGTGATACATGCACATGTCTTTCTCTACCCTCTATCGCTAATTAGTGGGTATACAAACTAGACTTATTAAAGCTTATTTTTATATCTACTTAATTTATACTTTACAGAAATAGCTACATTACACATTTCGTTATAGATACAAAGGGAACAGCGATAGTCAAATGTTTAAGAACTGGACGTTATACGCTGGCCTTAAAATTCCATACTGTTTCTATGTAATCACGAGAAACAACTGAATGTTATGAAAGGGGATATACTATACATACATAAGAATTGTACAGTAATAATATAATTAACCAAGAAACATGTTAAAATATTCAAAATCCAACATTGGTACAGAGCAAATTGTAAGAAACGGGCGAGCTAGCAAAATTTCAAGAAAAACATAATTCTAAGTAGAGCACACCTTTCACCAAGCCAACGAGCAGGGAACCGGTAACGGTCAGGAGAAATAGAAAGAGACAGATAGAGAAAACAAAGAGACGGAGATATGGAAGCTGCTTCACAACGCGCCAAGCTGACGCGTAAGCGCACGAATTTGGAGTAACATATTTTCATACATGTTAAGGTAACGCGGTCTGAGGACCAATTAGAAACGCTGTTACATTTTTAAATGCTGAGGTGAGCGTCACTAGGTTCAGGTATATAAGGGCAAACAAGGTCCCAGAGCCCACTCTTTCTTCTAGAATTATGTCGGTACGAAGTGTTACGCTCTTAGCGACAGATGCGCGCGCGTGTGTGCATATGGGTGGGAGTGCGTGTGCAGATAGCTAGGCTCCTGACTTATTTAAAGTGCTGGGATTAGAATAATGGGAAAAGCTAACTGCCCATAAATATTTAAATTGTTAATAAACTATACTGATTAAGGGAAATGCAGTTTATTTTTAATTTGCCTCTCCCACGATAATCCTGAGAACCAAGAGTTAGATACATATAGGGAAAAGTTAGGAATGGAAAACGCAACGGCCGACGAGCATCCATAGCCGAAGAACAACACTGCAGCAGATAGCATCAACCCAAGGACCGACGATTTCCCGCTGCAAATAGCGCCAGCAACCGTTTCCCGCTACATTTGACAGGACTTTAAAAGAATGGCTAAGTATTGAATAATTCGAACCATTTATTACGGATATCGCGGAAACGGCTGGTGCCACAAAAAATTTATTTGAAAGCAATTGTGTGTTTTAAAGAGATCTACATTTCTTGTGTAGTACGTTTTCGTCTATCGCTTAACGTTTACCAGTTATACAAGATTATACAAAATTCCCTCCGAATGAAGAGGACTTCACAGGCTATTCCCAGAAAATTCAAGATATACATTTTATTTGGCATGTAAATATAATTAATATGTGGTATTTTAATGAAAATCGGTAGAGCCATTTTTGGAAAATAAAAAATTTCAAACATTTTCCATATAAAGGGTAGTTTGCTGTGGAGGAATTTTCATGAAATGTTTGTGTCTCATCTTTAGAAGAAAGGTACTGAGCCTAAATACCAAGTTTCGTGTTTATCCGACTTTTAGTTTTTGAGTTATGCTGTTTACAGACATAAACGGAACCTTTCCTAAGAATTCTTTTTTTGGATTCAAGGGGGACCTTAAAAGATGTATTTCCGGTGAAATCTCGGTATCGAATTTTTGGGTGGAATGGAATATATTCCCTACCTACTATACGTGGTAGAGAATGTGAAAATGCGAGTCAGTTGGAGAATTGAATGTTGTGCCGGCATGTTGTCATGGTAATTCAGTTGGTTAGAGCAACCGACGGAAACGGGAAGATTCGTAGTTGAAATCCCGGCTATGGCATTGAATTTTTCAATCTGATTCTACCTTTCCAACCCCCCTATACATGGCTAGTGTGAAAGAACAACTAATTACCAATACAAATAGCTGTTAGCAAAGTTGCAAGAATATAAAACACTATCTGAAAATAATTATAATCTGTGAATATAGATGGAAATGACCATTATCTAAAGGAAACAAATTTGCATATAATATGAAAAAGCAGTTTACATACAATGCAAATGTTTTTTTAAATATGACTAATGACCCTTTTATAACACAGAGGGCCACTGATTTAATAAATAAAACCGTAGTTTATATATTTTTACTTTCTCTACTACGTATAGTAAGTAGGGGAAGTATTGTATTCCACCCAAAAATTCGATACCAAGATTGCACCGGAAATATATGTTTTGAGGTCCCCTGAATCCAAAAAAATCTGATGTGTTACACTCACATGACTTTCTCTACTCTTGTACAAACTATTTTTACAAACGATTATTCTCCATCTACTTCATGTTAATCGAGATAAACATTAGCAGACTCTGTCTTATTGCTGATTTTCTTGTAGATGTAAGGGGAAAATATATTTACAAGGACAATATAGAAATACAGTAGCCTTTAAGCACATACATATCTCTTAATAGTTGGTTGCTAGGTGCAGCACCATTCCCTTTGCCACAGATTATAGCTCTTTGCATATACAAGACAAAAAAATGAATAACGAATTCCCATTTGAGAAAATAAGTATTGAAAAATTTAAGGGCATAACAAGCAACATCTCGAAAATGGTTCTCTCAACAACAAAAAATGCACCTGACATAAATTGTGTATTTTAACGGGATCTACATTTTTTGTGTAGTAAAATTTTGTCTATATCTTATGGTTTACCAGTTATGCAAAAGTCGTTCACAATGAAGAATAGTTTTGGAGACATTCCCAGTAAATTCAAGATATATAATTTATTTAAAGGTGAGTCGGAATTGTTACACTAACATCACTTAAGTTTACTCACTTAACATGTTTCGGGAAACGGTTGTTCCCATCCTCAGAAGTTAATTCGACTGGCCCGTGTTGTTGGTGTTTCCGTTTTTTGGACTGGATCCTGTGGTGGCATCTTGTGGTGGAGAAATGTACTTCCAGAGAGGATTTGGTGGCGGCAAATCAAAATTCATTAGATGTGTGTTGTGTTTTAGAATGGTGATCTTCTCCCATGCATCTAATTCGGCTGCAAATTTGGCTGGTTTGACTAATGTAATATTGGGTTTGATGTTGTGATTAGTGATCCAAAAATGGTGTGAAACTGCAGATTTGTCCATTTGTTTGTATTTAATACATCTCATGTGCCCCTTTCGCCTAGTTTCTAGGTTTCTTTTTGTCTTACCTATGTATACTTTATTGCAATCTGAACAATTGATTTTATAGATTCCAGCTTTTTTGTCTTGTGGAATGGGGTCTTTTAACTTGTTACAAAGTAATTTCTCTATGTTAAATTTGTTCTGTGGAGCTAGGCTGATGTTATGTTTCATGTTAAGTGAGTAAACTTAAGTGATGTTAGTGTAACAATTCCGACTCACCTTTAAATAAATTCAATACACATCACTGTTTCTAGCTTCTTTTCATTACAATATCAACGTCAAGATATATATTTTATTCGTCATGAAAACATCTTAAACATACGATATTTTAATCAAAATCGTTAGAGCCATTTTTGATAAAATTAAAATTTTCGAAAAATCTTCCATGTAAAAGGTAATCTGGGTGGGGGGATTTTCTTGAAAACCTTCGTGTCGCATTTCTGAAAGATACTGAACCTAAATACCAAGTTTGGTGTTTATCCGACTGTTCGTTTCTGAGTTATGCTGTTCACAGACACACACACAGACAAACACACGGACATGTTTCCAAAAATGTTTTTTTTTGGATTCAGGGGGTCTCAAAACATACATTTCCGGTGAAATCTCGGTATGGAATTTTTGTGTGGAATACAATACTTCCCCTACTTACTATACGTAGTAGAGAAAGTAAAAAGCAGTTTTGGAAACATGTCCATGTGTGTGTCTTTGAACAGCATAACTCAGAAACGAAGTCGGATAAACACCAAACTTGGTATTTAGGTTCAGCATCTTCCAGAGATGCGACACGAAGGTTTTCAAGAAAATCCTCCCCCAGATTACCCTTTACATGGAACATTTTTCGAAGATTTCAATTTTCTCACAAATGGCTCTAACGATTTTGATTAAAATATCATATATTTAAGATACTTTCATGACAAATGAAGTGTATATCTCGAATTTTCTGGGAATGTCTCCAAAAGTATTCTTCATTGTGAACGACTTTTGCATAACGATAAACCATAAGAGATAGATAAAATTTTACTACACAAAAACTGTAGATCGCGTTTAACTACACAATTTATGCCATATACATTTTTTTTTTGAGTGAACCATTTTCGAGATATTTCTTGTTGTTCCCTTAAATTTTTCAATACTTATACTTTTTCTCAAATGGGAATTCGTTAGTCTTTTTTTTTTTGTCCTGGTAATGCAAAGAGAATGGAATACTCCACATAGCAACCAGCTCTTAAAATGTTTGACTATCGCTTAAAGTCTAGCAATTCCCCTTGCATCTACAAGAAAATTAGCAATATTGGGAGGACCCTGCGTGCAGAGGCCACTAAAGATGATCGTCCGGTGCCCTGCCGACGCTGTTGTGCCTTTGGACACACAGCAGAAGCTTGCCACGCTGCGCCCAGATGCCACTACTGTGGGTCAGACTCCCTTACGTCAGCCTGCACCCATCACGACCTCAGACGACGCCGACGCTTCTGCGCCACCTGCTCCGGGAACACACACTTTACAGGGCAGGCACATTGCCCCCTGTATCCCCGGAGCAGACAACCTTCAAGACCGACGACAACACCAGCAACTTCAACGACGCCAGCAACTACAGTGACACCAGCAACTTCAGACGACCACCTGACGCAGCCCCCAGGGAGGGCTCAGCACCTGACCAGCGGCATCACCATGGACTTCAACGCCTCCTGTCAGCCATACAGGCAGGCATACAGGACCTACCTCACAACTGGCGGAGCTGAGTCGTGCAATCTTCACGTGCCTTTCGGCCGTGGAGCTCAAGCAGCGAACTTCGGCCAGGGTGATCACTGCTCTCACCAACAAGATCCACAAGCTTCAGGACGAATATGGGGTTCTCGCGTCGGCCCAGCGCAAGCTGGGAAGAATCGAGTGTCACCTTGTCGAGCCCTACACCGACGGCAGCGACGACCGGTCCACGAGACTGGGCGCCCTCGGCGCTTCAGTTGAAGGGATTCGAGAGCTGCATACCAGCACCAACAACTCCATCGCCGAGAACTTCAAGGCGCTTAGCGCCCACCACGACCACCTGCAAGAAGGCTACATCCTCATCCGGAACTTCCTTGAATCCCATGTGAATCCACACCCCTCCCAATCCTCTTCCCATCCACATCCTCACCGAAAATCCAAACGCCATTAACCACATTACCACCTGGAATCCCAACTATCTTCTCCTTCACTTCGCTAGGGGGCAGGCTGGGCCTTGGTCAAGCCTGTCTCCTAGCAAACATCCTTACTCCACTGGCGACCGCACTGCGGCCCAGTTCTAATCATCACCTCGGACTGCGCGGGTGCTTTAGGCGGTACCGCAGCAAACCTTTCCTTTCAATCCGGTGAAGGAGTTTTTAGTGGGTATGCCGACGCCTCGGTGAGTCCCACACTCTCAGTCCCGACTCCCATCGGGGTTGAGGTAAGTGATTAAATCATTTTCTCCTCCACTCGAAAAAAAAAAGATTAACATCTCGATATCTCGATTAACATGAAGCATAAGGAGAATAAGCGTTTGTAAAAATAGTTTGTACAAGAGTGGAGAAAGTCATGTGAGTGTAACACATCAGATTTTTTGACAAATGTAACAAAAGAACTTGGGATAGTGCCTCTCGCTAGAGTTAGTTAGCCAACGTCAACTGAAGCAAGATGTTATTTATTACAGATATAAGGTAATATTGGCTCGTAATTGGAACACCTTTCTCTGTGAACTTAAGCCGCCTCTGTTAGCCTGTTTTTTTATCATACGGCGGGATCTATGATGGTTCCCATACATGAGCTGCTTCAATAACTATAGGAGGAGTAGGAGGACGACTAGGTACCAGGGGGACTCAGCACCTCGACCCTCTAGTTCCCGAGGTCGCGGGTCCAAACCCGGTGGATTTTTCGGGCGTAAAAATTCTTAGCATGGATTCCTTCGGAAGGGAAGTAAAGCCTGTTGTCCCGTGTCGGAGATTTACGGCACGTAAAAGAACCTCAAGCCTGATAAAGAGGCCTCTGGGCAAAATTACTGGTCTTTCACGCCCAATATAGAACGGGACGGTAAGGACCACAGCAGTTAAAGAGCGTCCATAAATAAAACTCAATTTAATTTTTAGCACCTCGACCAACATCTTTTGGGCCTAAGTCCCTGACAGGGACGGAAGGGATGAGGTGAGAGGAGTCAGAGGGTCGCCGGACAAGGAGACACGACAGAGAAGAGGACAGGAAGCTCCCGGATGGCAGCTGGTGCAACCGGCGCCCCTACCCCCTGCAGGCTTGCACATCCCACTGGGGGGCCCGGGACTTGGAGAACGCCCCAATACGGGGGACGAAGGGTTACTTAGAGTATCCCTTTCCCCCGCCATGCAACGTCGAGACTTCCGTCGACATTTTCAACCGTGAAACAGACCAAACAAGTGAAAGGTGAAGTGAAATGAGAATGGCGGTGAAATGGAGGGACAGGAAATTCGGGGGATATAATGAATTTTCACAGCATTCGCCTAGCGATCCGGGGAAACCCCCGAAAAAACATGGATCAGGAAGGCCGGCCGCGGGAATCGAACCCACGATATCGAGGTCGCAGACGTTACCGCCTGAGCCATCCCGCTCGATAAGTACCAAGTAAATTAATGGCAAAGTAAATTCCGCCATGAGAGAATATACAATTTTAACCAGTTGGTATCACAACTTGGTGGTTTACAGACAGTTTCATTTTCATTTTTGTGAAAAGCTTCATTAGCTATTCAATTATTATTTATGTTTGATGTTATATTGCACGTTCAGGTTTGCTTGCAACATGCATACCTTAACGCTAAACTATGATTGCTTAGCTTTGATGTATCACACTGAAAGGGTGGTTGTTAGGGGTGGAAGATTTTAGCATTTTGAAATCAGAAATTTGGCATTTTCATTCGTACATTTAGCATTTGTAGCGTTTATGAATTTAAAATTTCGCGTTTTATATCATTTTGATGAAAAAGCATAATTTGAGATGTGATAAACGAGTTATATATTTTGAAATCACATTAATGTGAAATTAAAATCACATTGTGAAAGGTTGGCAGTGAGATAAAAATGTGTAAACTAGATTTTGATTTCTGTAACTATACGAAGGGCACTATTTATATTTTGAGCCTTGGCAACCCTGAATGTTGTAGGTGCCATCTGACGTTTCCAGTGGAGGTTTGACATTTTTGACCATAATCTACTTCAAACATTTTGTCAATAGAGCGTCATTTGTTCTGTTTACACTAACTTGAAAATTGTGTGTTAAGAAAAACATGGAATAAACTCGTGAAAATGTTCGTGCAATGAGTTAACACGAATTTCGACGTGGATTATCAAGACAAGAGTGCATAGATCAACTAACTTCCACATTTGGCGACGAAGCTCCATCCTTTGCCACTGTGAAACGCTGGTATAACGAATTAAATCTTGGCCGCCGTTCTCTCAATGATGAAGTTCGTGAAGGTCGTCCAAAATCAGTTGTTGTGCCAGAAAACATTGATGCTGTGCAAAATCTAATAATGAAAGATCGTCATGCAACGTATGGTGAGATTGAGGCAACCCTAGGCATTAGTTCCACTAGCATATACAAAATATTGCATGATTATTTAGCCGTGAAAAACGTTTGCTCTCGTTGGATCCCACATAATTTGACGCATTCTCAAAAAGATGCTGCTGTCGATTGGTGTACAAAAATGTTTAAGAAATACAATGGCGGTGCCTCAAAAGACGTATATAAGATTGTAACAGGTGACGAATCGTGAATATTGCGTATGATCCGGAACGTAAACAGCAGTCGACTGTGTGGGTGTTTCAAGATGAAGCAAATCCAACAAAAGTTGTTCGCACTCGAAGCACTTCGAAGCAAATGGTCGCTTGCTTTTTCAGCAAAACGGCCTTGTGGCAACAGTGCCTTTAGAGGAACGTAAAACGGTCAATGCCGAATTGTTTGCCGGAAGTCTTCGGTGAAGTAAGGAAAACCAACAAGAACCGTAGGATCGTTCTTCATCAACACAATGCGAGCGCACACACATCTCGTCTAACAACAGAGTATTTGAAGGCTCAAAAAATCGAATTGGTGGGTCATCCGCCATACAGTCCTGATTTGGCACCGAATGACTTCTTTTTGTTCCCGAACATCAAGAATAAATTGCGTGCACAGCGATTTTCGTTGGCAGAAGAAGCCATCGATGCCTTAAAAACCATGTTTTGTAGGTGTCTCAAGAAGACTGGAATAAATGCTCTGAAAAATGGTTCAAACGGATGCAAAAGTGTATACTTTTTTTTAATTATTAGGCTCAAGATATAAATAGTGGCCCCTCGTAGTAAGTTAAAGCAACACGGAGAAAAATAGGACAAATTGATATAGGCTAAATCATAACACAGAAAAAAGAGAGATTTGTACTGATGCAAAATCAGAATAATAAAAACCAAAGTACACAAATTTAACTTACGTCATGCAACTTCATGAATCAGTAATACTGTTGAATGAAATCATAGAACATACCTCAACATTTTGTGTTCTCCTGATACTTATAATTAAATTGTAATTACTGAAATATATTTCAGCAGCTATTCAGAACTGCTTGGGAAAAGTTTGAGTATTTGAGCTTAACGGGTGTCATAATTTGTAACAGTTGGGAATGAAAATATTGTTCCTCAAACAAAATTATCCATTTTAACAATCCAAAGAATGACAACTTTCTTTTACTTTCACTTAAATCTTTCAATGTATTCGCCATACTTGGCCAGCAGTGTCAGGATTAAAAAGCTTAGCAACCTCTTGTCAAATTCTCCTCCATGTTAGTGCTCAACGTTTTGTTGCATTTAAACATACCTCTAGTACACACTTTATTTCCATTTTATTTTTTACATTTTCATTTGTAAATAGTCCAAGAATTGCACTATATATGTGGGTAACCACCCTTCAGCACACCTTCTGGTGTGCTTCAAGTAGCAACTCATACCATAACTTATTTGTAAAAGGATAGAAAGAGCCCTCCAACTGGGTAATCAATTTACAGCGAGTGAGATCTGAGTCACAAATTTGGCCTCATACTATACTTAAAAATAATTACAAGATAATTAGGATCGCAGCTGTGATTGTTTTCCCTAAACCCAAAAATTCAGGTTTTAAGCAGATTTATTTTATTTAAAATGTCATTTCACCCCTTTTCACAGTATCTATTAAACATTACCATTCCGCCTTCCAGAACGGTGGTCAAGCGCGTCATAAATAGTGTACAAACTCCGCAGCTGAAGTTTCCAGAAGGGGAAAAAAGGCTTTATTTGAAAAAATCGTGGTATTTCGCATTTATATCACATTTTAGTGTCATTTTAAGCCAGCTTCATATCTTATCGTATTTTCAAAACACATTAAAAAGTGGTTTACAGATGGTGAATGTTGAAAATACAAAAGTACAAGTCTTTATTAGGATTTCCCTCTATATCGCATTTGCGAAAAATCACTATCGGTAATGACTGGCTAATATTGTGAACCAATAATTGGAGTATTCCAAGGTGTTGTATTGGATAAAACGGGGACAGCGTCCCTATTCTGTGCGAGCGAAATCTGAAAACATTTTAGTTAACTACAGAGACAGAGCATGAAGAACCGTAGTCCCATCAGAACCCCAAGTTTTCGGTTCTGTCAGTGAAGTTTCCAACTCTCTGGGAATACCATCTCTCGGTACAATTTTGTCTCACGCGAGTATTGCTAAAGATGTTGCAACAAAA
Source organism: Deroplatys truncata (assembly GCA_030765065.1). Lineage (NCBI taxonomy): Eukaryota > Metazoa > Arthropoda > Insecta > Mantodea > Mantidae > Deroplatys > Deroplatys truncata. The sequence goes on along the minus strand of CM060977.1, from coordinate 150,428,477 downwards.
TTTTAAAAAAGTCTGATATGATACGTTCACAAGACTTTCTCTAACCACTATCGTTTATTAGTGGGTATATAAACTATTCTTAATAAAACTTATTTTTCTATCTACTTCATTTTACACCAATAAATCGTTGCAGAAATAGTTACATTACACATTTCATTATAGATACAAAGGAAACAGCAATAGTCGTTTAAGAACTAGACGCTATATGCTGGCCTTAAAATTCCATAGTGTTTCCATGCAATCGCGAGAAACAACTGAATGTTGACTGGACTTTTAACAGAATAACCAAGAAATGAAAAAGTCAAACTTTTAATAACGGATATCTCAGAAATGGCTTATGCAACTAAAAAATTTATTTGAAATAAATTGTTTGTTTTAAAGAAACCTACAATTTTTGTATAGTACGTTTTCGTCTATCGCTTAACGTTTGCCAGTTATATAAGATTATTTAAAATTCCTTCCGAATGAAGAGGGCTTCACAGGTTATTCCCAGAAAATTCAAGATATGCACTTTATTTGCAATCCAAATATCTTTAATATATGGTGATTTAATCAAAATCGTTAGAGCCATTTTTAGAAAATCAAAAATTTCAACGAATCTTCCTTGCAAAGGGTAGTTTGGGGTGGGGGATTATCTTGAAAATCTTCGTGTTGCATCTTTGGAAGATACTGAATCTAGTATTATAAGATTTTTATTTTTGAGTTATGTTGTTCACAGACAGACAGACAGACACACACACACGGACCTTTTTCAAAAAATGCTTTTTTTTATTTGGGGGGTCTCAAAAACATGTATTTCCGGTGAAATCTCGGTATCGAAGTTTTGGGTGGAATGCAATACCTTCTCTACCTCTTATATACGTGGTAGAGAAAGTAAAAATCTGAAACTTAATTCGAAAGGCTTTCAATATCCAAAACCAATCCACAGGTTTATGTCCTACCATGTATATTGTATTAATTAAAAAGTTATTACTTTCTCTACTACGTATAGTAAGTAGGGGAAGTATTGCATTCCACCCAAAAATTCGATACCGAGATTTCGCCGGAAATACATGTTTTGAGACCTCCTGAATCCAAAAAAAGCATTTTTGGAAACATGTCTGTGTGTGTGTCTGTGTGTGTGTGTGTGTGTGTGTCTGTGTGTCTGTGAACAGCATAACTCAAAAACGAACAGTCGGATAAGCACCAAACTTGGTATTTAGGTTCAGTATCTTCCAGAGATGCGACACGAAGGTTTTCAAGAAAATCCCCCACCCCAGAATACCCTTTACATGGAACATTTTTCGAAAATTTTAATTTTCTCAAAAATGGCTCTAACGATTTTGATTAAAATATCATATGTTTAAGATATTGGCATGAAAAATGAAATGTATATCTCGAATTTTCTGGGAATGCCTCCAAAAGTATTCTTCATTGTGAACGACTTTTGCATAACTGGTAAACCATAAGAGATAGGCAAAATTTTACTATACAAAAAAATGTAGATCGCGTTAAAATACACAATTTATGTCATATACATTTCTTTTGTTGAGTGAACCGTTTTCGAGATATTGCTTGTTATTCCCTTAAATTTTCCAATACTTATACTTTTTCCTCAAATTCGTTATTCATTTTTTTTTTGTCCTGGACATGCAAAGAGAATGGAATGCGCCACATAGCAACCAGCGTTAAAATATTTGACTATCGCTTAAAAGCTACCATATTTCCCTTGCATCTACAAGAAAATTACCAATAAGATTGACATCTCGATTAACATGAAGCATATGGAGAATAGGCGTTTGTAAAATTAGATTGTACAAGAGTAGAGAAAGTCATGTGAGTGTAACACATCAGATTTTTTTTATACACTTGATGCTAATCACAATAAATGTAATGTGGTTTTAAGTTAAGCAACATGGACCGGGTTAAATCCACGATGCGAAAACAAAATGCAGTTGTTTATATTACTAGTGAATTTGTGTTACTAATGATCTCATAGGGGGGGAACAAAAAGCATACGCTCAAGCATTGTCATTAGGATAGGCACTAGCATAAACTTTAACTATGGAATATATAAGCATACAGCGAATATTTCGGAAACGTAACTGCTTAAAAAAAGGGTTATTTGACACAAATCTATGTATTTTCACATAACTTTTTGTCTGTTTCTCTCTCTCGAGCTCCTACTAATACATAGTTCAATGAGAATGAAGAGGTCTTCGTAGATTTTTCACAAAAAGATGCATTTTAATCGTCATGTCAGGATCCCACACGCACACATAATATGTTATTCAAAATCGCTAGAGTCATTTTTGAGAAGATAAATAAATGAATAAATAAATATATATATAATTTTTCTAACAGTGACAACTTAGCGAAGTGACAGTTAAAAAAACTGGACAGTCACAATATACATCTCATTTGGCATACACATATCTGAAATTATGACATTTTAATCAAAATCTTATGAACCCTTCTTGAGAAAACCAAAAATAGCGAAAAATTGTCCATGTATAGGGTAGTTTGATGTGGAGGAATTTTCTTGAAAATCTTTGTGTCGTATCCTTGGGAGGTGTGAACTTAGCTACCAAACATTTCGTTTTTGAGTTACATTGTGCACAGGCAGACACAGACACACGCGAGCGCGGACCTTTTCCTAAAAATGCTCTTTTTTTAGATTCAAAAGACATCAAAATGTGCGTTTCCAGTGAGATTTCCGCATCCAATTTTTGGTGGCATGCAGTATTCCCTCTACTTACTATAGGTAAGTAGTAGAGAAAGTAGAAATAGCTCTTTAGTTATGCTCAGCTATTACTGCTACATCAAGCAATTGTTAGCCTTCCAGTTTTCACTGTCTGATTCTTCTAATGCAAGACTGCCAAGTTTAAGCGCAGTGTTTTTTATTGGATTGATCGCAGTTATGATTGAGGCCACAGTGAAATTAAACGCACATTTCACACGAACATCTGGTTCCAATCAGCTCCTACTCATTAGTGACAGTAAACCAAGTGCAAAATAAATGAGCGTTTGTCACTATGTCCTGTTTTGTTTATACGCGATACACAAGAGCTTTTGTGTCATTCCATCACTGTCACCGAACCATCATCACTACGCAAGAGAGAACAAAGAACAATCGAAAGTGTGGACAGCATGCGCTGTGATTTCCGAAGAATGCAAATACATACGTCTCTATCAGCCGGAAAGGATATTTCTTGTAACTGTTTAACGTCCTGTCAACTGTCACAGGTCTTTCAAGGCGACAAATGGAATCAATGAAATAAACTCCGTAAACGAATTGAGAGTCCCTTCGATCTAGTGTTACCCAGAACTGTAAACTCAGGAAAACTCTGGTACAATTATTCTCCACGTAGTCTCTCTAGAGATTGAGCCGTTTTATGATTCAAGCTTATGCTAAGTAATGAAATAACAAACTGTCAAAATTTGGACAAGATGTTGCTGGTTTATCCTAAATGTAGTCATGGTAAGTGACTAGAATAAATACATTATTACTAATTAATCGAGATGCAATAATAATTTCGTGTTTGATCAATATCCACCATATTTTTGCCGTTGTTAGAAGAAGAATGTAACTTTCATTAGCTACTTAAAACATAGCTAATAAAAAAACCTGATGTTACATTTACATGACTTTCTCTACTCTTGTACAAGTTATTTTTACAAACGCTTATTCCCCATATGCTTCATGTTAATCGAGATATTGAGGTGTTAATCTTATTGCTAATTTTCTTGTAGATACAAGGGGAATTGCTAGGCTTTAAGCGATAGTCAAATATTTTAAGAGGTGGTTGCTATGTGGAGTATTCCATTCTCTTTGCATTACCAGGACAAACAAAAAAATGAATAACGAATTTGAGAAAAAGTATAAGTATTGCAAAATTTAAGGGAATAACAAGCAATATCTCGAAAATGGTTCACTCAACAAAACAAATGTATATGACATAAGTTGTGTATTTTAATGCGATCTACATTTTTTGTGCAGTACAATTTTGTCTATCTCTTAAGGTTTACCAGTTATGCAAAAGTCGTTCACAATGAAGAATACTTTTGGAGACATTCCCAGAAAATTCGAGATATACATTTCATTTGTCATGAAAATATCTTAAACATATGATATTTTAATCAAAATCGTTAGAGCCGTTTTTGAGAAAATTAAAATTTTCGAAAAATGTTCCATGTAAAGCGTAATATGGGGTGGAGGATTTTCTTGAAAACCTTCGTGTCGCATCCTTGGAAGATACTGAACCTAAATACCAAGTTTGATGTTTATCCGACTGTTCGTTTCTGAGTTATGGTGTTCACAGACAGACACACAGACAGACAGACAGACACACGGACAAGTTTCCAAAAATGTGTTTTTTGGATTCAGGGGATCTCAAAACGTGTATTTCCGGTGAATTCTCGGTATCGAATTTTTGGGTGGAATACAATACTTCACCTATTTACTATACGTAGTAGAGAAAGTAAAAAAAATCTGATGTGTTACACTCACATGACTTTCTCTACTCGTGTACAAACTATTTTTACAAACGCTTACTCTCCATTTGCTTCATGTTAATCGAGATGTTAATCTTATTGCATATTTTCTTGTACATGCAAGGGGAATATGGTAGGCTATAAGCGATAGTCAAATATTTTAAGACTTATACTCCATCTACTTCATGTTACACGAGATAAACATTTGCAGACTGTATCTTACTGCTAATTTTCTTGTAGATGTAAGGGGAATATACATTTACAACGGCAATATAGAAATACAGCAGCCTTTAAGCACATACATATCTCTTAATAGCTGGTTGCTAGGTGCAGCACCATTCCCTTTGCCACAGATTAATACTCTTTGCATATCGCAGACAAAAAAATGAATAACGAATTCCCATTTGAGAAAATAAGTATTGAAAATTTTAAGGGAATAACAAGCAATATCTCGAAAATGGTTTACTCAACAAAAAAAATGTATATGACATAAATTGTGTATTTTAACGCGATCTACATTTTTGTGGAGTAAAATTTTGTCTATCTCTTATGGTTTACCAGTTATGCAAAAGTGGTTCATAATGAAGAATACTTTTGGAAACATTCCCAGAAAATTCGAGATATACATTTCATTTGTTATGAAAATATCTTAAACATGATATTTTAATCAAAATCGTTAGAGCCATTTTTGAGAAAATTAAAATTTTCGAAAAATGTTCCATGTAAAGGGTAGTCTGGGTTGGGGGGATTTTCTTGAAAATCTTTGTGTCGCATCTCTGGAAGATACTGAACGTAAATACCAAGTTTGGTGTTTATCCGACTGTTAGTTTTTGAGTTATGCTGTTCACAGACACACACACAGACACACACACACACACACACACACAGACACACACACGGACATGTTTCCAAAAATGCTTTTTTTGGATTCAGGGGGTCTCAAAACATGTATTTCCGGTGAAATCTCGATATCGAAATTTTGGGTGGAATACAATACTTCCCCTACTTACTATACGTAGTAGAGAAAGTAATAAGTATTGAAAAATTTAAGGGAATAACAAGCAATATCTCGAAAATGGTTCACTCAACAACAAAAATGTATATGACATAAATAGTGTATCTTAACGCGATCTGCATTTTTTGTGTAGTAAAATTTTGTCTATCTCTTATGATTTACCGGTTATGCAAAAGTCGTTCACAATGAAGAATGCTTTTGGAGACATTCCCAGAAAATTCAAGATATACATTTTAATTGCCATGAAAATATATTAAACATATGATATTTTAATCAAAATCGTTAGCGCCATTTTTGAGAAAATTAAAATTTTCGAAAAATGTTCCATATAAAGGGTAATCTGGGGTGGTGGGATTTTCTTGAAAACCTTCATGTCGCATCTCTGGAAGATACTGAACCTAAATACCAAGTTTGGTGTTTATCACTGTTCGTTTCTGAGTTATGCTGTTCACAGACACACACACGGACATGTTTCCAAAAATGCTTTTTTGTATTCAGGGGGTCTCAAAAATGTATTTCCGGTGAAATCTCGGTATCGAATTTTTGGGTGGAATACAGTACTTCCCCTACTTACTATACGTAGTAGAGAAAGTAATAAATGGAAGATTATCTGGTATCAAGTAATGCATGAATTCACCTCCGAAATGTAATGGGTAGCATGTCTGCCTAGCAACCGGAATGGCCGAGTTCGAATCTTGGCCGGAGTAAATAAGTTTTCTTTTCTCCTGTGTTTATCCTTATTCTGAAAAGAAGAATGTCGGATACATTTCAGCTCTTTGCTCTCTAGGCCCATATTCGCACTTATGAATCAGCATTACTTATTACTAGGGCCGGATTTTAGGTCTTATTAGTCTTTGTTTTAGGTTTTCTGATCCTTAAAACAGTGTCTTTTAAGGTTTTATATGTGGATAATTATTACTGACAGCAATAATTTACTGTTTTTCTTATTTTGGGCCTATGATTTAGACTTTTACATGCTGAAAAAAGTTTTTTTAATAAATGCTAATAGGCAACGCTCTGTTTTTTTTTATTTTAGTAAAATTTCTTTGTAACCTTATTTCACAAAGGCACGCCTTATCACTAACCATTTAAAAACGCAAGGAACATATTAAATATGTATTTTGTTTGTATTTGTTAACAAGGCAGTATATAACTAAAAGCATATCCAAATAATTGGCTGGTGTGAGCGATTTGATACTATCGCTTTGTTTTCTAAGATTTATTTAAACGTATCTATACATTTCACCAGAGTTTATCCTACCAAAAGCCATTTACAAGAAAGCATATAACTACAGGTATGCCCAAATTTCATACACGAAATTTACATACAAATTTACATAAAATTACATTTTACGTAGCACATTTCTATGTCGAATAAAAGGTTCTCTCCACAGAACATAACGTTATTGGGGCATAGGTCATAGATGTCACTGCTGCAAGTTCTATTGTTAAATTTCCTGTATGTTTTTCTCCCCGCAGTACTGATTAAATCTGCTTCATGCCTTGGAAGCCATAATTAGAGCTTCGAAGAACATGCGACACCCACTGGTCCGGATACTTCTTTTCTGGAAACATTGCCAATGATATCTAAAGCCTCTTTGAGTGGCAGGATCTAGAGAACAACTTCTGGCATTTATAATGTGCCTTTATATAATATGCACAGCGATCAATAATAGTGGGAGCTTCAGGTAAATACGTATTTATCATCTGCGGGACTGAAAACATCTATTTAGAACATTTTACGCACCCACCCCTCATTTAGGTACTATGAAATTCACATATTTAACCCCAGAAAGTGTGAAACGTGTTAATATCCTCAAAATGGTTCATTAAATGGCAAGGAAAGAATAAGTTAAAACCTAATAATCGGAGCCCTACTCATTAGTCAACTTTATTTCGAGATATCTTGAAATATTTGTTCGAATGTACGTACTTTTAGTCCTATGCAGAGTTGGGCTTTCTCCACTAAGATATATATTGCTCTTGTTTCAGAACAATGTGTTGCGAACTTCCCTGGAAGAACAGTTGCATCATGGCCTGGGAACAGCCATCATCGTGGCGCAATTTCAACTCGCAGGTTTTGCTCACCTCCACCATTTGGAAAAAATAAGGAAATGTTGCACCAGAGGCAAAGCCTTTACGTGAATGTGTCCTGTAGAATACGTAGTTTGAGTATAGACGCAGCATCTAAACTATACGCACCCCAGTTGGAGTCTATAGAATTGAATTGAGTTTTATTTATGGAGACTGTCTAACTACTTGGTTCTTAGCTCCCATTCTATATTGCGCGGGAAAGACCACAGAAACCTCTTTATAAGGTTTGAGATTCTTTTACGTGTAGCAAATCTACGACGCGGGACCATGTTATTTGAAGTAAAAAGCCTTTACAAGGTATTTCAAGAGGGAGAAAACATAAATACCTACAAATCCATACTTCTCGAGCTTGATTTCCGGAGAGAGGGAATTTTTCTTTAGGCAGGATTATTCTGTATCCTGCCTAGTATAGAATTAGGAATGAGAGTGTGAATGTGTGTGTATGTGATTTAATACTTAGGGGAAATCCTAAGGTAACTGAAAACCCCATTGTAAACAACTGAACATCACTGCCGACGGCTACTGCTCCAAAGTCAAAGCGGCCGATATGACCTTAGATGTTAAACGCCCCATATAAATGGGAGGGGTAGGGATTTGATGTATCTGACTCACGACTTTCCCTACTCAATACAAGTTCTTATGATTTTTTATACATTATATTATCCATATAACAAGCGATTTTTCTAAACTAATAATGCTCAAGATAGCGATAAATCAAAATATTGAGGAACTGTTTGGATCTGCGGAAAATGAGGCAAATTTCATAATAATCGAGTCGATAAAAATGGATAGGAGGAGTGACAGAAAATGGTACGGAAAGGTTATGACTTACGCCGTGCATATAAAGAAATGTTTGGACTCGTTCAAATGCATGCCGAAAGAAAAATCTGAGCCAACGGTCAATCCCAACCAACAAACTTAGGTGATTGTGATAAGAGGTGAAAGTGTTTCGGAAAATATGAATCAAATTCTAATTTGATAACAAAAAAACCTAATAATGAATAACTTCTAATTCAAAAATCTGATGTGTTACATACATGACTTTCTCTACTCTTGTACAAACTATTTTTACAAACGCTTATTCTCCATATGCTTCCTGTTAATCGAGATATCGAGATGTTAATCTTATTGCTAATTTTCTTGTAGATGTAAGGGGAATATATATTTACAAGGGCAATATAGAAATACCGTAGCCTTTAAACACATACATATCTCTTAATAGCTGGGCTAGGTGCAGCACTATTCCCTTTGCCACAGATTAATACTCTTTGCATATCCAAGACAAAAAAATTAATAACGAATTCCCGTTTGAGAAAATAAGTATTGAAAAATTTAAGGCAATAACAAGCAATATCTCGAAAATGGTTCACTCAACAAAAAACATGTATATGACATAAATTGTGTATTTTAACGCGATCTACATTTTTTGTGTAGTAAAATTTTGTCTATCTCTTATGCTTTACCAGCTATGCAAAAGTCGTTCACAATGTAGAATACTTTTGGAGACATTCCCAGAAAATTCGACATATACATTTCATTTGTCATGAAAATAACTTAAACAAATGATATTTTAATCAAAATCGTTAGCCATTTTTGAGAAAATTAAAATTTTAGAAAAATGTTCCATGTAAAGGGTAATCTGGGGTATGGGGATTTTCTTGAAAACCTTCGTGTCGCATTTCTGGAAGATACTGAACCTAAATATCAAGTTTGGTGTTTATCCGACTGTTCGTTTCTGAGTTATGCTGTTCACAGACACACAGACGGACATGTTTCCAAAAATGCTTTTTACTTTCTCTACTACGTATATAAGTAGGCGAAGTATTGTATTCCACCCAAAAATTCGATACGGATATTTCACCGGAAATACATGGTTTGAGACCCCTGAATCCAAAAAAAGCATTTTTGGAAACACGTCCGTGTGTGTGTCTCTGTGTGTCTGTGAACAGCATAACTCAGAAACGAACAGTCGGATAAACACCAAACTTGGTACTTAGGTTCAGTATCTTCCTGAAATGCGACACGAAGGTTTTTAAGAAAATCCTCCCACCCCAGACTACCCTTTACATGGAACATTTTTCGAAAATTTTAATTTTCTCAAATATCGCTCTAACGATTTTGATTAAAATATCATGTTTAAGATATTTTCATAACAAATGAAATGTATATCTCGAATTTTCTGGGAATGTCTCCAAAAGTGTTCTTCAATGTGAACGACTTTTGCATAACTGGTAAACCATAAGAGATAGACAAAAGTTTACTACACAAAACTGTAAATCCCGTTAAATGACACAATTTATATTATATACATTTTTGTTGTTGAGTGAAGCATTTTGGAGATATTGCTTGTTATTCCCTTAAATTTTGCAATACTTATACTTTTTCTCAAATTCGTTATTCATTTTTACTCTCTCTACTACGTATAGTAAGTAGGGGAAGTATTGCATTCCACCCAAAAATTCGATACCGAGATTTCACCGGAAATACACGTTTTGAGACCTCCTGAATCCAAAAAAAGCATTTTTGGAAACATGTCCGTGTGTCTGTGTCTGTGTGTGTGTGTGTGTGTGTCTGTGTGTGTGTCTGTGTGTGTGTCTGTGAACAGCATAACTCAAAAACGAACAATCAAATAAGCACCAAACTTGGTATTTAGGTTCAGTATCTTCCAGAGATGCGACACGAAGGTTTTCAAGAAAATCCCCCCACCCCAGACTACCCTTTACATGGAAGATTTTTCGAACATTTTAATTTTCTCAAAAATGGCTCTAACGATTTTGATGAAAATATCATATGTTTAAGATAATGTCATGAGAAATGAAATGTATATCTCGAATTTTCTGGGAATGTCTCCAAAAGTATTCTTCATTGTGAACGACTTTTGCATAACTGGTAAACCATAAGAGATAGACAAAATTTTACTACACAAAAAATGTAGATCGCGTTAAAATACACAACTTATGTCATATACATTTCTTTTGTTGAGTGAACCGTTTTCGAGATATTGCTTGTTATTTCCTTAAATTTTCCAATACTTATACTTTTTCTCATATTCGTTATTCATTTTTTTGTCCTGGACATGCAAAGAGAATGGAATGCGCCACATAGCAACCAGCGTTAAAATATATGACTATCGCTTAAAAGCTACGATATTTCCCTTGCATCTACAAGAAAATTACCAATAAGATTGACATCTCGATTAACTTGAAGCATATGGAGAATAGGCGTTTGTAAAATTAGATTGTACAAGAGTAGAGAAAGTCATGTGAGTGTAACACATCAGATTTTTACTTTCTCTACTACGTATAGTAAGTAGGGGAAGTATTGCATTCCACCCAAAAATTCGATACCGAGATTTCACCGGAAATACATGTTTTGAGACCTCCTGAATCCAAAAAAAGCATTTTTGGAAACATGTCCGTGTTTGTGTCTGTGTGTGTGTGTGTGTGTGTGTGTGTCTGTGTGTGTGTCTGTGAACAGCATAACTCAAAAACTAACAGTCGGATAAACACCAAACTTGGTATTTAGGTTCAGTATCTTCCAGAGATGCGACACGAAGATTTTCAAGAAAATCCCCCCAACCCAGACTACCCTTTACATGGAACATTTTTCGAAAATTTTAATTTTCTCAAAAATGGCTCTAACGATTTTGATTAAAATATCATGTTTAAGATATTTTCATAACAAATGAAATGTATATCTCGAATTTTCTGGGAATGTTTCCAAAAGTATTCTTCATTATGAACCACTTTTGCATAACTGGTAAACCATAAGAGATAGACAAAAGTTTACTACACAAAAAATGTAGATCGCGTTAAAATACACAACATATATCATATACATTTTTTTTGTTGAGTGAACCGTTTTCGAGATATTGCTTGTTATTTCCTTAAATTTTCCAATACTTATACTTTTTCTCAAATTCGTTATTCATTTTTACTTTCTCTACTACGTATAGTAAGTAGGGGAAGTATTGCATTCCACCCAAAAATTCGATACCGAGATTTAACCGGAAATACATGTTTTGAGACCCACTGAATCCAAAAAAAGCATTTTTGGAAACATGTCCGTGTGTGTGTCTGTGTGTGTGTGTCTGTGTGTGTGTGTGTGTGTGTCTGTGTGTGTGTGTGTGTGTGTGTCTGTGAACAGCATAACTCAAAAACGAACAGTCGGATAAACACCAAACTTGGTATTTAGGTTCAGTATCTTCCAGAGATGCGACACGAAGGTTTTCAAGAAAATCCCCCCACCCCAGACTACCCTTTACATGGAAGATTTTTCGAAAATTGTAATTTTCTCAAAAATGGCTCTAACGATTTTGATGAAAATATCGTATGTTTAAGATAATGTCATGGGAAATAAAATGTATATCTCGAATTTTCTGGGAATGTCTCCAAAAGTATTCTTCATTGTGAACGACTTTTGCATAACTGGTAAACCGTAAGAGATAGACAGAATTTTACTACACAAAAAATGTAGATCGCGTTAAAATACACAACTTATGTCATATACATTTCTTTTGTTGAGTGAACCGTTTTCGAGATATTGCTTGTTATTTCCTTAAATATTTCAATACTTATACTTTTTCTCAAATTCGTTATTCATTTTTTTTATGTCCTGGACATGCAAAGAGAATGAAATGCGCCACATAGCAACCAGCGTTAAAATATTTGACTATCGCTTATAACCTACCATATTCCCCTTGCATCTACAAGAAAATTACCAATAAGATTGACATCTCGATATCTCGATTAACATGAATCATATGGAGAATAGGCGTTTGTAAAAATAGATTGTACAAGAGTAGAGAAAGTAATGTGAGTGTAACACATCAGATTTTTTTATGTCCTGGACATGCAAAGAGAATGGAATGCGCCACATAGCAACCAGCGATAAAATATTTGACTATCGCTTAAAAGCTACATTATTCCCCTTGCATCTACAAGAAAATTACAAATAAGATTGACATCTCGATATCTCGATTAATATGAAGCATATGGAGAATAGGCGTTTGTAAAAATAGATTGTACAAGAGTAGAGAAAGTCATGTGAGTGTAACACATCAGATTTTTTTACTTTCTCTACTACGTATAGTAAGTAGGGGAAGTATTGCATTCCACCCAAAAATTCGATAGCGAGATTTCGCCGGAAATACTTGTTTTGAGACCTCCTGAATCCAAAAAAAGAATTTTTGGAAACATGTCCGTGTGTGTGTGTGTGTGTGTGTGTGTGTGTGTGTGTGTGTGTCTGTGAACAGCATAACTCAAAAACGAACAGTCGGATAAGCACCAAACTTGGTATTTAGGTTCAGTATCTTCCAGAGATGCGACACGAAGGTTTTCAAGAAAATCCCCCCAACCCAGACTACCCTTTACATGGAACATTTTTCGAAAATTTTAATTTTCTCAAAAATGGCTCTAACGATTTTGATGAAAATATCATATGTTTAAGATAATGTCATGAGAAATGAAATGTATATCTCGAATTTTCTGGGAATGTCTCCAAACGTATTCTTCATTGTGAACGACTTTTGCATAACTGGTAAACCATAAGAGATAGACAAAATTTTACTACACAAAAAAATGTAGATCGCGTTAAAATACACAACTTATGTCATATACATTGTTTTTGTTGAGTTAACCGTTTTCGAGATATTGCTTGTTATTTCCTTAAATTTTCCAATACTTGTACTTTTTCTCAAATGCGTTATTCATTTTTTACTTTCTCTACTACGTATAGTAAGTAGGGGAAGTATTGCATTCCACCCAAAAATTCGATACCGAGATTTAACCGGAAATACATGTTTTGAGACCCACTGAATCCAAAAAAAGCATTTTTGGAAACATGTCCGTGTGTGTGTCTGTGTGTGTGTGTCTGTGTGTGTGTGTGTGTGTGTGTGTCTGTGTGTGTGTGTGTGTGTCTGTGAACAGCATAACTCAAAAACGAACAGTCGGATAAACACCAAACTTGGTATTTAGGTTCAGTATCTTCCAGAGATGCGACACGAAGGTTTTCAAGAAAATCCCCCCACCCCAGACTACCCTTTACATGGACGATTTTTCGAAAATTGTAATTTTCTCAAAAATGGCTCTAACGATTTTGATGAAAATATCGTATGTTTAAGATAATGTCATGGGAAATAAAATGTATATCTCGAATTTTCTGGGAATGTCTCCAAAAGTATTCTTCATTGTGAACGACTTTTGCATAACTGGTAAACCGTAAGAGATAGACAGAATTTTACTACACAAAAAATGTAGATCGCGTTAAAATACACAACTTATGTCATATACATTTCTTTTGTTGAGTGAACCGTTTTCGAGATATTGCTTGTTATTTCCTTAAATATTTCAATACTTATACTTTTTCTCAAATTCGTTATTCATTTTACTTTCTCTACTACGTATAGTAAGTAGGGGAAGTATTGCATTCCACCCAAAAATTCGATACCGAGATTTCACCGGAAATACATGTTTTGAGACCTCCTGAATCCAAAAAAAGCATTTTTGGAAACATGTCCGTGTGTGTGTCTGTGTGTGTGTGTGTCTGTGTGTGTGTGTGTCTGTGTGTCTGTGTGTGTGTGAACAGCATAACTCAAAAACGAACAGTCGGATAAGCACCAAACTTGGTATTTAGGTTCAGTATCTTCCAGAGATGCGACACGAAGGTTTTCAAGAAAATCCCCCCACCCCAGACTACCCTTTACATGGAACATTTTTCGAAAATTTTAATTTTCTCAAAAACGGCTCTAACGATTTTGATTAAAATATCATATGTTTAAGATATTGTCATGATAAATAAAATGTATATCTCGAATTTTCTGGGAATGTCTCCAAAAGTATTCTTCATTATGAACGACTTTTTCATAACTGGTAAACCATAAGAGATAGACAAAATTTTACTACACAAAAAATGTAGATCGCGTTAAAATACACAATTTATGTCATATACATTTCTTTTGTTGAGTGAACCGTTTGCGAGATATTGCTTGTTATTCCCTTAAATTTTCCAATACTTATACTTTTTCTCAAATTCGTTATTCATTTTTTTATGTCCTGGACATGCAAAGAGAATGGAATGCGCCACATAGCAACCAGCGTTAAAATATTTGACTATCGCTTAAAAGCTACCATATTCCCCTTGCATCTACAAGAAAATTATCAATAAGATTGACATCTCGATATCTCCATTAACATGAAGCATATGGAGAATAAGCGTTTGTAAAAATAGTTTGTACAAGAGTAGAGAAAGTCATGTGAGTGTAACACATCAGATTTTTTTTTATGTCCTGGACATGCAAAGAGAATGAAATGCGCCACATAGCAACCAGCGTTAAAATATTTGACTATCGCTTATAACCTACCATATTCCCCTTGCATCTACAAGAAAATTACCAATAAGATTGACATCTCGATATCTCGATTAACATGAATCATATGGAGAATAGGCGTTTGTAAAAATAGATTGTACAAGAGTAGAGAAAGTAATGTGAGTGTAACACATCAGATTTTTTTATGTCCTGGACATGCAAAGAGAATGGAATGCGCCACATAGCAACCAGCGATAAAATATTTGACTATCGCTTAAAAGCTACATTATTCCCCTTGCATCTACAAGAAAATTACAAATAAGATTGACATCTCGATATCTCGATTAATATGAAGCATATGGAGAATAGGCGTTTGTAAAAATAGATTGTACAAGAGTAGAGAAAGTCATGTGAGTGTAACACATCAGATTTTTTTACTTTCTCTACTACGTATAGTAAGTAGGGGAAGTATTGCATTCCACCCAAAAATTCGATACCGAGATTTCACCGGAAATACACGTTTTGAGACCTCCTGAATCCAAAAAAAGCATTTTTGGAAACATGTCCGTGTGTCTGTGTCTGTGTGTGTGTGTGTGTGTCTCTGTGTGTGTGTCTGTGTGTGTGTCTGTGAACAGCATAACTCAAAAACGAACAATCAAATAAGCACCAAACTTGGTATTTAGGTTCAGTATCTTCCAGAGATGCGACACGAAGGTTTTCAAGAAAATCCCCCCACCCCAGACTACCCTTTACATGGAAGATTTTTCGAACATTTTAATTTTCTCAAAAATGGCTCTAACGATTTTGATGAAAATATCATATGTTTAAGATAATGTCATGAGAAATGAAATGTATATCTCGAATTTTCTGGGAATGTCTCCAAAAGTATTCTTCATTGTGAACGACTTTTGCATAACTGGTAAACCATAAGAGATAGACAAAATTTTACTACACAAAAAATGTAGATCGCGTTAAAATACACAACTTATGTCATATACATTTCTTTTGTTGAGTGAACCGTTTTCGAGATATTGCTTGTTATTTCCTTAAATTTTCCAATACTTGTACTTTTTCTCATATTCGTTATTCATTTTTTTGTCCTGGACATGCAAAGAGAATGGAATGCGCCACATAGCAACCAGCGTTAAAATATATGACTATCGCTTAAAAGCTACGATATTTCCCTTGCATCTACAAGAAAATTACCAATAAGATTGACATCTCGATTAACTTGAAGCATATGGAGAATAGGCGTTTGTAAAATTAGATTGTACAAGAGTAGAGAAAGTCATGTGAGTGTAACACATCAGATTTTTACTTTCTCTACTACGTATAGTAAGTAGGGGAAGTATTGCATTCCACCCAAAAATTCGATACCGAGATTTCACCGGAAATACATGTTTTGAGACCTCCTGAATCCAAAAAAAGCATTTTTGGAAACATGTCCGTGTTTGTGTCTGTGTGTGTGTGTGTGTGTGTGTGTGTGTGTGTGTGTGTCTGTGTGTGTGTCTGTGAACAGCATAACTCAAAAACTAACAGTCGGATAAACACCAAACTTGGTATTTAGGTTCAGTATCTTCCAGAGATGCGACACGAAGATTTTCAAGAAAATCCCCCCAACCCAGACTACCCTTTACATGGAACATTTTTCGAAAATTTTAATTTTCTCAAAAATGGCTCTAACGATTTTGATTAAAATATCATGTTTAAGATATTTTCATAACAAATGAAATGTATATCTCGAATTTTCTGGGAATGTTTCCAAAAGTATTCTTCATTATGAACCACTTTTGCATAACTGGTAAACCATAAGAGATAGACAAAAGTTTACTACACAAAAAATGTAGATCGCGTTAAAATACACAACATATATCATATACATTTTTTTTGTTGAGTGAACCGTTTTCGAGATATTGCTTGTTATTTCCTTAAATTTTCCAATACTTATACTTTTTCTCAAATTCGTTATTCATTTTTACTTTCTCTACTACGTATAGTAAGTAGGGGAAGTATTGCATTCCACCCAAAAATTCGATACCGAGATTTAACCGGAAATACATGTTTTGAGACCCACTGAATCCAAAAAAAGCATTTTTGGAAACATGTCCGTGTGTGTGTCTGTGTGTGTGTGTCTGTGTGTGTGTGTGTGTGTGTGTCTGTGTGTGTGAGTGTGTGTGTGTCTGTGAACAGCATAACTCAAAAACGAACAGTCGGATAAACACCAAACTTGGTATTTAGGTTCAGTATCTTCCAGAGATGCGACACGAAGGTTTTCAAGAAAATCCCCCCACCCCAGACTACCCTTTACATGGAAGATTTTTCGAAAATTGTAATTTTCTCAAAAATGGCTCTAACGATTTTGATGAAAATATCGTATGTTTAAGATAATGTCATGGGAAATAAAATGTATATCTCGAATTTTCTGGGAATGTCTCCAAAAGTATTCTTCATTGTGAACGACTTTTGCATAACTGGTAAACCGTAAGAGATAGACAGAATTTTACTACACAAAAAATGTAGATCGCGTTAAAATACACAACTTATGTCATATACATTTCTTTTGTTGAGTGAACCGTTTTCGAGATATTGCTTGTTATTTCCTTAAATATTTCAATACTTATACTTTTTCTCAAATTCGTTATTCATTTTTTTTATGTCCTGGACATGCAAAGAGAATGAAATGCGCCACATAGCAACCAGCGTTAAAATATTTGACTATCGCTTATAACCTACCATATTCCCCTTGCATCTACAAGAAAATTACCAATAAGATTGACATCTCGATATCTCGATTAACATGAATCATATGGAGAATAGGCGTTTGTAAAAATAGATTGTACAAGAGTAGAGAAAGTAATGTGAGTGTAACACATCAGATTTTTTTATGTCCTGGACATGCAAAGAGAATGGAATGCGCCACATAGCAACCAGCGATAAAATATTTGACTATCGCTTAAAAGCTACATTATTCCCCTTGCATCTACAAGAAAATTACAAATAAGATTGACATCTCGATATCTCGATTAATATGAAGCATATGGAGAATAGGCGTTTGTAAAAATAGATTGTACAAGAGTAGAGAAAGTCATGTGAGTGTAACACATCAGATTTTTTTACTTTCTCTACTACGTATAGTAAGTAGGGGAAGTATTGCATTCCACCCAAAAATTCGATAGCGAGATTTCGCCGGAAATACTTGTTTTGAGACCTCCTGAATCCAAAAAAAGCATTTTTGGAAACATGTCCGTGTGTGTGTCTGTGTGTGTGTGTGTGTGTGTGTGTGTGTGTGTGTGTGTGTGTGTCTGTGAACAGCATAACTCAAAAACGAACAGTCGGATAAGCACCAAACTTGGTATTTAGGTTCAGTATCTTCCAGAGATGCGACACGAAGGTTTTCAAGAAAATCCCCCCAACCCAGACTACCCTTTACATGGAACATTTTTCGAAAATTTTAATTTTCTCAAAAATGGCTCTAACGATTTTGATGAAAATATCATATGTTTAAGATAATGTCATGAGAAATGAAATGTATATCTCGAATTTTCTGGGAATGTCTCCAAAAGTATTCTTCATTGTGAACGACTTTTGCATAACTGGTAAACCATAAGAGATAGACAAAATTTTACTACACAAAAAAATGTAGATCGCGTTAAAATACACAACTTATGTCATATACATTGTTTTTGTTGAGTTAACCGTTTTCGAGATATTGCTTGTTATTTCCTTAAATTTTCCAATACTTGTACTTTTTCTCAAATGCGTTATTCATTTTTTACTTTCTCTACTACGTATAGTAAGTAGGGGAAGTATTGCATTCCACCCAAAAATTCGATACCGAGATTTAACCGGAAATACATGTTTTGAGACCCACTGAATCCAAAAAAAGCATTTTTGGAAACATGTCCGTGTGTGTGTCTGTGTGTGTGTGTCTGTGTGTGTGTGTGTGTGTGTGTCTGTGTGTGTGTGTGTGTCTGTGAACAGCATAACTCAAAAACGAACAGTCGGATAAACACCAAACTTGGTATTTAGGTTCAGTATCTTCCAGAGATGCGACACGAAGGTTTTCAAGAAAATCCCCCCACCCCAGACTACCCTTTACATGGAAGATTTTTCGAAAATTGTAATTTTCTCAAAAATGGCTCTAACGATTTTGATGAAAATATCGTATGTTTAAGATAATGTCATGGGAAATAAAATGTATATCTCGAATTTTCTGGGAATGTCTCCAAAAGTATTCTTCATTGTGAACGACTTTTGCATAACTGGTAAACCGTAAGAGATAGACAGAATTTTACTACACAAAAAATGTAGATCGCGTTAAAATACACAACTTATGTCATATACATTTCTTTTGTTGAGTGAACCGTTTTCGAGATATTGCTTGTTATTTCCTTAAATATTTCAATACTTTACTTTTTCTCAAATTCGTTATTCATTTTTTTTATGTCCTGGACATGCAAAGAGAATGAAATGCGCCACATAGCAACCAGCGTTAAAATATTTGACTATCGCTTATAACCTACCATATTCCCCTTGCATCTACAAGAAAATTACCAATAAGATTGACATCTCGATATCTCGATTAACATGAATCATATGGAGAATAGGCGTTTGTAAAAATAGATTGTACAAGAGTAGAGAAAGTAATGTGAGTGTAACACATCAGATTTTTTTATGTCCTGGACATGCAAAGAGAATGGAATGCGCCACATAGCAACCAGCGATAAAATATTTGACTATCGCTTAAAAGCTACATTATTCCCCTTGCATCTACAAGAAAATTACAAATAAGATTGACATCTCGATATCTCGATTAATATGAAGCATATGGAGAATAGGCGTTTGTAAAAATAGATTGTACAAGAGTAGAGAAAGTCATGTGAGTGTAACACATCAGATTTTTTTACTTTCTCTACTACGTATAGTAAGTAGGGGAAGTATTGCATTCCACCCAAAAATTCGATAGCGAGATTTCGCCGGAAATACTTGTTTTGAGACCTCCTGAATCCAAAAAAAGCATTTTTGGAAACATGTCCGTGTGTGTGTCTGTGTGTGTGTGTGTGTGTGTGTGTGTGTGTGTGTCTGTGAACAGCATAACTCAAAAACGAACAGTCGGATAAGCACCAAACTTGGTATTTAGGTTCAGTATCTTCCAGAGATGCGACACGAAGGTTTTCAAGAAAATCCCCCCAACCCAGACTACCCTTTACATGGAACATTTTTCGAAAATTTTAATTTTCTCAAAAATGGCTCTAACGATTTTGATGAAAATATCATATGTTTAAGATAATGTCATGAGAAATGAAATGTATATCTCGAATTTTCTGGGAATGTCTCCAAAAGTATTCTTCATTGTGAACGACTTTTGCATAACTGGTAAACCATAAGAGATAGACAAAATTTTACTACACAAAAAAATGTAGATCGCGTTAAAATACACAACTTATGTCATATACATTGTTTTTGTTGAGTTAACCGTTTTCGAGATATTGCTTGTTATTTCCTTAAATTTTCCAATACTTGTACTTTTTCTCAAATGCGTTATTCATTTTTTACTTTCTCTACTACGTATAGTAAGTAGGGGAAGTATTGCATTCCACTCAAAAATTCGATACCGAGATTTCACCGGAAATACATGTTTTGAGACCCCCTGAATCCAAAAAAAGCATTTCTGGAAACATGTCCGTGTGTGTGTCTGTGTGTGTGTGTGTGTGTGTGTGTGTGTGTCTGTAAACAGCATAACTCAAAAACGAACAGTCGGATAAACACCAAACTTGGTATTTAGGTTCAGTATCTTCCAGAGATGCGACACGAAGGTTTTCAAGAAAATCCCCCCACCCCAGACTACCCTTTACATGGAAAATTTTAATTTTCTCAAAAATGGCTAACGATTTTTATTAAAATATCATATGTTTAAGATATTGTCAGGAGAAATGAAATGTATATCTCGAATTTTCTGGGAATGTCTCCAAAAGTATTCTTCATTGTGAACGACTTTTGCATAACTGGTAAACCATAAGAGATAAACAAAATTTTACCACACAAAAAATGTAGATCGCGTTAAAATACACAATTTACGTCATATACATTTCTTTTGTAGAGTGAACCATTTTCGAGATATTGCTTGTTATTCCCTTAAATGTTCCAATACTTATACTTTTTCTCAAATTCGTTATTCATTTTTTTTATGTCCTGCTATGCGCCACATAGCAACCAGCGTTAAAATATTTGACTATCGCTTAAAACCTACCATATTCCCCTTGCATCTACAAGAAAATTACCAATAAGATTGACATCTCGATATCTCGATTAACATGAAGCATATGGAGAATAGGCGTTTTTCCTTAAGTTTTACGTCCCACTGTATCTAAACTCATATGTATGTCAATGCACACAACAATGTAGCAGCCGCTTGCTTTTTCAACAATGAGCAATACATTGTTGATAAAGTAAACGCAGGAGAATACAAATCAGTTACGTCTGATTGACTGTTGAAGGAGGATGTAATTTTACTTATCATAGTGAGTGGTGAAATACTTTTATCATGGCATACCGAATGTGAACTGGAAGCTGCAGGCAATATGTTTGATAGTTCGGAAAACGTTTCAGAAGAAGGAAACCATACTAGTTTTATGTCCTGGACATGCAAAGAGAATGGAATGCGCCACATAGCAACCAGCGATAAAATATTTGACTATCGCTTAAAAGCTACCATATTCCCCTTGCATCTACAAGAAAATTACAAATAAGATTGACATCTCGATATCTCGATTAACATGAAGCATATGGAGAATAGGCGTTTGTAGAAGTAGATTGTACAAGAGTAGAGAATGTCATGTGAGTGTAACACATCAGATTTTTTATGTCCTGGACATGCAAAGAGAATGGAATGCGCCACATAGCAACCAGCGCTTTAAAGATTTGACTATCGCTTAAAACCTACCATATTCCCTTTGCATCTACAAGAAAACTAGCAATAAGATTGACATCTCGATATCTCGATTAACATGAAGCATATGGAGAATAAGCGTTTATAAAAATAGTTTGTACAAGAGTAGAGAAAGTCATGTGAGTGTAATAGATCAGATTTTTTGGATTCAGGGGTCTCAAAACATGTATTTCCGTTGAAATCTCAGTATCGAATTTTTGGGTGTAATGCAATACTTCCCCTACTTACTATACGTAGTAGAGAAAGTAAAAAGTGACAGAACTTAGTGCTGAAAAGTAAAGTTAGGTTCATTCTGCACACTTGTGCGCACTTCACTTATTATTAATTATTATTATTATTATTATTATTATTATTATCATTATTAAATTTTATATGCACACAGTTCATGACAGACCATGGACAATTTCAAAAGCTTCGAGATCAACATTTGAAGTATATACCAATGTCTTTGTGACAGTGAACACACAGTTAAACATTATTATTTGACTGTCCCATTTTTTAAATTAAAATATATTTCTTTATTAACCATTTATCTTACTGTAATAATCAATTTTGTACATATCTGTATCATTTATTTAAAAAGAAATGCTGTTATAACAGTTTCTTATGTTTTATCCGACACATTATGCTAAATTGTAATGGTATAGTTATTTAGTTTTTATTTTATTGTAAACTATAACCAAAATATACATCTATGTGTAACATAGGGTTGACAAAAAAAAGATGATAAATTTTTGGCTAGAATTTTTTTTTCAAATTAACCGACATCGGCTTGGTTACATGCACAATAGGTAAACAAATGCAACTGTTAGCATACTTTAGGTCACTTTATGTTACTAATGAACCCATGCCGGAAACATGAAGATGCCATAATGTTTCATAGATGCCGTATATCAGCTGAGGCAGGGAAAAAATTAGACATGTAATAATAACGAATATTTTGAAAAAATACTAATGTTGCAGAAACAGTAATTTAACATAAACTGCATATTTCAATGACCTGTACATTGTTCGTCTGATCAGCTTTCATCGGTCCCTTATTGTTTACGAGTTATACGAAATTATGCAACATTATTCAAGATGAAATATTTTAAGAAAATGGAAACAACGAAAAAGTTCCATGTAAAGGTAATTTGAAGTGGGAGGATTTATTTTAATCTTTCTGTTGAATAACTTAAATACGAAGTTTATTATTTATTCAACTTTTCAATTACACGCGCGCGTAACTTGTTTCAGGGTTTTTAAAACACGTATTTACAATGAAATCCCGCATTGAATTTTTGGTGGTAGAGAAAGTACAAATAATTTATTGGGTTTCAGTGGTTTTCAAAACGTGTATTTGGAGTGAAATCACAATATCGTAATTTTTGATCGAAACACAATACTTCTACACATTGTACATAGAAGTGACAGAGAATATGAGAAATGGTTAATGTTTTAGTCTCAGTCGTTTAGTAAGTTTGTTATGTTATAAATTATAATGTAATTGCAAATTTCCTTTATACTAAGAATGGTAGGGATAAACTTACACTTTGCGTCTGTTGTTTCATTTAACGTCTAATGGTTAAATAGTTGGCTTCGACTTTAGAAGTAATTCCTTGATGTCGATGGGAAGCTCCAAGAACCGTGGTTCGAATGGTCGTCGTCTTGAATTCTTCAAATCCAATTCAGCTTTACAACATTTAACCTACACACGACCACTGTGAAAGAACAATTATTATTTGGTGTAAATTAACTTTACTGAGGGGTTAATTAGAAATCCAAAAATGGTCCTTCGGTTGGCAATCAAGCCCGATGGTTACCGATGATCGTATTACACAAGGAAAGCTTCAGTTAAACATAAAGGTGTCATCAGCCTCCAATGCGTGTTGTAGCAAGCAGCTTTGTGTGTTACATTCCGCTACTATTGACACGTAGTTGACTAATGGATATTCGCAAATGGCTCGACCAATTTGGTACAGGAAGTAGTAGAGATGTTTGGGACGCGTGCCTCATCGTCCTAACACAACGACCGCTTCCTCACAGACGGTCAAGCCACTTTTGCAACAAGGTGCAGGAAGAATCGCACATGAACTTGATTTAAGCCAAATATTGCCTATTCCGCTTTTTGGAGGGCTTTCCAGAAATAGGATTCTAATCGATAGAACTAGGGAATATTTTTCGTGGGCGGCACATATACAAGTTACGTATTAATAATGTGCCATGCTCAATTTATGGACAAGAATTGTCAAGTTCAATTTATGGACGACCGAGGTTGTTGTGGTACACCAAGAAAATTGAGAAAAATAAGCCACCTTATTTTTTATTTATTTATTTACTGCTAAGTCAATTACGTGATGGAGAATATAGGAACTGACCCTGGCCACTTGTCCCATAGACGTCCGATGATACATTCCATCTTCTGAGTTTTTCTCTTCTCTTCACTCCACATTCATTATCACCCTATTTATAAGATTAAATTATCATTATTAGCTTTAGTCGACTGACCGTCTGCATTTCATTCTGTCATTCCAAAAAATTCCCCTAATCGACTTAACTGAGACTGGTCCATGAATATTTTCTTTATCACTACAAATCTATTACTTCTGAGTCATTTCTCCCTGATTATTTTTCCCCCAATTCATCGCTTCTTCTGCATTTCATCAGAACATGTCCTCCATCTTCGTTATCCCCACAGATTGGACATAATATTTACACTCAGAGGGAACATACGTACATAACCCGTGTACCATGTACCTATACCTCACCTAATCTACTCTTCTCCAACTGATTCTTTATTTTACCGAGAACTCTGATGTTTTTCTTGTAGTTAAAATATTTTAAAATATTTTCTTCTGTCAACTGACTTATCTGGTACCTGTCAGTGCCTCTGACACTGACTTTCACCAATTCTAAAAGTGATCCTACATTAGCTGTGTTCTGGGACGTCCCAACATTAGTTTGCAAAATACTCTTAATATAAAATTAATTTTCTCCCGTCCATTTTCTATCCCTTGTATTTCGTATCCATATGCCCACCTTGATTCCACTAGGTTTGCATACAACCTTTCAAACCATCACCATCATTTTTGCGATACATAAAATGTATTTCAATTATCTCATTGCCTATCTCTCTTGGCTAGTGCCCACATTTTATATTTTTCCCAGTCCCCTTTCCTGCTTAGTTTAATACTCAATTAAATTAAGTCCTTCGCCATTTGAATATATTTACCTATCTCCCCATGAACTATTGTACTATCTTCTCAGTTTCTATTCTTTTTAAACACTAATCTTTGACTTGCTTTAGTTCACTTAAAGCACCTATATTAGGTCATTATATTGGTCTTCCGGTGCAGAGTGCATCTTATTTTGTTCCCTAACCGAAGTTCTGCCCATACTTTGGCTAGCTTCTTTTCGGCAATGTGCCTATACTAGGTATCTTCAAATTTATATCTGTCTTAAGTTATATAACCTCAAATTTGTACTATTACAGATGCAGTCCTCAGATTGTTATGCTGGCTCCCGGAAGGAAATTTATGTGAATATGACAACGCAGTGGAAACCGTTATTTCAATCCTCCTAGCATCACCACACGATCTTTCAAACAGTAAAGCAGCAAAGTATTAGGTCTGTCCAGTTGCTGTTTCTTACGCGCAGAACAAATTAGCACAGCAGAATATAGATGTAATTATGGACTGCGAAATTTTGTCTATGAATGAAAATAAAGGAAAAGCGTGTCATCTCAGCTCATATCACCTCATACTCCTGTGACAAATGATATTTGGCGTTAAAAATTCCAACCCGTTTAAAGTAGGTACTTTGATGCATCTGTTCGTTCTCCTCGTTCATATAATGTGAGGAGGGCACATATCTGCAGTAACTTGAACGCATAAAAAGTTTATGAGCACAATAAAATGATTTACATTTAGATATTTAACAGGTTTTTCCTGTTAATTGCCACAAAGTTTTCCGTTTAAACACTCGGCACTGTCTTTCGTCATAATGTTGCAATTTATTTGTTTGCAACACTTTCCTTGCGGGAAATTGAGAAAATTTTATTGAATTCGAGTACTAACTGGAAAGGAACAGTCTCAACAGAAACGTGATAAAGAACAATACTGTTGAATATTTTCAGCCGACAATTTCATTCCGCTTTGGGCCATATATTAAAATTACGCAGTCCAGAAAGGCACACGTTATACTGTGTGGTGATAAATTTTATTATCATATTAATTATTATTAACATCTGATTAGTATAATAGGTATCCCAGACCCTCAAAAGTCACCACAGTTAGCGAATTCAAAACTTAGTAGAAATTGAGGAAATATCATTGCTCGTGGCCATTGTCGCTAAAATGTTTGGCTTTAGCATTTCATCGCGCGGAAGATCGCGAGTTAGAGTTCCGCCTCAAGAATAGCCCTTTTCTGTACGGGTAGTAATTAAAATTAAAATTAAAGTTCCTAGTAATATTAATTTTTCATTAAACTCATAAGAAAGTTTGATAAAACCTAGTATTATAATTATGATTCTTAAATAAATGTGTGTGTATGTGTGTGTGTGTGTGTGTGTGTGTGTAAAAGTCAAATAGAGAAACACAAACGGGAAAACTAAGAGTAACAAAAGAGAGAGAGAGAGAGAGAGAGAGAGAGAAACCAAGAAATTATTAAAAATTCATTTGCCACTGATCTTGAGCATAATATTCCCTGTAGACGTAGAGAATACATAGTTTATTGGAAAACCAAAAAATAAGTTTAAAAATACTTTCAAATTCATTCATATCCTTATTTATGTCGTATTCCAACCTTCTGAGATGACAGCGTTTCCGAAAACTATTAGACAATTCTTCACTAAAGAATTCCTCCATAATTTGCAAATTAGAAATAGCTATTGCAATGTTCTGTATATGGGGATGCCAAAACCAATATTGTAAAGTAAATGGTTAACATAAAATGCACCACGCGATATGTTTGACATTTTACAATACTCTTCTGTGACTAAAGCACAGTATTTGAAATTGATCTTAGCCATCACTTTTCCCCGTAATTTGCTGGTATTTTCTTAAATTATATTTCCCTACTATATTTTATTTATATATATATATATATATATATATATTTGTGAGCATAATCCAAAAACAAAGAATTTTCATACAGTCAGACAACTTATAACGATTCAAAACGTCCCCACCCTCAAGACAACCGTTTACTTGGAAAAAGTAAAGGGTTGTCTTGCACGCTATCCTATTTCTTTTTCATTTATAGGAAGGTTATAATTTATTTTAGTTTTTAAGATGAAATAACGTTTCAAGGTTTCTTTCTATGTATTCTGACATTAATTATCTTTCCGTTTTAGCTTTCATGTTTTGAATTTTCGCTGGTAAACTCCTTTCATTTTCTCCTATACATCGTTACAAATAAAAGTTATACTAGAAACGTTTTTGTACCTTTAACGTTTTTGAAATGTTCTCTAATGCTGCTTTAACTTTTCAAACTTTTAAGCATTAGATGTTCATTGCGAATTCACACAATTAGCCTAACAGTTAACGACCTTATAACTGTTGAATGCTGTTTAAATTTACAAAACGAACGGGGAATTATTTACGACAAATATCTGTCTTGGTAAACAGGAATTAAAGAGAAAAGGTGGTATTACGAATTAAGGAATTTTAAAATAGGTATGTAATTAATGGTATGATAGTGGACAGAGAAGGTCATGTAATTACTCACACCAAATTTTTTCAGATGTTTTCATGTTTTTTTTTAATTTCATATGACTGATGATTGATTTTTAACCATTCACCAAATACACACACATTCTGCGAAGGTTCAGTATTTGTTGCTAATTTGGGCTATCTCGTGATTCCAAAGGTCAACTTACAAATGGGTACTTATATAGAAGGTTCCATGTGACAGTTTTTTACCTATTTGGAAGACATTTAGAGGGCAAATGTAGAATATTTAAAGGAGTACTAACCATCCCTTTTGTATGTGTGTATGTATGTATGCGTGTGTGTTTCTTATTTATTTATTTATTATTCAACTGTATGTATGTAATGTATGTATGTTTCTTATTTATTTATTTATTATTCAACTGTATGTAATGTATGTATGTGTGTTTCTTATTTATTTATTTATTATTCAACTGTATGTATGTAAGTATGTATGTATGCATGCATGTATGTATGTATGTATATCTTATTTATTTATTATTCAACTGCATGCCGCGTCCTTGGTAATATTAACATGCATTCTTTACAATGTATTTATACAGTTGTTTCACACAATTTAACATTGATAATTACAACTTGTTCAGTTTGAACAATGATAACCACAATAAGGTATATGTTATTAATTTATAATACAAAGTTATTATTATAGATTATCCTAATTGGTACAATCAAGTTACTCCAGATATTCACGGATTTAATAAATTTGTGGAAACTTCTTAAATATTGGCATATTAACTCTTGGTTATTTACAGGCCATACACCTCCTGCTATTATTATTTCTTGAATAAGAATATACCTTTGGTGTTCTGTGTTATTACATTTGTAAATCAGACGATTAACTATCTGTTCTATCTGTTCCCGATCATTTATGGTATGGAATCGATGTAAATATGATATCGTTTTTCCATGTTAATTCTGGGGTTGCTGGGAGTTTTATTTTTAATGTGTCTTGAATTGAAGGAAAGAATGACTTAATAACTGCTCCATTTGTGGTGCTGTTCCATCTCTCCTGCCATTCATCTAATGATAAATCATTTATTTCTGATATGATAATCGACTTTGGGATTTTGCTGTATATTACTTCTCCTGCAGAAGCTTCTTTGGCTAACCTGTCAGCTAGTTCATTACCAGCCTTCAAGTGAAGTGCTTTGTCCACTGTCGTTGCCATGGTGCAATAACGGTATGTTATCTATTAGTGAGTTGTGTTCTCTATTTTCCTTCAACAAGGATAATGTAATATTTCTGTCAGTGTACACTGCTGCAACTCTTTCTTCATTCTGGAGATCCTCCATTGCTTGAAGTTCCTGTAGGGCTTTCCAGATGGCCAACTGCTCTGCCTGGTTATTTGTGCATTTTGGGCATAATCTGTTTTTTAATTGATGGATGAGAACACGGTGCTGAAATATAACTGCAGCTGTTCCTACCTTTTCTTCTGATTTGCTCCCACCTGTATAGATTTCTATGTCATATGTTGTGTTTTGCTGAGTTTCTTCAGTATTCCTCTTTTCTGTAGGGTGATTCCAGTTTCTTGGTTCTGTGGGCGAATCATAATTTCTCTGTCCATGAGTTCCTTTATATAGCTTGACTTTGTAACCTATCGTGATATCTATAGGTTGAATTCCTATCCGTTTTTTTTTTTTTTTTTTTTTTTACGTTTCTAGAGTATTGTAAAACTTCGTATCACAATAGTGCTCCATAAGTTAGGATAGGTAGGTTGGAGTGCTCCTTTGATTATTGTATACAATACTTTGTACCCTAGTCCCCAGCTTAGTTTCGCAGATTTAGATAGGCATGTATTAGGACTATTGCTTTGTCGTGTGCATGATCGATATGCTTGTTGAATCTGAATTTTCTGTCCAGATAAATTCCGAGGTATTTCGTATGTATGTTTTTATTTATTTATTTATGGACGCTGTTTAACTACTATGGTCCTTAGCATTCCTTTGTATACTGGGCGAGAAAGACCAATAATTTTGCTCAGAGGCCTCTTTATCAGGCTTGAGGTTCTTTTACGTGCCGTAAATTTACGGCAGGGGACCACGGCTTTACTTCCCTTCCGAAGGAAACCATGCTAAGGATTTTTACGCCCGAAATCCATCGCCCTCGGGTTTGAACCCGCGACCTCGGGAACTAGAGGCTAGCATGGTAACCACTACACCACGGAGGTGTAGTAGGTAGGTAGGTAGGAGGGCACGCAGGCAAGCAGACAGGTAGGTGAGTGAGTAGGTAGGTAACGTAACGTACGTACGTACGTACTATGAGTGTATGTAATATGTATGTACGAGTGTATTCTATGTATGTACATATGTATGTATGTATTGGCGCGTGCTCGTGAGTATGCTCACATCCACATGTTTTCAGATGATGTCAAACATAAAAAGTTCGATGAATACTAGATCAGCATGACAGATCAAAAGTTTTCCTTACAATAAAGCAATTTCCCTTTATCATTGTTGAAAGAAAGCTCGCTCTCTCTCTCTCTCTCTCTCTCTCTCTCTCTCTTTTCTGTAAATTTCTTGGATACTGCAATTTGTTCTGCAGTCATTCTTAGTTTCTGCACTTCCTAACCTATAGTAAGCACAGACGTTTGCATTCCATACAAAATGGGATCGAAATTTCACCAAAGATACAGGCTCCATGACAAAAAATGAGGGAGAGAGAGAGCACAACTCAAAAATGAAATATCGATTAAATACCAAACCATTGCTTTTGAGAGAATAGTTTGTGTAAGAGTGGGTAGAGAAAATAATGTAAATGCAACATTACTTTAATTTTGAATACATACGCACCCATGTACACTGAATGTACCGAAAAAGAAAGGTTCCAATATTTGGAAATTAGTTAATGTGCATTAAAATAAAAAATTATCACAAAAATGGGGCATAAAATGTTTATCTTCGGAGATAGAAGAAATGCTTACCACCATTGTAAGGGCAACACATATTTTATAGTGAGATATTTGTAAAACATGGTAAAACCATGCATCCATTTGTCACTGCATAATAATAATAATAATAATAATAATAATAATAATAATAATAATTCTCTATAGATTCTTTGTACTAATTTCAAGCACTATCAATTGTATACACTTTTTCAGCAGATGTGTTCATACAAAAATTAGTATTATTCTTATTTACACTTACATATTTAAAATTCATTAAGCCTACATACGTATTTGTCAATCAGATGCTTCTTTAGTTATCTCTTAAACTAATGACGTTGTTTAAATAAGTTCTACAGGTAATTCATTTAAAAACATAGTTATTTTAATAAATGGACTCTTTTCCGTTGCCTGTTTTACATACTATATTCTATGAGACTCAGCATTGACTCTAGTATTAGTTCTTATTAACACTGGTTTTGTAAGCAGTGTTACAAGCTAATACAATTGCATTTATTATTCAGCATGCTTTTATGCGTTCCTTATCAGGAGAACACTTAATCGTAACACATAAACCCACATTGCAGCATTTACTGTACCAGTTGGGAAGTTTGAATGTGTGCGCACACGAAATGGAATATATTATTTTCTGTATTGGACAAGGAAATAGAAACTGTCTATAACACACAATCATTTAACTGCAGTTTCGTCGTGAAATAATTGAATCTTTTTTGCGTTCATATGTTGTAATACCAGAGTTAAACGTTTAGTTATTGAAGAAAAAATCTGATGTGTTACACTCACGTGACGTTCTCTACTGTTGTACAAAATATTTTTACAAACGCTTATTCTCCATATGCTTCATGTTAATCGAAATATCGAGATGTCAATCTTATTGCTAATTTTCTTATAGATGCAAGGGAATATGGTAGGTTTTAAGCGATAGTCAAATATTTTAACCGCTGGTTGCTATGTGGCCCATTCCTTCTCTTTGCATGTCCAGGACAAAAAAAAATGAATAACGAATTTGAGAAAAAGTATAAGTATTGGAAAATTAAAGGGAATAACAAGCAATATCTCGAAAACACTTCACTCAACAACAAAAATGTATATGACATAAATTGTGTATTTTAATGCGATCTACATTCTTTGTGTAGTAATATTTTGTCTATCTCTTATGGTTTACCAGTTATGCAAAAGTCGTTCAGAATGAAGAACGCTTTTGGAGACTTCCCAGAAAATTCGAGATATGCATTTCATTTGTCATGACAATACCTTAAATATATGATATTTTAATCAAAATCGTTGGAGCCATATTTGAGAAAATTGAAATTTTCGAAAAATGTTCCATGTAAAGGGTACTCTTGGGTAGGAGGATTTTCTTGAAAACCTTCGTGTCGCATCTCTGGAAGATACTGAACCTAAATACCAAGTTTAGTGTTTATCCGACTGTTCGTTTCTAAGTTATGCTGTTCACAGACACACACACGGACATGTTTCCAAAAATGCTTTTTTTGGATTCAGGGGGTCTCAAAACATATATTTCCGATGAAATCTCGGTATCGAATTTTTGGGTGGAATACAATACTTCCCCTACTTACTATACGTAGTAGAGAAAGTAAAAAGTATGATGAAACAAAACATGTCCCTATTGAAGAGATAGGAAAATAACCTACCCGAATGCTATTGTTATACTTGTAGCTTTCGCATTATGATTAAAAGTTCTGTTGATGTATAATCTCTAAGTATATATAATTAAACTGTAACCGATAATTTTCAATTTTGGACGAATAATTAGTTACTGAACACGTCCCGAACTAATACCAACGCATTCTAATGCACCTGCGCCAGTCGAGTACGCTCTCAGGACTAATTCGGTATTTTGTGTGGTTGGAACGCTACTTGAGCCATTCTGTCACGGCCTTCTTCATTCCACAGCATCAATTACAAAGAAGATGATCAACGTGGCTTTGCTTAGAACTACATACCGAACACCTTTGATATTCATTGTAGAATTAATCTTCCATGGATGAATAAATTTCATATTAAAATGTATTACTCCAGGTAGTAAGGCTTTTTCTGGTGGATACAAAGAAATACTACCTGGAGAAATACGGTCTCAACTCTATTGAAATCGTAGGTCAAATGGTCGGAGCAAGAGACATGATCCCCAAATTCTTCGTCCCCTTCTATAGGAGGTTTGGCCTAGGCAGCCAGCTAATTAATAATGTTTCAATCTTGGCCGCATTAAAGAATCCGTTTCAGTTAAAAAAAAACAGCTATGTACTGTACCCCTTTAACTGTATTTTGAAATTTATATTGTTAATTGTTCGTTTTGATTTTATTGTTTGCTTTTTATAATTACTGTTACTGTGCCTTATAACCTTTTGATGCATTTTATTACGTTTTCTATTAATATTTTTGTATTGTTTCCTTGTTTAATGTTTGGTTAATTTATTTTCTATACTTTGTCTTTATGGCAGTCTCAGAATGAAAAAGCAAAAAGGCCTTTCTTTCGAAATAAAATGTTACTTTCTCTACACTCTCGCAGGATTGTTCCAAGTGATTAGAATCGATTTTGAATTAACTAAGTATGCGCAGTAGATTATACAATTTGCGCATGTCCAGAATTTTCAGTTCACACTCGTGATCAAGAACCGATTTCACTCGTTACGAACTAGTTCCCAAATACACTGGAACAGCAAGTTGGAAATTCAGAACTAGTTCTGAACTGATTATTCGTCGTGTTCGAACGCCCTTAGCTACTGCGCATACTCACATAATTCAGAATCGATTCAGAATCGTGTGGGAACAAACCTATTATATCAATGTGTTAGTATAATAGGTATCCTGAAGCCCGAAGTCCCACTTTTAACATTTTGTAGGTGTGAGCGCGCACGCCTCGTTGCTTGTTCGTGCGTGGGTTACCTTTTCACACAAGAATGGCAAAACGAATTGTTATGACACTTGGTGTTTAGCGTACCTTGGGTTTTAGAATGAGGCTATAATGCATGTTAATTACTTTTCTCAAAGAAGGCAGCAAAATACAAAATCTGATGTGTTACACTCACATGACTTTCTCTACTCTTGTACAAACTACTTTTACAAACGCTTATTCTCCATCTACTTCATGTTAATCGAGATAAACATTTGCAAACTCTATCTTATTGCTAAGTTTCTTGTAGATATAAGGGGAATATATATTACAAGGACAATATAGAAATACAGTAGCCTTTAAGCATATAAATATCTCTTAATAGCTGGTTGCTAGGTGCAGCACCATTCCCTTTGCCACAGATTAATACCCTTTGCATATACAAGACAAAAAAATGAATAACGAATTCCCATTTGAGAAAATAAGTATTGAAAAATTTAAGGGAATAACAAGCAATATCTCGAAAATGGTTCACTCAACAAAAAAAATGTGTATGACATATTTGTGTATTTTAACGTGATCTACATTTTCTGTGTAGTAAAATTTTGTCTATCTCCAATGGTTTACCAGTTAGCAAAAGTCGTTCACAATGAAGAATACTTTTCGAGACATTCCCAGAAAATTCAAGATATAAATTTTATTTGTCATGAAAATATCTAAAACATATGATATTTAATCCAAATCGTTAGAGCCATTTTTGAGAAAATTAAAATTTTCGAAAAATGTTCCATGTAAAGGGTAATCTGGGGTGGGGGGATTTTCTTGAAAACCTTCTCTGTCG
Source organism: Deroplatys truncata (assembly GCA_030765065.1). NCBI lineage: Eukaryota > Metazoa > Arthropoda > Insecta > Mantodea > Mantidae > Deroplatys > Deroplatys truncata. The sequence goes on along the minus strand of CM060977.1, from coordinate 150,394,332 downwards.
CATCTCTGGAAGATACTGAACCCAAATACCAAGTTTGGTGATTATCCGATGGTTCGTTTCTGAGTTATGATGTTCACAGACAGACACACAGACACACACACACGGACATGTTTCCAAAAATGCTTTTTTGGATTCCGGGGGTCTCAAAACATATATTTCCGGTGAAATCTCGGTATCGAATTTTTGGGTGGAATACAATACTTCTCCTATTTACTATACGTAGTAGAGAAAGTAAAAATTCGAAATATTTCTGTTATTACTGAGCTCTCTTAAAAGCGCTATACAACAAAATTTGTACCGGTCGTCGGTAGGAATCGGCACATGCCCTTTGTTACATACTGATTCTGACGGATTTTGACAGGATCAGAAGTTTGTTGGAACGCCTGAATACAGTATGCGGTTAAGAGGTTTACATGGGTTTGGGCCAAGCCCTCCGGCCGGACTCGGGCTTGAAAATAAAAATAAAAAAATCTGATGTGCTACACTTACATGACTTTCTCTACTCTTGTACAAACTATTTTTACAAACGCTTATTCTCCATATGCTTCATGTTAATCGAGATATCGAGATGTTAATCTTATCGCTAATTTTCTTGTAGATGCAAGGGGAATTGCTAGGCTTTAAGCGATAGTCATTTATTTTAAGACCTGATTGCTATGTCGAGTATTCCATTCTCTTTGCATTAAAAGGACAAAAAAAAATGAATAACGAATTCGAGAAAAAGTAAAAGTATTGGAAAATTTAAGGGAATAACAAGCAATATCTCGAAAATGGTTTACCCAACAAAAACAATGTATATGACATAAATTGTGTATTTTAACGCGATCTACATTTTTTGTGTAGTAAAATTTTGTCTATCTCTTAAGGTTTACCAGTTATGCAAAAGTCGTTCACAATTGAGAATACTTTTGGAGACATTCCCAGAAAATTCAAGATATACATTTTACTTGTTATGAAAGTATCTTAAAATATATGATATTTTAATCAAAATCGTTAGAGCCATTTTTGAGAAAATAAAAATTTTCGAAAAATGTTCCATGTAAGGGTAATCTGGGGTGGGGCAAATTTCTTGAAAACCTTCGTGTCGCATCTCTGGAAGATACTGAACCTAAATACCAAGTTTGGTGTTTATCCGACTGTTCGTTTCTGAGTTATGCTGTTCACAGACAGACCCACACACACACACACACAGAGAGAGAGAGAGAGAGAGAGAGAGAGAGAGAGAGAGAGATAGGCACACAGACACCCACATGGACATGTTTCCAAAAGTGCTTTATATGCATTCAGTGCACCTCAAAACATGTATTTCCTGTGAAATCTCGGTATCGAATTTTTGGGGTGGAATGCAATACTTCCCCTACTTACTATACGTAGTAGACAAACTAAAAATGAATTTGTCATATTCAATATATGCATTTTATTTATTTTGTCAGTACATATATGCGAGTCGTCATTTTAAAGTAAGTAACGTTTTAACTTTTGCCGCTACAGAGCTGCAGTTGCGAGTTTGTGTTTCCGCGGTCACTTCCTCCATTCATTAGGAAGGCTGACGCAACTGTGAGTGATCGTCACTTTGTGTTTTCCTGTTGCTGGAGCGTTTCGAAATGTTCAAAACAATTGAACGACCCGCTGATTGTGAACTCAGATCAGTGATTTTTTTTTCTTTTTTTGAGTGCGAGAAATGTTACGCCAGCGAAACTTTATCGCCAATTGTGTGAGCTTTTTGGGGAAAGAATAATGAGTGACAATGCCCGACCACACACAGCCAAACTCAAGATCTGATCGCATCATTTGGTTTGGAACAATTCGACCACCCTCCCGACAGTCCGGATTTTGCACCAAACTATTTTCATCTGTTTCTTCATCTGAAGAATTTCCTTGGTCGAAAATATTTCAACGAGGATGGTGTGAAATAAGAAGTACAGACTTGGCTTTCATCACAGACGGCATCATTCTTTTACGTAAGCATACAAAAACTGGTTTCCCATTACGATTAATTTCTGAATATATAGGAGAGTAGTGTAAAGTAAAAAATGATAATAAATTATTTGGAAAATAATGCGTTATTTTTAAAAAAAATATGAGTACTTTAAAACACGTCTCTCGGTCTTCGACTGGTTGCCAGGGTATAAGGACTGCTTCCTGGGGGGCGTTGATTCCTCTGTTTGGGGTGGGGTCCCCGGTTTGCCTGCCCAGCTGTCAGGACGTCTCAATTTTAGGATCTTTGTCATTGCTGTGCCGTCACTGCTGGTTCCGGCCGCTCGGTGTCTCTCGCCTCGAGCGCACCCTCGAGGGGCTTACTGGATCGGGGTCGAGTCCCCTCCGTTACACATTCCATTCCAGACCAGAGAAGAGAAGTATTTTAAGAATTCAGAACGTGAATCGTAATACAAAGTCTTTTTTGAGGGGGGGCATCTTCAGATTTGTAATTGAAAGCAATTTAGTTTTCAGAATAAAGTGTTTTCAAATTAACCAATTGCAACAAAAGCACATCAACCTATCTGCATTAACACTTCGGGTCACTATTTTGAAAATTTAGCTTATATGATCCTAACCGAATAAAACAGCTATATAGAAACTGCATATTTTGCGCTAAACGTTGTTTCCTCGATCTAATAACATTTTCTCCTTTTGCATACAGTACCTAAATAGGTGTTTTTACTCTACATCCACTATACGACTGGCACGGTTTTTCTTCCTTTCTCTTGTGAGTGTGTATGTAAGGGGAATTATGTTTCAAATAAAACATCTTTTATTCGTTTTTCAGTAACAAACGCAAAATATATCTCATTTTGAAGAAAATTTAATGTTGTACTTAATTGTTCCCAAACTGCTTCAACAGTTTGGCATTAATATTACTTTTGCCGCCATATTTTTAAAACATTACTTGGATATTATCAGAACTGAATGTGCCAACTGTATGGTACTACATACTTAGCGTTAAACGTTGTGATCAATATGTATGACAATCAAAAAGCAAAACGAACTTACATTCAAGGTAATAAATACCCTCGGAGTACGCGTAGAACATTCTATTTGTGATAATTATGAAACTATTATTATTAATATTATTATTTATTAATAGCAACAAACGTTAAAAACAAGATATACATTATGCGAACCTTGTTTCTCAAGAAAATTACTGAATCTTAAACTTGTGTAGCACCCGCATAAAGAGTGCAATATTTGATTTTTAAACAACATATTATGCAAAGAAAATGTTAATTTATTTCGCTTGAATAGTTCTAGTAAAGAGAAAAGTATATGGTTTCGTCTTCCTTCTTCTTAGACTCAGGTCGCTGAATTATACCAGCATACAAGGAAGTAAATATGACCTTTGAGACGATCCGGCACTTGCTGTTGGCTATAGCCAGGCATGACTAGTCGAGAAGAAATTTCTTCCCCCTCTTCCTCTACACCCCTTGGCCCATCGGAAAACATTTGAAGCCCACTGTACAATACAACCTATTCTCGGGCTCGGGCCCGTGCAGACCTCTAATGCGGATGCAGTCAAATTGTTGAACGTACTGCCAGTCAAATGCCTTCAGTGCACCAACCTATAATTGCCCACTGGATCTGGTAGCAAGGGTAATACCATAGATAATACCTATAAGAAACAGAAGGCTTCCCCGTAGCTCAGTCGGTAGAGCAACTGCCTGCTGTGCGAGGGATCCCGGGTTCGATTCCCGGCTGGGATTTCCTCTAGCCAAGATTAATCTCTATCCTCTCCAGAGTCTGGAAGTATGAATGAGAGTGTGAATGTATGGTCCAATGATTAAGTGAACTCGGAGACAGACACAGACACAACGCATTGTAAACAAATGTGTAAGGTAACCTTGCATTTGAGCTCGCAGTAGTTGGAACACTAAGCCCCACCTCTCTTATTATGCAAGTGGACTGGTCAGTGCTATTGCGCATACGTGCTTCAGGGGTGGGGGACTGTCACGACGATTTACACAAACTATACACGAGTTAACACCATTGCCAAGTTCCAAAGGAAAGGCCGCCGATAAGACCAATGTAGTTAAAGGCGGGGTATAAATGGAACTAAAAACATTTTGATGTATTACAATCAAATGACTTGCCCTAATCTTGTACAAACTATTTTTAAAAACGCTTATTCTCCATATGATTCATGTTAATCGAGATGTTAATCTTATTGCTAATTTTCTTGTAGATGCAAGGGGAATTGGTAGGCTTTAAGCGATAGTCAAATATTTTAAGAGCTGGTTGCTATGTGGAGTATTCCATTCTCTTTGCATTACTAGGACAAAAAAATGAATAACGAATTCACATTTGAGAAAACGTATAAGTATTGCAAAATTTAACGGCATAACAAGCAATATCTCGAAAATTATTCACCCAACAAAAAATGTATATGACATAAATTGTGTATTTTAACGCGATCTACATTTTTTGTGCAGTAAAATTTTGTCTATCTCTTATGGTTTACCAGTTATGCAAAAGTCGTTCACAATGAAGAATACTTTTGGAGACATTTCCAGAAAATTCGAGATATACATTTCATTTGTCATGAAAATATCTTAAACATATGATATTTTAATCAAAATCGTTAGAGCCATTTTTGAGAAAATTAAAATTTTCGAAAAATTTAATGTAAGGGTAATCTGGGATATCGGTATTTTCTTGAAAACCTTCGTGTCGCATCTCTGGAAGATACTCAACCTAAATACCATGTTTGGTGTTTATCCGACTGTTCGTTTCTGAGTTATTCTGTTCACAGACACACACACGGACATGTTTCCTAAAATGCTTTTTACTTTCTCTACTACGTATAGTAAGTAGGGGAAGTATTGTATTCCACCCAAAAATTCGATACCGAGATTTCACCGGAAATACATGTTTTGAGACCCCTTGAATCCAAAAAAAGCATTTTTGGAAACATGTCCGTGTGTGTGTCTGTGTGTGTGTGTGTGTCTGTCTGTCTGTGGACAGCAGTAGGATATATAGAGGAATTCTGGCGCAGTTTTTTGCGTTTATATGGGAAAGGATAGGGAAAACGAGGCTAGATGCGGCGGTTCAAGGAGGAAAATGCGTTTATATGGGGGAGATAGGGAATACGAGGACTGACGCTAGGCTAGACAGTGGTAGGAGGGGAGTGCGCTTCATATGCGAGAGATAGGAAATACGAGGGTCGATGCTAGGCTAGACAGAGGCTGAGTAATGTATGGTTTATATGAGCGGTATAGGAAAACGATGAGAGGTGTTAGACTAGACAGGGCTTGAAACGTAGTGCATGGTTTATATGAGAGATATAGGAAAACGAGGAAAGGTGTTAGGCTAGACAGAAGTCGAGGAGTAGAGTATGGTTTATATGAGAAGTATAGGAAAACGAGGAGAGGTATTAGGTTAGGAGAATTGAGTTTGTGTTTATAAGGAGAGACGAGAAAACGGAGAGAGATCCTATGCTAGGATAGACAGGTGTTAAAGTTAGGTTAGATAGGAAACCAAGGAGTGATACTCAGCTAGAGGGGGGGCAGGAGGGAATGAGCTTTTGAGAGGTAGGGGATACGGGGAGTGGTGTTAGACTAGACAGGGCTTGAAACGTAGGGCATGGTTTATATGTATGAGAAGTATAGGAACAGGAAGAGGGGTGCTAGGCTAGACAGAGGTTGAGGAGTAGAGTATAGTTTATATGAGAGGTATAGGAAAACGAGGAGAGGAGTTAGACTAGACAGAGGTCGAGGAGCAGAGTATGGTTTATGTGAGAGTCATAGGTAAACGAGAGAGGCGTTAGGCTAGACAGAGCTAGAGGAGTAGAGTATGGTTTATATGAGAGGTATAGGAACAGGAGGAGAGGTGTTCGGCTAGACAGGTAGTGTAGCAGTAGGAATATGGACTTATATACAGGAGAGATAGGGAATAGGAGGTGCTAGACTTGAAAGCGACTTTAGACGTGAACTTAGTGGAAAACTGTTTCATGTCAATGTTCTAGACATGCCCATCACGTAACCTATTCAGGGAAAAGGTGACTCGTTCAGGGGAAAAGGTGACTGCTCAGGGAAAAAGGAGGCCCACAAAGGGAAAAAGTTGACTAGCAAAGGGAAAAACGTGACCAGCAAAGGGAAAAAGGCGACCAGCAAAGGGAAAAATGTGACCAGCAAAGGGAAAAAGGTGACCAGCAAAGGGAAAAAGGCGACATGCAACGGGAAAAAGGTGACCAGTAAAGGGAAAAAATGTGGCCAGCAAAGGGAAAAAAGGTGACCACCAAAGGGAAAAAGGTGAGCCATAAAGGGAAAAAGGCGACCTGCAACGGGAAAAGCTAACCCACTCACACTAACAGGTAAGTAATTCAGCTAGTATTGCAAGAGGTTGACTGCATCATAGCAGTGTATGATTTCACAGGTAATTCAGCTAGTATCGGATGTATTTAGGCTAATTCATCTAGTAACACAGAATAGATTCCAGAGGCTAACTGCATCATGGCTCTACATAATTTCACAGGTAATTCAGCTAGTATCGTAGGTATTTAGGCTAATTCAGCTAGTATCACAAGAGGATAGATTCTAGGGTTGGGTATAGCTTAGTGTCGTATTTCACAGGTAATTCAGAGAGTATCGTTGGTATTTAGGTTAATTCAAGTATCACAGACGTTTAGAGTAATTCAGCTAGCATTACAGGAGGCTAGGTTCCAGGGGTTGGTTATAGCCTAGCTTCGTATTTTACAGATAGTTCAGGTAATATCGTAAGTATTTGGGTAATCGACATAGCTTCACAGATATTATTGATAATTTCGATCAGAGATTTGTATCACAGTTATTTAAGGTAAATGCAGCTGATTCAGGTTGTATCAATGGTATTTGAGTCATTTTAACAGGTAATTCTGATAGTATCACAGGTGCTCGTACTAATTTAGAGCAGGAATTCGTATCTGAGCTATTTAATGTAATTTCACACGATTCGGGTAGTATCACAGGTATTTAAGTCATTTTAACAGGCAATTCAACTAGTATCACAGGTACTCATGGTAATATAGAGAGTAATTAAATTATAAAACATTTCTCATCCAACGTTACAACAATTTATATACTTTTTTCTAAATCTTACAAACTTATTATATGTTAAACAGTTATTGTACGATGTGGAGAGGGATAAACTGCATATTGGTTCACAAATTGAAAAGCTTTACGTCAACATACCTTTATTTTAGTTCGTTGTAGATGTCTCTCCCCTTTTATCTAGGCTTGAGACTAGCACTAGGATTGCTCCTAATGGCAGGGTTACCACCTTCCCTTCCATCTTCTTCTTTCTTCATCAGGCGTCAGCTATCTGCATATACAGCACACAGATAACCTTCTTTTTTAAGATTGTAGACTCACGAGAAAATCTTTATCTTTAACTTACATTCTTTTAAGCACTGTTTGTAATGGCGTAATGTCCATATGCATATGTCGTTATCCCATCCTCAGCAATAATTCTTTTATCATCAAACGGAGTCAATGCAATTTTATTCACTTGCACTGTAGCAAGAGCATGCTTTCGTGATAGGATCAGATTCATAGGTGTTCTGATGATTTCACAGGTTTTAAGACAGTCTGTATAGCTGTCAAACGAAATGTACTGCTTAATAGCGCTACGTTTTATACCTTTGATCTTTTTTATCATTGACCCTTGAATATCTAAGGCATACATCTTAGGACGTAGTCCAACAAAGCGTAGGATGATTTTGCTATTAGCCTCATCTTTAAATTTTCCCAATACCTTCTTGTTCTGAGTAGAGTAACATATATGGTTGGCAGGGTAATCAGCTGTATCGAGATGCTCAAGAAAACGTAGCTTGTCCTGGTACACATCTTCAGTTGTTACACGATGAATGAACGAATCAGTGTCCATATACATAAGCTTCAGGTTTTCAGCTCCATAATAAGGCAACAAAACGTCGTAATGATAGTTATACATTAATGTCTTGGAGATGTCCAACACACTCATACCAATGTATATAGGCTTGTTGAATACAATCTGACGAGAGGCCATATGTACAGCAGCTAGATTATCAGCATATATCGTCCTGTCGATAAACGTAGGCTTGGCGATCAGCTTCTCTAGAGTTTTTTCATTGGTCACCAGTCGTATATCCATACGATTACGCAGGTTCTCCATAGTTTTTCCAAACATAGCGTTGTTAAAGAGCTTGTAGAGATCCTTCTCGAAATCATTTGTAGCTTGTTGTCGTAGCCTGTTGTTAAATTCCACATAAGGTTTCAGCCACTGAGACTGTCGGAATTGTAGCACACGATGGATTTTTGTTAGTCGTAGTCCATGACTAAGAGCTTGCTTCAAAGCCATGTAATGCACTACATACTTCTTTCGAGGTCCAAGATGAGGTATCAGTTTCTTTGTAGATGATTCCAATGGTTTCATACACTCTGGCAGGAACGGTAGATCGTTGTGTAGATCGTGAAGTTCAGCAGGATACTCGATGTCGACTTCTAATATGTACCCATTAGGATCATCTTCTTGTAGTGTTTCTAAGTTGATTTCTTCAGGTGATACCCACTGAAATCCTCCAAAAGGAAGGGCGTGACACATTGCCCACCCATATTGGTTATTAGCGTCCTCGTATGTGATAAATTGGGTTGGTCTCGACGGATCAAACTTATCCATATAAGTGTTATTAGCCTCAGCATACCGATGGGAAACTTGGCATAAACCTCCTCTTATACCTGATTCCACCATGAGTAGTTGATCATAATCTTGTAACAGTTCCAGCTTAATTCCAGTATACAGTAACATGGCGTCCCATGTAAGACCTGGAGAGGTAAAATAATGGGCAGGATCAACTTTGTGTGTTTTAAGGGTTTGCTCTCTGAACGTCTCAAAGACATCAGCTAGGAGAAGTACATCCGAAGTTAAATAGAGATCGCTGTACTCTCCCAGGTTTCTCACATTAAACATCTCCCATACATTTCTAGCATGATCGTAGTCAGTATCAGTAATTTCTTCTTCATTTAATCTATTGTAGAAGTAGTCCTTAGGAGGCAAGCAGGTCTCGTTCAGGACATCCCATGACGTAACAAAATCATAGGGAAATACACCCTTACGGGTCATCAACTTCAATTTGTCTTCTCCAAAGTACTTTAGCGTTTCAGGATACGAGGTTAGATTTTTTACCAACTTATCCAAGCTTGTACTGAGGAATCGGAAGCTATCCACAAATCGAAGCTTTATATCTCCTACATACTTGGTGAATGAGATATAGCTTTCTTCAGAGTTAGGAATTACCTCCACACGTTCACTTGTACAACCCAGCTCCTTAACAATGAAATGAGTCATATCCGCTAGGTTATGCATGAAGACTGGTATATATTTAGGTGTTTTACAGGCTAAATTACATTCATTATGAAGACTTCCACGATATTCACCGCTGATGTGATCATGGTCGCGTACTTTATAGTTCTCTTCTGTAAAGGGTTTTCCACACAAGTAGCATGCTGAAGAAGACTCAAAATCCTTTTGCTCTTGATCCGTACGTTTCAGAGGCTTAGCAGATTTGTATATGTCATCAATCATTTTTGCAAGAGATGTCAGGTACAGCATAAACTTCTGAGCAGCATCAGCACCACGATACACATAGGGTTGCTTAGGAAGACCAGTTTCGAGATGTTCAACACCAGATGTAGGCTTCACGTAAACACAGAAGCTCATTGGTGTGTGCTCTTGATAAGGGGTTGTATAGGAAGTTTCAGGATTGGGTATACACCTATGGCATGGAGTGAGAATACTCTCAAAATCTGCATAGATGACATAAGGTACTTTCAGCATCCTCTCAACATTTTTAAACTGTACAATTGCTTTCTCCTTTGTAGGCATAACTACCCTTGCAACACCATGCTGATTACAGATGGTTGCATGTTCTTGTAGTTTTTCCAGTCCACTTCGTCCATATCGATTATCAAAATGGGTAAAGCAGCGCTTGCAGGTATAAACACGTTCATTACATTTAGTTTTCTGGCGTCGAACGAGCTTCTCAAAATTCTTTATATACACGTAGTGATGTTTTCCACTACTGTCATTCAATAGTAACAGGTCACAGTGTTCAACTAGTTCATTGTCAACAACCTTTATCGGATACACTTCATGCTTCTCATCCAGCCCGAAAACGTTAATAGACATCTTGTTAAGCTTCTCAAATTTAGGTATTTGAGAAAGTGGAGTAGGGTAAGAAACACAGCTGAAGTCATACTTATCTTGAAGCTGCTTGTATTTTTTCACACGCTGTGTATCCTTCCCTATGAATTTAGCTAATATAGAGTACATGAAACATTTCTCGTCGGTAAAGTTCTGAATGTTTATACATGCTTTCCTTGCTTCAACAGCTGACGGTAGTGGTATGTAGCTACTTCCTCGCAACGGATTGTACTTGTTGATACGAAGTCGAACTCCTTCCACAGCAAGCAAAGCCCAGCTGCTACCCTTAAGCTGAGACTCCTCCATTTCAGTCACCAATTTCTTGAATTTCACTTCCATCGCTGACTCCAGATCAGTTTCCAGGAAAACAGCTTGATTCCGTGTTTTAAATGTTTTGTCACAGGTTTCACCAATACTGTTAACAAATCGACACTCAGCCAGCAGATTAATTTTAACACTGTTATGAATGCTAAGCTCTTTATGCACAGCCTGGATTATCCGTTGTTTTGCCTCTTGCAGATACATATTCAGGTCCTTAGGTGACTCGCATCGTATAAAATACGATTTCAATCGTCCTTCGAATGAAGTTTCGTATTCTTTCATATCACAGTCCTCCATTGTTGACAGCAACTGATGTTTAGTTGGCTCCAATCTTCTATTCTTCTGAGGGCTGCTTATTTCACATATATCTTCGTGTCGCTGCCCCTTATAACCATCTTTGAAGGTTACATTACAATGTTTACATTTGAAGAGCTTCTTGCAGCTCATCTCGTGTCTTCTCTTGTCATAACCTCGGAGGAACTTCTTCCCACATTTTCCGCATGCATATCCAGTAGCGCTTGGAATAATATCCTTATACGCTGAGTTATTCATCTTTATTCTTGATGTTATAACGTATTAATCACTGATCAATGAAATGTAGCCCTCTTCACCTTGATACCACTTTAGAAAGCTGATTATTCTTGGAGAGAACACGATGTTAACACCTCAGAGATGATCAACAGAATGAATTTCAATGCTAGAGGATGGTCTATTTATAGAGGAAGCACGAACCTTTATGCATCAATTATATATCGTATTAACCCTTCTTCAAGGAAATGTACTCTTCTTCACATTGATAACACTTTAGATTATTTTCTGACAGAACAGCGATGTTAACACCTCAGAGATGATCAACAGAATGAATTTCAATACTCAAGTTCGCTCTATTTATAGAGAAAGCACGAACCTTTTTTAATCAATTATATCCTGATTATTAATACTAAAAACGGTGATGAAGCGTGTAAGCTCTTATATATTTCAATTCGTGTTACACTGATGTTCGACCGTCTCCGTATAGCCTCGTATGTTTAGAGAGAAAGTGTAAAGTATTGTGAAGATGTTATGTATTGTTCGGCTATAATCGTACAGTTTCGGAGAGCTTGACTGGTGAAGGTGATGAACGATCCATCGACCGAGCAGGAGGCAAGCAGTCCCTTCGCGCAACAAAACCTAGATGCAAAAGAAAGAAAATCGTGTTAGATGAGAAACCACCCAGACATTCGCCTGCAGACCATGGAAAACCATGAAAAAATATGTCAGAGTGAGCGTCCAACGGAACTCGAACCAGGGACTCTAAAAAGCACACGTGAAAGATACAAATTATATAGAATGAAAGGAAATCGGTGACGATGAGAAACCACTCCAGCATTCGCCTGCAGACCAGGGAAAACCCTAAAAAGTATGATGTCAGAGTGATCGACCAACAGGGAAATCAAACAAAAGACCTTAGAAACATATAGGTTAAGATGTAAATCAAATAAAAATGCAATAAAATCGTGCTAGATGAGAAACCACCCAGACATTCGCCTACAGACCAGGCAAAACCATGAAAAATATGTCAGAGTAAACAACCAACGACAATCGAACGAGGGAAACCATCAGATTACTCTAGAAGCATAAAGTTGCAAATGAAAGAAAATCGTGATAGATGAGAACCCACTCAGGCATTCGCCTGCAGACCAGGGGAAACCATGAAAAAAATCAAAGGGCTGAGCGACTGGCTGTTAGAGTGTGCGACCGACAGGGAAATCAAACAAAAGGTCTCTAGAGACAAAAAAGATACAATTGAAATGGAATCGTGATAGATGAGAACCCACTCAGGCATTCGCCTGCAGACCAGGGGAGACCTTGAAAAAAAAATCAAAGGGCTGAGCGACTGACGGATAGAGTGTGCGACCAACAGGGAAATCAAGCAAAAGGTCTCTAGAGATAAAAAAGATGCAATTGAAATGGAATCATGATAGCAAATGCCACTACAGCATTAGGCAGCAGACCAGCGAAAATCGTGAGAAACGTAAGGTCAGAGTAAACAATCGATGGAAATCTAAACCCTGAACCCTAGAAATTCAAGTGAAAAAATACAAATAAAATGGTTTGAAAGGGAATCGTGATAGCAAATACCGCTACTGCATTAGCCGGCAGACCGGCGAAAATCGCGAGAAACGTAAGGTCAGAGTGCTCGTCCCTACGGGAATCGAATCCGAGACATCTCGAATGCAAAGTGCTGCCGTTATTGTCTGAACAAAACAGTAAAAGCAGACCTCATTAGCACTCGTCATGCTTAAGCACGTTAACTTTCACCATATGACGTCACAGTCGGGGACAGTTTGACTATCGCCACCATGTCGGGACATGCATATTTTAGACATCCCATATTTTAGAGTCATATACAGAAGTTTCATACCAACGTACTCACTACGCTCGCAAAGATAGTCTAAGATTTCATCGTTGAAATACTTTGGAAATAGCGTAGAAGTTTTTCAGCCCTTATTTAATTAAATTCATGTATATACCCTATTATTTAGTGATTTTTTCAATAATTTCTTCCTCTCATTCGTCAAAAATCAGTGTACAATACGCATTTTTATACGTTTTAATGTCCGTTTATTTTTAAAACCGCTGCATTTGTCCGTAATTACGAGCAATAATTTTTTTTCAGATTTACTCATATGTGTAGCTTGTAGAATCGAATTAGGAAATGTTTTAATAAATGTATTGTATTTTTTAGCTTAAAGATTCTACATTTTTAAAGCTGCCATGACCGTTATTTGTATTTAGTATAAAGATTGTTATATTTTCATTTTTAAGACTTCCTTTGTGAAAGATGTCTTGCAATCTATTTTTAAATTTCTTTTGCAAAGATAATCTAAAATTTCATCTTTGAAATACTTTGGAAATAGTGTAGAAGTTTTTCCACCCTTATTTAATTAAAATTCATGTATATACCCTATTATTTAGTGATTTTTTCAATACTTTCTTGCTCTCATTCGTCAAAAATCAGTGTACAATATGCATTTTATACGTTTTAATGTTCGTTTATTTTTAAAACCGGTGCATTTGTCCGTAATTACGAGCAATAATTTTTTTTCAGATTTACTCCGATTTTAGCTTATAGAATCGAATTAGGAAATGTTTTAATAAATGTATTATATTTTTAGGTGAAAAACAACGATCTTCTTCTGACTGTGTATAATTAAAATCAAGACCGATTTGTATTTAGTATAAAGATTGTTATATTTTCATTTTTAAGACTTCCTTTGTTAAAGATGTCTTGCAATCTATTTTGAAATTTCTTTTAAAACCAAAGCGAACGTTAACAACTATAATGGCTGTCTTCATGTATCGAAAAGCTAACATGGCCGCTTCAGTCATCTTTTAGAAGCGTACCTTGCATATAGGTAAGGAAGGAGAAGGCTTGCGAAAGGCGGCTGAGGGGCGAAACCTGGAGTGAGTAGGTAGGGATGAAAGGCCGGCTTCATGAGACGCTGAGAGCTAGGCGAGCCCGCCAGTACGGCACAGCGCGCCGTAAGGTTCGGACCTATATGTAGTGGCATGCATATACCAACGCAGCGCGCGCGAGCGTCTTACGTAATCTAGTTTTTTACGCTCACTATACCATTTAAATATACATTCATCTAAGAGATATAATATTCGTGAGGATGACAGATGTCCAAATATACATAACAAAGAAATTAGTTACTGATATAAATGTAATATCGTACGTTCACCATTTTATTTTTAATTACTTTTTATATTTTATTCGAGGATGACTTTGTATTCATGTCACGGGATTCAATCCTAGTCCTCCAGCCCGACTTGGAACAACAATCAATAACGAGCTACAATCCAAGGATATAATCGGTAATAATACAAATATTTATTTTGATAAAGACCGTCAAATAAAAAGCTCTGTAAACGTATGTATTTCCCCTCACTTCCCCTCTTCCCCCACCCTACAGTAGTCATAACATAGCGACACGCAGCTTCAAAGCCGATGTCGACCACTGATAAGTTCCTTTCTTCTATGCCGCCGACTCCCACCCCCGCTTTTTGCTATTCCGACACCGCCATTTACGATGAGAACAATAATGCATTGTCCTGTGTCTCTGATTTGGGGTGAAAGAATAGCACACGTGAAAACACTTAACCTTTGTGGTTTCACCCTTAAAAGCTACTGGAGCATGATACCCCCTCCTCTCTGCTCTACTCCAACGCTGGCTTAGACGATTTGAACAATAGCCCATTGTTCTCCAATACCCAGGCCAGCGTTGGAGTAGAGCACAAAGAGAGGGCGTGCCCAGTGTACGGGATAGGATTAGAAAGGATGGGGCAGGGGGATCGGGTGTCCAGTAGCTTTTAAGGGTGAGGTCACAAGGGAAGGGGTGGGGGAGGGGTGGCCGCCAGCACGTGACCAGACCACATGGGGGGAGGGGGCGGGGCTAGTGGCACGTGCGACCAGGCGGCATATGAGGCCTCAAAGGAGGGGGCGGGGCTTGTCGGCATAGATCAAAGAACCTTATCAGATGGCGGCATATCCTTTGTGCGCTGGAGTTGCTATGATATGACTACTGTAGGGTGGGGGAAGAGGGGAAGTGAGGGGAAATACATACGTTTACAGAGCTTTTTATTTGACGGTCTTTATCAAAAAAAATATTTGTATTATTACCGATTATATCCTTGGATTGTAGCTCATTATTGATTGTTGCTCCATGTCGGGCTGGAGGACTAGGATTGAATCCCGTGACATGAATACAAAGTCATCCTCGAATAAAATAAAAAAAGTAATCAAAAATAAAATGGTGAAAGTACGATATTACATTTATATCAGTAACTAATTTCTTTGTTATGTATATTTGGACATCTGTCATCCTCACGAATATTATATCTCTTAGATGAATGTATATTTAAATGGTATAGTGAGCGTAAAAAACTAGATTACGTAAGACGCTCGCGCGCGCTGCGTTGGTATATGCATGCCACTACATATAGGTCCGAACCTCACGGCGCGCTGTGCCGTACTGGCGGGCTCGCCTAGCTCTCAGCGTCTCATGAAGCCGGCCTTTCATCCCTACCTTACTCACTCCAGGTGTCGCCCCTCAGCCGCCATTCGCAAGCCTTCTCCTTCCTTACCTATATGCAAGGTACGCTTCTAAAAGATGACTGAAGCGGCCATGTTAGCTTTTCGATACAAGAAGACAGCCATTATAGTTGTTAACGTTCGCTTTGGTTTTAAAAGAAATTTAAAAATAGATTGCAAGACATCTTTAACAAAGGAAGTCTTAAAAATGAAAATATAACAATCTTTATACTAAATACAAATCGGTCTTGATTATAATTATACACAGTCAGAAGAAGATCGTTGTTTTTCACCTAAAAATACAATACATTTATTAAAACATTTCCTAATTCGATTCTATAAGCTAAAATCGGAGTAAATCTGAAAAAAAATTATTGCTCGTAATTACGGACAAATGCACCGGTTTTAAAAATAAACGGACATTAAAACGTATAAAAATGCGTATTGTACACTGATTTTTGACGAATGAGAGGAAGAAATTATTGAAAAAATCACTAAATAATAGGGTATATACATGAATTTAATTAAATAAGGGCTGAAAAACTTCTACGCTATTTCCAAAGTATTTCAACGATGAAATCTTAGACTATCTTTGCGAGCGTAGTGAGTACGTTGGTATGAAACTTCTGTATATGACTCTAAAATATGGGATGTCTAAAGTATGCATGTCCCGACATGGTGGCGATAGTCAAACTGTCCCCGATTGTGACGTCATATGGTGAAACTTAACGTGCTTAAGCATGACGAGTGCTAATGAGGTCTGTTTTATTGTTTTGTTCAGACAATAACGGCAGCACTTTGCATTCGAGATGTCTCGGATTCGATTCCCGTAGGGACGAGCACTCTGACCTTACGTTTCTCGCGATTTTCGCCGGTCTGCCGGCTAATGCAGTAGCGGTATTTGCTATCACGATTCCCTTTCAAACCATTTTATTTGTATTTTTTCACTTGAATTTCTAGGGTTCAGGGTTTAGATTTCCATCGATTGTTTACTCTGACCTTACGTTTCTCACGATTTTCGCTGGACTGCTGCCTAATGCTGTAGTGGCATTTGCTATCATGATTCCATTTCAATTGCATCTTTTTTGTCTCTAGAGACCTTTTTGCTTGATTTCCCTGTTGGTCGCACACTCTATCCGTCAGTCGCTCAGCCCTTTGATTTTTTTTCAAGGTTTCCCCTGGTCTGCAGGCGAATGCCTGAGTGGGTTCTCATCTATCACGATTCCATTTCAATTGTATCTTTCTTTGTCTCTAGAGACCTTTTGTTTGATTTCCCTGTCGGTCGCACACTCTAACAGCCAGTCGCTCAGCCCTTTGATTTTTTTCATGGTTTCCCCTGGTCTGCAGGCGAATCCTGAGTGGGTTCTCATCTATCAGGATTTTCTTTCATTTGCAACTTTATGCTTCTAGAGTAATCTGATGGTTTCCCTCGTTCGATTGTCGTTGGTTGTTTACTCTGACATATTTTTCATGGTTTTGCCTGGTCTGTAGGCGAATGTCTGGGTGGTTTCTCATCTAGCACGATTTTATTGCATTTTTATTTGATTTACATCTTAACCTATATGTTTCTAAGGTCTTTTGTTTGATTTCCCTGTTGGTCGATCACTCTGACATCATATTTTTTAGGGTTCTCCCTGGTCTGCAGTCGAACGCTGGAGTGGTTTCTCATCGTCACCGATTTCCTTTCATTCTATATAATTTGTATCTTTCACGTGTGCTTTTTAGAGTCCCTGGTTCGAGTTCCGTTGGACGCTCACTCTGACATATTTTCTCATGGTTTTCCATGGTCTGCAGGCGAATGTCTGGGTGGTTTCTCATCTAACACGATTTTCTTTCTTTTGCATCTAGGTTTTGTTGCGCGAAGGGACTGCTTGCCTCCTGCTCGGTCGATGGATCGTTCATCACCTTCACCAGTCAAGCTCTCCGAATCTGTACGATTATAGCCGAACAATACATAACATCTTCACAATACTTTACACTTTCTCTCTAAACATACGAAGCTATACGGAGACGCTCGAGCATCAGTGCAACACGAATTGAAGTATATAAGAGCTTACACGCTTCATCACCGATTTTAGTATTAATAATCAGGATATAATTGATTAAAAAAGGTTCGTGCTTTCTCTATAAATAGAGCGAACTTGAGTATTGAAATTCATTCTGTTGATCATCTCTGAGGTGTTAACATCGCTGTTCTCTCAGAAAATAATCTAAAGTGTTATCAATGTGAAGAAGAGTACATTTCCTTGAAGAAGGGTTAATACGATATATAATTGATGCATAAAGGTTCGTGCTTCCTCTATAAATAGAGCATCCTCTAGCATTGAAATTCATTCTGTTGATCATCTCTGAGGTGTTAACATCGTGTTCTCTCCAAGAATAATCTGCTTTCTAAAGTGGTATCAAGGTGAAGAGGGCTACATTTCATTGATCAGTGATTAATACGTTATTACATCAAGAATAAAGATGAATAACTCAGCGTATAAGGATATTATTCCAAGCGCTACTGGATATGCATGCGGAAAATGTGGGAAGAAGTTCCTCCGAGGTTATGACAAGAGAAGACACGAGATGAGCTGCAAGAAGCTCTTCAAATGTAAACATTGTAATGTAACCTTCAAAGATGGTTATAAGGGGCAGCGACACGAAGATATATGTGAAATAAGCAGCCCTCAGAAGAAAGGAAGATTGGAGCCAACTAAACAGTTGCAGTCAACAATGGAGGACTGTGATATGAAAGAATACGAAACTTCATTCGAAGGACGATTGAAATCGTATTTTATACGATGCGAGTCACCTAAGGACCTGAATATGTATCTGCAAGAGGCAAAACAACGGATAATCCAGGCTGTGCATAAAGAGCTTAGCATTCATAAGAGTGTTAAAATTAATCTGCTGGCTGAGTGTCGATTTGTTAACAGTATTGGTGAAACCTGTGACAAAACATTTAAAACACGGAATCAAGCTGTTTTCCTGGAAACTGATCTGGAGTCAGCGATGGAAGTGAAATTCAAGAAATTGGTGTCTGAAATGGAGGAGTCTCAGCTTAAGGGTAGCAGCTGGGCTTTGCTTGCTGTGGAAGGAGTTCGACTTCGTATCAACAAGTACAATCCGTTGCGAGGAAGTAGCTACATACCACTACCGTCAGCTGTTGAAGCAAGGAAAGCATGTAAAAACATTCAGAACTTTACCGACGAGAAATGTTTCATGTACTCTATATTAGCTAAATTCATAGGGAAGGATGCACAGCGTGTGAAAAAATACAAGCAGCTTCAAGATAAGTATGACTTCAGCTGTGTTTCTTACCCTACTCCACTTTCTCAAATACCTAAATTTGAGAAGCTTAACAAGATGTCTATTAACGTTTTCGGGCTGGATGAGAAGCATGAAGTGTATCCGATAAAGGTTGTTGACAATGAACTAGCTGAACACTGTGACCTGTTACTATTGAATGACAGTAGTGGAAAACATCACTACGTGTATATAAAGAATTTTGAGAAGCTCGTTCGACGCCAGAAAACTAAATGTAATGAACGTGTTTATACCTGCAAGCGCTGCTTTACACATTTTGATAATCGATATGGACGAAGTGGACTGGAAAAACTACAAGAACATGCAACCATCTGTAATCAGCATGGTGTTGCAAGGGTAGTTATGCCTACAAAGGAGAAAGCAATTGTACAGTTTAAAAATGTTGAGAGGATGCTGAAAGTACCTTATGTCATCTATGCAGATTTTGAGAGTATTCTCACTCCATGCCATAGGTGTATACCCAATCCTGAAACTTCCTATACAACCCCTTATCAAGAGCACACACCAATGAGCTTCTGTGTTTACGTGAAGCCTACATCTGGTGTTGAACATCTCGAAACTGGTCTTCCTAAGCAACCCTATGTGTATCGTGGTGCTGATGCTGCTCAGAAGTTTATGCTGTACCTGACATCTCTTGCAAAAATGATTGATGACATATACAAATCTGCTAAGCCTCTGAAACTTACGGATCAAGAGCAAAAGGATTTTGAGTCTTCTTCAGCATGCTACTTGTGTGGAAAACCCTTTACAGAAGAGAACTATAAAGTACGCGACCATGATCACATCAGCGGTGAATATCGTGGAAGTCTTCATAATGAATGTAATTTAGCCTGTAAAACACCTAAATATATACCAGTCTTCATGCATAACCTAGCGGATATGACTCATTTCATTGTTAAGGAGCTGGGTTGTACAAGTGAACGTGTGGAGGTAATTCCTAACTCTGAAGAAAGCTATATCTCATTCACCAAGTATGTAGGAGATATAAAGCTTCGATTTGTGGATAGCTTCCGATTCCTCAGTACAAGCTTGGATAAGTTGGTAAAAAATCTAACCTCGTATCCTGAAACGCTAAAGTACTTTGGAGAAGACAAATTGAAGTTGATGACCCGTAAGGGTGTATTTCCCTATGATTTTGTTACGTCATGGGATGTCCTGAACGAGACCTGCTTGCCTCCTAAGGACTACTTCTACAATAGATTAAATGAAGAAGAAATTACTGATACTGACTACGATCATGCTAGAAATGTATGGGAGCTGTTTAATGTGAGAAACCTGGGAGAGTACAGCGATCTCTACTTAACTTCGGATGTACTTCTCCTAGCTGATGTCTTTGAGACGTTCAGAGAGCAAACCCTTAAAACACACAAAGTTGATCCTGCCCATTATTTTACCTCTCCAGGTCTTACATGGGACGCCATGTTACTGTATACTGGAATTAAGTTGGAACTGTTACAAGATTATGATCAACTACTCATGGTGGAATCAGGTATAAGAGGAGGTTTATGCCAAGTTTCCCATCGGTATGCTGAGGCTAATAACACTTATGTGGATAAGTTTGATCCGTCGAGACCAACCCAATTTATCACATACGAGGACGCTAATAACCAATATGGGTGGGCAATGTGTCACGCCCTTCCTTTTGGAGGATTTCAGTGGGTGTCACCTGAAGAAATCAACTTAGAAACACTACAAGAAGATGATCCTCATGGGTACATATTAGAAGTCGACATCGAGTATCCTGCTGAACTTCACGATCTACACAACGATCTACCGTTCCTGCCAGAGTGTATGAAACCATTGGAATCATCTACAAAGAAACTGATACCTCATCTTGGACCTCGAAAGAAGTATGTAGTGCATTACATGGCTTTGAAGCAAGCTCTTAGTCATGGACTACGACTAACAAAAATCCATCGTGTGCTACAATTCCGACAGTCTCAGTGGCTGAAACCTTATGTGGAATTTAACAACAGGCTACGACAACAAGCTACAAATGATTTCGAGAAGGATCTCTACAAGCTCTTTAACAACGCTATGTTTGGAAAAACTATGGAGAACCTGCGTAATCGTATGGATATACGACTGGTGACCAATGAAAAAACTCTAGAGAAGCTGATCGCCAAGCCTACGTTTATCGACAGGACGATATATGCTGATAATCTAGCTGCTGTACATATGGCCTCTCGTCAGATTGTATTCAACAAGCCTATATACATTGGTATGAGTGTGTTGGACATCTCCAAGACATTAATGTATAACTATCATTACGACGTTTTGTTGCCTTATTATGGAGCTGAAAACCTGAAGCTTATGTATATGGACACTGATTCGTTCATTCATCGTGTAACAACTGAAGATGTGTACCAGGACAAGCTACGTTTTCTTGAGCATCTCGATACAGCTGATTACCCTGCCAACCATATATGTTACTCTACTCAGAACAAGAAGGTATTGGGAAAATTTAAAGATGAGGCTAATAGCAAAATCATCCTACGCTTTGTTGGACTACGTCCTAAGATGTATGCCTTAGATATTCAAGGGTCAATGATAAAAAAGATCAAAGGTATAAAACGTAGCGCTATTAAGCAGTACATTTCGTTTGACAGCTATACAGACTGTCTTAAAACCTGTGAAATCATCAGAACACCTATGAATCTGATCCTATCACGAAAGCATGCTCTTGCTACAGTGCAAGTGAATAAAATTGCATTGACTCCGTTTGATGATAAAAGAATTATTGCTGAGGATGGGATAACGACATATGCATATGGACATTACGCCATTACAAACAGTGCTTAAAAGAATGTAAGTTAAAGATAAAGATTTTCTCGTGAGTCTACAATCTTAAAAAAGAAGGTTATCTGTGTGCTGTATATGCAGATAGCTGACGCCTGATGAAGAAAGAAGAAGATGGAAGGGAAGGTGGTAACCCTGCCATTAGGAGCAATCCTAGTGCTAGTCTCAAGCCTAGATAAAAGGGGAGAGACATCTACAACGAACTAAAATAAAGGTATGTTGACGTAAAGCTTTTCAATTTGTGAACCAATATGCAGTTTATCCCTCTCCGCATCGTACAATAACTGTTTAACATATAATAAGTTTGTAAGATTTAGAAAAAAGTATATAAATTGTTGTAACGTTGGATGAGAAATGTTTTATAATTTAATTACTCTCTATATTACCATGAGTACCTGTGATACTAGTTGAATTGCCTGTTAAAATGACTTAAATACCTGTGATACTACCCGAATCGTGTGAAATTACATTAAATAGCTCAGATACGAATTCCTGCTCTAAATTAGTACGAGCACCTGTGATACTATCAGAATTACCTGTTAAAATGACTCAAATACCATTGATACAACCTGAATCAGCTGCATTTACCTTAAATAACTGTGATACAAATCTCTGATCGAAATTATCAATAATATCTGTGAAGCTATGTCGATTACCCAAATACTTACGATATTACCTGAACTATCTGTAAAATACGAAGCTAGGCTATAACCAACCCCTGGAACCTAGCCTCCTGTAATGCTAGCTGAATTACTCTAAACGTCTGTGATACTTGAATTAACCTAAATACCAACGATACTCTCTGAATTACCTGTGAAATACGACACTAAGCTATACCCAACCCTAGAATCTATCCTCTTGTGATACTAGCTGAATTAGCCTAAATACCTACGATACTAGCTGAATTACCTGTGAAATTATGTAGAGCCATGATGCAGTTAGCCTCTGGAATCTATTCTGTGTTACTAGATGAATTAGCCTAAATACATCCGATACTAGCTGAATTACCTGTGAAATCATACACTGCTATGATGCAGTCAACCTCTTGCAATACTAGCTGAATTACTTACCTGTTAGTGTGAGTGGGTTAGCTTTTCCCGTTGCAGGTCGCCTTTTTCCCTTTATGGCTCACCTTTTTCCCTTTGGTGGTCACCTTTTTTCCCTTTGCTGGCCACATTTTTTCCCTTTACTGGTCACCTTTTTCCCGTTGCATGTCGCCTTTTTCCCTTTGCTGGTCACCTTTTTCCCTTTGCTGGTCACATTTTTCCCTTTGCTGGTCGCCTTTTTCCCTTTGCTGGTCACGTTTTTCCCTTTGCTAGTCAACTTTTTCCCTTTGTGGGCCTCCTTTTTCCCTGAGCAGTCACCTTTTCCCCTGAACGAGTCACCTTTTCCCTGAATAGGTTACGTGATGGGCATGTCTAGAACATTGACATGAAACAGTTTTCCACTAAGTTCACGTCTAAAGTCGCTTTCAAGTCTAGCACCTCCTATTCCCTATCTCTCCTGTATATAAGTCCATATTCCTACTGCTACACTACCTGTCTAGCCGAACACCTCTCCTCCTGTTCCTATACCTCTCATATAAACCATACTCTACTCCTCTAGCTCTGTCTAGCCTAACGCCTCTCTCGTTTACCTATGACTCTCACATAAACCATACTCTGCTCCTCGACCTCTGTCTAGTCTAACTCCTCTCCTCGTTTTCCTATACCTCTCATATAAACTATACTCTACTCCTCAACCTCTGTCTAGCCTAGCACCCCTCTTCCTGTTCCTATACTTCTCATACATATAAACCATGCCCTACGTTTCAAGCCCTGTCTAGTCTAACACCACTCCCCGTATCCCCTACCTCTCAAAAGCTCATTCCCTCCTGCCCCCCCTCTAGCTGAGTATCACTCCTTGGTTTCCTATCTAACCTAACTTTAACACCTGTCTATCCTAGCATAGGATCTCTCTCCGTTTTCTCGTCTCTCCTTATAAACACAAACTCAATTCTCCTAACCTAATACCTCTCCTCGTTTTCCTATACTTCTCATATAAACCATACTCTACTCCTCGACTTCTGTCTAGCCTAACACCTTTCCTCGTTTTCCTATATCTCTCATATAAACCATGCACTACGTTTCAAGCCCTGTCTAGTCTAACACCTCTCATCGTTTTCCTATACCGCTCATATAAACCATACATTACTCAGCCTCTGTCTAGCCTAGCATCGACCCTCGTATTCCCTATCTCTCGCATATGAAGCGCACTCCCCTCCTACCACTGTCTAGCCTAGCGTCAGTCCTCGTATTCCCTATCTCCCCCATATAAACGCATTTTCCTCCTTGAACCGCCGCATCTAGCCTCGTTTTCCCTATCCTTTCCCATATAAACGCAAACAACTGCGCCAGAATTCCTCTATATATCCTACTAACAGCATAACCCAGAAACGAACAGTCGGATAAACACCAAACTTGGTATTTAAATTCAGTATCTTCCAGGGATGCAACACGAAGATTTTCAAGAAAATTCCCCCACCCCAGATTTTTCGAAAAGTTTAATTTTCTCAAAAATGGCTCTAACGATTTTGATTAAAATATCATACGTTTAAGATATTTTCATGACAAATAAAATGTATATCTTGAATTTTCTGGGAATGTCTCCAAAAGTATTGTTCATTGTGAACGACTTTAGCATAATTGGTAAACCATAAGATATAGACAAACCTTTACTACACAAAAAATGTAGATCGCGTTAAAATACACAATTTATGTCATATACATTTTTTTTGTTGAGTGATCCATTTTCGAGATATTGCTCGTTATTCCCTTAAATTTTTCAATACTTATTTTCTCAAATGGGAATTCGTTATTCATTTTTTTTGTCTTGTATATGCAAAGAGTATTAATCTGAGGCAAAGAGAATGGTGCTGCACATAGCAATCAGCTATTAAGAGATATGTATATGCTTAAAGGCCACTGCAAATACAAAAAAGGGGAACATAGTACGCCTTAAGCCATAGTCAAATATTTTTAGAACTGGTCGTTATGTGTAAAATGTAATTCTCTTTGCATGTCAAAAGATCGTTTCTGCAAATGTTTATTAATATGAAATAGATGGAGAATAAGAGTTTGTAAAAATAGTTTGTACAAGAGTAGAGAAAGTCATGTGAGTGTAACACATCAGATTTTATTGGATTCAGGTGGTCTCAAAACATGTATTTCCGGTGATATCTCGGTATCCAAGTTTTGGGTGGAATGCAATACTTCCCCTACTTACTATACGTAGTAGAGAAAGTAAAAAAGAAACAGGGGTAATGTTATTCCTTTAGAAGACACATATACAAATTAGTACCTATAGATATATTGTACTTCTGTTGAGTTTTCGAAGCATAGAGGAATGTTTTCTAGAGGACGACGGCACAACACATGGATGGGCGCATTCTAAAATCTTCTCTGCATTCAATGTCGCCAAAACACGCCACTTCACAAGGATTATAAACCATGTCCAAGTTTTGCATATAGATTGAAAGGCTGGAAAATTTGCCACATTGTTTTCTTCTCTTCCTTTTATTTTCCATATTAACTAGTCTCCCAATGCAAGTCATTTTCTCTTATGTCAATGCGCTAGTGGTCCGTTTTGAACTTTGAGATAAGGGATCATTTGAAAGCCTTTTAGGAATGGTTAGAGAGTAGGGTCTGTTCCTATGGCAGTCAGCTCTCCTGGCTACTATACATAGGGACCCGTTCGAATCCCGACCAGCCTGGAGAATTTTCAATCTCGATCTTGAACTTTAGACTGAGTGGTTGTGACATAACTTCATTTCCAAATTGCGAAAGACAATGGCAATTCATCGCTCGCCACTAGTCGAGTTGTGGAGCCAAATATTGCCTAATCTAATGAAATCGACCTGACTGTGCAGAACATTCATTATCACTTTACAACAGAACAGTGTGGTTGTATAGCTAAATATTCAATTATTGCTTTTTCTTCGCATTTTCTTTTTCTCAACTATTTTAATATGCAAAATTCTCTGCATAGAAAATATCAGTCTGATTTTGATTGAATTTCAGAGCGCGTACAGAAAGAATCTGACGTAACGTTTTCCGTTAAATGTATGTAGTTTTCAAGCTTTTCACAATTGAAAATATAATAATAATAACAAGCTATTTTTGATAAAAAATGTATAATTACATCTAACGTAATCATTTTAATAAACCATACACCAACTTATAGTATGGTCCATACCAGGGGTATCTAAAATCATTAGCGCCTTGGGGGTCAGGGGGGTTAATTGCCCCCCTAGGTTATGAGAAATAATTGGGCTACTGATTATTATTGCTAGAAAAATTACGATAGCTGTATTTTTAATACAAATATTTCACATTTAAGAAGTAAGAGATGATTTTCTTTAAGATTAAACATGTCTTTAAAGTTCACATGAAAATTCAGGAAACTGTTTCAGGCAATATTGCTCCCCCAAGCAGAAACAAGTGTTTTCAGCCCGCCTCTATGGTGTGGGGATAAAGTGTCTGCCTCACATTCAACAGGTCCCTATTTTGGATTTCGGCTAGGGCAAGTAAGGTTTTTTTCGGGTTTTCCCTTATCCTCAAAATGTAAATGTCAGGTAACTTTAAGCTCTAATGGATCCTGGGCTCGTTTGAGCATTATTTCACTCATTTCATTTATTCATCGTCCGATATGACCTAAACGGTTAAAAGACGCTAACTTTAAAAGAAAGAAACAAAAGAAGTGTTTTCACAACCAAAAATATGTTAATATAAATAAATTATTTTTAGAAAGAACATTTTACAACTACATCTAATGAAAATATATAATGAACAAATACATCAATACATACTTCTCTTTCTAACACAGAAATAATAAAATAATTTCAAATTGGCACACGCTTTTTGCGTAGAGCATTTTATAGCCAGCAATAATTAAGCACAACATCTTTAATTTTGTAAAAACTAATAAGAATTGAAAAGAATGAAAGCCTGTAGTATAGCGTAATATAAAGGATATATTTCAGAACATTTTGTATACACATTAAAAGATTTAGTTTTCAAATAAGCATCCCCATTCTTCGGGCAACTAGTTCAAATTTTATAGCATTAATTATGCTTTATATATTAACTTTGGAGCATTAACAGAGGCCATGCTCTTGAAAAAATCCGATGTGTTACACTCACATGACTTTCTCTACTCTTGTACAAACTATTTTTACAAACTCTTATTCTCCATCTATTTCATATTAATCGAAATAAACATTTGCAGAAACGATCTTTAGACATGCAAAGAAAATTACATTTTACACATAGCGACCAGTTCTAATAGTATTTGACTATCGCTTAAGGCGTACTATGTTCCTCTTGTTTTGTATTTGCAAGAGCAATATAGAAATACAGTAGCCTTTAAGCATAGACATATCTCTTAATAGTTGGTTGCTAGGTGCAGCACCATTCTCTTTGCCACAGATTAATACTCTTTGCATATTCAAGACAAAAAAATGAATAACGAATTCCCATTTGAGAAAATAAGTATTGAAAAATTTAAGGGAATAACAAGCAGTATCTCGAAAATGGTTCACTCAACAAAAAAAAAGTATATGACATAAATTCTGTATTTTAACGCGATCTACATTTTTGGGGGGTAAAATTTTGTCTACCTCTTATGGTTTACCAATTATGCAAAATTCGTTCACAATGAAGAATACTTTTGGAGACATTTCCAGAAAATTCAAGATGTACATTGCATTTGTCATGAAAGTATCTTAAATATATGACATTTTAATCAAAATCGTTAGCCATTTTTGAGAAAATTAAAATTTTCGTAAAATGTTCCATGTAAAAGGTAATCTGGCATGTGGGGATTTTCTTGAAAACCTTCGTGTTGCACTTCTGGAAGATACTGGACCTAAATACCAAGTTTGGTGTTTATCCGACTGTTCGATTCCGAGTTATGCTGTTCATACACACACACACACACACACACACACACAGACGCACACACGGACATGTTTCCAAAAATGCTTTTTTTGGATTCAGGAGGTCTCAAAACATATATTTCCGGTGAAATCTCGGTATCGAATTTTTGGGTGGAATACAATACTTCCCCTACTTACTATACGTAGTAGAGAAAGTAAAAAGCTGTCCGCTAATCCCTGTAATCGAAACAAGCAAGTGTAGTATTCATTCCGTTTCCCGTAAACTGGAATGACAGCAAACACCTGTTGAATAGGTTGCCCTGGATGGGAAAATTAAATTTAGCTTTGTTAACCCCTCAGGTGAGCATCTCTTAGATAAAAACGTGATCTGACTGCATTCCGTAATGTGGTTGGACCACCCTGACCTTCCACACACCACCCCTATAAATTCAGACCCTTCTTAGGTAAACAAGGTGTATTATGTCAGAAAGGGAGAAAAATAGGGGGAGGGGGAACGGAGAGAGTTACCTTTTGCGCGTGGAGAAGTCCCATCTGGAAAGTTTCATCCAAAGCTGTGACAGTTGGAGCAGATTTCGGTTACGCGGAACATGTGTCACAAACCAAGAGGAAACTGGCTCAGTCACCGCTTCGGCAGCCTACCTTCACCTAGCCACACCAGCTTTAAACTGACTACACATGCGGGCTGCGGCGCTCTTACTGCATTTTCCAGCTGGTGAGTCAAAGATCTTCGCGTTGAAGATACACCAGTACTTGCATAGTCACACCACCTCGAATATTTGAAACGGTATCGTGTCCCCTCTACCGTGGTTTTGGGTATTATTTTATAGTCGATTACTCAGAGATGGGGGGCAAGACACTTTCTGCCCCGTCAACTTACAAAATCAGATAAACGCCCCCCTCCAAGAAAATTCAAATTGATCTCTCATTAAACAAACAAACAAACAACTTGTTTAAATAGACCGAACGGAATTGCAAGGGATTACCGTATTTCAAATGCAGAGTTCAAATATTAAATAAAAGTAATGATTATACAACCAAGGATTCATTTAACATTGAATCAAGACCGGAGAACACAAATACTGAATTGTTCTTGTTTCCAAATCCAGAGGTCCCGAGTTCGATTCCCGGCTGTAGGATGGGGATTTTTCTTTAGCCAGGATTATTCTCCATCCACCTTAGAATCTGGAAATATGAGTGAGTAAATCTATGTGTGAATTTAATGAAATATGATTTCCTGATGGCTAATTGGTCCGTGGTAACCAAAGCCCCCACCCAAAAAATTTCTGTGTTACACTCAAATGACTTTCTCTACTCTTGTACAAACTATTTTTACAAACGCTTATTTTCCATATGCTTCATGTTAATCGAGATGTTAATCTTATTGCTAATTTTCTTTAGATATAAGGGGAATTGGTAGGCTTTAAGCGATAGTCAAATATTTTAAGAGCTAGTTGCTATGTGGAGTATTCCATTCTCTTTGCATTACCAGGATAAAAAAAATGAATAACGAATTCCCGTTTGAGAAAAAGTATAAGTATTGGAAAATTTAAGGGAATAACAAGCAATATCTCGAAAATGGTTCACTCAACAACAAAAATGTATATGACATAAATTGTGTATTTTAACGCGATCTACATTTGTTGTGTAGTAAAATTTTGTCTATCTCTTATGGTTTACCAGTTATGCAAAAGTCGTTCGCAATGAAGAATACTTTTGAAGACATTCCCAGAAAATTCAAGATATACATTTTATTTGTCATGAAAATATCTGAAACATTTAATATTTTAATCAAAATCGTTAGAGCCATTTTTGAGAAAATTAAAATTTACGAAAAATGTTCCATGTAAAGGGTAATCCGGGGTGGGGGATTTTCTTGAGAACCTTCGTGTCGCATCTCTGGAAGATACTGAACGTAAATACCAAACTTGGTGTTTATCCGACTGTTCGGTTCTGACTTATGCTGTTCACATACACACACACGGACATGTTTCCAGAAATGCTTTTTTTTTGGATTCAGGGGGCCTCAAACATATATTTCCGGTGAAATCTCGGTATCGAATTTTTGAGTGGAATACAGTACTTCCCCTACTTAATATACGTAGTAGAGAAAGTAAAAAAATTGATCTTGTGTTGACACATCCGTAGTTTCATCCCCTATTATAGAAGAATATTTTGCAGTTTTAATATCTACAATCAGCTTTCAAGTAAGGTGTGATAAAAATGCAATTCATTTTTAATTTGTGAAAAATCCATTTATAGGATTCGCGTTGCTTCCATTTTTCGAGTTCGTGACTATCCTCGCACCTAAGTAGTAGCAATATTTAAAATTACTTTTCTTATTTGTGTGGCCACGGATTGCAATTCCTTGTATTCGCCTAAACACTGTTGCTGCCTTCTACTGTCACCGTGAAGAAGCTATGCACTTAGATCTTGTTTAGAAGCAGACGATAGGCAACCGAGGGAAAGAGAGAGGGAGCGAATGTGAGGGAAAGAAGATAGGGAAAATGTGGAAGAGAAAGAGGAAAAGGAGGAAATATTGAAAGAGGGCAAAAAGAGGGAGAGACAGCGAAAGAGAAGAAAGAATTTCTGCGGTTAAC
The DNA here is from genome assembly GCA_030765065.1 of Deroplatys truncata. Taxonomy (NCBI): domain Eukaryota; kingdom Metazoa; phylum Arthropoda; class Insecta; order Mantodea; family Mantidae; genus Deroplatys; species Deroplatys truncata. The sequence continues at coordinate 150,364,142 of CM060977.1, read as the reverse complement.
GCAATAACGTCAGCGGAGCCATAAGTTCTGTTAGTTGCAATTAATATAAAATCGATATACAAGGTGATTGCGAATCGCGCACTTGTTCAAATATACAAGCAAAGCTCAGAAGAGATTATTAAGAATATTGGTAGGAGCAAATAGTAGAACCACATGAAGGCCTATTTTGAAAAAAATTAATCTTTTACCTGTCCCAAGTGTATATATATATGTGTGTGTTAATATGTTTTACAAAGAAAAATATCAATTTTAATACCATTTTAACTAATAAACAAATTCAAAACTATAATACTGGAGATAAATCAAATATTCATATAATAAAAATCAATACAGAATTATTACAAGATGGAGCAGTATATTCAGGTACCAAACTATATAACAAACTTCCTGATAAATTAAAAACAATAAAGAAGTTTTCCGAATTTAGAACTAAGCTTCTGGCTTTTTTACTTGACTACTGCTTTTACTCAATCACAATTTTTTATAATAGAATTAGATGAATTATTACTTGAGCATACAGTGGTTCTACCACAATCAAGTAAAAATCTGATGTATAAGCCATAGCTCAAATATAATCTGTAAATATACATGTGAATATTTATGGAACTATATTACTTTTTATTGACTTATTTAAAATATTATTTTAGTTTAATTTTAAATGGATAATTGTTGACTACTAATTTTATTTAATTACAGGAATGTATTACAAACAGACATGAATGGAATGTTTTATGAAAGAATATATATATGTGTGTGTGTGTGTGAATTGTATTATAAATAACAATGAATTTAATGTTACTGTTGACCTGTCCCATATCATCGATAACAAATGTATTGTATAATTTTATTTTGGAATCAATAAATTACTTACTTACTTACAACCCAAATGACAATATCAGGGATTGTAAAACATCCCTACTGTTTTATCATTACGTTGCACAGGACTATTTGCTTCTATTTGTTATTTTTTTTAAAAAAAACGTTCTGGTATTGCTAACACTGTCACCGCGTATTGATTGGTGTACTAATATTTAGCTTTGATTGTAACATCGATCTAACCGACATGCTGTATCTGAGTTATTAGCTGTACACTTATAGTATCATTATGTTAATACGAGCCGTATTCCAAAACTAAGATCCGGTGAACAATATTTAACGGATGGTAAGCCTGAATGGCGTTTCACGCCTGCAGCGCTGTCCAGCAACTCCTGAGGAACCTACCGCAGTGTTGGTGTGGCACTGTAGAGTTTGCCAGTCGGTGAGAGCAGATCGCAATGGCTGCGACAATCGTAGATTCCGCCAGTTGTGAAGTGCGCGGTGTGATTAGTTTTTGCTGGAAGAAGGATCGTCAGCTGCGGACATCCATCGTGAGTTATGCCTCGTATATGGACCGGACATAAATGAGTGACAAACAGTTTCGACACTGGTATCGAGAATTTCGAAATGGCCGCACAAATGTGCACGATGAACAGTGAAAGGTAGGCCCAGTATTCGTACCGACGACATCGTTGAGCAAGTGAACCAAAAACTTCGAAGTGATAGGCGTTTGACGATTAGTGGTCTGGCTGAGGAATCCCCAAATGTTGCTCGAACCTCACTTTACAGGACTGTCACTGAACAGCTTGGATACGGGAAACTTTTTGCGCAGTGGGTGCCAAAACTGCTCACCGATCAGCACAAAGAGTAACGAATGCGTAGTGCACGACAGTTTTTGGAGCGCTATAGACCGATGGAGATGGTTTGTTTGGTTTATTACGAGCGACGAGACATGGATAGCGTATACCAACGTAGAATCGAAACAACAGTCAATGCAGTGGCGTCGTTCCGGTTCACTCAAACCAAAAAAGTGTAAGCAATCGCCGTACACGAAGCGCAAAATGATGGCTACCGTGTTTTTGGACGAAAAGGGCGGTCTTTTGATTGATTTCATGGACCATGAGTAAACAATTACAGCTGACTGTACTGTGCAACGCTTACCAAACTGAAACGTGTGATCCAAAATCGACGCCACGAGAAACTATCGCCTGGCATCATCCTCCTGCACGATAATGCACGACCTCACACCGATGCTAAAACCAAAGAGAAGATTCGAGAGTTTCGTTGAGAACTCTTTGACCACCCTCCGTACAGTCCCGACCAGGTACCAACCTAATATTTCCTCTTCTTGCATTTGAAACGGTGACTGGGTGGACAACGATTTCACACCGATGATGAACTCAACTGCTTCAAGCCATAGACTTCTATGCCGAGGGATTAAAGATGCTGGTGCAGCGTTACAGCAAGTGTATAGATGTGAACGGCGATTATGTGGAAAAGTCAAGTATTTTTGTGGGCACATTATTTACTGACAATAAAAACCTGGTCTCATGAGCGATGTTGTTGTTATGACCAAACGGGCCTTAGTTTTGGTATACGCCTCGTAATATGAATCTAATGTAGTTTTCCGTAGTATATTACGTATAATAATAATAATAATAATAATAATAATAATAATAATATGTTCCGTCTGTTATAAATTAGACATACCCTGCAACATACCACCAACATTACCGGCCGCCTTACACAATCGAGATATAACTTCAAGAATGGACGGGAATCCGGGAACACCGTGTAAGTTTGCGGGCCTTTATGTTAAGCAGAGGAGCCTTGCAATAAGCATTGCCTCTGCTGACAATCAAGTTTGATATTAGCAGATTATTATTATTATTATGATTATTATTACGTTGTGACGTCTAGTTGTTACGCAGATTTCTTCCATGCATTGCTGTAGTGAAAGCTGAAAGAGACTTTGGGAGATTATTAGTAAACAGCCGCTTGTAATATACAAACGCGAGTTCAGCTGGAGAGCCAATTGATGTACAGTCTGTCGGCATTAATGTAGCAATATAAACGAGAATCAATGTTACTTTATCGTGCTAAACTCATTCTGATGTATACGTTCTTCAAGTACATAGTTCTAGCGAGTCGTTGCATTGACTGGCGTAGTTCCGTAGCTGGCCTCTACTTGCTTTTGTACGTCAATCATTTCGCTTTAGGCGAGATTTGCGTTCAGACGCTTCAGCTTGCCATGCTCGCTAAGGTATGATTCCTAGAGATACAGGTAAAAGTGATTCAACGGAAGGGAGCACATTGTGCGCTGCGACCTGCACAGATCTATTGCGGCTACCAGCCCCTAGGCGGAAGGGATGAGATGAAGGAACCACAGGAGGCTACAGGCGGTAGAAGGCTGGTCAAAGAGACGCGCCAAGCGTGCAGATCCGTCCCATTGCTGGAGGCGCCGAGAGAGAGTGAAGAACGATCTACCAATCAAGCAGCCCTCTGGTGTCCACCTAATACTCTTTCCATTGAGCATACATCCGCGCCATCTATCTAGCACAGCCATACACCACGAAACCTAGAAGCACACCTAGAGTGAAAGGGAAATGATGAAAAAAATCGGGTAGAGACGAAACCACCCCAGCATTCGCCTGCCGTCCCCGGGGAAACCACGAAAAACACATGGATCAGAACGGGTGTAAGCCGGACCTCCAGAATGTAAATCGCAGTTGCTACCGCGGCGCTACCTCGCTCGGTTATGATTCCTAGAGTGTAGCCAGTATGCCTGATATGACAAAGAGGTTCAAAATATATTATTTGACGTAAGCATTCCTCTTCCCAAATTTTTTACCTTCTCTACTACGTATAGTAAGTAGGGGAAGTATTGTATTCCACCCAAAAATTCGATACCGAGATTTCACCGGAAATACATGTTTTGAGACCCCCTGAATCCAAAAAAAGCATTTTTGGAAACATGTCCGTGTGTGTGTCTGTCTGTGAACAGCATAACTCAGAAACGAACAGTCGGATAAACACCAAACTTGGTATTTAGGTTCAGTATCTTCCAGAGATGCGACACGAAGGTTTTCAAGAAAATCCCCCCAGCCATATTAACCTTTACATGGAACATTTTTCGAAAACTTTAATTTTCTCAAAAATGGCTCTAACGATTTTGATTAAAATATCAAATGTTTCAGATATTTTCATGACAAATAAAATGTATATCTTGAATTTTCTGGGAATGTCTCCAAAAGTATTCTTCATTGCGAACGACATTTGCATAACTGGTAAACCATAAGAGATAGACAAAATTTTACTACACAACAAATGTAGATCGTGTTAAAATACACAATTTATGTCACATACATTTTTTTGTTGAGTGAACCATTTTCGAGATATTGCTTGTTATTCCCTTAAATTTTCCAATACTTATACTTTTTCTCAAACGGGAATTCGTTATTCATTTTTTGTCCTGGTAATGCAAAGAGAATGGAATGCTCCACATAGCAACCAGCTCTTAAAAGATTTGACTATCACTTAAAGCCTACCAATTTCCCTTGCATCTACAAGAAAATTAGCAGTAAGATTAACATCTCGATTAACATGAAGCATATAGAGAATAAGGTTTGTAAAAAATAGTTTGTACAAGAGTAGAGAAAGTCATGTGAGTGTAACATCAGATTTTTTTTCAAATGTTATACCTATGTGTAAAGATACAAGTTATTGTGACAGCTCAGAGGACTGAGCCAGTATTTCTTACAAAGGTATATTTTATATTTTATACATTTTAAAACATATTTTCTGCAATGAGCCCTTTACTCTGGAGGCTGTCAGCAAGTGTGGTAAGGGATGCGTTAAATTGTTTAAATGTGTAGAGTTTTTGTTTGAATGTTTTTAGCATCTTAATCACTCTAGAGTCGAAAGAGAGAATTTGAGGTTTCTATTCAAAAGTGCTTTACTTTCTAAGTTGTTGTATATACCTTTAACACATTCAACTCAAAAGAATCGATAACATAATTATATTGTGAAAATTAATTGTTTAGTCTAAAATAAAGCACAATTCATTAAGCATAAACTCACTTATCGTGATTACTGTATTTTATGTAATCTTAGCATTATAAACAGGCTGTTATTGTATTCAGTTCGTGCCTAATTGACTCATTATGGCACGCGTGCCAATAATACCAATGGCATATTTCCTATAGCAATGACGTAATGTGGGTTTTCCAAATTGCAGTGGTTTATAGAGAGAAGATGAAATAATTTTGTGATATTCTTTTTTCTGAGCAAGAAGATATAAAAACCCCTGTGCATTGTTAAATGTAAAAAATTAATTCATACTTTCTCTGCTGTGCGGATAGTAGGCTACATCACAGTCTGTAACACCTTCTCACTTATCTCCTAGGAATGGAATGCATGCCAGTGGCTTATTGGTTCAACACACCAGGTAATAAATAAAATGCAGGGAGAGAAGATAACGTCTCACAACAATGAAGACGCTCTCACTTGTGCAGCTATAGATTCCGAATTATTTCAATATTTATTTCCTACAATATATAATGCTAAGATTGCATAACCTGAAATAATTCCACCTGGATAGTCTTAATATAACACTCGTGAAAATTGTCGCACGAACATCTGTGAGTGCGATAAACATTCACTCACGCAATAATTATCAATATTATCCACTTGTTGCATAAATTACTATTGTTAATATTTTGACAATCTCCACTACACCACACACCTCTATACGAAAGATTTAATACTGTTGATACGAGGTAATTCAGATCAGTTATTACAATAATAATTTATTATTATTATATTGCACGAGAGGCATTACTGAGAAGGTTTCGAAAATTAAACAAGGAATAGTTTTAAAAAAATTAAATAATTTTAATTGTTTTTCAAAATATTCCTCTTTAGTATCAGTACATTTTTGCATTCGATGAAACCAGACCTTAAAGCAATGATGCCACTCTTCCTGAGGCACTTCAGAAACCAGATCTTTATAATGTTCCACAGCTTCATCTGATGACGAAAAGTCGTTCCACGCAGTTTATCTTTAATTTTTGGAAACAAAAAGAAATCACAGGTGGTAGATCAGAGCTGCATGGTGGAGGGTCCATTCTGCTGACCTTTAGGGCATCCACATACTCAGTTGTTAAGTTTTCTGTATGCGATGATGCGTTGCCATGATGTAACATTATTTTTCCTTTTGGGCGTTTTTCACGAACTTTTTTCAAACATTTGCGGTAATCAGACATTTGTGTACCAATCGGCAGTAACGGTACGTCTATCTTCTAATGCTATAGTAGCAATATGGCCCGCTTTAGAAAAAAAATTCTGATGTGTTACACTCACATGACTTTCTCTACTCTTGTACAAACTATTTTTACAAACGCTTATTCTCCATATGCTTCATGTTAATCGAGATATCGAGATGTTAATCATATTGCTAATTTTGTTGTAGATGCAAGGGGAATATGGTAGTATTTAAGCGATAGTCAAATATTTTAATAGCTGGTTGCTATGTGGAGTATTCCATTCTCTTTTCATTACCAGGACAAAAAATCTGATGTGTTACACTCACATGACTTTCTCTACTCTTGTACAATCTATTTTTACAAACGCCTATTCTCCATATGCTTTATGTTAATCGAGATATCGAGATGTCAATCTTATTGCTAATTTTCTTGTAGATGCAAGGGGAATATGGTAGCTTTTAACCGATGGTCAAATATTTTAACGCTGGTTGCTATGCGGCGCATTCCATTCTCTTTGCAAGTCCAGGACATAAAAAATGAATAACGAATTTGAGAAAAAGTATAAGTATTGGAAAATTTAAGGGAATAACAAGCAATATCTCGAAAACGGTTCACTCAACAAAAGAAATGTATATGACATAAGTTGTGTATTTTAACGAGATCTAAAATTTTTGTGTAGTAAAATTTTGTCTATCTCTTATGGTTTACCAGTTATGCAAAAGTCGTTCACAATGAAGAATACTTTTGGAGACATTCCCAGAAAATTCGAGATATAAATTTCATTTCTCATGACATTATCTTAAACATATGATATTTTCATCAAAATCGTTAGAGCCATTTTTGAGAAAATTAAAATTTTCGAAAAATCTTCCATGTAAAGGGTAGTCTGGGGTGGGGGGATTTTCTTGAAAACCTTCGTGTCGCATCTCTGGAAGATACTGAACCTAAATACCAAGTTTGGTGCTTATCCGACTGTTCGTTTTTGAGTTATGCTGTTCACAGACACACACACACACACAGACACACACACGGACATGTTTCCAAAAATGTTTTTTTTGGATTCAGGAGGTCTCAAAACATGTATTTCCGGTGAAATCTCGGTATCGAATTTTTGGGTGGAATGCAATACTTCCCCTACTTACTATACGTAGTAGAGAAAGTAAAAATGAATAACGAATTTGAGAAAAAGTATAAGTATTGCAAAATTTAAGGGAATAACAAGCAATATCTCGAAAATGGTTCACCAACAAAAAAAATATATGGCATAAATTGTGTATTTTAACGCGATCTACATTTTTTGTGTAGTAAAATTTTGTCTATCTCTTATGGTTTACAGTTATGCAAAAGTCGTTCACAATGAAGAATACTTTTAGGGACATTCCCAGAAAATTCGAGATATACATTTCATTTGTTATGAAAATATCTTAAACATATGATATTTTAATCAAAATCGTTAGAGCCATTTTTGAGAAAATTAAAATTTTCGAAAAGTGCTCCATGTAAAGGGTAATCTGGGGTGGGGGGATTTTCTTGAAAACCTTCGTGTCGCATCTCTGGAAGATACTGAACCTAAATACCAAGTTTGGTGTTTATCCTACTGTTCGTTTCTGAGTTATGCTGTTCACAGACAGACACACACACGGACATGTTTCCAAAAATGCTTTTTTTTTGGATTCAGGGGATCTCAAAACATGTATTTCCGGTGAAATCTCAGTATCGAATTTTTGGGTGGAATACAATACTTCCCCTACTTTCTATACGGAGTAGAGAAAGTAAAAATAGCAACCAGCACTGCAAATTCATCGATCTTGGTTCTGTTCGAAAGACACATTTAGCCGCTTGAATTTTCTTTTCGGGATCATAACAATAAATCCAAGTAACTACTTCCAAACCAAATTTTAAGTACCACCTTGAAAGTTCTCCAAAGTTTTTCTGCATCAATCAATGTTTTTGATCGGAAATCATTTCATATGGAATCCATCTCACGTCTAACGTTGATGTAAAATATTTTGGATTTGGCTCATACCGATGTCCAATGTCGCCCGAATAAATTCATAAGATGCCCGTCGATCTTCTTCAAGCATTGCTGGAACAGCAGCAATATTTTCATCAGTAACAGAAGTTCTTGGGTGTTCTTCACGAATTTCATCACTAAGAAAAAATCTATCTCTTTTGAATGCCTGTATCAATATAAATTGATGCCTTAGATGGGTTTCTTTGCCAACTGTATTTATAAGCCGATCTTCACATTGTTAGGCGTTAATGACGATTTAAAATCGTAAAAAATGATAGCCCAGAAATGTTCTCTAGTCAAATTAATTTTTGGGTGAACACAAAATCTTTAAATGATGATAATTAACAAACTATTAGAGCAAACCGAACAAACTACACGTTAATTAATTCGCAAAACATTAGAAAGTAGCCATCAAATATAAAGAAACTTCATTTGTTTTTAGAAACATGGAGCTTTTAAAGTTTTCATTATCGCCCTCGTACTAAGGGTTTACTTTTCCCTCGCGGCAAAAGCACTGCAGCAACCTTTATGCTAGCAAAGTAGAATAGTCCCGATGGAACACGTAAGCTGATTTATGCGCCAGTGCTACCACTTTGGAACTAATTTATATGCACAGGAATAAACACAAGTAAACATCTCGCATAAAAATAATGAAGAAATAAAGAATATCACTAATTTATAGTTCATACGTTACCTATTTTAAATGAAGACAAATCTTTTCTGCGTTTCGATTTTATGTCAGGCTCTAGTTGTATAGTTTGCTAGAGTTATTACACAGTACATGTAAACAAATATGTTCTTCCTCTACCTCAAGGTTAAACTTTAAAGTCTCTACAGCCTCAAATACTATCCTCCCAACTTCTTCCTGTTGATCGTTTACTTCATGGAGTCTAAAGAAACACTTGTTTTGTTAATATATTTAGATCCATATTTCAATGTGCTCGTACAATTGTTTTAAGAAGTTAAGTTTTTCGGTAAATTTTAGGTTTGTAATTGTTCTCTTATGTTCAATGTTGTATATGTGATCTTTTAGAGTATGTCCAGTATTTGTTGAGGCAGTATTTTTAACAGTATTTCAGTCTAATTATATAATATATAAATTCAATAACAGCCCGCCTTAAAGCAATATGTGTATGTAACAATATATAAAAACGTGTATATAACAGTCATTGTATATGCTTGTATTATTGTATCCATGTGTAGTAATGTTATGTGAATATATTACGTAATTTAATAATGCAGGAGCTTTGAGAATAATAGGTTAATAGTTGCTAACAATGAGGTAACCTTGAGGCAATAATGAATTAGAAAGTTTAAATGTTACTTCTGATTCTTGGAAGCAGTAATGTAATTTTAGTGACAGTTTATAAAAATAGCCATTCAACAACCAGAAAAAGTTAAATGGAGGTATTCTATTGGATTAGGAATAGCCAATCAGAGACTTGAAATATAGAAATTTACAAGTTTAGGCGGTTGAAACCAGTTCAGTTGCCTGCAGACAGTGTTTGTCACCGGATGCGAGATGCGTCCTCGAGAGATTTAATACGTTTTCGTGTGAGACAAAAATAGTTTACGTGTTAAAAAGTGCAAGTAATTCATAAAAGAATCTCACAGCTCTATATCAGTGAAGTGTTATTTAATTCGTATCAAGCATTAACAAAAGGAGTGAAGTAAAATTATTATAATCTGTGTAACCTAATCTGTGTACCACAACCCTGCCAAGACATCCATGTCTCTAACAATAATACTGACGCAGCCGAGGCAAACATAAAATATAATGGAATTAATTGTTCTTCCACACAAGCCGTGTGTTGGACAGGGTTGGAGACCGGGAGATCCGTGGTTCAAATCCCGGCTATGGCATTAAATTTTTCAGTCGGCTGATTCTACCTTTCCATAAAATATAATATTTAAAGAAACAGTTAAATTACAAATTTAATATTTTTTTTTTAAACTTGGGGCAAAGGCCACCTGAAAGTACATTTGGGGCGAAGGCTACCGGAAACCGGGTATCATACGTGCGGTTGTAACTAGCTTCAAGTTCGGCTCCCCAACATAAGAACTATAATACAACTCCTTCAATACAAACTAGTTCATTGTCTTAAAAATCTCATCTCCGTAGGTTCGATTTTCCTTGCTCTATTTAAGGCCCAGTTCTCAATGTTAGAAGTGGAACAGCTAGAATTTTATAAAATCTTAAAATTGTCCTTATTCTTGTTTTGATTTCGAAGTTATGTAAATAATATAACACATATGTTGAAATTTAGATGAGTTTTGTTCTAAATCATATTCTTCATCATATAAAGTTAAACATCCGAGATAATTAAATTTGTTAACTTGCTCAATCATACTTACCTATATTTAGTTTTATTTTCGTTCTAATCTGGTACTTTCCTCTAGAAGTCATTACTTTGACATTTAGAGTAACTGAGAAATATGTCAGTTTCAATGACTACAGAATGTGACTGAATATATGCCACTGTTTTGCAAGGAACACTCATTTATAAAGGACCTTGGAATGTGTGCAGTTTCCTGCATTTTGAACAGCTGCTGTGGGACTTTCCCTTGTAGATTTATCATTACTCTAAAAGATATTCCAATAATACGGAATACACATTCTGTATGCACGTGTACTGGGAGGTCATAAGCTCTCAGAAGTTGGATTATAACTGCGATGAGCCACTACAGATACGTTTATCATTACTACACACTTTAAATTCGTGAGCTGTAGGACAATAAGCAATAAAACGAACGTGTTTCTTGTACCTCTTGCGCATTAAAATGGTTACTTTTCTTTTTGCTGCCTTTTATCTCCGGCGACGTCCTTCAGTTACAGCTCAGCCAGTGCCTATACGTTTATCAGTATCAAATAGTGGACTATCGCATAGTAATTACATAGAATTGCTAATGATGAAGCTAATATATAATAATAATAATAATAATAATAATAATAATAATGGTAATAATAATTCCGTCAAATACATACCTATGTTAATGTTTATGCAAAACCTCACCGACAGTATAAACAATTATTGTTAATCAAGTGTATTTCCGGTGAAATCTCGGTATCGAATTTTGGGCTGGTACTTAGAGGTAAGTATTCAAGAAAGTAGAAATTTCATGAAGCTATTGAGATTTGAAAATGCTGCTAGTTTTCACACGCGCTCTCTGTTTACTTTCTCTACCGTCTACCGCTTATCTTTTACATTCCATGCAAAAATTTTATATCGAGATTTCACTCGAAGTGCACGTTTTTCGATTCCCTTAATAAGAAATCTGATGTGTTGCACTCCCATGACTTTCTCTCGGGGCGTCATCTAGGGTCAGGGGGCTCAATTGACCCCCTAAGTTACGAGAAATAATTGGGCTACTGGTTATTATTGCTCTACCAAAAGAAAAATTAGGACAATTACTGTGCATACCCTCTGTCGTTTCTCAGTGGATATACAAACTATTCTTGAGAAAGCTTATTGTTCTGCCTGCGAGTACGCCATTTTAGTTGACATAAACCTTTACAGAAATAGCTACATTACATATTTCGTTACAGATATAAAGGGGACAGCGATAGTCCAATGTTTAAAAACTGGACACCATACGCTGACCTTAAAATTTCATACTCTTTCCATGCAGTCGCGATAAACAAACTCAAAATCGATAGGATTTTTAAAATGACAAAGTATTGTACAATTCGAACCATTAATATCGGATATCTGGTAAATGGTTTATTCCATAACAATTTAGTTTAAATAAATTATGTGTTTGAAAGAGATCTGCATTTTTTGTGTAGTATGTTTTCGTCTATCGCTTAACGTATACCAGTTAAACAAAATCACACAAAATTCCTTCCCAATGAATAGGACTTCACAGATTATTCCCAGAAAGTTCAAGATATAAAGTTTATTTGTCATGCAAATATCTTTAATATATGGTATTTTAATCAAAATCGTTAGCGCTATTTTGAGGAAATCAAAAATTTTGAAAACTGTTCCATGTAAAGTGTAGTTGCGGGTGGGAGATTTTCTTGAAAATCTTCGTGTCGTTTATTTGAAAGATACTGAACTTTAATACCACATTTAGTATTTAACCGGATTTTCGTTTTTGAGTTATGCTGTTTAAGACACACAAACATGCGCGGATCTTTTTTTCTAAAAGTGATTCGGGGAGCCTCAAAACATGTATTTCCGATGAAATTTCGGTATCAAAGTTTTGTGTGGAATGCATTACCTTCTCTATCTACTAGGTACGTCGTGGAGAAAGTAAACAAGCCGCATTTTTATAGAAAGGTTCGCTTGTGTGAACATAGCATAACTCAAAAGCATAAATTCGGATAAATCCAGATATTTTCAATTAAGTTGAACATATTTTAAATTTATAAGGTGAAGAATTTTCAAGGACTTTTATTTTTCCACCCTAAAATATTTATATTGCCATTTTTATATGTTCTGTTTTCTAAAAATCGTTCTAATTTTGCTGATTAAAAGATTCATCTGAGATATCGGTATGAAAAGCATATACGTCTTGAATATTCTATAAATTTTGTAGGAGATACTCTTCATTGTCAAAGAACCTTTTTATATACGATGGAAAACCATAACAGTCGAGAACTTACTTCAGAAAGAATGCTGAGATCGTTAAAACAAGCAATTTATACCAGGTAACAAGTCGTTTCCGAAATACTCGTTGTTTTATTTTATCTCAGGTTAAAGTTAGTCTGGTGCCTTTGCTGTGTGACATGTAGAAACTTTGCGATTCTTCTTCTTTTATTTTGGCATGAGCTAATTACTAACAAGAATATGCTTATAAACAATTAAGTGTTGTTTCTGCATCTTGCATGGCATGTAACACATTCCTATTTCTTCATTATTTCCTGGCAAACATTTATAGTGATTTGCGCAAAGTTGCTAAAGAATCAATTTGTACATGAATAATACAATATGCTAGGGATGCCTGTGAGCTGGTAACTCGTATGCCTTTTATATATACATTATTAAAAGAAGCCATAAAGTATGCAGCTATTTCGTACAGTAGAATTTGGGGTCTTCTGCAAGATGGAATTAATAGCTCAGTTTCGATATTGAATGAACTTAAAGGGTGTTCAATTTAGGAGATTCGAACATTTAAAAAACTCAGTGCATGACATTGCATCTTGGTAATAAACTTACGCCCTTATTGCATTATTCAAAGTAACGCGTGCGCGCAAACACACACACACACACACACACACACACACACACACACACACACTCACTCAGCCAAAACGTTTTCAACAATACTCATCATTGATTTATTCTTCCCTACATCCATTTCATACACAAAAAGCTATATGCATTTTGAAAGCAGGGTTATGATGGATTACTCTATTCTGAAATGTGTGCTGATTACCTGGAAGTAATTTAATTTATTCTAAATGTAATGAACCTACCGGAAGTAGTTTTAAACATTCTTCATTTCCTGGTTTTCCCTCTTTGCAATATGATATTACAGTTATGTTTTACTTGAATGCGTTAAGAACAACAATTGCTTATTTTATTCTTTTACTGCCCCTATTCTCTCCTCTTCTTTTTGCCAGTGATACAACCAGAAAAGATGGAATTTTTCTTTTTTTTTTTTGGTTGTTTGCTGTCCAAAGCGACCGGCCAGGTGAAGTAGGTGAAGAATTTTTCACCTAATATTTCCTGCTTACACCATTCTTAATTTTCTTTAAATGCAGCATTTAATACAATAATCAAGAGTCAAGCTTGTCAAGGTAGTGTAGATGTTGAAATTAGCAGCTTTCTCTTCTTTTGCATCCTGATTTCGAAGGTAAGCCCAGGCCTCTCTCCCGAGAGGAGGGGAGGCAACACCTCAAACCTCCAGCAAGGGAAATATTTCGGTACCTCCTTCGGGTTCAATATTTCTCTTGTTAAAGGTTGGCATGATAACGTGATGCCACTATTGCTTGTCTAGCTATGGAAGTGAAGAACCGTTTTCTCGACACAAGTATTTCTTTTGCACCCTCAGCTAGCAGCTTGTGGGTTGTAACGTAAGAGCTTTAGACGGGCTGAATGCAAGTCAATTTGTATCTCATTTCCTTATTTTTTGGTTTGTTTATGTTTCCAACAAAATAAAATATGATGGCCTGAGTACTTACGAGTAGTTAGTAAGCAGTGTGAACGTGTGAATGAGTTCAAGTAAATTTGTGCCAATTTTACTTTCTCTACTACGTATAGTAAGTAGGGGAAGTATTGTATTCCACGCAAAAATTCGATACCGAGATTTCACCGGAAATATATGTTTTGAGGCCACCTGAATCCAAAAAAAGCATTTTTGGAAACATGTCCGTGTGTGTGTGTGTCTGTGTGTCTGTGAACAGCATAACTCAGAAACGAACAGTCGGATAAACACCAAACTTGGTATTTAGGTTCAGTATCTTCCAGAGATGCAACACGAAAGTTTTCAAGAAAATCCCCCCACCCCAGATTACCCTTTACATGGAAAATTTTTCGAAAATTTTAATTTTCTCAAAAATGGCTCTAACGATTTTGATTAAAATATCATATCTTTAAGATATTTTTATGACAAATGAAACGTATATCTCAATTTTCTGGAAATGTCTTCAAAAGTATTCTTCATTGTGAATAACTTTTGCGTAACCGGTAAACCATAAAAGATGGACAAAATTTTACTACACAAAAAATGTAGATCTCCTTAAAGAACACAATTTGTGTCATATAAATCTTTTTTGTTGAGTGAATCATTTTCGAGATATTGCTTGTTATTCCCTTAAATTTTCCAATATACTTTTTCTCAAATTCGTTATTCATTTTTTACTTTCCCTACTACGCATAGTAAGTAGGGGAAGTATTGTATTCCACCCAAAAATTCGATACCGAGATTTCAACGGAAATACATGTTTTGAGACCCCCTGAATCCAAAAAAAGCATTTTTGGAAACATGTCCGTGTGTGTGTCTGTGTGTCTGTCTGTCTGTGAACAGCATAACTCAGAAACGATCAGTCGGATAAACACCAAACTTGGTATTTAGGTTCAGTATCTTCCAGAGATGCGACACGAAGGTTTTCAAGAAAATCCCCCCACCCCAGATTACCCTTTACATGGAAGATTTTTCGAAAAGTTTAATTTTCTCAAAAATGGATCTAACGATTTTGCTTAAAATATCATATGTTCAAGATATTTTCATGATAAATAAAATGTATATCTCGAATTTTCTGGGAATGTCTCCAAAAGTATTCTTCATTGTGAACGACTTTTGCATAACTGGTAAACTATAAGAGATAAACAAAATTGTACTACACAAAAAATGTAGATCGCGTTAAAATACACAATTTATGTCATATACATTTTTTTTTGTTGAGTGAACCATTTTGGAGATATTGCTTGTTATTCCCTTAAATTTTCCATTACTTATACTTATTCTCAAATTCGTTATTCATTTTTTTCATGTCCTGGACATGCAAAGAGAATGGAATGCGCCACATAGCAACCAGTGCTTAAAAGATTTGATTATCGTTTAAAACCTACCATATTCCCCTTACATCTACAAGAAAATTAGCAATAAGATTGCCATCTGGATATCTCGATTAACATGAAGCATATGGAGAATAAGCGTTTGTAAAAATAGTTTGTACAAGAGTAGAGACAGTCATGTGAGTGTAACACATCAGAATTTTTTTGTCCTGGTAATGCAAAGAGAATGGAATACTCCACATAGCAACCAGCTCTTAAAATATTTGACTATCGCTTAAAGCCTACCAATTCCCCTTGCATCTACAAGAAAATTAGCAATAAGATTAACATCTCGATATCTCGATTAACATGAAGCATATGGAGAATAAGCGTTTGTAAAAATAGTTTGTACAAGAGTAGAGAAAGTCGTGTGAATGTAACACATCAGATTTTTATCAGAAATTCAAGCAGAGATAGAAAGCAGAGAAAGTCATGTGAATGTAACACGCCTCTTGTCCTACTGTATCTTTTATTCCCACTGATATCTGTTGTCTGTATTTTAAGATACTGCGACTATGAACAAGAAATTGAAGTTCAATAGTAATTTTAACGCACAAAAGCTTTTATGCAACCATCTACACTGGTCTCTGTAAATCACCAGGCTCGTTAAATGGAGTGAAATAAATGAAATGGTTGCAAAACAAAAGGGAAGTCATTGTCACTTGTAAGGTAGATGCGAGAATGCGGCCTTCGAAGTGTGATGCCGGCGTGACGAGAGCAGACGGTGAACCGTACCGCCGGTGTAATCTTTAGCATCATATCTCTTTGTCTTCATTCGCTATAGTTGCCCCGTGGCTGTAACAATCTCTCAGCCTTACAAGTGAATTTTACATGCTCTTATAAAATTAACAATGATTTTATAGTTCTTGTTAGTTTGTAAGGCCATGCGGCCTTGGAGATTGGCTCTTGTTTTTATCTGGTGTTCGATTATTTACATATTATATTTACAAGATCAGTAATATTTACAAGGTAAAATGTTTAAAAGTTACAATTATATTTAAAAGATACAATTATCTCCCCCTTAATTTCTCCATTTTTATCTACAATATTTACATTCCTGAGATTTTATTTAATACTTTTTTGCTCCCTTGTGCTTTCGATTGCACGGTTCGCCAGTGACCATATTTCTCACAAATGGATTTGTATGCGTACGGAATTTATTCCATAGCGACTTGCTTCTATTATTAATTGTTTCTTGTATGATTTTAATTTGTAACTCCTCGTTGATCTTAGCTGCTGACGCCAAGATAGTGGCTCCAGTGTCTTATTAAGGGCAAAGTTTTGGAATGGATTGAAGTTTCTTAATACCAGTATGACAAAGATTTGCACACGTAGAGGAGGAAGGATTGAATGAAGGATTTGTACAAGATTATTTTTGATTTGGCTTGAATTGTGTGGTTGCGGAAGACTTGCTACACATTTTTTTATCTTACTTTTCTTTAATCGACGTTTTGTTCTATATGGCTACTCCAGTTAAGTTTTCTGTCGATGATTACTCCAAGATATCTTATCTCATCACGACATTGTAGTTTTTGTCCAGCTACAGTGATTTAGCTTTTATGCGGGCTTTTGAGAATGCTATCAGTTGGCACTTTTCTGCATTGACTTTGATTTTCCAGCGGTTAGCCCAATTTAAAAAAAAACTGATGTGTTACACTCACATGACTTTCTCTACTCTTGTACAAACATTTTTTATAAACGCTTATTCTCCATATGTTTCATGTTAATCGAGATATCGAGATGTTAATCTTATTGCTAATTTTCTTGTAGATGCAAGGGGAATTGGTAGGCTTTAAGCGATAGTCAAATATTTTAAGAGCTGGTTGCTATGTAGAATATTCAATTCTCTTTGCATTACCAGGACAAAAGAAATGAATAACGAATTTGAGAAAAAGTATAAGTATTGGAAAAGTTAAGGGAATAACAAGCAATATCTCGAAAACGCTTCACTCAACAACAAAAATGTATATGACCTAAATTGTGTATTTTAACGCGATCTACATTTTTTGTGTAGTAAAAGTTTGTCTATATCTTATGGTTTACCAGTTATGCAAAAGTCGTTCACATTGAAGAACACTTTTGGAGACATTCCCAGAAAATTCGAGATATCATTTCATTTGTCATGAAAATATCTTAAACGTATGATATTTTAATCAAAATCGTTAGAGCCATTTTTGAGTAAATTAAAATTTTCGAAAAATTTTCCATGTAAAGGGTAATCTGGGGTGGGGGGATTTTCTTGAAAACCTTTGTGTCGCATCTCTGGAAGATACTGAATACCAAGTTTGGTGTTTATCCGACTGTTCGTTTCTGAGTTATGCTGTTCACAGACACACAGACACACACACAGACAGACACACAGACACACACGGACATGTTTCCAAAAATGCTTTTTTTTGGGATTCAGGGGGTCTCAAAACATGTATTTCCGGTGAAACCTCGGTATCGAATTTTTGGGTGGAATACAATACTTCCCCTACTTACTCTACGTAGTAGAGAAAGTAAAAAAATGTCCGTGTAGTTTTGAAGCTCCAGGGCGCCGTATTTTGGGTTGTCATTGATGATCAAAAGGTGTAGTGTCGTCTGCGAACATGAGGGAGTGTCATTTGTGATGTTTGGGTATATGACTAAAGTTAAGCATTTTCCAAGAATACGACACCAATATTTTCAACAAAATCCCTCAACCCAAAATATCCTTCGCATGATTTTTTTCTTTTTAGTTATTGTTCATTTTCTCAAAAGAGTATGGCGTTCTAAGTCCACATATAGCGACATGCTTTTAAACATCTATCGATCCGGTATCCTCTATCCCCATTGTACCTACACCAAATATGTAATGAAACTATTTATTCAATTGAAATTATTTGAAATCATTCAAAGGTTTATTTAATTAACATACAATATACAGGATGTTCCCGAATCGCCGTCCACTTCTTGAAGTTATACGCCGAAAACGTGCATGACTCGCTGGTGAGGTTAGTTGCGTGTTACAGGGGTTTAAGGGGTATACAAAATACATTATGCTCAGTTACGTGTTATAGCTCTTTTAGAGTAGTGGTGCGTGTTCGTCAAAATAGGCTGTGATGATTCGTAAAAGGACTAATGAAAATACTTTCATCGAATTCAATTAATGTGGTACTGAAGAAAGTGCAAATGGTTTGCTACGCGATGAAAATTCAAGGCGGGTTTTCCAGTAAACTGAAACAGCATGACTGTTTTGACAAAACAAAACCTGCTATTGCATTTTATTAGTAGAGTTCATACATTACACCATTGGCGTAATTGACTGTTAGTCAAATAATTATGCATTTATCGTTGGACCTTCCACCTCCCACTCCCTTTGCATTTGAATTTCAAGAGGACGAGAGAACCAGCGAAATATTCCGAAAGGAATATTCTGGAAGCGTATTCGTCTAGACTAATAACACAATGTTTCTCGTAAGGTCCAGAAATAGGGACATTATTAGTATAGTATTATGTATTACAGACTTAAAAACCTGCAGACGGGAGCGGGATTCGAACTCGGAACCTCTTCGTTAAAAAACCCGCCGCCCTAACCACTCGTACACAAAGCACAGCTGTGGATATGTAGGTTAATGCAGCTACCTAAAAGATAATATTCAGATTTCTAATTCATAACGGATGAGAACGTATTATTATTGTTATTATATTATACTGCAGGTATTATGGAATATTAAATTAGTATTCAGGATTATAAACATTAGGCCTTACTACTAAAACGATTAATAATAAATATAGTATGTCGCTTAATCGAAGTAGCAATCAAGGTTAAATGCTAGCACACCAAATACACTTGACCCGTACGTGATGACAGTGTTAACAGTACGGGAAAACCTGTACTTAATGTAGCATGCTACAGCAGAGATCTTTTACCACCCTCATATTGTCACGTGGGTTGCCTATTCGAACAAAGTGGACGGCAATTCGAGAACACTCTGTATTGAAAAATAAGCTTTCGTAAGAATAGTTTGTAGAATCGACCAGAGTGAGTAGAGAAAATCAGGTGAACGTAACACATGTTTTTCTCTTTTCCTTTTCTTTTTTTTCCTCGGGAGTAGCATATTATAGGGGAAACTGGCTCACTTTTTGCGTTTATGTGGGAAAGGATATGGGAAAACGAGGGTGGATGCGACAGTTCAAGGAGGAAAATGCTTTTATAAGGGAGAGATAGAGAATACCAGGGATGATGCTAGGCTAGACAGATGCTGAAGGAGGGAGGGATATGCTTTATACGAGAGAGATAGGGAATACGAGAAAAGATGCTATACTAGACAGGACTTGAAGGGTAGAATATGACTTTATATGGGAGAGATAGCAAACCGAGGACAGGCATTAGGCTAGGATGGTTTGAATGGTAGAGATGCGTTTATATGGAGAGACGAGGAAAACGAAGTTAGATGTTAGGTTGAGCGAGTCTTCAAGGAGGAAAATGCGTTTATATGGAAGATATAGGGAATACGAGTAGAGATCCGTGGTAGAACAGGGGGCTGAAGGAGGAGCAATGCGCTTTATATGAGAGGTGGGGGAATACGAGGAGAGTGCTAGTCTAGACAGAGGTTGAGGAGTACAGTATGCGTTTATATGCGGAATATATAGGAAACGAAGAGAGATGCTAGGCTAGACAGATACTGAAGGAGGGGAATGTTGGTTTATACAGGTGAGGTAGGAAACCAAGGAGAGATGCTAGGCTAGACAGATGCTGAAGGAAGGAGGGATATGCTTTTTATGGAAGAGATAGGGGAAACGTGGAGAGATGCTAGGACAGATTTAAAGGAGGAATAGCTTTAGGCCACAAAGACACCGTCAATTAAAGTTTACAAATGTTTTGACACCCTTTGGTGGTATTTTCTCGACACTGAGGGCGCTAAAGTTCTTAAATATCTGTGTCAATCAATCAGGTAATGTTCGTCCATGCATAACAAAATCTAACATTATTGACAAAAAAATCAAGGAGTTATACTGCTAACGTCCCGGCATCGCGCCTCTAAAGGGTTGCACGCAGACCCTCGATCGAAGTACCCCGCCGCGTGAATTTTGATTGATTAATGTAATTAAGTGTATATGTAGGGTAAACCGGTTAGTATCACAAGTGTTCATGGTAATTCAGAGCAGCGATTCGTACCGGAGCTAAGGTAATTTTCATATGATTCGGGTAGAATGTAGAGTGTTTAAGTCATTTTAACAGGTAATTCAGGTAGCGTCACAGGTATTCACAGTAATATAGAGAGTAATTAGATTATAAAAATTTCTCATCCAACGTTACAACACTTTTATGTACTTTTTTCTAAATGTTACAAACTTGTTATATGTTAAGCAGTTAGTGTGCAAGACGGAGAGGGATAAACTGCGTATTGGTTTACAGTGAAGGTATATAGAAGTATACGCCCTAACCTATCCCTACCTCGACTTCTCATTGTCTATTCAATCCTATCATCGTCTAACCTAACCAACGTAACAAGATGTAACACCACGTAACATAACCGCATGACAAGACGTCACACTACGTAACATAAGCACGTAACCACGTGACAAGACGTAACCAGCGTAACAACCATGTAACCACGTATCATAAGGACGTAACCATGTGACAAGACGTAACAAAACGTAGCAACCATGTAACCACGTATCATAACCACGTAACATGGCGTAACACCCTGTGGCATGATGTAACCAGAAACGTAACCAGACGTAACACCGCCACGTAATCAGAGATAACCTCGAGTATCTTTTAGTGAAATTGCGGGTTTTATTCAGGTTTTATTATTTGAGAATCTTAATTGAAAGTTTTACGCCAACATACCCTTATTTTAGTTCGTTGTAAGCGCCTCTCCCCTTTATCTAGGCTTGAGACTAGCACTAGGATTGCTCCTAATGGCAGGGTTAACGCCTCCCCTTCCATCTTTTTATTCTTCTTCTTTCTTCATCAGTTGTATGGTAATTGTATACATAGCACACGGATAAACTTCAATTTTTTAAGATTGTAGACTCGCGGAGAAAATCTTCATCTTCGGCTTATATTCTTTTAAGCACTGTTTGTAATAGGATAATGTCCATACACATATGTAGTTATTCCATCCTCAGCAATATCTCGTTTATCATCAAAAGGAGTCAATGTGATTTTATTCACTTGTACTGTAGCAAGAGCATGCTGTCGTGACAGGATCAGATTCATGGGCGTTTTTGTTATTTCTCTGGTTTTAAGAAAGTCAATATAGCGACAAAATTCCGATGCAATTGCAGAAGTTGTAATTTCTGAGCTTAGCAATATATTAAAAGATAACAAGAAGAAGAAGCTCATAGGCCAAAGTTTTTATGGTGCAGCGGTAATGAGCGGGGCTATGAATGGAGTGCAAGTTAAAGTTAGAGATGTGTACCCTAATGCGTACTTTGTACATTGCTTAGCACATCAATTAAATCAGATAATGGAGTGAGCTGGCAGGCAAAACACAAAAGCTAGGATTTTCTTTTAAAATCTTTCTGCTATACCCGCCTTCTTTTCCCGTCCTCCACACAGATCAGTGTTAGATTCGTGTGTTAAGAAGAGAATACCCAGTGGTGGAACAACGAGGTGGAATTACAAATCCAGGACTGTAAATGTTGTTTTCGAAAAGGAGACATTGAAAGAATGTTTTTAATTTTTTTCAGAATCAGAGACTTCAAGCAGTACGACAATAAATGAGTCATCTGCTATATTGGGGTATCTTGAAAATAATGAGTTTTGTTTCTGGCTTATTTTTTTCCATTTAATTATGCCGCATGTAGAAATACTCTACAATCAATTACAGAATCGCCACATAGATGCTGCCAAAGTTCCAGTGTACATTTATACTTTCACTGCTGAAATTATAAAAGAAACACAGTGGAGTCCTGTGATACAAACGAAACATTGTTTCAAACACACAGACCAAGCAGCAGCAGTCAAGGAAGTATGTGATGTTATACTGTCTCAATTGAATCTCCGCTTCCATTTAGAGAACATTTTTCTGTGTCTTCCCTTCTACAAGAATCACAGTCTGAGCAATTTAATTCAATATTTCCAGAAAATGCATTCAGTGAATGCGTAAAAATGTTTCCAGTGTTTGATAAGGGCAAACTACATATAGAAATTTCAGTCATCTATTCAAGAGAAGAATTCAGGAATATTGGTGGTGCTTTGAAGTTCTTCAATATCTTAGAGCTAATAATCTTTCTTCCACTTTTTCTGAAGTGTTAAAACTTTTGAAAATAGTCATTACTCTGCCTTTAACAACAAGTGAATCTGAACGCTTGTTTCTCTACACTGAAAAGAATTAAAACATTCCTTAGGAACACTATTGGAGAGGATAGACTAACTGCAATTGCTATGTTGTCCATAGAAAAGAAATGATAGAAATCATCCCGAAATTCAACGAGAGAGTGGTTAAGTTTGCTACAAAGAAATAATGTTCAAATAATTAAGTTCAGCTAAAATTCCAATGACCAGTGCAGCCCCCTAGGCATAGGCAACATGAGCCGCCACTGCTGGTTCTGTAATGTCAACGTCAAGAAGGAAGACCTTAAGAGTATTTCAAAAATAAGATTATAAGTAGCTCTTGCACCAGATTCTCAATATAAGTTAAGTAAAACTGTTAATAAATAATGTTTATGTGGAAATTTTGCACACATTTTGTTTTGGAAGTTCCTTCAATGAATAAGAAAATAAAAATTAACAGAATGTTACAACTTAGGTTTATGTAGACCCATTAAAATTACCAATATAGTCTAATATGATTCAATAAAGGTATTTAAGCAAATCATAATCCATAACCGTAAGTGCAAAATTAAATTATAATTTAGGATTACTTATCTTATTGGATATTGAGAACTATCAATTAATTCTATAGATGGAGAAAGATGACTACAGTGACTTCAGGACGTCTTTAAATAGAAGAAAGAAGAAAATGAAGAAGAGGATGAAGAGAAAGAAGAAGAAACGAAGCGAGGAGAAGGAAAATCAAAAAACACTTTTTACCAAGCGGTGTATTTCTTAAAATACATTTAGCTATTAATTGGGAAGCTTTAGGCTTAGATTTTTCTAGAAGCATACTCATGTCCTGGTGTAAATAAGCTCCTTGGGGACCTTCCTTTTGTTGGCATCTCCTAGTGCTCATTTGAGACTGTCGTTTGCTCATTGAAGATAGCTGTACAAGAATATTTATTCCTTTTTTTATTATGTGGTTTTTCCAATTATACATAGATGAGCACAATGCTGAATCATAATGTTTCAATGCCATTGTTACTTTGTGCATTTTGTTAACACCTAAAAAAATCATCGAAAGAGAATAGAAAACACAGTGATGTCACTGAATTGGATTACTGACATCTGTTGGTATTTGTAGCTTTTTTTATGCTAACACTTTTTATAAAGAGTTGCAAAACTCGTGCTGAAAACGAAAAACTGCGGTGAAACCGACTTTGCTCGCGACCGCCAAAGTTTTTCGTTATGTTTTTGAGAGGAGTAGGCCTCCTATTGAATCAGTACAAAACAATAAGCTTAAATAATCAGTAAATTTATACTGTGACCTTCAAAAAATTATAATCGTCAAGATGTGTTTGGTGCAATTTCTCACATAGCAAGGGGAATAAGCAAGAAAAATCAGATGTTTCAATACACAGATTTGTGTACTTATTTAAGTTACTTCATGAAAAATGTTATGCAATATCAACAGAACTATTCTGTAATAATTTTAGATTTCTAACTCGGAAAGACCTAAATGAAGCATGATGGGTAAAGACATCTATGGGAAACTATTGTAGCTATGGTCTCGTTAAATAGCGTTGAAAAGCATAAAATAACTCGTAGAATTGTCTTAGGATTGTGTTTTGTAGTAAATGTTGACACCTCTGGAGCCTGTGTCCCAAAACTCTATTAAGGATCCTTTCTTTTATAGTAAAGTTCTTGGTTAATTACAACAAACTATACCATTTTTGACAATACACATGCGCAAATCCGCTAGATTGCCTATTTTTTGGTTTTGTTTTTCCTATTGTTCGCTTCCCGCTCACATAAATGTAAATGCTAAGGCGGCGTATTGTTGATAAAGCATTACACCAAAGAAAATCGCATGTGGAGTTAAGGAACGCACACTCGCGTTATATAGGTATATAAAAACCTAACTTCCCGCTAATCAGAAACTTATCCTTATATTGTTCGCTTCCCGCTCACTGAGGCATAAATGCTCAGGCAGTGTATCGCTTATAACGCATTACATCAAAGAAAAAATATATAAACATAAATTAAACCTAACATAACCTGCTGTGAATCAGAAACCTAATAGTGATTCATAAACAGCGTTAAGAAACGCACGCTCAAAGGCTTTGGTGTAACCGCTGGTTACTAATTACATTACCAAGTAATGTTAAGGCTGGTACTGCGAATAAAGAAGTGCAAGGAACATTCGTTATTCGCGAAAGAATGGCGCTGTTTGTTAGTCTTGAGGTGTTTATTAATCATATGTTGGCAGCCCTGCGGTTTTATGAAAAGACTGAGGAAGTGGCATCTGTAGAAAAACTCCGCAACTACTACCCAGGCAATAGATACAATATGTTATTAATTATAACTAATATTCGTGCGTGCGCTTTATACATCTACATATTTGTATAAGAAACGCCTTGCTAATTATCCCCTTTATCACCCATCGTGACAAAGAATTGGAACCAAAGTACGTGCTTGTGATAATGGTGAAGATAGGATGCGTATTGCTGGGCTTTGTGTGAAGCGGTAATTATCGCAATATTCCATAACTGAAATTCCTGATTTATATTGTTCCTTTCAGAATTGAAAAGCTTCGTTGATGTTTTGCTGTCGCTAGTGTCCCAAGAAGAGACGGTGTAACTGGAAAGTGGTAAGCCGGTTTATGACGTCATTTATTTCCAAACCTTCAAGCAGGTAGGGACACAATGTTTAGCGAAACGCTTGCATGGGCTTCAACAGAGTTACTAATGGAACGCGCCCATTGTTTCGCTTAATATGGTAACTTAATATGGTAATATGGTGACCACCTGTGCGGGCTATGACTTGATTGGTTCATTAGAACAGTAATAGATAGATGCACAGCCAGCTTTAAAGAAGCCGGAGTCAGTAAACTTGGCAACAGTGTGAAGTCGGCTGGCTTGAATTGCTTCGTTTCCTACTCCCTAGTGAGACGCAATGCATGTGATACATGTCGGATGCTTGATTGAAAATTGAATAAACAAAAGTTTTCATGGATAGCGTGGAAAAATAACACAGCCAATGGCGATAACCACCTTCAGTACAATGCTTTCATGGCAAGTATAGCACATACCTATAATGTATAGGTAATTATTTATAAATGTGAAAAGTTACCCATGTGCTGCTAATACTTTTAGGTTAATTCAAACTATTCTAACCTTTATGATGCTATCTGATGATGTTGCTTTGATGTCCAGCTTCCTGCCCCTCTCTCCTAGATGTATATGTCGCCTCTGCGTTGCAGTATGATGGATCCTCGTCGTCTCGCTGTCTTGGTGTCGAATTCCACTGTTGTCATCTGTTCTCGTAGTTGCTGATGTCCTCTCATCCACGTCGTCGGTCGTTCTGGTGGTTGTTCCTGGGATCTGCGTCTTGTAGTTAATTGCACTGCTCCATTCGCTCCACGTCCTGGTTATTTCGTCCCTTCCTGGTTATTATGTCCCTTCCTGGTTATTTCGCCCCGCGTTCTGGGAGCCAATTTGTCGCGGTAATCTGTTCGTGTTATCTTATTTGCTGAGCGCCTGTTATTGTTTTACTATTTTTAATTTTGGCTTCTTTGTCCTCCGGCTAGCTATTATTACACAGTCGAGAAAATATCTCTTGAGCAGGGTGTGTAAACGGAAAGGAGTTGTTACTAAAAATATCACTGATAAAAGAATTTGGTTTTACACTTTTATTGCCGTCGCACTTATTAATTTCACTTATTTAATATTGATACACGCCTGACTGAAACTGTTATATTTTCGAATGTAACTACAATCACTTATTTGCCGCGCACTATTAATTCGCGTATTTCACATTTTGTAACTAACTTTACGACGCGAGAGATTCTGTAGAATTGCGTAATGTGTACCTCACGAATGCTTCCTTAGAACTGCCTGACGTGTAACTCGCGAGAGAGATTTCTTAGAACTGCGGGACCTTTACCTTATGAATGATTCTGTAGAACTGCGCGATACTTGCCTATGGCTCAAGAATTTATACTCCCTCACCCCGATATGCCTAAACATTATAATAGAGCTGCTAGTGGTTACTAAATCGCGCCAACATTAGCGTCTGTTTTATAAGCCAATCAAAATTACAAACACATATGCCCTAGGGAAGATATTCCCTCCATTTCTAAAGAAAGGCACGCTACCCTGACGTCATTTGTTTGTCTCTTCTAATTGATAAACAACTCACCCCCTCGCTTCATTGTTACCCACTCCTATTGTCAGTTTCAGTGAGGCCGTGTAAACTTATTTCCTAACAATGCTTATAGCTAACAAAGATCTAAAATCATTGTCATACAATAATATTAATTTACACTACAATCACTCTGGCATTCACAGTGTTGTGATATAAAATACTGCCTCAAGTTCTACCCGATCAAAGGTAAGAAACAGGGTACGAGTAGGCACAGATTCACCTCCTTGTCTCTGCTGAACCCGATGTACAGATGTCACACCTTGATCTTCTAGATTCTCTTGAATCTCCTTATTGGACATACCGTCCAATGCATGGGTATTTACAACACCGCGCGAGGAGTTCAAAGTCTTGCGTATCTCCACTCTAACTGGATAGCTTCCCTAATAAGCTGGCTTTCAAGATAGTCGCTGCCTGGGATGCTAAATGTGCTTCAACCAGGAGCGTGTCATTTCGAGTTCTAATACAGGAGTTTACTGCACCAGCAATTTTATACAGACCATTTTGGATAGTGAATGGACTTACCGTAATAACCTTCCCTCCTTCCTCAGTTCTGCTGATAACCAAGTAGCGAGGACCACAACACTCGACTACTTCTTTTGCAAGTACTTTGGTGTTCTTTTTATTGTTTGTATCCATAGCGATAAATTCCTCCACAATTACAAATGTCTCCGATGGCATGCTCACATCCTGCGCCCCATCCCAGCTTAGGCAAGAGTCCTGGCCTGGACCTTGCTCACCTTAGGGTCTCACCTCCCAATGCATAGATAGAGGGACCCAATCGCCTTCAGGAGTATAACAGCTCATGCAATGGCCCCTCCCCGAGACTCATCTATATCAGCGGATACGAACACAGTCCTACATGATACTCAGGGGCTGGGAGTTACGCATTACCTAGTCACCCCTTGCGACTCCCCTCCTCCGTCCCGCGCAGCGGTATTCGTTAGACTTTGTTCAGGGAGGTAACTGATAACTGGTCAAACTAACTTGTGGACCAAAGTTTATTGGGTGTTTGGCATAAACCCTCTCACCTCTTAGAGGAACCCAATTGAGTGTGGCTCGGGACCCCGGAAGCGCCAATCCCGTACGTACCGTAGTAGTCCCCTGTGGGAAATATTAATTATTGCATTACCGTATTACGAGGTCATTACATTAAAGGATTAATGGGTGGTAATAAACTTATTAGGCTAAGGTAGAGAGAAAGTTAATGATGATTACCATCTAGTTGGGGTGTGCTATTTTGAACTACTAAATATGTTACCGTACATTTCAGTTCGTTTTCTTAACGTATACAAACGGCAAGGAATTAATAAACATTAAATGCGTTGTCCAAGCCGACTAGTTGCAGTTCAGGCTGCGTTTCCAAACCGTCGACGCTGACTTCCTTAAAGCTGGCTGTAATATATATGTATCAGTGGCGGTACACAGAGCAAAGTCAAAATGGAGCGGCAAGCAGCAAGTCGTACTGTTTTAAGTCCTCATGCTAGGAAAATTAATATGAAAGTGCTTACTTCTGTGCACTAGAGAAAGAAAATAAGCAACAAATTAACCGATTAACTCGTGCTTTGGAAGTAGCAGCAGCCGCTACGGGAGTACATG
Source organism: Deroplatys truncata (assembly GCA_030765065.1). Classification (NCBI taxonomy): domain Eukaryota; kingdom Metazoa; phylum Arthropoda; class Insecta; order Mantodea; family Mantidae; genus Deroplatys; species Deroplatys truncata. The sequence goes on along the minus strand of CM060977.1, from coordinate 150,335,507 downwards.
TGAGTATCATGAAATGAATTCAAAGGAGAGCTGCTTACAACCCAAATAGACGTGGTAAGAAAGTCGTATTAGACCATTTCTCGAAATGTGCATTACGTCAAAAAAATAAATCTTACGTACACAGTTGCGAAATCGGCCCCACTGTGTAACCATTTTATTCGCCACCCTTTCGGTATCCGTTGTTAACTATAGTACAACAATATTTATCATGTCTAATTAATCAATTAATTACATTTTTGTATATGTTATAAGAGAAATCCATGTGTACATATTTTTATAGCTAAGAAAGTTCAGGGATACTTCCAGCATAAAGTTGTTTACTTCGTATTATTTTAGAGAAAGCTGCAGCCCTCAGCCCTCCGATACAAAGACCCTTTCTATTTCATTAGAATAAGAAAGTCTCAAGTGAAGACTTAGTTTTTCACCCACATAGCTATTAGCCGGGTGTTTTCCTTGTAGAAAGTCATGCATTTTTAACTAACCAACAGGATTCAAACAGATAGCGCTCAGAAACTTCGAGAATCAGAAAACGCGGCTTGGTTTCATTTGATTTGTGTTTAAGGGTGTTCGACTGCTAGGCCACTAGCACCCTGGAAAACTTGGTGATGAACCACCAATAGGAATATTGCAATTCAAATATGTGCAGCAACTTGGAAGGCTATATAAACCCATGTGAAAGCAAACCCTTATTGCACTTCGTCTTTTGCCTCTGAGCAGAACTCACGTCCGCTGTGAATTTAAACGCGCGCCTAAAATGTGAAACAATATGAAGTAGTCAATTGTTTAACAACAACGCAGTCAAATATGAGATTTTAATCCCGTGAGAAATAGAACGCGCTATGAAATCATCATAATTGTACTTGAATATTTGGATGTGTGGAAGTATCATCCCAATAGAAAACGGTTTGTGTTTTAGCTTCATATTCAATATATTTGTGCAAATGTTTCTAACTATAACCTGGAAAAAACCAATAAATTAGTCTCTTAATCTCAAATTGATTTGGCGTTAAGTTTAGTTAATATAACTCTTGTGATACCACCCCCTGGATCTCCGTTCCCTCTCATTCCTCAATCCCAGTTGATTACCTGGCATATTAAATAAGGTACATCGATATTATTCCGCTACAACGACTACTACTACAGGGGATTCTGCGAAAGAGAGAGAGCAGCCGATCAAATCTTCAGGTGCGTAAAAGATAACACCAAGTCTACACTCTCAAAGAAACACCGCTACAACTGTTAGAGAGTTGCATGTATACGCAAAAAACGGAACTAGAATTTAAAGGCTCTCAATCATTCTTATATAGAGTGCTACTATAAATGGGTTTTGGATTTCAGAAATGTGAAAAGAGTAAACTTCTCATGGAAAAAGATAATGTTAGAGATTCTCGCGCAAATCTTTTAAGAGCCATGAAAAAAATGAAGAGGGAGAAAATTGTCCTGTCAGTTACTTAGACGAATCCCATGTGCATGAAAATTATAATATGACTAAATGTTGGTAGATTAAGCATGACTATGGTGTTCTTTAGTCCAGTAACCTTGGCAAGAGATTTATTGTTGTTAATGCCGGAGGAGAAGGTTGGCTTTTATCTGGGGCAGCGTTAGTGTTTAAATTAGGGACTAAATCCGGAGATTACCATCATGACATGAACTCTCAGAATTTCTACAAATGGACCTCAGAAAAATTATTACCAAGCTTACCACAAAGAAACATAGTGGTGATAGACAATACCCCTTCCCATAATATTCAAATAAACAATGCTCCTATACGAGGAAGAAAATATGAAATAATAAGGTGGCTGCAGGAAAAGAAAGTGAAAGTGATATAACAAGAGCTGACTTATCTATATTTATTAGGACACATAAACCGCCCCCTGTCTATCAGTTTTGATGCGCTAATGGAATTTCATGGCAATTTAGTTTTACATTTGTCCACTTACCATCTTAATTTAAATGCAATAGAGTGCGTCTGGAGTTCAGTGAAGAGATACATAAGAGCGTGTAACATTAATAAAAGTTATAATGAACTTCCAGCTCAAATTAGCAAGGCTTTCGAGTCAGTTACTGTAAAGGAGTTGGTCTGTCACTGTAAGCATGTGGACGACAACAACAAAAATACTGGGAAGCAGACTGCTTGATGGATGAACAGATAAATTTTGTAATTAACTTGGATATTGAAAGCAGTGAACGTGATAGAGATAGTGAGATTGAGGGTAGCACCACTGATACTGCAGTGAGTTCATTACGACGATAGCAGATTCTGACAATGAAAGAAGCCTCACTGCTGACTCAGATGAAGAGTGCAAATGCAATCCTTAATTGGTATATTTATTAGTTTATCATTCCATGCTTATTCTTTGTAGAGGTAATCTATATTCAATTATGTTTTAATGTAACTTAATAGAAGTGTGTTAAATACCAAATGTATCACTAGAGGTAATGTCCTTTCGTTTATACTTTCAATGTAACTAAATATAATTGTTACCTTATCCTTTGATTACTTTTATTGTTAATACCCCTCATTACGGACTCCTGTTTCTCTGCAATACAATTCACGTTAAAATTGTACATGCCACTAAGTATTATGAGCGGAGATATTTACGTTGGTTCGTTCACAGACTCGCCGCGGACTGTTTTGAATTCGATTGTAGTATCAGACATTCTCTAAAAGCTTTGTCTTTGGTATAGGGTATGCTATAGCCTCTTGTCACATCAACCTTAGTATTAGACGAAGTAATAGCAGTTAAATTACGATATAAGTTTCCTGCGAAGTTTGGTGTAAAGTACCAATTTGTCAATAATAACATCGGACAGGCCTCAAAATGTGGTTGTATTAAATAATCCTTTATCTAGCAATCTATCTGCTTCAATTTTAAATTGCTCTTTACTTGGGAAAACTGAGTTTGACAAATGATTTGTATGGCGTTTTACGAAGAACATAGTGGCACAAGATGGCGGCTGGGCACAAGTCTGGCTTCAGCAAAGCAGATAGCATTGCCACTGTCTGAAATACATGAAGAGCAAATGTATATAAGGCAAGATTGAATGTGAAGGGCTAAATGCAAGAGGCGCTAATAAGGCTTCCAAATTAGTAATTCCATTCGCTGGCTTCAGTGACATAGAAAATACGAATTTCTGGCCAACAGGAATACTCATAAGACGTTTCAATTTATTTTGCAGGTAATATTTCAAGGGAATTTCTCCAATAGAAACATTACTAACTTGGAACACAGAAGGAGCAATAAACGTTTTCAACTTTGTATCCCATAAGCACCTTAAGGCAGCTTGACATCATCCTGGCAATAGAAATATTTCTGTTGGAACCAATAAAGAGTAAAGCATTTTATAGCGCTCACTCATATGCAACGTCAATAAAGGGCAGACCTGAAGGAGGCGTTTCATGCTTCTTCAAGCCTAAAATAGGTAATACAATGTAAGTAATATTAAATATATATTTGAATCGAAACTTTTAATAATAATTAAGACAGAAATAATCGGGTAATAGGAATATCCTATGCAGGATCTCATTGAAGAGATTATTAAAATACTAATGACAGCAAACGCAACAATAACAGCTGAAGAAAAAGTAATTCTGACAGAAAATATAAATTCCAGAATTGATAAACACAACACAAATCGATCCTAGTGAGAGACACTTAGGGAAGAAGGGTTCAAGCTAGTGAACAAAGAAAATCGGAAATCATATTTTTCGCATAACGGTTCAAATGCAATACATTTGGTCTTCTTCACAGGAAAGGAAATAAGAATAAAAAACAGGACTCTGATCCTCAGCAGAAACGCTTATAAGGAAACACATACCGATAGAAACTACCATCAGTATTTCAGAAGCTATACCGAGAACGTCAAAGAAGGAGGTAGGAAATAAACCATCAAGGAAATTATGACTCAATCAGAACAATGGGAAGAGGAAATAAATAAGTGAATATGTTAATATAGAATAATGAAATAAATGAAGCTGAGGGTTAATGAAGCTGAGCACTATTATGTCAGCAATCAACCCATCCAGGAAGAAGAAAACCTTACCATGGTTCAATAGGGAATGTTATCAGACGAGAAAAGATACGCTGAAAGCTCTAAAGAAAGAAAGAAAATAGGGACGAGAAGAAGGTTTGAAGACCTATGCAGATAAAAGAAGAGCATACAAATCATTACTACAGTAGAGGAAAGCAGAGCACTTAGAGGAAGAAGAAAAAGATAACACTTAGGCAAGTCCGTATCCTTTGTGGCGTTGTGAGAGACAAAAAGCAGTGCAAGTAGGAGAATTATCTATAAAAACCCGGGAAAAGCACTTCAGGTAAATCCTTAATTAAAAAAAACAAGCAAGAAACCTATAGCATAACCCATACAACAAAGACAGCGAGGAAATGACAGTGAAAATCACAGAGCAAGATATTAAAGATACTTTATAAAAAGCAAAACTCAAGAAAGCACCCGGCCCAGATAATACAATATATAGAACACATAAAAGATTCTCAAGATTAAATAATTCATTTCTGGGCAGACCTATTTGGCAAATACCTGCAAAAATGTTTAATACCAACAATTTGGGGGAATGCAAAGATAAAATATTTATGTAAACGAAAAAGTGACATGGGCAATCCACACGCTTACAGAGGCATTGCATTACAAAATAGTAGGTATAAACTCTTTGCAAGAATATTGACGGACAGATTTGAATAACAAATGACTAGACTAGACTAGACTTGACTATCAGTACGGATTTAGAAGAGGCAGAACTACATTACAGGGTGACAAACACTTAATAAATGAAGTAGAAACTGCACTGGACGAGCCCAAAGGAAAAGACTGCTTGCTCTTTGTTGATTATATGCAAGCTTTCGGCTTGATGGATATTAATCAGTAAAGTTGATATCTTGGAGACGCACGTCAATTTCGAAGATTAATCGAAAATATCCTAGCATTCAATAAAGTAGAAGCAAATGATGAGGTAACAGCCTCAAATAAGATTGTTCAAACTAACAGGGGGGCCAATGAACCCCTTGCTATTAATGCACTCACAGCCGACATACTCCAGATATTAAAGCATACTCTACGCACAACCCTCATCATGTATGTGAATGACAGGGCGATAGGAGGCCAGAAGAGAGAAAAGCTGGAGGATCTGCTACAAAATCTGAAGAAATTGGTTACACAACATAAGTTATACATAGACAGAAAAAACCGTACAGATAACATTCCGAAGAGGAGCAGGAAGACCACCAGTAGAAGAACCTCTGAAAATTGTTGATACGCCTCTAAAAATGGCAAACAAAGTTAAATATCTAGGTTAAACCATGCAGACAAACTTATCGCTCCGACAGCCTATACAAGAAAGAACAGCGACATCCACTAGAGCGATATATATATATATAATCAAGAATCTAGCTAGCTGTCAATGCATACAGCTCTGCTATTATTTGGCACCACAATATCACTTACAATCATTTATGGAGTAGTACTTATATGGGAAAAATTAACTATCAATGTCCTAGAGAGGATAGAAATGCTAAAAGGCTGCCTTCTTAAAATGTGATATGAGAATAGGAAAAACAGTACCCTCAAGGCTGGCCTGAAAGGAAACCTCTTGACCTAAGAGCAAAGAATATTCTACCCTTTATAGATCCATACAACAGAGTATTGGAGAAAAGAAGACAGGAGCAAAAACCCATGAAAGAGGAGTTCTGCGCAACAGGTGCAATGGTTAACAGAAACTGGACTAAAGAAAACCAGGACCTGAGGCATGATTCGCTATACACGGATTTCATCATAAAAAAGTGTAAAAGTAAAAATATTCCATAAGTCAGGATAAATATGCATACGTGTGATATGTGACAAGCCTTGTGATCATTCTCATGCATCAGAAAGCACCAAGGTTTCAATCCCACTGACTGTCCTTAGCAAAGATTGAGGGAAAAGTTTTAATAATAATTATAATTATTATTGTTGCTCCACCCTGTTTTACCTCAAACGCCACTACCTTTTTACACGAGGTGCAGAGCAAGAGCAGAGAAACAAGAGGGAGATTAGGGGATTCTTTGATATCATTGTACAATATGAAGGAGTTCTACATCCAGAAAGGAGAATAAGGGTGATAAGACTGCGAAGAGTACCCAAGGACGTTTTAATCCCTTAGAGTACTCTACCGAAAGGCAATTCAAAGCAAGATTTAGATAGTAAATTCAGAATCCATATTTCATTCGACCTGATATTACAGCTAGTAACTCCGCAAAGCTATTTAATAGAATTCAAATAATGTTTGTGGTTCTCATATGCCGTTTCCTTCTTCCTGTTCTTTTTTCAGGATTGTATGAGAAGAATGCACTTTAACATATGTAAAAATAGCACCTAAACTGCTCCGATAGCTTCACCAACACTCGGTGCATGTGGCATATAGTATATTTCAGCACAATTCACTACCCCTCCTCGCGGGTTCTTGTCTTCTCTTATACGATACAGATTTCCGACATTGCCCTGGGAGCACTTCACCTTGGGCGTATTGTACTACCTGTATCGTTTTAAAGACAATTCATTATGCCTGAACCCTTTACCAAGGAATAGCCTCATAGAGGATATGGTTTCAAATTGTTCTGGTCCTAAAGACATTTTCCCAAAAGCAATTTATCTCCCGTGAGCCAAAGCCTCGCAGGAGCCCATAATGTGCTGGGCTGTATCGGTTTCTTTCTTGCACATTAGGCAATCAAGTTACCCTGAAACACTCCCATCGTGTAAAGATGCTTTTTCACAGGAGCATGTATTGTGAGAAATGCAATGATTGTTCTCAGCTGAAGTCTATTATACTTAAGTAAGCTTTAAGCTCTTTCTACATGTTTTTCTAATAAATAGTTTACCATGTATGTTTCCTGGAGTTTTAAGCCAGGCTTTAAGATTTCCTACTGTGTACTAGTTCTTTATGACCTCTCATATTAAACATTGAGATGTTCCTCTGGCCCAATAAATTCTGAACCTGCTCCTTGTCTTACAAGTTCATCAGCTCTTCTTCTTTCGGGTTAATACATACAGTTGTCTTACTATAGGTGCAGAGATTTAATAGGAAGGAATATACTCAGGCCTTTTTCTAAGAGAGATTACCTAGCCTCCTTTTAATGAAAATTAATGCACTGAAAGAAAACCTAATGTGAAGATTATTATGAAGTGTTATTCATTCATTTATTCTATTCTGCCTTTGAACTAGTGTGCTATTTAGACCGTTGCATTGGCGTATGCAGATGTGACAATGCATTATTGCAGGTGTATGAAACAAGCATGTATTACTGCACATACACAACGTTTATTCGTTCCTGTTGTTAGGATCTGGAAATTATATCTTAGGTAACTTGTGAGATGAGCTTCACGAATATTTCTTATGCACGTCCATAAAACATATAGCCTTAATGATTAGAACATTATTAACGCAAAATATTGGGAATATGCTGACGTAATAACTCGCTTAATAACACGCTTTAACAACCAGACTTTTAAGCGAATAGAGTTGTATGTGTGATAAAGGACGACGAATCAGATGCTAAAGTTAGTGTGAACATCAGAAGACAGGATAATGAAGATGCATTTTAGCAATTTATCAAAATTGACGTGCTTACTGCCAAACCCCGATTTCGATACATTTGTATTTTGGCACCACATAATCGCAGTAATCTCGTATTTTCAGATTCAATAAAGTAAGTGCTACAGTAATTTGAAATTAGTTTTGCATATCACAAATTATCACAGTAACCAAAATTGCGCTTTGTAAGCTGTTAGTTATACTTTTAAATTTTCAAAAGTATGCGTTATAATGTGTTAAATTTTACATGGTTATTTTTATAGCGAGCAGTGGTTTGGTAATATTCTATCTCAAACCCTTTTAATATTTCCGAAGAATTTCTCTTTCAGCAGCGCTGAAATTTTCTACTCGCTTGAACATTTTGCATTCCGCGCCGCTGTCGAAATTCCCCAAACCGTTCTTTCACTACTTCCGGGAATTACTGCCCACGTAATGTCCAATTACGAAAACTTCATAATGTGGTGTTGCCGCGTTCACTTTCGGGGCTGATGGCGCAATATACGCTGCTTAGCTAAACATCATCTAGACACGGCGCGCTTGCAAAAACGATGCGCTGTTTAATGACTTAAACCTTGTTCAGTTAAATATCGTGTAAACATTGTTTAAATTAGCATTGCTAAATCCGCGTCTAGGCGGTGTTTATTTAAGCAGCGTGTAGAGTACCATCTGCCCCAAAAGAGGATGCAGCAATACCGTATTTTAAAGCTTTTGAATTTGGAAACCAGGGGATGTATATGTTTCCAGAAATAGTGGAAAAAAGGTTTTGGGAATTTATACAGTCTTCTTTCTAAAACGCGACGCGGAAACAAAGTGTCTGAACGAGTAGAAAATTTCAGCACTACTGAAAGAGAAACGCTTTTGGAAATATAAGAGGTTTTGAAGTCTAAGATTACCAAACCAGTCCTCGCTTTAAAAATCACCATGTAAAATATAACAACACATACTTCAGAATATTTAAAATCGTTTTACAGCTGACAAAGTGCAAATTAGGTTGCCATAATCATTTGTAATATGTTATAAAATATTCCAAATTACTGAAGCATTGCTGTATTGAACCTGAAAAATGCTATATGAATGTGGTTATGCATACTAAAATGCAAATGCACAAAATTCAGCGCTTGGTAGTAAGCACATCCATGAACTGCTATTATGGAACTTCAGCATTCTGTCTGCCCATGCTCACATTAACTTAAGCGTGTGATTCATTGTCCTTTGTCATACATTCAGCTCTATTCACTTAAATTTGTGAATTGTCAAAATATGTTATTAAACGTGTTATTTCGTCAGCATATTCCCAATATATTTCGGTATTAATGTTCATTCATGAAGCCATATATTTTATGGATGTGCATAAGAATGTGCTCTTGAAGCTCATCACTTAAGGTACCCATTATTTCACTTCAGTTCCTAATACCAGGAACGAATGAACGAACAATATATGCAGTAATACTGGTTTGCTTCATGCAAGTGCAGCAATACATTATCACACCTTCATGTATCAATTCAAAGTTCTAAACAGAACCACTAGTCCAAACGGCAGAATAAATGACATTTCACAACATCCATATTAAATTTGCTTCCACTGCATGAAATATCATTAAAAATGAGTTAGGTAAGGTCTGCTTCTTCTTCTTTCTCGGTGTACCCTCACTGTTTGAAGTACTCACGTTCCCCAAGGACTTGCAAATGCCTGACTTATTACATAGGGGAAAAACCTGAGCACATTTCTTCCTATTAAAATCGTGCACTTATAGGAAACCAACTTTATGTAGGAGGAAGGATATTAAATTATACTGAAATATATTATTGTAAGCCACATACACCGATTGTTGATCAAGGCTGAAGAGGTTAGATTGTTAACACATACTAAAGCGTATTTTTCCCATGCAATGGTTATAAAATACAGGAACAATAAAACAACGTAGGTACGAGAGGCACAAGCATTAATTTAATTTGTGTTAAATAGCGTTACGGAGGTATTTTCTCTAAAACCGCTTGGTCATCCTCCGTTTTCTAGAGATTATCATGCTAGCCTCTAGTTCCGGAAGCCGCGGGTTCAAACCCGGCAGAGGGCGGTGAATTTTTTTTCGGGCGTAAACGTCCTTAGCATGGCTTCCTTCGGAAGGGAAGTAAATCCCGTGGTCCAGTGTGGTAGATTTACGGCACATAAAAGAATCTCAAGCCTGATAAAAAGGCCTCTGAGCAAAACTTCCGGTCTTTCACGGAATATGGAATTGGAACATAGTAGTTAAAGAGGTTCCGTAAATTCAAAAAATTCAAACTCGTAGTGCAGAAGAGCTCAAAAGTGCCCATCATTGGTTAGTGGCTCTTCAAGAGAAAGCCCTCCATCATCATTATGACCTATAACGACAATTCTCTGTCTATCACAAAGCTCAGTCGTTTCAACAACTGTTCCTCTGAATTACTTCCTTCTGCTTATGAAGCATCTGATCCTTAACATGTAAGTCTTTCCCATAAAGTATGTTTAAAAATTCATTTGCTGCATGTTTACAGCAGATATGGTATTTCGTTTCCGAGTGATTTTCAAAATACTTCGATGGTATCCTGGTAGCGAGTCGTTTAATAACAAGCGTAGAAGGCGCTACATGGGATCCTTTTCCAACAGTAGAGGGAGAAAACAAAATACAGCACTTACAAAATGATCCATTCAGTTTCCTCAAAACAAAACTAAACCATGGAAAACGTTTGATCCATTGAACTTGAAAACTTCTCTTTTTATACGAAATTTCTCTCACACGGTATTTTTGTGACTCTGAAGGTTCTCAGGTGCGTCGCAAAAGAGTTTCCTTATCCGAGTCCTCGATGTTGCTTGCATCTACATAAACACCAAATCATTGACTGGAAATTCCATTTGCTCCTCCACCAACTTTGTGGAATCCTGACTTGAAGGTGCATTCAAGCTTTACTGGGGAATATTTGTTGAGACGTTTGTTCTCAGTCCCCTAAGGAAATGGCAAGATAATACATAGTAGTTATAAAATTGGATATTCCTTACCGAATTGGTGGAGTGAAGTTAGGTCACGACCGGAGGGAGTGAAGCTGCTTTTGTAGGAGATGCATACGATACTTTATTTACCATGTTCGTCACTTCCGAAATAAATCTATGAATAAGGTTTCGCCATATAAATAATTTATATCAGTGTACAATTTTATTCGTTATGATTCATGATATCGGGTTGACTGTTGCTATGACAATAATTGTAGTTATAAAGACGTTGAAAGTTGTATTTTTCTTTCTTTCCTTTTAGCTGATGGAAAGTCGTGAAGTAGTGTGTGTGTGTGTGTGTGTGTGTGTGTGTGTGTGCGTGTGTGTGTGTGTTTTCTTCTGGAGTAGTGTATATTGACTGGCAGCAATTAGCAGCAGTGCTAGAGGTTCCATTCACAATGAAAATTAAGTGTAAGCATAACGTAAACCTAAAAACTAGATTATGTGCATTGTAATGGTACTATTCACAATAATTACGTAAATATCAAGAAAACAGCGTCGGTTGTTGCATAAGATCACAAGAGCAGTGAACACCCTAGCTTTTGGCAACTTACAGATTTATTTGATTATTTCTTCTTTGAATGCTGTTAAATGCAGTATATATACTGCATGTGTGTGTGTGTGTGTTAAAAATTAAATTTAGTTTTATTTATGGACGCTGTTTAACTGCTATGGTTCTTAGTGTCCCATTCTATATTGGGCGTGAAAGACCGGAAATTTTGCTCAGAGGCGTTTTTATCAGGCTTGAGGTTCTTTTACGTGCCCATACGTTTCCATGTAACAACTACAAACAAAAGTTTCGTCTAGGTCGCGGTAATAATGCTATTGCAGTTATTTTTATACGATTCAGATCGCACCATTCGTAACTCCGACCCATGCAAGCTGTTATACGTCATGTACCATGTTGTATATACGTTGTTAGTCCTGTTTGCTATTTGTAATGCTTACTCACAATAACTACCTCTAAAGTTTGTGTATATAGGTTATATGGACCCCTGTCACCGATCTCCCCGTTAACTTTTGTGGGGGCGGTCCGCTTGCGCCCCGCCACTGCCTATGCCCCTGGCATATAGTAAACCACATTGGCACCAAATACATTAGCATATTTGCGTTATTCTCTGCCATCACTACCAGTATCTACTTCATCACCTCTCACCGTTTTCTTCATTCTCCTTCCTCAGTTCGTCATCCTCAATGCCATCCAGCACATTCGATAGAAACTAACAAAACATATATTCAATGTTAACGCCAAAACACCGGTAAAGTTTGCATTCTTGCGCAATAAGATGCTGCCGATTTGGGTTAGCTGTTTTGTTGCAAATGAGCACGGATTTTAACAGCAAAGGTATATAAAAAGGTAAAGTAGTGAATATAAACCACAATCCGACTTTTTGCCGTTGAAGTTTGGAGCAAAGGTGCCGCTTTCGGATCAATTCGATATATCACGTTTATCACCTGATCATGCAGTCCACATGGCTTGTCATACATCGCCATTCAACGGTGTACTTTACTGAGTGCGTGAGATCTTTTATTGTGTATTTAATTGCTGCATAATGACTAGGAGAGAGGTTTTAGTAAGTAAACAGAGCAGTCATGTTACCGCACGAAGTATAGGTGACGTTAAGTATCGTAATGGACTCTCCTCTACAACTTCCGACGGTTTCGTTGGGCCTGTTCCATGTATTCGATGCATTATATAGACCAGTGAAGGAAGTACTGTTGCACTGTGTCTAAAGTAAAGAATCGTTCATACATAAAAAACGTTATAACAATAAGAATTGTTTGTAGTGGAACTTGACATGGAAACTTCAGCACAAATGGTGAAACTATCAGATGTAACATTACAGCTCAAAGGACATTTAAAACACTATACTAAACCTGTAATTCAATGAAACACAAGGAACTCGTGAAATTATTAGAAAATAACAATGAGGAAAGTGGACTTTAAACCTCCTCAGCTCCAAGAGAAGTTTTTGAGGATCTGTGTCATACGCTAATAAGATCGGATATTGCTTTAAAAATGTACAGCTTGCGATGTAAAATAAAAGACAATGTAACTCATATTTCTGTATGTTAATACCGTAATTAAATCCAGAGGTAAATTTATTGCACACTACCAATAGCTAAACACATATTCCTTTATTCCATCTAATACTCCTTCTGGTCTACCTGCTATCGAAGTAGAGGAGAGACTTTAAACCGTACATCATATTTGTTTACAAAGAACGCTGCAAAGTTACAAGATATTCCACCTTTACTCGCCGCCAACCTTCGGTGCGTTCCTAGCTCGATGGTTTACATGCTAAAACCTTTCTGCCAGATAATAACAGAATCTAACGCGCATGTTTCGCTAAAGCATCGAAAGAGCAAACCTTTACGAAGAGGCGAAAAACGAATTGTGGTGCATATATTTCATGTACTCGCAGAGAAGGATCCGTCTTTACAAGAGAGAGAAGTCAAGCAGCTCTGTTCTGAACTTACAGTTGTAAGTGTTCGATCCGTAGGTACATCGCAACGAGAATTAGAGACTAGATTCTCCATAAATGCACGAGATGAGTTTCGTTATAAAATTTTGCTTTCCATACCTTCGCATTTCTATTTGCTTTATTTTAATTTTTTATTTATGTTTCTATGTTCTTGGTAATTACGGCGTATACTGCAGGTGGTGTGAAAGCGAAATCTCTGGCGCCAAAACGTTAGGTAATCAGGGAAAAGGGGTCGGGAATGGTCGCGGAAGAATAAGTGTAGCGGTGCAAGGTTTTATAAGAAACAACTTCAGGAGAACATGCAAAAAGTAAGAAATATATAAATAACGCTAAAAGACGTGTAGGCCAGGGTACTCTAACGTCTTTAGTAAGTTCTTCAACATTACCCTATCAGATAAAAGTAGTGGAAATTAGATTGTGCGCGTTTGTTGCGGAATACAATCTTTCTTTCAATGTAATGGAACATTTATCGCGATTGATTAAATCAGTTTGTCAAGATTCGGAGATTGCAACAACAACAAAATCTACTTGTGGGAGGACAAAGCAACATCCATCGTGAGAGTGTTACTGGCGTTGAACGTAAATATACGCTCTGCTTAGTGCTCCGAGAAAATAAGTTTTCTCTGATTGTAGACGAATTCATAGATATAAACGTTACAAAACACCTGTATCTAGTCACACGTATTAATATATGGGCAATTTTATTTATGCTTTTTGTGTTCTTTTGTCTGTAAGAGATGGAACAGCTCAATAAATTGTTAGTGTATTTGCAGCAAACAATATCCCTACAGAGAAATTTTAATTGGATTTGCAGTAGATAATACTCCTACTATGATGAGAAACCGACATCTCTTTGTTCACTCCTCCAAACTGATGTCGCAGAGTTTTACGTTATGAGGTCATTTAACCTGTGTGGCTTTTAACTGCTCAAAACTCCCAAGGACTCGAGGAGACTGGTGCGTTATACAGAGTAAATCGCCTAAAACTTGCACCGCAAATGTTTCAGAAATGGAAAGTGCTATTGATATGCAGTTTTCACAGCATTAATTGGTGGTCAGGGACTCGTACATTTAGCCTATAAACAGATTTTAATAATACTCAGAAAGTGTTTTTTTTAGCAAAATACAATTTTTCAAATGGAAAAATGCCTCGTTACATCAACAGAATAAAGGATCCAAGGAGGGGAGCAATATGTTCCAGGTGCCCGGTACTCGCAGCGCCGAAAGACGGAAACTTTTTCTTTGTTAAACGCTTAAACTCTAATAAATAAGCTGTAAATAAATAATACTCGTTACAAATTTCATGTTATAATTCTCGTTCACAACGCAGCATAGTTTACTTTAATAATAATGACGATGATGATATGGGAGAGGTTGGCGGAAAAGGAAAAGGGGCGTCTTGCCCTGAGCAAAGGAGAGCCATAGTTCATGGTTCGTCCCTGTTGCAATGCCATTCGAAATTCTATTATTTTTCTCTGGTTCGCGTGTACTTCTTTCGCTCCAACAGGGTTGGCAACACTGGTCCAGGGTTGTGAACTAGCGCTTGCAGATAGCTCCCCGAAGTTGCCCAACGAAGTTGGAGCGAATGCCGAAAATGAATGAAAGGGAACGATCTTCCAGTTCAAGGGGGAAGGTAGTCCATTCCGGCACATTTTGCTCCCATTGGCTGTGGTCAAATACATAACGTGGAGCGTTGGCGCGCGCATTTCGACTGGCAATTGAAAGTGAATACATAAAGCCATGCGTTTCAAAGCATGAATTTGTACATACATAGTACAAATCGGTTTAAGTTCAGTATCTTCCAAAGATGAACTGGCTTTGTGTATGCATAAGTGGCTAAGTGCAATTACAATTACCTATAAGATCATTCCAATAGATTGTAATAACAGACATTCAAGAGGTTAGAATTTAATGGACATTTTAATTGGGTAGGCCATTCAAATGTATATTAATGTAGGCACATGTTCCTTATAATACCATACAAATGTATTATACAGTATTATTAAATATGAATGTGAATGCAATGTCTCTAAATAATAACAATGCCTCTTTGTGTTTAACCATATCACACCCACCCTTCATAATTGTCAATCAGTTTAACATGTAGTTTAGTGTGCCAGTATTAATTGTTTTTTCATATGTTGACTGCAGAAAGAATGTAACAGCACATGCTGGTTTATAAATTTGGGTGGCTGGATGAGACACTCGTTCATTAGTATTGCTCTCTGTCCTCCATAGTATTTTTAATTTTAATATCCCTTTTAACTTCACAAGTTTACAGAGATTGGAGACTGGTGGGAGGGGGGATGACAATGATGAAGATGGTACAATTGATGGAATTATGGTGGGGAAAACCAGAGAACATTCATTCTAAGTGCCATTTTATCTACCACAAAATCCCACCTCTGATCCCTAGGATTGAATCCAGGCTTTTTTGAGAGGTCATAGTGCTGCCCATTTAGAAGTGTGAATATGAGACAACATTTAAAACAGAGATAGCATTACTCAATACTATCAAGTAATGAAACCAAGAAGTTGTTTTACAAGGCAGCTCCCACTATGACTTCACAAATGAGGTGTATGTATATAAAGTAGATACTTAAAAAAGAATAA
The DNA here is from genome assembly GCA_030765065.1 of Deroplatys truncata. Taxonomy (NCBI): domain Eukaryota; kingdom Metazoa; phylum Arthropoda; class Insecta; order Mantodea; family Mantidae; genus Deroplatys; species Deroplatys truncata. The sequence continues at coordinate 150,319,820 of CM060977.1, read as the reverse complement.
CTATTTCAGCAGATACTTTGCCATGCAATACATATTATACATTTATATAATTTAAGTTGGGTGTTTTGTCATAAATATGGTAGCTGACATTTCGATATGTAGAAATCATTCAGCAATAATGTGGTAATACACAAGTTTTATGTAACTATTTGTGCTTCCAAGGCCAGCGCTTAACCAAGTTACCTAGATTGACAAAAATTTCCCAAAGATATACAGTACATATGGAGAATTTTCTGTTTATGAAATGCTTTAAGTTATTTTGCAATGAAAAGAGCATTATGTCCTAATTATTTATTTGGTATAACAGCAGGAAATAGTGTTTGAGCACAACACTAATACACATCCAAAATCAAACTATGGATCCCAAACTATTATCATTACATCACATTCAAAATTGAAATAGGTATCAGACATAACCTTTGAGTATGAGTTCTCTTGTTCGTTTTACGATATTAGTGTGCAATCCATAAAAATAAACTTTTCGAAATACAGTCCCTAATTCGAACACATTTCGACACTAAATAGCACAAACACACATTTTAACACCTTAACATACTAAGTATAGTTTATATTTAAGGTTAGCTTGTTTTCGCTATATATATTTCAATTCTTCATTAAAACCAACTAAACTTGAATGATGTTGATGAACTTTCGATGATGTGTTATAGCGGCTGTCGTCTGCTAGCGAGCGGCCTGGGCGTGGCTTAAGGAGTTCAAGCGTTGCCAACGGTAAGAAATGTACGCGCGGAAGATAACAACTATGTAACACGAAATTCGCAATGCGGCGCGGTTATTTCAAACACACAATTTGTCGATGTTTTTACTTTCTCTACTACGTACAGTAAGTAGGGGAAGTATTGTATTCCACCCAAAAATTCGATACCGAGATTTCACCGGAAATACATGTTTTGAGACCCCTGAATCCAAAAAAAACATTTTTGGAAACGTCCGTGTGTGTGTCTGTGAACAGCATACCTCAGAAACGAACAGTCGGATAAACACCAAACTTGGTATTTAATTTCAGTATCTTCCAAGGATGCGACACGAAGGTTTTCAAGAAAATTCCCCCACCCCAGAGTACCCTTTACATGGAAGAGTTTTCGAAAATTTTAATTTTCTCAAAAATGGCTCTAACGATTTTGATTAAAATATCATATGTTTAAGATATTTGTATGGCAAATAAAATGTATATCTTGAATTTTCTGGGAATGTCTCCAAAAGTATTCTTCATTGTGAACGACTTTTGCATAACTGGTAAACCATAAGAGATAGACAAAATTTTACTACACAAAAAATGTAGATCGCGTTAAAATACATAATTTATGTCATATACATTTCTTTTGTTGAGTGAACCGTTTTCGAGATATTGCTTGTTATTTCCTTAAATTTTCCAATACTTATACTTTTTCTCAAATTCGTTATTCATTTTTTTATGTCCTGGACATGCAAAGAGAATGGAATGCACCCCATAGCAACCAGCGTTAAAATATTTGACTATCGCTTAAAAGCAACCATATTCCCCTTGCATCTACAAGAAAATTACCAATAAGATTGACATCTCGATTAACATGAAGCATATGGAGAATAGGCGTCTGTAAAAATAGATTCTACAAGAGTAGAGAAAGTCATGTGAGTGTAACACATCAGATTTTTTGTCCTGGATATGCACAGAATTATAATCTGTGGCAAAGGGAATGGTGCTGCACCTAGCAACCAGTTATTACGAGATATGTATGTGCTTAAAGGCGACTGTTTTTCTATATTGCCCTTACATCTACAAGAAAATTAGCAATAAGATAGAGTCTGCAAATGTTTATCTCGATTAACATGAAGTAGATGGAGAATAAGCGTTTGTAAAAATAGTTTGTACAAGAGTAGAGAAAGTCATGTGAGTGTAACACATCAATTTTTTTACATTGCATTGAAGCACACCTATTGTACAAAGTTAACCAAACCTGCATGTTGATTCATACCCAAAGAAAATGCTGTTATTTCAGGCCAAACACAGTATCGCACATATACGTTATTACAGAGAAGCAGTGGTAGCTTTGTTGACATTGTCCTTGAACCACAAACACACATTGTTGTAAATTAGGTGCAATATCAGCAGCATACCTTATTACACAGAAGCAGTGGCAGCATTGTTCTCATTGTCCTTGAGCCACGTACGCACATTGTTGTAAATTAGGTGAAATATCAGCAGCATACCGTATAACACAAAAACAGTGGCATCATTGTTATCAATATCCATGAGTCACAAAACACACATTGTTGTATTAATGTACTGCAATGACGTGGCAATAGGAAAACTGGAGAAGACGTGTAAGTTAGGTGAAATACTAGCAGCATACGTTATTACATAGAAGCGGTGGCAGCATTGTTGTTCACTGTTCTTGAGTCACAAAACACACATTGTTGTATTAATGTACTGCAATGACGTGGCAATAGGAAAACTGGAGAAGACGTGTAAGTTAGGTGAATTACCAGCAGCATACGTTATTAGACAGAAGCGGTGGCAGCATTGTTCTCATTGTCCTTCAGCCACGTACACACATTGTTGTATTAATGTACCGCAATGAGATGGGAATCGGAAATCTGATGTCATTAAAATAAATACAATTTGAAGTATGCGCCTTTGATTAAATTTGACATTGTTGAGTTACACCGGGTAATGCTGCGCTATCACATCCAATATTACGCCAAACATGTCTTGTCCCCGAAAACGATTCCGGAAGATGAATTCGTGGAGATAGGACGTGAAGAGGGCGTCACTGGTACCAAATTGCCGCCGAAGTTTCCTCTTCACCCTCATCCACATGTTTTCGACATTCTGCGTGTGGATGGTGTCGTCCTCGGGGTCTACAAAGTTCTGCTCATGGACAATTACGTCGTGTATATATACGCCGTCTAGCAGATTTCCGATGTTGGCGTAAGAAGCCCATCCATCGGAGATGATGCGGCTTCCAGGCAAAATATGCTGCATGATAAGGGCTTCCAGGGTTTGAATAATGGGTAGAGAAAGTTATGTGAATCCAACATCAGGTTTTGAATTAAGCACAACCTTAAGAGCCGAATCTTTGCAGGGTGGCAGTACTTTAGGGACAAACGTTTTAAGTGTAACATCTTGTATGAACGTTTCCATTTTTCATAACACTTGTACCTGACTTTTAAGAACCGCAAAGCTCAGACCCTCCCTACCTGCCTGGGACTTTGCAAGGGGTAGTGTTTGAACATTCCGAAAGCAATTCATGTTTATGATGGGCAGTAAATGACTCTCAACCAGGAATACAATACAGCAGCACCACATGTTAAAAGTGGATGGGGGAACATCTGTTCAGCAGAAGGTACAACCTTTGGCTAACAAGAAACTCCAGACCGCACTGCAAACAGTACTCAAGCAATTCGAATTCCAAGAAAAATTCCGCATTCTAGATGAAATAAAGTGAGTAGCATATGCCGCGATTTAAGGAATATAGTTGACGAATGCTTTGTGGTAAAGTGTTTCTTTTCCTCCCTGTCGGCCTGCGTTGTATTCCAGTAGCAAGAGCTATTCGGAAAGGCTTTCCCCAGTTTTCGTTTATCCCGTAGAGACAATTTCCAAGAAAGTTTTAAGAAGAAGAAGAATACCGTGCTCATCTATGCCATAATTATCTTTTCCATTCCTTCCATTACTAAGAACAATCAGGCAGAAAGGAAGTTGAAGAATACTCCATAAAATTCTATATTTGCAAAACTTACTTTTAGTCATTGATTTACTTTACACTAAAAACAAAGAAAAAAACGGGGATTCGAGAGGAAAGTGCAAGAAAGGATTAAACAATCCTTAGATAATTTATAGCTTAAAACGCTGACAGGAATTTACACTATGTAGTTCAAAATCACAATTTTATTTTTAAGGATTAGAACTCAATAGGAACCTTCACAGTTAGACGAAGTCCTCTACTGATTAAAAATCAATATCAATACTCGACAAAAAAATACTCATATCGTGGAAAATGTAATGTGAATAGAAGCCTAATTTTGCGTGAATGCTATATGGTATTCACGTTAAATTTCCTACGAAAAATATATTTGACCACTATTAATTACATATTTCATTACAATGAACTTGGTTACATCCACCATACGGAAAACTAAAAACGCCACATGTAGCATTTGTGTATATATCTGTCTGTCTGTCTGTGTCTATGTGTGTGTTTTAATGAGAGGTAGTGTCTGAGTGCGTGTATGTGTGTGTGCGTGTTTTAATAAGTTGTAATGCCTGAGTGTGTGTGTGTGTTTTTTAATAAGTTGTAATGCCTGAGTGTGTGTTTTAATGAGTTGTAGTGCCAGAGGCTGTGTGTTTTAATGAGTTGTAGTGCCTGAGTGTGTGTTTGTTTTAATGAGTTGTGGAGCATGAGTGTGTGATTTTGTGTGTATGTGAGCATTGGAGTGTGCTGGACAGAGGACCAGGCACCAAAACAACCGGAGAAATAGAATTCTTTAAGTAATGACTAAAATCATCCGCAGGAACACAGAGGCTAAAATACGATTAGGATAAAATGGCACTCTTGTCAGCGGCATGCGCACCTTCATTGGATATATGTAACTTCATTATCGCGTATGCCGAAATTGAATTAAAGCTTTTTTATTTATGGACGCTCTATAACCACTATGGTTCTTAGCGTCCTATTCTATATTGGGCATGAAAGGCCGGAAAGTTTGCTCAGAGGCCTCTTTATCAGGCTTGAGGTTCTTTTACTTGCCGTAAATCTACGACACGGGACCACCGGCTTTACTTCCCTTCCGAAGGAAGCCGTGCTAAAGATTTTTACGCCCGAAAAAATCCATCGCCCTCCGCCGGGTTGTAACGACGCCTCGACAGGAATTCAAGGTGCGGTGCTTCTCAACACGGATGGGATAACCGTGGAGAAGCGTCGCGCGCAACAAAGTCTTACTTTGTTGATCGGACTTACTCTGAACCAACAATGAACCGAAGTGAAGGCGAAGGAATGAACCGGACCAACAATACAGTCAATGCCCTTCTGTATTATAAAAGGGTTCACCTTCTCAAAGTTTGTCCTTTCTCTGTTTGCGTAATGACTAAGTAACAACCAGATGACGGTGGTGTTACTTCTGTTACCAAAACTTTTCGGCGTGTTATTAATAATGGAGAAAGAGGGCTCCATAGCGAAATAAATTCTCCACCACTGCAACCGTCTCCGACTTCAGGCTCTGTCTTCCCAGGCGTTATCCCGGCTTGGGTGAGTGGCCTATCCATACCGGTCTCACCCCAGGGCCACACCTCCCAGAAGATAGACAGAGGGACCAATGGCCGTGGGAAGTCAGCAGCTCATGTAGTGCCCCCCGCGGGACTGTAGTTGAACAGCAGATACGAGCACACACCCTACATGACGACCCCGGGTAGTGGGGCTGACGCCATTATCCACTCACCCAGCTGCGCACCCACTGCGCGGGTATCCGCCAAGCTGTGTCCACGGAGGATTAAAAGAAAATTGGAAAATAAACCAAAAGTGTGTGGGCGTTTCACACGCAAGGTAGGCCGGCGAGGAAGAAAAAAAGATACGTGAATGGTCGTGGTGCGAATTGTTTGTAAATAGATTAGAGAAAAGAGAAGTGTGGCGAGGGGGGTATGGAACGAAATGAAAATAACGCACGAGAGCGCATCTTGTGTCTCCCGGTCAAGAGGACGAACCCACCTCGACCGGATAAGGGTGGAGGGATGACGACGGTGATGAGTGGCTCGGGACCCCGGGTGTGCCAAACCCGTACTCACATAAAGTGAGCCCCTGGGGGGTTGGAAGCTGCGTTGAAACAGTGGGACAGCAACCACGGAAATAGAAAAGATCCCTGTTGGTGAGACAGGTGTTAATAAAACCATAGAACCTGAACCCAGTACAAGAAATAATTGTAGAAAAGGAAGCGTAAAATAAATGAAGATAACGTGGCTAGTCCAGATGAGAGTGAGGACTGGCTCGGACACTCTAGGTACGTCAAAGCCATACTCACATAGTGAGCCCCTGGGGGGGGGGTGAACTGTGAGTGTGTTTTGCTGGTGAGTTGTAGTGTTTGATTGCGAGTGTGTGGGCTTTGGAGTTTGAGTGTGTTTTTGCTGGTGAGTTGCAGTTTGTGACTGGGGTGTGTGAGCTTTGGAGTGTGAGTGTGTTTCTTCTAGTGAGTTGTAGTCTGTTATTGCGGGTGTGTGAACTTTGGAGTGTGAGTGTGTTTGTGCTAATGAGTTGTAGTGTGTTACTGCGCGTGTGTGTGAGCTTTGAAAAATGAGTGTGTTTTTGCTAGTGAGTTGTAGTGTGTGACTGTGTGGGTGTGAGCTTTGGTGTTGAGTGTGTTTGTGCTGGTGTATTGTAGTGTTTGATTGCGAGTGTGATCGCTTTGGAGTGTGAGTGTGTTTTTGCTAGTGATTTATAGTGTTTGAAGGCGAGTGTGTGAGCTACGGAGTGTTAGTGTGGTTGTGCTGGTGAGTTCAAATAAAGCATGCATTTTGAATTTTCTGGAAATAGCCTGTGAACTCCCGTTCATTCTGAGTGAATTGTGTGTATTGCGCTAAGTATCTAGGAAACTATGAAATGCTCTAAAATGCAGTTTGAGGCAAACCAATATTTTCTTGTGTTAGCATTTGTGATAATATTCCAGGAAATGTCATTGCACCTTTGCACTTAAAAGTGTATTATAAATGTATGAAAGTTTGCATAATCTTATAACAGCCTTAGGGGTGTTTTAAGTCTGAAAAATCATTTTATATTACAGCTGCTTTACCCGAAAATTCATTCATTTCATATTTCTTGCTTTGTACAGACTGAAAAAAAGGAATTGCTGAAAAGCATATATTTAGTAGCTCAAAACACTTTAATAATGACATTCTTTGCAGCTTGGTAGCACAGAAAGTTAATTTCCTTTCAACTCCTTTTATAAAAAACAATAATAAAATTACAATTGATTCATTCACATGACTTTCTCTATCCTCTATCGTTTATTAGTAGATACATAAATTATTATTCTTAATCAACCTTTTTTTCTGTCTACTACATTTTAATATAAAAAAAGACTTTGCAGAAATATCTACATTACACATTTCGTTATCGATACAAAGAGAACAGCAATAGTCAAATGTTTAACAACTGGACGCTATATGCTGGTCTTAAAATTCCATTCTGTTTCTATGACATCACGAGAAACAACTGAGTGTTGAAAGGACTTTAAGATAATGACCAAAAAAATTAACAATTGAAACCTTCAAAAAATTAGCAATTCGCACATTTAATAACGGATATCTCAGAAAGGGCTCATGCCACAATAAAGCTTATTTTAAATATATTGTAGCTTTAAAGAGATTTGCATTTTTGGTGTAGCACGTCTTCCTCTATCACTTAGGGATTACCAGTTATACAAGGTTATAAAAAATTCCTTCCGAATGAAGGACTTCATAGGCTCCTTCCCGAAAATCCGAGATATACATTTCATTTGCCATGTAAATATTTTTATGAATGGTATTTTAATCAAAATCGTTTCAGCCATGTTTACAACATCAAAAATTCCCAAAAATATTCCATGTCAAGGGAGTTTAGGTATTTAACCGACTTTTCGTTTTGCGTTATGACACACACGACGTTTCCACAAATGCTTTATTTGGATGCCGATGATAATAATACATAATAGTAATAATAATCATTCTCATAATAATATAATACATCAACAACGATAAATAACAACACGCGGGCCGTATAAGTATACAACTACAATGGCTCGCTGTACATTGCGTGCATGGGTTGGCTACATGTTATGCCTACAGCGTGTTTTCGATTCTCACCGTTGGCAACAACCACCTAAGCCACGCCCAGGCCGCTCGCTAGCAGACGACAGCCGCTATAACACATCATTACCCATAACCTGTCTTCTACCTTACTAGGTTTTCAGGTCATGTTCCAGTTTCAAACATCGAATGCGCGTTATTTGGTACTCAATATTAAATAAGGTATCACTATAAACTCCTACATTTACACAATTGCTCGTTGATACGAAAATTCTGCTTTATTTTTATATTTTCGGCATTGCTACTTCATCAGCTGACTTCCATCAGTTCCATCTTAGTTTAGTTTCAAGCACAGGTTTCAAGCCTCAGCAATCAGCATGGCAGAGGTCGCGACATTCGCTTTGGAAGCGTGGTGTTCGTACACCTTCGGGAGAGCTTTCTGCAAGCGCTTGTGGGTTGTGATTGTTTTTATGTTGTTGAAGAGTAGTTGTTTATAACCGCAGAGAAAAACAATAGAAATGTTATAATTTGCGCATAGTGGTTCTGCTAACTGTTGGTTGCTACAGCCGATGATATAGGATTAGAATAATCGTAAGCTTTAGTTTAAAAAATGCAAAGCTTACGGTGTAGCTTATTTACCATTTTGGCTATGTGCCTTTCTACGGTGCATGAAGTGGAAGGTAATGAATTATTCCATTCCATAAACTTAAAAACTGCTATATATTTAAAAGATTCGAGATTGAGCGAAAGAGTGGTTAGATGCATGGGAGGGTGTGGTTATAGGCACAGGAATCTGGCAGTTTTAATACCTTATTTCATGTCCGTGTCACACCTTACCAGGACTTAAAATTGCCCATATTAGCTGTAGGCAGTGTAGGAATCTGTTTGTTTGTTCATTTGTCCCCAGTGTGAGCAACGCTCAGGGATATTGAACACGTCATACAATTATGAAATATGCTGCATAAGTAATAAAGATATTTAGCTTCAAGAACATTCTGCATTCCCTTTGGTCTTCATTGAAAACATCGGTAACCTGCATTGCGTTGGTCTTCAAAGTCAACATTTGAAATCCCATCATAGCTGAAAACACGATTGAGAGCGCCTAGCCTCAAGGCGTAGCCGAGGGATAGAGGGCCCTCAGCCTCAAAGCGTAGCCAAGGGATGTGTTTTAGGAGAGGAGTCTGCGAAGCGCCATAAACGACTATATAAGAAAGGCCGCTTAACCGTTACTGTTAAGTGAAGACCAAGGTAATGCAAAAAAGCCTTTTTTTGGCAAATCTGCTCTTAGTTTTCTTTGTTGAAAATGGTTGCAACTGCTACACTCCTTTCCTTCTAAAAAACATCCCTTGGCTACACTTTGAGGCTGAGGGCCCTCAATCTCTCGGCTACGCCTTGAGGCTGAGTATCTTACCGGCTTTGGCGGCATTAAATATCCATCTGTTGGTCATCATTTTCATCACCAAGGAAGAGAACTAAGAGCAGATTGTCGCTTTTTTTTTAACTAATAACATGCCCAACACCAAGAATTTTTTTTTATGTTTTAACTAATAACATATCCAACACCAAGAACATTTCTCCCTCTCTCTCCCTCTCTCTCTCTCTCTCTCTCTCTCTCTCTCTCTCTCTCTCTCTCTCTCCACACCATCATTATCTAAGAAATGAAAACTTGTAAACCATCACCATTCCAAGAGTAAATATCTCGACATGCATTACAGTAGGACAATAACAAGTAAGTGTAAGTCACCTTCATATGCCATAACTATGTATTGAATATTTATATGTTGCACGACATTAAAAAAATTCCTCCATAGTATATGGGAAGTGGGTATATAAGAAAGACTTTAACTCTTTCTTAAGGGTTTTATGTCCATTAGGCTTGCGTAATTGTTTTGAGTAGTGTGGAAGGTTATTATAAATTGTTATCGCAGAATAGTAACATCCTTTTTGGAATAGTTTTAAGCTATTTGTTGGTCTCCAAATCGCCTGCATGTCTTGTGTTGTGGTCATGCACAGCAAGGTTTGTTGTGATTATCATGATTATCTGTAAGGTAGCTCAAGATAGAATATACATATTCACCAGCAATAGTAAAAAAATTTTGAGTTTTGGAACAAGGGTCTACAGGAATGATGGTACCCAAATGCATGGCCTTTTTTTGTAACATAAATAATTGCTTGCTATGTGCCAAATTACCCCAGAACATTTACCAATGAGAAACTGGAACCCAGCCCATAAAACCGTATTAATAGTTTATTGTACCATTGTGTTTTAATGACATTTAACATAGATCTTCTGTTAAAGTAATTGTTTGCTTTTCGATCTCAGGAATGCACTGTGAAAGGGGAGGAAGTAAGTCACTATGGGATAACTTGAATGTTGTAACACCCAAAGAATGTCCTACTGTGTTTGATGACAAGGATAAAATGTTCTGCTGCAAAGGAAAACTGAACATTGTATATTGTTGTGATGGTAGGGAATTCTTTTTTAACAACAAGTAAGTATATATTCACAAACTCTTCCCATATTGCTAAGATAGACTCAGAATTTGGTAAATATAATATATTATCGATGTAAACCTAGTGTTGTTTGTTATGTTTGATTTATATTAAGCTTAAAATGAGTTGAAGGTGAATATATTGTGCTTGTGCTATCCTCAACAACAAGACTCTAGGACTGTGGAAAGTAGACTGTAGTATTTCATTTTTTCGCCTTCAGACTGATCTCATAAAGGTTATGGGACATCATTTTTAACAAAATTTGGTTTACAAATGCAATAATGTGTGATTAAATATTCACAGTGTAAAGGGTAAAAACAAAAATTAGTTCTCTTCACTATTTACATTGTCAACAGAAGGTAAGAGCAATGAAATATATACAGGAATGACATGAGATGTGAATAAAATTGTGAACATAAATAAAATGTAAAGAAAACTATTGTTGCCCATAGATCATACAGTGATATCAAACATTTCAGTAGTTTATAAATATCAGATGTATACAAGCATTTACAAATTCCTATTACCATTTCTCTTTCACTCACATACACACTGCATCCAACACACACATTTATAGACTCTGTAAATCTGGCATCAGAGCTAGCTGTTGCAATGGAGATCACCGTCTTGCTTTCTAAACCTCACTGATTCCTAAAGCAAGCAGTTGCAAGCCTCTAGTATAATTAATAATATTTTAATAATTGTGCTGTGATACATAGTTTCAACTACTTTGGGCAGAGCCAAGAGCATTTCTTTCGCAATGGTTGTGTGTTTCGTCCCCGACTGCAACCTTTATAGTGATAGGGATGCTTGTCGATATACATTTCCAAATAACAAAAATGAAGCCAAGAAGTGGATAGCTGCTATTAGGTTGGTATAAAAACATATTAATATATAGAAATATACTGAAAACAGCAGCGGTGCTTTTGTTTGACATGATTTTATTTATTTTGCAGGAGAGCTGATAGCAAACCTTAAAACATTCTCTAGTTTGCAGTTACCACCTTAAAGATGAGATTAAAGAAAATGGCCCCTCACTTTCTGAGAAATTTCAAAAGGTATATGCAGTTTTCTCCAAGAAAAGGAAACTGAAAGAAGGGTACGTAAATCCATACCTGGTTCTTCTTCATTTTTATGCTTGACCTTCACTACACTTGCGTCTTCTGTAGTATTGTACTCGGATTTCCATTAATGAGATTACATTCCAGAATTTCAGGTTTAAAAAATTATCAAGTATAACAACTTACCTCAAATTGGAAAAGTAAATCTAACCTAACCTTATGGTAAATGAATACTATGGTTTTGAGTCCACACAGTTGCTGGCGTTACCCAAGTATAAATATAGCATGAAGTACGTTACCATACATTTAATGTTTATAATTACACATAAGATTTGGTATCGGTGTGCAGGTTACATTCACTATTTGTTACTCAACTCCCATCGCATGCAACCCAATGGGCAATATGGGAGTGCTGCCAACATTGAGGACCCTAAGCTGCAAGGCATAGCTAGGGGATGGCTTTTAGAAGTAGAGGAGGAGTGGAGCAGTTGTGTTCAGCCACATCTGTGAAGCAACAGCAGGGCGTAGCCATAGGATCTGTGAGGCTAAACCCAATGATCCAATCGCTTAGCGACATTTTGTCTTCACCTCAAAATGGATTTTGTAAGTAGTTCAGGTGCATTTCACTAGCCACTATACTCCTACCCCCATACTGAGTAATATCCTTAATTACATACTAATCACAATCGCACTCTTCTTTTAATTTACTCCTGTGTTTTCGCTTTGACCTCCTCTTCTTCTTTGCTCACCTAACATCGCCTCATACAATGACTCTTTTGTAAATAAGTTTCATTAAGTGCTTTAATAGTAAATAACTAATGGGAAAGCTCAGTAAATGAATTTATTACTACTAAATAATTAGCACTCAAAATTTCACTGATTAATCTATACGATCACAGCTGAGGATAAAACTAAGTTGCCTTCCAAGCACATCCTAAAATTTGCAAGTTTGCTTACATAAATTAGTGAAGTTTTGAGTGCCAATTGTTAAGTAGTTAGTGCTTGTAATAGGCTCAGATTGAATAAATAAATGTATACCTACCATAAATGCCCAGATTCTATAAGGCAGGTCAATGGAAAAGTTCAGGTTGAATGTGCAGAATATTTTGGTTTTTTGAAAGTAACATCATTGTAGGTTTGCAAAATTTCTTCAGATTTGGACATTATTTCGCAGACATTAAAAAACAATAAATTTATCTATTAATTTAAATTTACGCACAGAGAAAAGCATATTTCACTTTGCTTGGTATATATCAAGTGCCAAAGTAAATGCCCTTCTTTGAAAATTGTATTCTTATTTTCAGCTTTGCGACATGTAGATGATAAAATGCTAAATAGTACACTTTTATTTCATAAAATGTGATAAAACATATTAGTTTTGTTTGATATAAAATCATTAAACACAACTGATTATTCCAGTTGGTTTGAAATCATGATCTTTTAAATCAGTAAATATTGTTATTAAATGGCATTTGACATATGTACGAGGGTAATCCCAAAAGTAAGGACTCCAAAGTGCTGGGATCACAGGGAAACTGTTTGTGTGGATGTTGGCCATACTGCTTTTTTTCCTTCCTCCCCCTACTCTCTTCCAAAACCACCGCACATCCCTTAGCGCCCTCAGTCTTGGCTTGGCAGTCAGTTATAATGGAGCTCCCGTTAGCCACTACCGCCAGGTGCGAAGTTCGTGCAGTTATTCGCTTTTTGAGTGCAAAAGGGGTTAAACCTGTCGAAATTCATCGACAGTTGATGGAAGGATATGGAGAGTCTTGTATGGATGTCAAAACTGTCTGCAAGTGGTGTAGAGAGTTTGCAAATGGTCGCACGGAAATTCATGACGAAAGATGCGGGAGACCGTCCATTTCTGACAAAACAATTGCAAAGGTTGAACAAATCGTGCTTCAAGATCGGCGGATCACTCTCGATGAGCTCTGCATTGTTGTTCCTGAGATTTCTCGAAGCACTATTCATCGGACTTTGATTGAAGAGTTAAAATTTCAGAAGGTGTGCGCAAGATGGGTCCCAAGAATGCTGACAGAAGATCACAAAAGGCAACGTGCTGAAACTTCCCGCCAATTCCTTCAACGCTATGCAGACGAAAAGGTCAACCTTTTGGATTCAATAGTCACGGGTGATGAAACTTGGGCTTTCCACTTCACACCTGAGACCAAACAACAATCATGTGAGTTGCACATTCTGCGAAAATTCAAGAGAACACAGTCTGCCGGTAAAGTAATGGCAACTGTGTTTTGGGATCGAAAGGGGATATTGTAGGTCGACTTTATGGATCCTGGGACAACAATAAATGCTGACAGGTATTGTCAGACATTAAAAAAAACTCAGACGGGCAATTCAGAACCGTAGAAGAGGAATGTTGTGCAAGGGCATAAGCCTTCTCCATGACAATACTCGCCCCCACACCGCCCGTCAAACCATGAATCTTCTGCAACAGTTTGGATGGGAAACCATTGCCCATCCACCCTATAGTCCAGACTTAGCACCCAGTGACTACCACTTGTTTCCCAAGTTGAAAGAACACTTGGCTGGAAGGCGCTTCGGTGACGACGATGAAGTGAAAAATGAGGTCCATCACTTTTTCAAGAGCATGGCGGCAAGCTGGTATGACATGGGCATACAAAAACTGCCACAGCATCTACAATAATGTATCGACCGAAATGGTGATTATGTGGAAAAATAGACAAATGTTAAAGCTTCAAAACTATGTACCATTTGTTGACAATAAAAGTTTCTTTGTATTTTAAAAAAAAATTGGAGACCTTACTTTTGGGATTACCCTCGTAGATGGATGATGGGAACTTTTAAGTGGCTACCAGCAAACAGGTTAATGGTAATATCCTATCAATCATTTATTTATCCAGTTCATACATGCTTGTATAAAATAATGTAAGTTTGGTAGTGCAGATTAATCTGTGATTGTTAAGTAAATTATTGCAGAAATATTGAATTAAATATTTATGTTCATCTTCCATACAATTTCATGAATGTACAAACACAAACGAAACAACAGTTGTTTACAATTACAACAAAAGTGCTTAACCTAAATTTATAATCTAATAAGTGAAACAACCATCTATCAAGGCTTTTCTTACACACAACCTCAGGGTTATTGCAGAAGTATTCATTCACCTATGAGTTTCTAGGTCAAATTTAACTCAAACCTGTGCAATATTCACTACTAGATAAATCATTGTTGTTCATATTCATATTGTTCATTCATATTATTTCTTAATGATGCCATTTTCTTTTGTCAGAAATACAAGCTTTCTTCTTCTGTCTCCATTATTGTGAGCCCTTGTAATTATGTTTGTGTGAAATTTAGAGAAGGCTCTCTTATTACAGAAATGCATTTGTCAGATCTTGGTAAATACCTCTTTCGCAGATCCGTACATGCTTGCAGAATTAAACAGCAGAAAATCTTATGACTATTTCCTAAATCACAACACAATATAATAAACATTTAAAAGAAAGAAGTGCAATATTCCATCAAGGAGAAAGTCTCCGAGGTCTGAGGAGGAAGGAGAGAGGTAGCATACATTCTTTAGTCCTTGAACTGCAAAGTAGATAAGAATTATTGTCCGTTTTTAAGCTACAGATACTTGGTTACATGTGCTTTTTAAGTCTACAATGCAGGTGTGTGTGTGTGCAGTCTACTTGGCATTTACTGTATTGACGTAACTTTCAAACTAATTCACTGCCTAGCTCATACAACTGCAGAAATATTTAATTTACACGTTCCTTTCATGGCTTTTCTCCTGGTTGGAATTGGAAATTCAGAATATGTTACATAATTCTCAAAAAAAAAACAGGAACAAATATATTATGTATAAATATTCATAATTTTTGGATTTAATGTGTCCTTAAAAAAAAAAAGAACTAAGACATTGAGTAAATTGCATAAGTTAAAAGTCTCACTCATTTATTTTACAGTGTGTGTGTGAGAATGCAGCAGGGAAAGAACACAATGTTGCTGAACCAATGGAATTAAAAGCATCCAATATACAATATGCAACATCAGCATTGGTGGCAGAACATTATTTTCTAAAGCAGAAAATAGAGAAGTACACCAAAATATATGTTTTGTTTAATTTGTGAAGTTGTAGAATTGGTGATGATTCAACCACAACATAAATACTTACAATTACCTACTTTCAGGGGGTGAGCAATAATTATATTTAGGAGTAAAGTGTTTTGCTTGAGCCCCATAACATGAACAGGTTTTAGTGTTTTTTTACTTTCTCTAGTACGTATAGTAAGTAGGGGAAGTATTGTATTCCACCCAAAAATTCGATACTGAGATTTCACCGGAAATACATGTTTTGAGACCACCTGAATCCAAAAAAAGCATTTTTAGAAACATGTCCGTGTGTGTGTGTGTGTGTGTGTGTCTGTGAACAGCATAACTCAGAAACGAACAGTCGGATAAACACCAAACTTGGTATTTAGGTTCAGTATTTTCCAGAGATGCGACACGAAGGTTTTCAAGAAAATCCCCCCACCCCAGATTACCCTTTACATAGAACATTTTTCGAAAATTTTAATTTTCTCAAAAATGGCTCTAACGATTTTGATTAAAATGTCATGTTTAAGATATGTTCATGAAAAATGAAATGTATATCTCGAATTTTCTGGGAATGTCTCCAAAAGTATTCTTCATTTTGAACGGCTTTTGCATAACCGGTAAACCATAAGAGATAGACAAAATGTTACTACACAAAAAATGTAGATCGCGTTAAAATACACAATTTATGTTATATACATTTTTTTTTTGTTGAGTGAACCATTTTCTAGATATAGATTGTTTTTTTCTTAAATTTTCCAATACTTCTACTTTTTCTCAAATTCGTTATTCATTTTTTTTATGTCCTGGACATGCAAAGAGAATGGAATGCGCCACATAGCAACCAGCACTTCAAAGATTTGACTATCGCTTATAAGCTACCATATTCCCCTTGCATCTACAAGACAATAAGCAATAAGATTGGCATCTCAATATCTCAATTAACATGAAGCGTATGGAGAATAAGCGTTTGTAAAAATAGTTTGTACAAGAGTAGAGAAAGTCATGTGATTGTAACACATCAGATTTTTGTTAATATGGGTAGGATGTAGTACAAATTAATTGTAGAGTTAAGGTATTGTTTGTGTTCTGATTATTGTACTGATACCTAACTAATATCAATTTTAGCACGGAGATATTACCATCATAATATTGTAAATTACATGCTAATTATTATATTAATGTTGCAAGTTTCACTGTACTAATCGATGAATAAATCTGTAGCTATCACCACATACTACTTCATTTTTACTTTCTCTACTACATATAGTAAGTAGGGGAAGTATTGCATTCCACCCAAACATTTGATGCCGAGATTTCACCGGAAATATGTCTTTTGAGGTCCCCTGAATCCAAAAAAAGCATTTTTGGAAACATGTCCATGTGTGTGTGTGTCTGTGAACAGCATAACTCAGAAAGGAACAGTCGGATAAACACCAAACTGGTATTTAGGTTGAGTATCTTCCAGAGATGCAACACGAAGGTTTTCAAGAAAATCCCCCCACCCCAGATTACCCTTTACATGGAACATTTTTCGAAAATTTTAATTTTCTCAAAAATGGCTCTAACGATTTTGATTAGAATGTCATATGTTTAAGATATGTTCATGAAAAATGAAATGTATATCTCGAATTTTCTGGGAATGTCTCCAAAAGTATTCTTCATTGTGAACGACTTTTGCATAACCGGTAAACCATAAGAGATAGACAAAATGTTACTACACAAAAAATGTAGATCGCGTTAAAATACACAATTTATGTCAAATACATTTTTTTTGTTGAGTGAACCATTTTCGAGATATTGATTGTTATTCTCTTAAATTTTCCAATACTTCTACTTTTTCTCAAATTCGTTATTCATTTTTTTTTATGTCCTGGACATGCAAAGAGAATGGAATGCGCCACATAGCAACCAGCTCTTAAAATATTTGACTATTGCTTAAAACCTACAATATTCCCCTTGCATCTACAAGAAAATTAGCAATAAGATTAACATCTCGATTAACATGAAGCGTATGGAGAATAAGCATTTGTAAAAATAGTTTGTGCAAGAGTAGAGAAAGTCATGTAAGTGTAACACATCAGATTTTTTCAAATAATAATCAAATATGTGTATGTCATTAATGCTCACGAGTTAAAACAAAGTCATTCTCCTTCTAGCTAATCAGGGTCTGGAAATGATATCTTGTTGATTTTGAAGAATATGTTCCAGGGAAAACATAGTAAGACAATTAGTAGTAAATTTTAGTGGACACCATGTTTTGACATGTTGCCAACTACCGTCCACACTAACCCCCAGTATGTCTGAAGGACCTCACTTGTCTTTTGTCGATGGTTCACCTTGGACCTAGTTGGCAGGATTTTAGTAAATCCACCAACTTTTCCTCACATTCAGCATTGTGGGATGCCTAAACACCATGACAAATGTAACAAACTGTAAAACCTCTGCTCTTCTTTATAACATTAAATAAATGTTTTATTGACAATGCTGTACACAGCAGCTGAGGCTATTTTAATTCATTGTTAGTAACAGAAGAGTATTCATTTAGGAGAAAATTACAATGTATAGCTTTTATTGTATGCCCTTCCAAATATGATACCGACATATAAAACCATTTGCACAATTAGTCAAGGAAGAAGTAAGCAGGGTGTTATTGGAGGGGCAGTGCAGGTGGGTGACATTCCCCATTGTTTCCAGAGGAGAATGTCATTGCCTTTCTAATTTCAATCACATAATTGTTTTCTTGCTTCTCCCAGCATCTTCCTTAACCCATTACCACCTGAATTATTTTTTTGTTAATTTTTATTGATTTTTTAGTGTGTTATGTCTGTAAGTAATATAAACGTATTGGATAAAATACAAAAATAAGTATTTATTACTCAGTTTTGAACATATTTGCTGTTACCATATGGTAACACTAGGTGCTTCCATTATCTATTTTTATGGTGTATAATGTTCATTAAGAAATTGTATTCTGAATCTTCAGCAGGCTACTATTCTACATCATTACTAAAGGTAATACTATCTACAACTAAAGTTTAACAATTTGACCTAAGTATGAAAGCATATTCTGTAATTCTACAAAAATGCACTTACAGTATACTCACATCAGTATTTTCTACATTTGTAAAATCATACGTAATCTAACGAGTATGAAGGGGAATAAAGCAGTTGATACACAATCCAACACCACACTTCAGGCACATTGTTCTCACACTTGATTTACAGTTGTCATTTGCACCTTTTTCCTCCTTCCATTGGCTGGACAAGGTGGTCAGTTCTGTCAAATCTTATAAAATCTTATATGCGGCCGCTAAGCGATATCCGTGAAGCTGTTGGTCTTTCTACTCCTTTTGGTACAGTCTGATAACTCTTGAAATAGATGGTAGCTATTGGTCTATTGAAATCCAGCTGTGATAGTCTTTGTCTTCTAACTTTATTGTACAAAATCCAGCTGTATTGAATGGCCACATCTAGCATTCACTTAAACAAAGGCCAGTACCATTTTTTGCTTCGTATCCCAATACGACAGCAGGCAATATTCTGATCCATCTGGTCAGTACCTCCCATAAAGATGTTGTATTTGGCAGCTAGCCTTGGCCTTGGAATCACTGCATTTCACTTCTGCTGCTGTGGAAATCTCTTTATTTGACCAACTTTTTGTGCACCATATGAAGAAGAGATAAATGTAACTGCTGAGTTAATCGGACATAAAGCAATCCATCATTCTTCTCTAATGTTGTCTCAAAACGTCCACGATCTTTTTTAGAGAATACTTGTTTGTTATCCAGCGGGCATCCTTTAGGGATTCTGTTTTCTCTAATAGTAGTCACAATACCTGAGAAATGAAAATTGAAATTCGAAAATTTCAATTACTGCATGTGTTCATATATTGAATAATCTGGAATGGGGAATTCAGTAGGTATATCTATGTCAAAATCAGTTCCTTTCTCTCATCGTTTTTCAGTTGTTTCCCTCTCAGCTGCCCATTTGATAACATTTTCGGATATCAGGGTAGATACAATTTCAGGTGTAGCTGCCTCTAGTGTGGGTGGCTGTACCGATGGGTTGTACTCGTTTTGGTCAACACCTGCTCTTTCGTTGTTTGGCAATCTTACTCGAGTGTTAGCCAGTAACTGACGAGATGTCAGGTTGTCAGATAATCCGCCTTCATCCTCATTTCCAGAATCCTCATCCATGTCTACATTTGGTACTGGTGGCTCAATAAACACATCACCATCAATATAATCACTGTAAATTATCCCCAGTGCTTCAGCAAGTGAAAGTCCTTTCCTGGAACAGCATAATGAAATATGCGTTTTACTGAGTATATCCGCCTAGCGTTGCCATATGGTAACATTGGAATTAGGAACCCATAATTTCACCTGTTTCTCTCTGAATCACATTGTAACTCCTAGAGAATATATATTGCACTATACAAAGAAATATACTAACAAGAAATAATCCACATAATAACTTTAAACATATAAAAATATACTTGAAACGGATGTCCATTTCTGCTCCACATTCAGCGATAGCAGTTTTCAAAAAATCCTTATGTTATTATGGTAACAGGCACGACAATGAAAACTACGTTGTCATAAACACAGTTGCTTTACAGAGCGATTAGCAGTGGTACCAAGGCTTCAGCGGAATTTTTGAAAGCACAATAACAACTTTAAGAATGTGTTACGTGCGTTACCATACGGCAATGCTAGGCATTAAAAAAGAAAGAAAGAAGGAAAGAAAAATCAGTTGTAAGGCTAAGCTAAACTTGATTACATTTGACAATTGTTTGCAAACATTGAATTTTTTCTCAGATAACTAATACATTTTCTTCATTTTCTATTAATTGGTTGCATATGGGATTGAAAGGCATGTTCCAAGTATATGGTTTATAGGAGATGAGTATGTCAAAATGTAGGATTGCATTCAAACATATTCCCTAATCTAGCAGTGGTGTAAGTGGAGATGGAAGCAGGAGACATTAAGTTGCTTTCTATATTATTCTTGGGATACGTTACATGGTGTGTTCAATATTCCCAAGCACTGCTTACAGTGCGATTGATGAAGGAGGAAGAAAATAAACATGTGGAGCATGCCAGTCATAGCATCTCTAGAATCTTGCACTTCCAAGCTTATTACTACACAATAATTTTGCTCATGTCTTATCTGCACCCCGTTTATGTTTATAAAGTGCCTAAAATCTTGTAAATAGTTTATTATATATTTTTAATTTATTTTGAAAATTATTGCAGATTGATATTGTGATGTGGGGATTAAGGGATGTTTGGAGGGGTAACAGTGGGGAGTTCAAAGGAGTGCCTTCACCAAATGTTGCGGGGGAAATACAGAGGGTTGGAAGGGGTGAGAGGAGGGGGCGTCGATCAAGACTCAGGCAACTACAACACATATCATGGATAAAGGAGGGGTAGCTTATAGGGATCACAAGAGAATGGCTAACTTACAGGTGGCGGAGACCCACATGTCTCCAGCCCCTGGGCAGAGCAACTCGCACAGGAAGGGAGTCTGGACTAAGGGAAGGTCCTTAAGAGTGCTTAGTATCTAAAGTCTCAAACACAAATTGGAAATACAAGGAATTCACATACCACCCTTGGGTCTTTAGAAAATTTGAACGGATCTTCAACAAATTTAACATTAGACTAACTCCACAGAACAAATTCAGCTTGAAGAATTTGCTAAACACGCCTCTCAAAAATACCATTCCCAAACACATTAAAATCCGGAAATTACCAGATTAGTTGTGATGAATGTGAGAAATACTACATAGGAAAAACTAAAAGAAACTTGGAAACTAGACTTAAGGAACATAAAACTAAAACAAATAGAGAAATCCACTGTATCACACCATTTTCGGACAGAAAACCACAACAATGGCCAAAGTATAAAGTTGTTAAAACCCCTCACCACACCAATAGAATTGAACATCTGGGAAAAAATACACATCGTCAAAAACGGCAACAATGTCATTAATTTTGAAATCCCGCCTGTGAGCAATGTGTTAAAAGTTTGTGCCCCCAACACCAGATGGCAACAGGTTCAGAATCCGCAGGAAGAGGAAGAAGAGGACACGGGAGAAAGCGACCCTTAGTCACCCAGTTGCTGACGATGAGGACAAATGCCCTTGAAAATGTTTCTGTTTTATATAACTTTTAATTAGTGAAGGTGAGTGTAAAAAAGTGTGACTCAATCTACATCATAAGAATATAGATTTATTACTACATGGCTCGAGGCTGTCTATGGGAATACAAATAGTTTAGCCAGACAGCATGCTTACCTGAGACAAGGCTGGTGCTGCCCAATGCATGGTGTTGTCTTGCCGATTTATGATTTACTTTCCGTAATGATATTCAAGAATCAGACTGATGCAGGTTCATGTAGCAATCCCTCTTGAGTCTCCCCTTGTCCCAAAAGCCAAGGGTTTTTAAAGGTGACCACTGTTACCTCAGCAGCCTTGGGCGAACGTCATAACCCAAATCAGCAGAATTTGCACAGCATTTCTAAGTTGAATGAAACCTGACGCTTGCCTAGTATCGACAGAGTGCTTGGACATACATTCTGCATGTCAGCGTTTTTAACTTTTATGTTGCAATAATTTCCATTGCTACTGAGTGCAAGAACAATGCTATAATAAAGTAAATCCATGCATCTGACAATATTTAAAATATTTTGCTAATCACAGTGTATGGGTGTGTTTTTATGAGCAACACTACATCTGTGGAAAATCTCTAGGCGAGTCCCCCATATATATATATTTGTATATCTGGACTTAAGCCTTTACATCTCCAACAGAATTGTTAATTAGTCCACTATTATACTTGAATTAACGTAACTTCTCAATTCTGACAGCTAGCTCAGCATGCTTTCTGCACATGTATGTGGGTCTGTTGTCATGACAACCAGGGTTGACCTTGAAGTAGCCAATTGCCATTTAAGACCCCTCCACAGCCTTCACCAGAGCTCAGAGGAAGTGTTGCCACATGGCAAATGTTGTTTCGTTTGATTTATCAGATGTTTGCGTGATTTGTGTATCGTTGTAGTGTAGCATGATATTCTAAAGTTTAAGCATACAACTATTTTAACTCAGTGAACTGTGCAATTACATATTAACGTTATTTTTCAAGTCCTAAACATGTAGCTGTAGTATAGCAAATGACCAGTATTGTGGTGATTATAATGTTTTAAAATATATAACCTGTGCTGAAATTTCTGTGTGATTGATAATATCTGATCCCGGGCAAAAGCAATGGGGAAAACCACGAAAGAAAAAATACGCTAAGCTTGGACAAGGTACTGCAATTCGCGGTCAAGCTCGTGTGAGATAGTATGTGCGTTAAGGGATATTTCGAATGACGCAGTAATTTGTATCACAAATTATGTAAATGTCAAGAGTGATTATAGTGTGAATATGCATTATTGTGTGACATTGATTTGAGATGTTTGATGATTGTAAGCATTGTTGAGAAGTGGGTTTATACGGCCTTACTGAAACTGACAATAATAGCGTGCAATAATGTAGCGAGGGGGTGAGCTGTTTATCATTATTAGAGACGAACAAATGACGTAATATTGGCGCGTTTTTCTTAGAATTTGCTGGAACATGTTTCCCTAGAGCATATGTTTTCGTAATTTTCATTGGATATAAAAATAGACGCTAATGTTGGCGCGTTTTATTAACCAATAGCAGCTCGGTTATAATCTTTAGGCATATCGGGGTGTAGGAGTATAAAAAAGGGCGTAGTCAGAGTCAAATTCGTTCAGTCCATCGAAAACATTTGTACATTACACGTCGTCTTCAGTCCATCGGAAACATTTGTACATTACACGTCGTCTTCAGTCCATCGGAAACATTTGTGCATTACACGTCGCTGAGTTCAACAGAAAAAGTCATGGTGAATACATAGCATAGTTTATCGATTTGCAGTGTACGCGTAGCAAAGTTATGAAAAATCTCAAGTGTCGTAAAGTTAATTACACAAAAAGTTGAAGTACGCGAATTAATAATGAGCAGTAAATAAGTTATTATAACAGTTTCAGTTTGGCGAGTGTCAAGATTAATATGTGAAAGTGAATAATGTGTTAAGACAATAAAAGTATAAAACAAATTCTTTTATTAGTGTTATCTTTGGATAAAAACTCCTTTCCGTTTACACACCTGTATAAGATAAGTGCTCGACCAAAAAGATCATAGCTAGCCGGAGGACAGTGAACCCAAAAATTAAACACAATAACAGGCGCTCAGTAAAAGATAACACGAAGTGACCACGACAAATTGTCTTTTATACGTGCGGCAGATAAACAGTAGCATTTTTCAAACAAACCTAACAAAGAATACCGCCGCACAAACTGGAAAGAGAAAACGGTGGACGAATGATTCATGTAAATAAAGTCATAGATAGGACAGCTGCTGCTCTTAAAATAAGTAAACGGACTGTTGTCAGTGTAGGGAAAGAACAAGAAAGAAAAGATGAATTAGCTGAGAAATCGCAGTCTGGATCCTCAAAAGTAATATTAGAAACCCCAGGCAAAACTTGGCATTGTCAAAAATTATTACAGATCTAGGTGCCTTCCAAGTAGATGCTGTTCGTCCCCATATGTATAGTTATTATGAAAGAACACATTACTTCACACTTTTAAATGCAAAGTTTGTCTTATCTAATTGAGAGTTAAAATAAACATAACAGTAAAAATAAAAACTTCAGAGTAAATTTGCTATCTGAAAGTTTCACAATAGTATTAAAAACGTTTGTGGAGTAGTGCATTTTGAAATTTTAGAAATATAATGAAAGTGAAAGCAGAAAAATCAGCTTTAAAGCTTTGTTCTATATAGTTAATATAAAATTACGTATGGACATTTAAAGCATCATGCAAAGGAATTTAAAAGATACAAAATGGAAGACAGGCACTAGAATAAAACAATACTGGCTAAAAAGGTATTAAATCTATTAATATTTAATACGCTCTTATTCTCATATAGCACGAACATGAATATAATGCAACAGTTGACAGCCGTGTTGTACACTGTATCCTTAGAAGTGTATATAGATGTTTAGTGTAGTATATTATTTCAAAATTACTTCATTTTGTTAGGCACAATGAAAAACTTTTATCTTTGTTTAGCTCTCCACTCCTCTTCCACTCGACACGATTGGCAGATGAATGAGCCGACAACACCGCATGTTTTACGCGTGGCGTAGCTGAAACGCACATGGCAGGAGAGCAACTGTCAGAATTGAGAAATTGCGTTAATTCAAGTATAGTTTACAGGTACAATTATTGAGATAATGGAAAAAAAAATCAGTTTTGAAGACCACTGTACACCAGATACAATC
Source organism: Deroplatys truncata (assembly GCA_030765065.1). NCBI lineage: Eukaryota > Metazoa > Arthropoda > Insecta > Mantodea > Mantidae > Deroplatys > Deroplatys truncata. Next base: position 150,295,067 of record CM060977.1, on the reverse strand, counting down.
CTTGTACTTTACTATGTTTTTTACCACCCTTGGTTTGTTACATTACAGCTTGGGCAAACAATATACATGCACACAAGAAAAGTATTTTAATTATTTTCGTCAAAATTAGACCTTAACGGCACAAAAGACAGTTCAAGTCGTTACAACATTACTTTTAATAAATTTAAAGATGATCAGCCAAAGTAAGAGTAAAGTTTTACTCCATGGACATTTATTTTAAAATATGTAAATGTGAGGCTAGTTCGCCTTAGGCTCTACGCATTTATGTAAAGGTATGAGTAGTAAAGCATTTACATGACATTGCTCATTTTTATTTGCAGAACAAATTTATACGAGGGTGGTCTGAAAAGTTTCCGACCTCAACATGAAGATGGCAGCACTCGTAAATAAAAGCTAGTGAATTTCGTTGTTCATCTGTTGACAGTTACTCACCAAAGTTTCAGTCATTTTGGACACTCAGTTGTTATGTAACAGTCGTTTGAGTGAGGTGATGTGAGTGTTTTTATGAAAATGGACAAAATCAAGTATTGAGCTGTCATTAAATATTTGTTTTTGAAAGGCAATACGCCTATGCAAATCAAAGGTGAGTTGGATTCTGTGTATGGGGACTCTGCACCATCATTTACGACAGTGAAATTTTGGGCAGCTGAATTTAAATGTGGCCATAAGAGCTTGGGAGACGAACGTTCAGGACGTCCAAAAATTGCAACTACCGACAAAAACATCACCAAAGTTCACCAAATGGTGCTAGACAACTGCCGAATTAAAGTGAGAGAGATAGCAGAGGCTATGAACATGTCTAAAGAACATGTTTGTCACATATTAAATCAACATTTAGACATGAGAAAGCTGTCCACGCGTTGGGTACCGCGTTTGCTCACGTTTGACCAAAAACGTTTTCAAATGAACATTTCTAACACTGTTAGCGCAGTTTATGCGCAATAAATCCTAGTTTTGGCGCAGATTAATTACTGTAGATGAAACTTGGATACACCATTATACGCCCGAAACAAAAATACAGTCCAAACAGTGGACTGCAAAGGGGGAACTGGCTCCAAAAAAAGCAAAAACTGTTTTTTCAGCTGGGAAGGTGATGACTGGTTTTTGGGATAGTCATGGAGTTATTTTAATCAATTATCTTCAGAAAGGAAAAGCCATTACAGGAGCATACTATGTATTATTACTTGACAAGCTGAAGGCAGAACTTGTAGATAAACGGCCACATTTGCAGAAAAAGAAAATCCTGTTTCACCAAGACAACGCACCGTCTCACACCTCAGCAGTTGCAATGGCAAAAATCCACGAATTACAGTTTGAACTGCTTGACCACCCGCCTTACTCACCAGATCTAGCCCCAAGCGACTTCTTTTTGTCTCTCATCTGAAAATTGCGATCGGACAGAGATTTTCGTCAAATCAACAGGCAATCACTTTCGTGAACAATTATTTTGCAGAGAAAAACGCTGAGTACTATTTGGACGGGTTACAGAGATGGGAGCATCGCTGAGAGAAGTGTGTAGAGTTACAAGGAGGCTATGTTGAAAAATAAAAAAAAAATTCTGAATAAATGTCTTGTATCTTTATTAGGTCGGAAACTCTTCAGACCACCCTCGTAAAAGAAGGTGTTCTTTAATTATTCTTACTTGGACATGGACGAACGTATAAAAGTATTCTTTAATTATTCTTAGTTGGACATTGTAAGATTTATTTTTCATGCTGGCTTGAATCTGCTTTGCAAATAGGAAGTTTCCCCATCATATGTCACAGCCAAAACATAATTACAATCAACAGCATCTTCACCATTCTTTACCAGGCTCAATCCATCTTCAAAATATTTGATTATTTTGCTCAATTTCACGAAATGCCCACTTAGGGCGGATACATTTACTGCTATAATTCCTAATAACTATGAACAGTAACAATAACTGCTATACAATGTAAGTATAACTACATATATTCCTAACAATGGTAATTATCTAGGAGTGATAAATAATTAATTTAGACTTTTCAAAACAATGTTCTACAAAGCAGTTGACGAATATACAGCACACACTCCTTAGCAAGCAGTTGTTAAGAAAGCAAGTGGCCTCCTGGCAACGGATGATGTCATCACTTATGGAGTTTAAAGACATGGCATTTTCTACATGAGTCAATAAGGGAAAGGAATTTTATGCATAAATGCTCACATCATTTTCACACGTTGATTTCTTACAAAGATTTTAATGCAAATTACTTCTATAAGAACTTTTAAGGTAAAATGGCTTAACGTTAAAAAGTGTTGCAATATTTCAGGTGCATGTAGTTTCATAAGTATTAAAATTCTAAAAAGATTGCTCTGTGTGTATTGTTGTCTACCAAATTATAATAAGGATTTGCTTTTAGCCCTTGGTTAAAGTCTGGAATACCACAGCATGATTATAAAATGAGTAGGACCTGAGCATACGCTGAGGGACCAGGGTGAGCTGTAGTGAATCCAATGGGTACTTTGTTTTCTAGATTTAACCCATTGTCCAAAGTAATTAAGAAAGTAAAGCAGTTGTTTTTTACACATGACAAGCAGCAAACTCGAGGTCACTCTTGCACATTATCAAGGTCAAGCAACCTGCTGTAGATGAGAATGCTTACTCTGCAGTCTGTGGTACTTATTATTCCCTTGCAGTTACCTTGCTCTCTGCAGGAAAGAATAGGTTTTTGTCTTTGAAACAAGAATGTGGAGTTACGAAGATATAATGCTGCCTTGGGATGTACGTTTACTTGATTAAAGCTTCTTTTAAATTTAATTCCCTTAATTTGATGAATGATTCACAAGAAAGTATAATTAAATAAAACAATGGATAACCACTGGCACTTAATTCACTCACAAGACTTCTCAGTATGAAACTTGCTAGCCCACAGAAAGATTGAAGATAACAGAAAAAACATGAAACGTGAGTTAGTATTGTGTCACTTTGCCGAATCAGGTTGCCTTCATTATATCAAGCTTCTTTGCAGAGGAGTCTGTTATGTAATTGATAATCCACGTTAAACCAGACCAAATATTTAAAATAATCTTTTTAAAAGGAATATTATTAATATTTTAGTTTTAGTATTATCAATAATATTTTTAATTATTACCTCTGGAGTGGCGTAACTGCCCGCAAGCCCCTAAAACTGCACCTTGAGCAGGTATCAGACACGTCGGTGGGTAGTGGATTGCTGGAACTTGCACATTGGTTTTGGTTGATCACCAAACCACTGTATAGGTTTGTCTCTGAATAATGAATAGGAGACTGAACCGTCTCCCCAACCCGAAGGTGCCAAAGGGGTGCATAGCACATAGGAAATGTGTTGCTAATGGATCCTCTGAAATACCAGGTGACCTCCCAGAGTATTCAGCCATGCCCTGGTATATGGGGCTCTGTCGGGGTCAACTGTCTTTCCTCCATACTCGGACTATATGAACACTGTAAAACAAAGCCCTGAAACTGTTGAAGGATCTCTAGAACAAGACTTAACCGTATAAAACATCTCTGAACCATCTGTAGAGGATCTTGCTGCAGGCATTGCAAAAACGAGACTGCAGATCAAGAAACTTCAGGGGTTCAAAGGAGTGATAAAGATGCTGCAGGTAAATCTTCAACACAGTAGGGCAGCATCTTCTGCCCTCTGTGTGAAGATGAAGACCCGTGATGTACCTATCCAGGAACCCTGGTGTTACAAAGGGGAAATTAAAGGTCTTAAGGAGGCTGGAGGAAATTAATTTATAATTGAACCGACAAGACTCCAAGAAATAGCATATTAGTAAAAAATGGCAAATACACTGCCATTAATGAATCTCTGTTCGAGGGACCTTACGACAGTCTGAGTAAAATCAATAGGGGAAGGTGGACCGAGAGAGTTTATACTCAGATCGGTGTACCTTCCATATGTTGTCATTTTACCTCTTATGAGGGAATTAGCCACCTTTTGTTCCGGAGGACTACAATTGGTAATTGGCTGTTATGCTAACTCCCATCACATTACATGGGGAAGTATGGATACAAATGAAAGAGGTGAATCTCTACAATTTTATTATACTGAGTAATCTTGAGATACTGAATGTGGGTAACAGACCTATCCTTGTTACTACAAGAAGGCAGAAAGTTATCGATATAACTTTAGAAGCCAATTATGTGGGAAACTTTATTAAAATTGGCATGTGTCTGAGGATAAAAGTTGTTCAGAACACAGATACATCCAATTTTAAGTAAGGTGTACTTTTAAACAAATCAGAAGTTATTAGGATCAAAAGAACTGACTGGGATTCCTACAGGAAAGACCTAGTCAGTAATCTGAGTAAGATGGAGAATAAGATTCGTGATTGTGGAGATTTAGAAACTGCTGCAGAGCATTTGCAGGATGCAACAATCTCAGCATTTAATAATAACCATCCTTTGGAAACAAGGCAAGCCAACAGGAATATGCCCTGGTGGAACCAAGATCTTGCAAGTAAAAAAAGAAGAAAATTTGCAGGTTGTTTAACTTTGTGAAACAAACCAATGGACTGCTTATAGCAGATCATTGGCAGAATACATTGAAGACCTGAGGAAGGCTAAGGACTTTTGGAGGAAGCACTGTGAGGAAACAGAAATGGCCCCAGAATGTGCTAGACTTCAGAAGGCTCTTAGAAAAGATCCACAAAGCTTTATTAGCAATCTCCAATTGGAAAATGGAGAATATACTAAAACAGAGGAGACAATGGAAGAACATAGGAAGAACCAAAAGAAATCTTGAAATAAGACTTAGAGAGCATATGAGATGCACTTACCAAAAGCAGCCAGATAAATCAGCAGTAGCACATCATTTCTGGTCTTCAAACCATGAAATCACTCCAAACATAAAACTGTTAAAACCGATCGACAGCAGCAATGAATTGGACATCTGGGAAAAAATACATATCGTCAAGCACAGGAATCACTTAATGAATTTGGAACTGCCGCCACCCAGCAGCCTTTGGAGGTTCATCAGCCCAGCACCAGAGAACACCACTAGCCACACACATTCCCCAGACCACCGGCAAAATCAGTTGAAAACATGGTGACGATGAGAGCAAACCGTCTCCTGAAATGCGTTCAAGTAAGAACATTTTTGTGATGTAGTGTAACAACCTTCAACTCTCTTTATTTTAAATTATGACACATCACTGTTACTAGCTTCTAAATCTTCAAAATTATTTAACAAGCTTGTAGTTTGAGAAAGTGACAGATAGATTTTTCTTCCTATATGAATGTATATGTATTCATAATCTTTAAGGAAAATATATTTTGCTATATTCTACATTAGTACTAGCAGATAGAAGGTATGGAATAATCAGGTACTTTAAATTAATTAAAAAACAGAAGTTAATCTAATGATGAAAGCATGAAACAGTCATCTACTTAGGGTGGTAGAATTTGTTAAAACATATTTGTGAAGCATTTTCTCCCATACTCAGTTATGGCCCAACTAGTGAGAGATCCTGGTGGAGCCCTCTGTTTAAACATAGAGACATCTATTATGGCAGCTAATAATTCTTATAGAGGTAGCGGGAGATGAATTTGCTGAGATAGTCTTGCAGAGGTACCTCTTAATTTCATTACATAGTTCTTGCTCCTCGAGATGTGCATTTTCTCTCGTGTTGTCAATTCCGATTGGATAGTTGCAGATTTTAGAAGTTTTGTGTGTTAGGATCGATTTCATGGTTATGAGAGCAAGCAAATCGGCTATAATGATTTAAGAACATGTAAATTTAAATTCAAAATGTCCAAAAAATGGTTGGACAGGGTATATGTGGCAATGGTGGAAGCAAGAATGTTGTACAGGGTGGAAATATGGGGGGATCAGATTTAACAAATAAGGTGGACCAGAGTTACAGGTTATTTTGTAAAGAACTATTAGGTTTGCCACAATCAGCCCCAGGGTAAGTCGCTTTACTAGAATTAAGAAGAACAAGAAGGAAAGGTATAGTGCTAGAGAGAATGACAAAATTTTGGTATAAATGCTTAACAAGGAACAAAGGAGATATATTAAGAAGTTGTATGGTACAACAAGAAAGTATAAGAAATGAGAACAGTTAGAGAGCAGGGTTGAAGAAAGTGTTGAAAGAAATAGGAATAAAAGATATATGGTTACAAGGGGAAAGGAACAGTCCAGGTTTTTTGGATTCAAGTCAAGGAAAGGGTGGAGGATATTGAAAGGCAGGAGATATGGGAAAGTATAGAAAAAAAAATGCTTTGAAATTTTACAGGAAAATAAAAAAGGAATGGGGTAGAGAAAGATATATATAGCAGTGTAATAAAAGAGAAAAAGAAGGTTAGCTTGGATGAGGACGGAACAATATTGTTAAGTGGCTTAAGAGGTAATGAAAAAGGAATGCGTGAATTTTGTGATGGTAAGGAAAGTGTAGAACATTATCTAACTGAATGTGAAGATTTAAGAAAATGGAAGAGAGAATCTGGGACGAAGAAATGGAATAATGTGTGGGGGTGTTTTAGTCACATTGAAAATGTTTAACAAGCAAGCAGGAGGAAAGAAGTAGGAAAAAAGAGGATTTTTTAATAAAAATTAAAGAGAAATGGATGAGGAATCATATTGAGGCATTAGCACACAGAAGTAAATGTTGCACAGCTGCGCTATAATGGCTGTGCAACACTAGTAAGATACCAGGCATGCACATAATAAAATAGAAACATGAAAATAAATGTAACAAAATTTGTAATTTGTAACCTGAAATGTGTGCAATAAACTACAAAACAAACATGTTTACAATATCAGACCAAAAATAGGTGCTACTGCTAATTTATGTTTTTAATTTATATTTCTCAAATTATTCTTGGCCTTCTATGAATTGTTTTGTTTTCCCTGTGTCAACTTGGTGACAATAAGAATAATCTGTTTGATGCATATCCAATATTTTGAGTGGAGGCATTTTGTGTTTCAGTGAACTACCTATTAGATTTTTAATGTGGATCTTATTATGATGCAAAGTTTATGTTGTAGTCTTTGAAGATTTTCATGAATTTGGAATCTGTTTAAGGGTGGTAAGTGAACTGTTTAAATTAACTGTTTATATTTCTTTCTCTAATGTTGTGATTTAATTGACTGCCTTTTGCCCCTAGAATAATGCTGCTGTTTTGTTTACAAAATTAGATTGAAGTCATTGTGAGCTGCTGATTTCAGGATCTGCTAGTACTCCTTCTGGTATTCTTCTTTACAGAGGGGAATGCTAATCAATCTGTTTTGAACTGTGAAACGTTGAATGTTGATGAGGTGTGAGATTGAAAATAGTTGAATCATCTGTGTGAATGGTTTCCTGTATATTCCAAAAATGATTTATTTCTTACTATAATTAATTTTAGGGAGGGTAGTAAGCCATTTTGCTTTACATATAATTTGAATTGAATGATTCAATAGCTTCAGTGCATCATCTATTAGTTTGCTGGGGACTATTGCAAATATATCATCCACATATGCGTACGAGGTTTTGAAAATTCACAATAAGACTTTTGAGGTGAATCTCTAGAAAGCTCATGTATAATTTGGCTAGTAACAGTGACAATGGGTTGCCCATGGTGACATCCCTTTGGATATCTTATACAAGGGTAATCCCAAAAGTAAGGTCTCCAATTTTTTTTAAAATACAAAGAAACTTTTATTGTCAACAAATGGTACATAGTTTTGAAGCTTTAACATTTGTCTATTTTTCCACATAATCGCCATTTCGGTCGATGCATTTTTGTAGACACTGTGGCAGTTTTTGTATGCCCATGTCATACCAGCTTGCTGCCATGCTCTTGAAAAAGTGATGGACCTCATTTTTCACTTCATCGTCATCACCGAAGCGCCTTCCAGCCAAGTGTTCTTTCAACTTGGGAAACAAGTGGTAGTCACTGGGTGCTAAGTCTGGACTATAGGGTGGATGGGTGATGGTTTCCCATCCAAACTGTTGCAGAAGATTCATGGTTTGACGGGCGGTGTGGGGGCGAGCATTGTCATGGAGAAGGCTTATGCCCTTGCTCAACATTCCTCTTCTACGGTTCTGAATTGCCCGTCTGAGTTTTTTTAATGTCTGACAATACCTGTCGGCATTTATTGTTGTCCCAGGATCCATAAAGTCAACCAACAATATCCCCTTTCGATCCCAAAACACAGTTGCCATGACTTTACTGGCAGACTGTGTTCTCTTGAATTTTCGCGGCTTGGGTGAACTGGAATGCCGCCACTCACGTGATTGTTGTTTGGTCTCAGGTGTGAAGTGGAAAGCCCAGGTTTCATCACCCGTGACTATTGAATCCAAAAGGTTGTCCTTTTCGTCTGCATAGCGTTGAAGGAATTGGCGAAAGTTTCAGCGCGTTGCCTTTTGTGATCTTCTGTCAGCATTCTTGGGACCCATCTTGCGCACACCTTCCGAAATTTTAACTCTTCAATCAAAGTCTGATGAATAGTGCTTCAACAAATCTCAGGAACAACAATGCAGAGCTCATCGAGAGTGATCCGCCGATCCTGAAGCACGATTTGTTCAACCTTTGCGATTGTTTCGTCAGAAATGGATGGTCTCCCACATCTTTCCTCGTCATGAATTTCCGTGCGACCATTTGCAAATTCTCTACACCACTTGTGGACATTTTTGACATCCATACAAGACTCTCCATACACTTCCATCAACTGTTGATGAATTTCGACAGGTTTAACCCCTTTTACACTCAAAAAACGAATAACTGCGTGAACTTCGCACCTGGCGGTAGTGGCTAACGGGAGCTCCATTATAACTGGCTGCCAAGCCAAGACTGAGGGTGCTAAGGGATGTGCGGTGGTTTCGGAAGAGAGTGGGGGGAGGAAGGAAAAAAGCAGTATGGCCAACATCCACACAAACAGTTTCCCTGCGATCCTAGCTCTTTGGAGACCTTACTTTTGGGATTACCCTCGTAGAAATGTCCATTGAAACTGAAAAAGATTTGAAGAATGCATAATTGTATTAAGTGTGATGTAGTCTATTTCCATTTTGTGTAGCCCAGTGGTAGTCAGCCAGTCCTTTACTAGTGCTCTTTTTATCTGTGAGTATATTTGGAGAAAGTGCTACAATGTTTGAGGAGACCAGTTTATCATTTGGAGAAATTGTGTGTTTTAGCATGCAGACTACTTCAAATGGACTAGTTAAGCAGTTAAAAGTCTTGAAATTCTTGAATTTACTTACCATAAATTTTGCAAATTGGTGTGCCTGTGAATCAATGTTGTTGACTATGGTGCACATTTGGCTGCTTGGTTTGAGGATCTTGAGAAGCATATAGATTCTGGGGAAAACTGGATTATTGGGTTTGATTGTTAACTTCTATTTCTCTGATGGTTTTGTTCTATGTGCTCATGTACCTAGCTAAATATCTTTATCAGCTATTTTATAATTCTTATTTTCCACAAGGTTTTGCATTATGGCAATGTAGCATTTTTTATTCAGTATAATGATTATGTCGCCTTTATCTGCTTTTGTGCATGTCTTTTTTCATTGGGAGTTAATGGTTGATTTTTATTATGTTGTGGGATGTGTGATTTTTGCTTACTTTATTCAAAACCCTTCCACATTTGCTTCTTATCACAAGTTTTTAATCGTCCTTTAAATTTTGCGAAGATATTTCTGTATCTGTTATATAATCACCTAGTTTTTGTAAGGAATCTACAGGTTTTTAAACCTTTGTTCAAGAATGTTATTTCTACATTAGAGAGAGGAAATTTGGAAAATTTAACAATATTGCTCTTTTGTGGTTCATTGCATGGTTTTTTGTGTTTGTGGATTTTTTGTTGTTTGTTTGAAGCGCAAATTATCTAATTTCTGTTATACTTTTAAGGGTTTTGTTGTGCATTCTGGAATTAAATCTTGCTATGCAAGTAGATCGTAGGTTGTGTCAGATATACACTATTTTAAACTTGACATATATTTGAAAATATATTATTTACATAATAGGCTATCCTCCACATTAAATTTCCTATATGACTGACCCATAAATAGATGGAAATGCTGATTTGAAAGAAAGGGCATTTGCATGCATGCACACACACAGTGTATGATGCATATCATGATTTTAATTCAGAGTGCTTGGAACCCTTATCATATGTCATTTAAATGCTCTGTTAATGGATGTGATAGTTGGGAAGCTTGAGTAGCAACTTTTACAAGGTTAGAAAGGTATATAAGAATTTTTAGTAGGTACTAAATGGTTATGATGAAGTGTATTTTCATAAGATTGGTGAAGTATTGTTCCTTTATTTATTATGATCATCCATTGATACTCCTTAGGCTACTTACTAGCATTATTAGTTTTGCCATATTGTCGAAAACACTAATTTTCCTCTGCAAATGATGAATGGTTGTATAGCTAATCTGAATTTGTTTGTGTAGAATGAGATGCAACATGCTAGTATCCTGATCTCCCCAGGGTTCTTTATAGAATTCTACATTGAAGTGTGGTTTTAATGCATTGTGTTCTTGCTAATAAGAGAATTATTGTTTACAGCTTTGAGGTCGTATTGCCAGTGCTGATAGCAATTGGTGTTGGAATAATAATAGTATGCTGTGTATGCTGTTTCTGTTGCCCATGCTGCTTGATGTATAAGCGACGTCATCGTGGAGCCGTTTATGGCAGTATGTAACATTTGCTACCCAGGTCCACATCAATACATTATATCCTTAGTATTTTTATGGTCAACAGAGATTCAGAGAAAGTCATATTTTTGTATCCTTATATCTTTGAGATTATACTTGTCATATATATTGTTAAAATATCACTTGTTTGTGGCATTGTGGTTGGAATCACAGTTTTGTGCTGATGTGCTTTGCCGTATGACTTCCCTAGCTTGTCACTATCTGTTACACTAACACTAGAAGCCCATTATAAGGTTACTGAATGATGAAATAACAGGAGCAAATTGAACATCTGCTGTCAAGTAACAGAATCAAATATACATTTTGTGATCTATGTATTTCAGTACATGATATCATTGAAAGAATGCATGCTTTTAAAGGTAATATTGTAGTACTTTGAATGCATTCAAAAGTTTCTTTTGCTTAATGTACGAGGGCTGGAAAGAAATAGGTGGCAACATATAAATCTTACAAGCCTTCAACGTAATCCCCTGCAGCATGTTGCATCTATTGCCAGATGTGGGGAAGTCACAGGATACCAGCAGCGGCGCCCTCTTTGTTGATGTCTGCAAGAGAACGCCCTATAGCTTGAAGTATGGCGGAAATGCATCCCTCGCAGTGGTTCTTTCATCTTAGGGAACAAATGAAAGTCACACGGACTCATGTCCAGTGAATAGGGTGGTGCTGTAGAACCTCCGACCCCCATTGTGCAAACAGGTTCTGCATAGCAACTGCGTTGTCCTGCAAAACAGTAAGTGGATCCCTGACTTGGAAGTTGGATGATTTCCTGTGCAGTGCAGGACAAAGATGATGTTCCAGAAACCTGTGGTGGTACACTGCATTTGCAGTCTGGTTCAGAGGAACTGCATGCCGTATAATGACACCACATATGGCGTATGCCACTATCGCATCACCTTCACATTCCCCGGTTCCTGACACAGCTTCTTGGGTCGGGAAGATATGGGTGGCGCCATTCATTTGAGTGGTACTTAAGTTCTAACTCATAAGAGTGCACCCATGTTTCATCAAATGCGATGATCCTGTCCAGGAATGTGTGACCTTCCCATCTGTAACGTGCTAAATGATCACCGGCGATGGCGTATCTGTGCCATTTTTACTTTCTCTACTACGTATAATAAGTAGGAGAAGTATTGTATTCCACCCAAAAATTCGATACCGAGATTTCACCGGAAATACATGTTTTGAGACCCCCCTGAATCCAAAAAGAAGCATTTTTGGAAACATGTCCGTGTGTGTGTGTCTGTGAACAGCATAACTCAGAAACGAACAGTCGGATAAACACCAAACTTGGTATTTAGGTTCAGTATCTTCCAGAGATGTGACATGAAGGTTTTTAAGAGAATCCCCCCACCCCAGATTACCCTTTACATGGAACATTTTTCAAAAATGTTAATTTTCTCAAAAATGGCTCTAACGATTTTTATTAAAATATCATAGGTTTAAGATATTTTGATGACAAATAAAATGTATATCTTGAATTTTCTGGGAATGTCTCCAAAAGTATTCTTCATTGTGAACGACTTTTGCATAACTGGTAAACCATAAGAGATAGACAAAATTTTACTACACAAAAAACGTAGATCACGTTAAAATACACAATTTATGTCATATACAATTTTGTTGTTGAGTGAACCATTTTCGAGATATTGCTTGTTATTCCCTTAAATTTTTCAATACTTATTTTCTCAAATGGGAATTCGTTATTCATTTTTTTGTCTTGGATATGCAAAGAGTATTAATCTGTGGCAAAGGGAATGGTGCTGCACCTAGCAACCAGCTATTAAGAGATATGTATGTGCTTAAAGGCTACTGTATTTCTGTATTACGCTTGCAAATATATATTCCCCTTACATCTACAAGAAACTTAGCAATAAGATAGAGTCTGCAAATGTTTATCTCGAGTAACATGAAGTAGATGGAGAATAAGCGTTTGTAAAAATAGTTTGTACAAGAGTAGAGAAAGTCATGTGAGTGTAACACATCAGATTTTTTAACATCTGTAAGGTGGTGCGGTACCCACCAGGATGCAATTTGTTGATAACTAAGGATGTTGTGCAACACATTTAACACAGTAGTGTGGGTTGTTTCTACCTCATTAGCCAATTCCCTGGAAGTCCACCTCATGTCCACATACAGCAAAGATTGAACCAATTCAATGACTCAGTTTTCAACCCCATGTTGACCTCCACCTGGTTCCTGATGCACACTATCACGTCCTGCACAAAAAGCTGCAACCCAATGTGCCACAGTCTGATACAGCAATGCCTTATTTCCGCATGTTTCACTTAGTCCAGAGTGACATTCCCTGGTATTTTTTCCATGGGCCACTTCAAACTTTATCCGTGCACGTTATTCTAACTTGGAAAACATCTCCTTTAGGGCAGTGTGATTTGACAACGTACATTCAACACACGCCGCACCTATCACTGCAGCACCTACACTAGTGCTGCCACCCGAGTTGCACAGCTCCAGCCACCCTCTACATGTGTTGCCAACAGCAGCTCGAACAAAACTCCCTGCGCAGGGATAAAACAGTGTTGCCACTTATTTCTTTCCAACCTTCATAAGAAACTCTGCTTGAACAGTGCATATGTTCATTTATTTTAAATTACCTTGCTAAAACAATGAGTATGAATTACAGTTGTGGCATGTTAATTACTTGACAAGTTGGAAATTTAGTAAAGAAATAGCAATATTTTTATGGCAATGATTTTTTAGTTATTTAAAAGACATTACACACATTTCTTCAATTCTGAAATCTAACATGTTTACTCTCATATAATTAGTTAGCAGTGAAGCTCTATTTCTTGTAAAGGATGGGCAATAAGTGTGAGAGCTCAGTTCATTTTCAAAAATATCGTAAAAGTTGAATAAGAATTGTTCACCAGCTTCTGGGGTAAACAATCTTACATATTATTGACAACAATTTTAATGGTGATCACTAATAACCTCAGTTGAAAATAGTCCAAAATGTCTGAATGTTTAAATTAACAATATCCCTTGATAGGATTCATTTCCTGCATAATGGGTTTGTTCATTTATTATTTTCTCTACCACATGCCCAGTAGTTAGAGAATGTATTGCGTTCCAACCAAAAATGTGATGTCTAGATTTCACCAGTAAATATGTATTTTGAGGTCCCTGAATCCAAAAAACACATTTTTAATAAAATATTCACTATTCACATACATGTGTGTGTGTGTGTGTGTGTGTGTGTCTGTGTGTGTCTGTCTGTCTCTCTCTCTCCCTCCCTCTCCCCCCTCTCTCCCTCTCCCTCTCTCTCCCTCTCTCCCTCTCTCTCCCTCTCTCCCTCCCTCTCTCTCTCTCTCTCTCTCTCTCTCCCTACATAACAATTCCCAACAAAATCCCCCACCGCAGATTGTGTTTCACCTGTAAAATTTTTCAATGCATTTTATATTCTCAAAAATTTCTCTAATGCTTTTGATTAAAATACTACATATTTACATCATAAACAAAATATATATCTTAATTTCCTCGAAAGAGTCTCTGAAGTCCTCTTCATTCAGAAGGAATTTTATAAACAGGTGAACCATAACAGGTGATAGATAAATACTTACCACACAAAAAATTATATTTTTTAAAACACAATTTATTTCAAATAATCTTATTTTATAACATTTGCTATTTCTGAGATATCCATTATTATTGCTTTGAAGTTTTCAATCTTATCATTAACGTCCTGTCACTATTCCATGTTTCTCACGATGTCATGGAAAGGGTACATAATTTCAAGGCCAGTATATGACAACCGACTTTTAAACATCTAACTATTGATTCAGTTTCCCCCCTATTTTCTTTGCACTTGCAGTGAAATGTATAATGAACCCATTTCTGCAAAGGTTTATCTCAATAAACAAGTAGATAGAAAAATAAGCCTTCATGAGCATAGTTTGTAAAAGCTATATAAAAATAAAGAATAGTAGGTAGAGAAAGTAATGTGAATTAACACATCAGATATACTATTAACATAATACACTTTAGTTTCAAGCACTTGAGACTTCATACATTTCTGTGCTCATTCTCTGCTAAAGTAGGCTATGCATTTTTCTCTTCTTAATAAAAATCTGTACCATAATGAATTTCCTTTTAATTTTGTTCTTAAAACATTTTAACATTTTACTCTGTGCATTTTATAACCTTAATTTAAAATAAGCAGGATATTTTATGCCGGTAGTAATACTCACTGACTTTTTAATGCTCTGTTGCTCATTAAGATGAAGCCATTACTGTTCTATAGTTTAACTTTACCAGTCCTTTTAAAATCTCTTTATTACCTTTTTTTACTTTCTCTACTACGTATAGTAAGTAGGGGAAGTATTGCATTCCACCCAAAAATTCGATACCGAGATTTCACCAGAAATACATGTTTTGAGATGCACTGAATCCAAAAAAAGCATTTTTGGAAACATGTCCGTGTGTGTGTCTGTGAACAGCATAACTCAAAAACGAACAGTCGGATAAACACCAAACTTGGTATTTAGGTTCAGTATCTTCCAGAGATGCGACACGAAGGTTTTCAAGAAAATCCCCCCACCCTAGACTACCTTTTACATGGAACATTTTTCGAAAATTTTAATTTTCTCAAAAATGGCTCTAATGATTTTGATGAAAATATCATATGTTTAAGATAATGTCATTAGAAATGAAATGTATATCTCGAATTTTCTGGGAATGTCTCCAAAAGTATTCTTCATTGTGAACGACTTTTGCATAACTGGTAAACCATAAGAGATAGACAAAATGTTACTACACAAAAAATGTAGATCGCGTTAAAATACACAACTTATGTCATATACATTTCTTTTGTTGAGTGAACCGTTTTCGAGATATTGCTTGTTATTTCCTTAAAATTTCCAATACTTATACTTTTTCTCAAATTCGTTATTCATTTTTTTATGTCCTGGACATGCAAAGAGAATGGAATGCGGCACATAGCAACCAGTGTTAAAATATTTGACTATCACTTAAAAGCTACCATATTCCCCTTGCATCTACATGAAAATTACCAATAAGATTGACATCTCGATATCTCGATTAACATGAAGCATATGGAGAATAAGCGTTTGTAAAAATAGATTGTACAAGAGTAGAGAAAGTCATGTGAGTGTAACACATCAGATTTTTTATATTGGAACCTTTAAAATATTTCAGCAGTACTTTGGGATAATGGTTAACGGTTAATTTTAGTTTGAATTTCATATTTTGAATAAGGTATGCATAAATCTAAATGAGCTGTTAAGAGGCTAATAGAATTTTTTTTAAATAGGTACTGTTTTAAATAGAATAAGAGCTTTTTTATTGTATCTAGCAATAATTGTCCTTTAAATTCTGAAATCATCTAATGAAACACAGCAATTTGCAGTTCTTCTGTTTATAAAGATAGGTATATGTGTCTTCATCAGTAATGGGATTAATGGGTAATCTTAATTAAAAAAAAAATATCACTCCATAGAATTGAGAGAGTGAAAGTGAGAACAGGAAAGATGCCAAACTGTTGAGTCTATCCCTTAGTGACTTTGTATTTGGCATTAATCTTCAGAAAGGAGAATTTTGAGATTATCAGTTTTTACTGTATAGCATTGTAATGACAGGAACTAGGTAGTTCAGAAATTTGGGATGCATAATGATTTTTGGAATTAAACATTAATTTTGCAAAGATATGAATGGCTTCACGTTTCCAATATCAGACTTGAAACTAAACAGACTATGGACAATTTTTAAGCAGATAATAGGTCTGATTCTGAAATTGGACAGGAAGCAGATAAAACTTATAGTAAATCTAATGAACTGGCCATTGGAGCTTCAAGAAGCATCTGTACACAATGGGGATTCAGAAAGTCCCCAAAATGTAGGATGCATAATGAGGAAAATAAACCCATCCTGCATCTTATATTCCAATGTGATGCATTGGAAAACGCACAATACAACTTTTTATGTTTTCAGGCCTGAAATCTAATAAGATCTAGTTGAGGGACTCTTAAACTCTTTAAGAGAACAGGTTGGCTGAACTAGTATAACTGGGAGAAAAACCGCACAATAAGCCATTGGCTTCAGTGCGGACAAAATGGATAAGACCATCTTTTTTTGTCTCTCAGATTTTATCAACCAATCAATTGTAGCCCACCAAATGTAAAGCATGATAATCAGAAACATTTGGAAAAGGTATAATAAAATGCAATGAGGTAATCATACAGTTCTGCTCTTAAGAATCTGTATTTTACATTGATAATTAGGGACCCCAGATTGTCAGTAAATAAAATAATGTAATATCGGTGTAAAAATATTATAGTGAGCGGTGTTTTGAGCGGTAAATAAAACTACGTAACGGTGTTATCTCGTGCAAAAAAAAAAGGGAAAAAACAAAACAATTTAAACTATTTTACTGTGGAACAAAGGGCACCTTACATGTAACTTAAAAAAGAGGAGCATGAAAATATTTACATAGTATACATTTCGACTTATTTATTTTGTTAGAGACAAAGCCACCATAAGTTCGGTGTTCTCTGGCTTAAGATTTGTTCTTAAGTTTGTCATGTTGTTCCCATATGCAGAGAAAAGTCTTTCACTGTCCACGTTGGACATGGGTACCCACAATAGTTTCATACACTTCTCACTGAAACACAAGTGATCACATTGAAGTTCAGAAAGTAAATCCAGTATGTTCACTTCAGCAGCATCATCTAATTTCTCACACACTATGTTCTTCAGAGCAGCATATCCCTCCTTGAATGTCTTCTCTGGCAAGTCTCGCAGAAAAGGTAACATTCTTCTTGCTTTTTCTATAGTTATATCAGTAGATGCCTCATTTCATACTATTTTTCGTACATCAAACAATTTACCTGCAGAATGAATAATATCAGCAGCTGGATCAGCTGACATTAAGGAATTCAGCTTGGTAACTGACTATGCCCAATTGCTTGAACTGACTGATAACATAAGACTTCTTGAGGGTTGGCAGTCTCTGAAGAAGACTTGAAGTTTTCTCTCCAAATGAGCCCTCAGCTACTAGTGTGAAGCCATTTGATATATCTTTAAGTTTGCTATATAGTTTATGAACAAATGGATATTTAGATCCCTCAAGCACTTCAATAAGGCAAATGGTGTCTTTGCAGTGTTCAAGAAGGAAAGATGCCTGGCAGTTTATTATATTTTGAGACCGAATTGAAATACTACTGTGGAATCGGTTTGAATTCCCGCGTGCCGCAAAACTAAACTGACCTGGCAAGTCTTGCACATGCTGTCTGTACAGCGCGCGAACAGTTGCCAACTCCACCGTCAGCTGAATTGTGCATGCGCTAGCTTAATTTGAAACGTGGCTCCATCGGCATAATTCCTTTTCTTTTTCAGAGCAGAAGGTAAACAGACTCCTTGCGCTAAATTGTAACGTAATTTAAAGAATATAACTTGGCTTCAAACGAATCTTTCAGTATAGCGGACACAAAATATACCTAGACATGCATTCACATTATGGCAACGTCGCGAGACAGCAACAATTTTCGTGCGAGGGGTACAGGAAACGGAGACAGTGATTGGTAGAAGAGGCTGTCTACTGTCAGAATTGACTTGAACCAGACTTAGAAATTCATGTATTATTTAACAATACTTTTGCGACAGTCTTTTCAGCCAGCATGAAATGGGGCGATGCAAGCACGAATCGTTAAAATACGGCATTAGAGAAGAATTGCATGTAGTATTGTCATTTAAATCCAAAGAATAATTTGAGTGAAATGAGAAATCCGTCACTGATGCGGTGTTGCCGAGTTCCAATAAACATGGCATTCCTTTTGTTGTGCATGCGATAGGTGAAGAGTGAAGGGGACGGGGTAGTCGAAGCAGTACCGATGTTTGCTGAAGCTCTAGTTAAATCACAGTGCAGTTTGGTGTTCTGTGCCGTGCAGCACACAACACCGTGCAGCATGGCCGTAGCGAATGACAATACACGTATCCGTAAATGATTGATAAGCCAAATATCTGATTGTTTATGTGAAAAGGAGAGACAAACGCCAAAAAAAAAAAGGAGAGAGAAAAATTTTGGGTTATTTTGCACTTTTTTTTTTCATAACGGTGTTATTTTGCGTTTTCGCGATATAGAACTAATGTCGCGTTATTTCGCGACTCAGAATGTATATATATGTGGAATTTAAAAATAATTGATTAAAGGTTTTCCTTATTGTTAATTTTCGGCCAATTTCGCGAATTAACTACTTGTGAAAAGTCGGGGTCCCTATTAATAATACACCAAGTTATCACTTGCTGCAAGTGTTGAACCTTTTGGCCCTTCTGTCTCTTAAAATTTACCATTAAATTCGTGTGTGTGTTTATAGGTTTATATATATAGACACACACACACACACGCAAGGTTGCGGGTTCAAACCCGGTGGAAGGCAATGGATTTTTTTGGGTGTAAAAACCCTTAGCACGGCTTCCTTCGGAAGGGAAGTAAAGCCGGTGGTCCTGTGTCATAGATTTATGGCACATAAAAGAACCTCAAGCCTGATAAAGAGGCCTCTGAGCAAAATTACCAGTCTTTCACGCCCAATATAAAATGGGACCCTAAGGACCATAGTAGTTAAAGAGCATCCATAAATAAAACTCAATTTTTTTTTACACACACACATACTGTAAAGGTCTCATAAGTATGATGGTAGATACCTAAAAAATGACTAGTAGTACAAAATACAGTTGTTTGATAGAAATTATACACTTTAATTAATTCTGTGTTTTTCCTGAATAAGTTTTTTTTCCTATCTCTTAGAGTTTCTTAGTTGTATACAGGGTGGAAGGTGATCTTTTATCATCCTTGAACAGGATGATTCATTGTAATGAATTGAACAAAAAATCTTAGTGCAGTTTTGCTGCTTTTCAAGTAATTTTTGAGAAAAAAAGCAAAAATTGCTTAATATTAACTTTATTTTAAATGAAGATTTTACAAAATTGAAATACTTTTTCAAATATTTCATAGAGGAGATTGAAAGATAATATTTTATGCAGGTTTAAATACATTTTGAATTAAAACAATTTGCACTCTTACTATTATTATAAGCTTTCGAAATTTGTCTTAGTTGAATCTACATCGTTAGCCATGAGACTACACAACATGACAATGCACTTCAGCTTTTGTTTATAATGAAACACACTTCAGCTGTTGTTTATTGCACTTATGGCTTATTTTCGAAACAGCAGATTATCAGTTACAAAATGACTCAGTTTACTAATGCCAAGCATCTTGAAATGTTACTGATTTACAGTGAAACACATTGTAATATGGCAGCTGTGGCAAGAATTTATCGAGAAAATTTTCCAAATCAACGAGCACCACATCTTAGGACATTTGTTTTCATCTGTTAGAGAGTACCTCCTCATTTTGAAGGTGTTCATCAAAGAAATGTTGCACAAGAAGAAGAGAAACCTTCACTTGGTGGAAGAAGATCCGGAAGCAGCAGCTGTGGTATAGCTTGCACTATTGGCGTATCCTGTTGGACTGTTTTGAGAACATTAAAAGAAGAATTGCTACACCCTTATCATACTTAACATGTCCAGCATCTCTCTGAAGCAGGCTGTGCACCAAGGGTAGCATTTTTCGAATGGTTTCTTCAACAACAGGAGACTTTCTCCTTAAAATTGTAATGGATGAAGCAACATTTTTTCAGAAATGGAGTAATTACCATTATGCAAACACCGGGGCTTAAGACAATCCATACACAATAAGACAGCTTTCAGCACAGATTTTCTGTAAATGTTTGGACAGGAATCATAGGAAACACATTGATCAGTCCATGGATTCTTCATTGGGTTTTGACAGGAGCCATCTATCTCCAGTTTCTTCAAGAAGCATTGCCAGTTCTGTTTGAGGATGTTCCCTGCCAGTAAGAAATGATATGAGGCTATTACATGACGGCGCACCTCCACATGTAAATACAGCCATGTGTGGCCATCTACACAACGCCTACATAAAATGCTGGATTGCTTGGAATGAACCAATAAGATGGCCATCAAGATCACCAGATCTAAATTGAATTAACTTTTATTTATTGTCGCTCTTTAACTGCTGTGCGTCCCATTCTATATTGAGCGTGAAAGACCAGTAATTTTGCTCAGAGGCTCGTTATCAAGCTTGAGGTTCTTTTACGTGCCGTAAATCTACTATACGGTACCACCAGCTCTACTTCCCTTCTGAAGGAAGCCATGCTAAGGATTTTTATGCCCTAAAAAATCCATCACCCTCCGCCAGGATTGAACCCGCAACCTCAGGAACTAGAGGTTAGCATGGTAAGCACTATGCCACGGAGAATGACCCCAGATCTAAATGCAATCAATTTTTTTTTCTTTGGAGCGATATGAAAACTCACGTATACATTATAGAAGTGCCTGATGTGGAAACTTTGCAAGAAAGAATATTTCGAGCAGCAGAAGAAATAATAAAACAACTCAGATGTACCTCTTAGAGGACAGCAGAATTGAAGAAAATGTGAAGCATGTATGTTGGCAAGGGATGCACATTTTGAACAATTTCTGTAAACATTAAAAAGAAGTTCTCATTGATATTCTGTTCTTGTCTTGCTTTAATTATTCACGGAGTTTTATAATTCACAAAGAAAGGAAGCATAATCTCAACTTGGGTTTCTTAAGTTTTTATTTATCTTTATAAATAAGTGTTCCTATTAATAATTTGCGTAATATTATAAATGCTTCCTTAATTCCATATAATATTCAGGTTATGTTACAATCATTTATAGTGTTCTGTTTATGTACCGGAAATGTGTGTTTGTTCGTTGTCATAGCAGCAGAAGCTGAAGAATTAAAAGTTAAAGTGTTGAATATACAATGAACCTGTTGAATGTAAAGTTAATCTCTTGAATAGGCTTGCTGTGTTCCAATATTGCGAAAATAAAATAGTAGTTATTTCAAGAATGGAGAGTTTTATGGAAGAGATTTATTAAGGAAAAACACTTGAAACAACATTCTCTTTCATAGTTTCAAAGAATGATAATAGGTCACTTTCCACCCTGTAATAATAATTTTAATTTTATTCTCATTAAGCTTATGCAGCAATAGACAACATCGATACAATGTTTACATTAGCAATACATGATTACATTATATCATTGTTAACTAGATATTAACATAATTTATACATAAGTGATGTGCTATATGTCCTACAGATGTCACTGTATGTCATTCTCTAGCTCTAACGTAATGCTGGCAACATATGAATAACTAATGCCGCCAAAGTCGGTAAGATACATGTCCTCAAGGCATAGCCAAGGGATTGAGGGCTCTCAGCCTCAAAGCGTAGCCAAGGGATCTGTGCATCTAAAACTCGAATGATTCACGTTTGCAGAAATTCCTTACTTCACGGATTTCACTTCTTATTTAGGTTGGCACTTCCCATTCAGCATCTGTTTTAGCGGGAAGATGGCTACGTTTGTTGTGTTCATATCGCAATTTTCCTATAAAAGTAAAACACCTAAAACGGCAGGGTAGGTGGGCACCGGGTATTGGCGAAATCACATCTACTTCTACATTCGCTCCTAAAGTAATTTATTCCATTATTTCTTGCTTCCTTTCGCATTTTCTATGTGGGTCCTCTAAAGACAAATTAGCCCTTTTCTCTACAGCATTCCATATATTCTTTAATCGAGTAGAAGCTGTTGTTTAGTAAAACTTTCTGCTATTTTAAACTGTAATATAGAGCTTATTCTTTTTATATATGTTGTTAGATTTGCGATTGTTTTATGTTATTTATATTTAACATTTTTTGTGTATGTTTATTTTGTTGTTGTAGCCCCACGTTGTGGTAGCCAATTTGTAACGGTATTACTTACAAATGTTTGTTTACATCACGTGTGTTGAAGCCATCTTGTGACGTCATTCATTTGTTCGGTTTGTAGCTCCATCTGGTGTTAGCAATTTGCAGTAGTGTTAGTGTTCGAAAGAATGCGACTGTTATTTGATTTAAATTTTGTTTACTGTCCTCCGGCTAGCTATTATCTCTCGGTCGAACATGTGTCTTGATCAGGGTTGTGTAAACGGAAAGGAATCTTTTATCCAAAAAGAACACTGATGAAGAAATTTGTTTTATAATTTTTATTGTCGAACACGTTCACTATCACTTTTACATATTGATCTAGATCCTCGCCAAACTGAAACTGTTATAATAACTTCTTACTGATCACTTTTAATCAACGTACTTCAACCTTTTGTATAATTAACTTTACCATATTTTAGATCTTTCATAAGTCTGCTGCGCGTAACTTGTGAATTTATATCCGATGTATGCCGTACTAATACTTTCGACGAACTGACTGACTGAAGACGACGTGTAGTGTACACAGATTTTTGATGAACTGAGCTAAATACGACGTGTAATGTATGAATGCTTTCGGCTAACTGAAGGACTGACTGACTGAAGACGACGTGTAGTGTACACAGATTTTTGATGAACTGCGCAACTGAAGGCGACGTGTACTGTATGAATGCTTTCGGCGAACTGAAGGACTGACTGAAGACGACTTGTAATCTATTGAGATTTTCGATGAACTGCACGCAAGCTACCTCTAACCTACCCTATTTATACGCCCTCGTCCAGATATGCCTAAAGATTATAACTGAACTGCTATTGGCTAATACAACGCGCCAACATTAGCGTCTATCTTAATATCCAATTAAAATTATGAATACATATGCTTTAGGGAGGAAACATTCCAGAAGTTTCTACCGAAAACGCGCCAACATTACGTAACTTCCTCGTTTCCAATAATGATAAACAGCTCACCCCCCCTCTCTGCATTATTGCGCTATTATTGACAGTTTCAGTAAGGCCGTATAAACTTATTTCCCAATAATAATTACAATTAATAAACATCTGAAATCAATGTCACATAAAAATGCATATTCATATTACAATCATTATTTACATTTAAGTAATTTGTGATACAAATTACTGCATCAGATTATTGTATAGCTTTACTCCAGTGAGCTTAAAGGATTTTTCAAATGCAGTGGTTTTATGAAAATCTATATTATGATTATTACTTATATTATGATTATGTGCTTCAGCATTTGTAATGAAATTTTCCGGGTTGTTCTTTTTATGTAATAATAGTTCCTTTATATAAGCACAGGACAAGGGTAATATATTCAGTCTTCTGAAATGTTCTCTGCAGCTTTCTGTTTTTTATGCCAACTATTACTCTTATTGCTCTCTTTCTTATACTTTAATATTATATCATTGTTTACTGCATTTCCCCATAATATTATGCCATGTGACATTTTAGAATGGAAGTATGCAAAATAACATGTTGTTAGCACATTCTCTGACACTTCTTTTAATTGCGTAAGACAGAATATTGTTTTGCTCAGTTTGACTGCCAAGTTTTTGATCTGCATTCCAGCTTAAGTGATAGTCAATCCATAGACCTAGAAATTTGGTTTCAGTTTCACAGCTGAATGATTTAGGTCCAAAACTAATATAGGTTTCTCATTTTCCCATGATTATGTTGGAAACTGATAGCTACAGGTTTTTCTTCATTAACAATTAACTTATTTGTTATGAACCAGTATAATTCTTTGTTAATGGCATATGCAATATTGCCCCTAAGGTGGTTATTATCCCTTTCAGTAATAAGTTTGCTTGTGTCATCAGCAAACAGCGTGTACTTATTTCCCTGATCATTTTTTAGTTACATTGTGGAATTCCAGTTTATATTTCTCTAGTTTTGGAGGTTACTGTGATTACCTCAATTTTTTTTTTGGAGGGGGGTTAATATATTCTATTTCTACTAATTGTTTCCTATTTTGTAGGTATGACTGGAACCAATTCTGTGCTAAATCTCGGACTACACATTTATATAATTTGTCAAGTAGTATGTCATGATCCGCCATATCAAAAGCTTTGGTTAGATCTTCAGACATGCAACCGTACAGTGGTGAAACAGTATCCAGTTCTTCTATCCAGTTAATGACATAGCCTCTTCATTCAAAGACGATATTTTAGCCTTACTGTGGCTGAAATTGTGCCTGTGAGGAAAACGAACAATACAAGCCTTTGAATGAAATTTGGCAGTCTAATCAAAATTATGACTTCAAAGCTACAATCTACCACAGAGGCATTTAAGAATACCATCACTATAAGTCATATTGATAAGTACTGTGCCTTGTCATCTAAACAAATATTACACCTACTTTTACTTTATCAATCACAATGAATTATTGCAGTCCACTCAAAAATTTGATATTGAGATTTCATATATGTGCGTGTGTGTTTGTGTGCATGCATGCAAGTACGTAAGTTCGGTACATTCCAAAAAATGTGAGACAAGAAAAGAAAATCTCCCTATTATATAGAAAAACATTCAATATATTTTATCTTCTCAAAAATGGGTTTAGATTTTAACTGAAATTAGATATTTTCATGATAAATAAAAAATTTATATCTTGAATTTTATAATACCATCATGTGGAAATAATTCTGTATAATTTTGTGTAACTGGTAAACCATAAGAGGGAGAAAAAGTACTTACCATACAAAAGATTTAGATCTCTTTAAAACAAACAATGTATTTAAAGTGGTTTTTGGGGGGGGATCAGCCATTCCGATATCTGTTATTGTTTGTTTGAATTTTTCAATACTTTTTAAGTGATGTCATTCAGTTATTTCCTATGATGTCATGAAAAGATGGAATTTCCACAGTAAACTGCTTTTAATATTTGATTATCAGTTCAGTTTTCTCTATCTCTCTTGTACCTACAAAGAAATGTGTAGTGAAACTATTTCTGCAAGCATTTTTCTCAATATGGAGTAGATAGTAAAATGAGCTAAATAAATATACTATCAGATCAAAAGTATCCGGACACCTATTTGAAATTGCACTTAATCTTTACCCATGTCATGTTCCGTATTACTGGACATTAGTATGGGTTGGATCACCCTTCGTCTTTATGACAGCTTTAATTCTGCTGGGGACACTTTCAATGAGGTGTGATGTGTCTGTGGAGGAATGGCAGCCCATTCTTTCTGAAGAGCCAAAACCAGAGAAGTTAGTGATATTGGACACTGGGGTCTGGAGCAAAGTCAGCGTTCCAACTCATACCAAAGGTGTTCTATTGGGTTCAGGTCAGGACTCTGGGCAGGCCAGTCCACTTCAGGAATGTTATTGTTTACAAATCATTGCCTCACAGATGCAGCTTTATGACATAGTGCATTGTCATGCTGATACAGACAGTCATCTGCAAACTGGTCTCTACCATATGCAGCACACAATGGTTTAAAATGTGTTAATGTCCTTCCACATTTAGGTTTTTCTTAAGCACAATGAGGGGACCTTATTCTAACCACGAAAAACATTCCCATAGCATAACACCACCTTCTCCGTACTTCACTTTTGGCACTAAAATTAATGGCAGGTATCGTTCACAGGCATTGGCCAAACCCAAACCCTTTCATTGGGTTGCCACAGGGTATAGCATAATTCATCAGTCCAAATCACTCATTTCTAGTCATCCACCATCATGGTAGCACTCTTTACACCACCTTGTGTCGCTTAGCATTGACTATCGAAATGTTTGACTTATGAGCAGCAGTTCGACCACAGTATCCTTCCTTTTTACTCCTAATGCACAGTCATTGTGCTGGCTGGACTGCTGGTAGCACTATGAAACCATTCCTTCCACTGATTTCTTGCAATTGTTTATAACCACCCTCTGCAATGTTCGATGATCCCTGTCCATCATTAAATGAGGTCTGACTGGTCTTGGTTTAGATGTGGTTGTTTCCACTTCACAATCACATCACCAGCAGTCGACTTGGGTAGCTTTAGAATGGTTAAATGTCCCTGATGGATTTGTGACTTAGGTGACAACCAATGACTTGTCCACATTTTAAGTCACTGAGCTCTTTTGACCAATCCATTCTGCTGTTACTGCTTATCTACCGACAACACAATACTCCCCGCTTATCTTTATAGTGGTGGGTCCGCCTCTCGTAACATCTAGGGTTCATTCCTTATTAAATAGGGTGTCCAGATACTTTTGATCAGATAGTTTAAATAGTTAAGCAAAATTAGCTAAATAAATAGATAAGAAAAATGAGCTAAATAAATAAGTAGATAGCAGAAGCCATATAAAAATAAATGATAGTGATTATAGAAAGTTATGTGACTGTAACACATAGAATGTTTTGTTGAATAACATTTATAAAATCAAGCATTGAATTAATCAAATGTTGAATAACATTTGTAAAAGTGGCATTGGAATTAAAATGTATGCTAATGAGGATTATACAAATGAAGTTATTCAATGCTGAATATGTAACACATTTCCCTAAACATTAGCTTTTGCTTTGTTTGCTATTTCCAAACTTATTAAAATTTAAGATTGCCTGCTTTTTAAAATATGTTGCCCCTCCCTCAAAAATATTCTGCGGATGCCCTTGACACAAACTACAAAGCTATAAAAATTACATTTTTAAGTGTAGAGAATTATTAAATTTAGACATACCAACTTCAATATTTATTTGTTAACATTGATTTTAAATTAGTCACTCAGATATTTAATGTTTCTAAGTATTGCATTTATATAATGTGCATTAAATCATTTTTGAAGCTAAAGAACTGTTGTTAAAAGAAATAAGAAATAGGTTGACACCTCAAGTACAGTAAATAGAATAAATGCGCTCGTCTTCAGCTAAATTTTCTGCAAAAGACACTAGAATGCAAATATTTGAGGAGTCAAACATTGTTGCTATATCATTGTCCTGGTAACATATACATTATCAGGAATCTCTAATTGTCTTGACTAACTTAAAATATACTTGCTCTGCATTCATGCTGTTAACATTCTCCTAAAACATTTACTTCAATAATGATGTAATGCTTGCTGGAATCTGTTGTTGCAGCAAATACAAGTGACACTTGATTTATAAAAATGCTGCATATTGTATATAGTCAAATGTGACTGCAGCATGATGCTAATATCAACGAGACTTGGACCTTGCATGGCAATTATCGTATTTACATTGTTTTCCATTGTGCTGTTTTTCTTTGTGTCATGTCATACAACAGTCAAGTTCTTTGACTGTTGTATGACTTGAGGCTTCTGAGGTGCAGCCATCCTTAAAACTGTATGTTTTTGAGGTATGGAATATTTCCATTCAGCCCTCACAACTAACTCATAAGTTTCTTGATACTCAACATAAACAACTATTTAATGATGGAATTAATTGTTCTTTCACACAAGCCGTGTGTTGACAGGGTTGGAAAGGTAGAATCAGATGACTGAAAAATTCAATGCCATAGCCCGGGACTTAAAGTACTTACAATGAATGTAAGTCGCCATTGGGGTATGGCATCTCAATACAATTTGAGATCTCCTTGTGGTTTACCAGGAAAAATGCAAATCAACTGGAGAATTTAATGTCGTGTCGGCATGTTGCCATGGTAACTCAGTGGTTACAGCAACCGGACGGAGACTGGGAGATCCGTGGTTCAAATCCCGGCTGTAGCATTGAATTTTTCAGTCATCTGATTCTACCTTTCCAACCCTGTCCAACACATGGCTTGTGTGAAAGAACAATTAATTCCATTAATTGATCTAATAGTGGCTGCAACTATAAAGCCCGGGACTTAAAGTAGTTACAATGAATGTAAGTCACCATTGGGGTATGGCATCTCAATACAATTTGAGATCTCCTTGTGGTTTACCGGGAAAAATGCGAATCAGCTGGAGAATTTAATGTCTGTGTCGGCATGTTGCCATGGTAGCTCAGTGGTTAGAGCAACCGGACGGAGACTGGGAGATCCGTGGTTCAAATCCCAGCTATGGCATTGAATTTTTCACTCATCTGATTCTACCTTTCCTATTTAATGATGTTTTGTATGTGCTGAGGTGGAAAATTAATGTGAATATTTGAAGTACAAGACAGAAGAGTAAGGTGTGACAATTATCTTCAAGGCAACTCCTCATTTGAACAACATCAATTTTTTCAATTTTACAAATGTTTCTTTTGTATCAACAACAGAGTCCTAATTGTCCCTTTTGTTCCCACCCCCTCTTGTTTTGTTTTGCCTGAAATTTGTCCTTTAACCGACTAGGTCATATCAGATGGTTAATGAATGAAAAATTGTTGGAATGATGATTAAAGGAGCCCAGTGTCTCTAAAGCTTAGAATTACCTAATATGTCTTCTCGATAAGGGAAAACCCCAGAAAAATCCTTATCCAGGTAACACATGCTGACCTTTTGCTATGCTTTGTATTTGGCTTGGAACTTGTTGGACCTGGGAGCAAATTGTTTTTGTAAATGTGCCACTGTGGCTTTAAAGTGCTGAAGAGTACTATATAAAATCATTGGACTTGTTTTTGACTTTTGGGTAGTGTTGTACAAAACGTTCACATGCAAGAGAATCAATTTAAAAAATAATGTAATTAAAAACACTAAAAAGCTTCACCATGTTGAGGTAGGTCAACTGATTCTCAGACGTAAATTCATCCCAGTCATATTCATTTTGAATAACATCAAAACTTAAGATGGAATCTCTATCTGCAGTGCACTGCAACTCTACTTTTGAAACTCAACTGATATCTGTATTCTGGTCTTGCAAATATTTCAAGCAAATCTGATCTTTTGGGAGAAACTGGGAAAAAAGACAAAAATCTAGAAAGATTTGTAAGAAACAATAACGTTGCTTTTATAGAAGAGCAAGTTTGTTTTCCTACCTAGTTCAAATAGTGATGAGCATAGTAATAAATAATATGAAATGAAGGGAAAAGCTTTCTTCATTTTAATAGAACGTAGTTTCTGGGCATGTAGACCGTGGTCCAGTCAATGAAATATCACCTAATGTTTTCACCTGTAACTTCATCAGGCATCTTCAGAGAGGAGTGACTCCTGGCTGGTTTACAACTATAGTGGCTAAGCATACATATGCTTCTTTCATTGTTGTTTGAATAGTGTTACATCCGCTGTGAAGACTACAGCACAGTCATAGACTTCTGCCATCCTGTTCTCTGTGCAGGCGAAAGAATGAAGTCGATCTACTTGGCCAGTATCATTCACATAATTCAAAATAATTACAAACTGACACAAACAATGTCGGTTGTCTCATCAGATTTTACATACGAGATGTGATAAAAAAATGGGAATTTTTGTTTTTCTTAAAGAATTTTTATTTAATCATCATCAACATCAACTTTGCCCCCTTCAAAGTAACCCCCCCTCAGATATAATACACTTGTGCCAACGCTTTTTACAATCTTGGAAGCACTTCTGGAACTTGCTTTTCGTTATGGTGTTCAGTGATTCTGTTTTTATCTCATCAATGGTGGCAAAAAGTCGTCCTTTCATGGTTCTCTTCAGCCTCGGGAATAGAAAGAAGTCACAAGGGCCATGTCCAGTGAATACGGTGGCTGAGGCAGCAAAATGGTTTTCTTTTTTGCCAAAAAGTCACGAACAAGCATTGAGGTGTGAGCAGGTGCATTATCGTGATGCAATCGAACTTGTCAAATTTTTTTCAGTCTTGGCTCTTCAGGCAGTTTCCATTGGAACGATTGGACCTTAGTTTCAACGTCATACCCATATACTCATGTTTCATCACCTATTATAACCTTCTTTAGAAGTTCTGGATTGTTTTGACTTCATTCAGCAATTCCTGAGCAATGTCTACACGATGTCATTTTTGTCAGAATTCAATAATTTCAGAACAAACTTTGATGTTACACGTTTCATGCCCAAAACATCCAAAACAAATGCTGGGCATGAGTCGAAGGATACGCCAACATCATCAGCAACCTCTCTGATGGTGATTTGGTGATTTTCCAGAACCATTTTCTTTACTTCTTCCACATTGTCATTAGTAATTGATGTGCTAGGGCAGTCATCATCTTCAACGTCTTCTTGATCCTCTGTGAAACGTTTATACCACTCATAAACTCTTGTCTTACTCATAGTAGATTCGCCAAAGCCACAGTCAACATTTTGATTGTGGTGCTGCACTTTATTCTGTTTTTCAAGCAAAATTTAATGCAAATTCTTTGTTCCAGTTTTTTCAAAAGTAAAATTTCGCAGAGCACTCAAAAACACATATAACATTTTTGACAGTCAACAATAAACTAAATATTTAAAACAGCTGAAAATGCAAACATACATCACGAACATATGTGCCAACAAGATAAAACAAAAGTTTTGAAAATCGGATGTATAATGCTTGCAAAATTAAAAAATTTCCGTTATTTTTTTATCACACCTCGTACATATCATCACAACAATTTACATTTACAGTTTCTACTTCGATAGTCTCCCTGTACACAGCATACATAATATGTATTATACCTTTTATTTTTAAATGTAGTTGCAACATTTATATTCATTTTAAGCTTGATTTCTGAATTTGATAGGCTATAAAAATAAAATATTGGTATGGATTTTGTAAAGTGGTGCCAAAATATGTTGCAAGTTGTAAGTGAGAATCTGAATGTATATGTCACAATCTGAAAAATTTCCTACAATAATTATAATCACAGTCGGTTTAGAATTTATTAGAAGGTTGATGATTAGTTGCAATGTTTAAAGCAATAGGAAATGTTATGGATTAAGTGTTTTATTCATCTGATATGTTTGCTCTCTGAAATGTGGATTTTATTTACTTTCACTATTGAACACACATTCATTCCCATATTCATACTGCCATACTCTGTGGAGAAAAGGGAATGATTCTGGATTAAAAAAATTGCCCCACTCCAACTGGGAATCAAACCTTGGACCCCTAGGTTGAGAGGCCAGAACCACAGAGGCATATAGGTATCTTCATTGTGGTCTGGAAAGTAATTTGGGGGCAAAACATTCTAAGTATGAGAAAGGTTGTTGCTTGTGCCGTATACACTAAAAGTTTAAAATATTTTATCTGCTGAATATTAATTGAATAGAAACTGTGATAGATACTCTGCACTGCAATGTGCTGAGAAAGCATTGCCCACTTGGCAGCCTAGAAGCAATTTGTCAATCAGCAAAGACACTTGCATATAAACGTTCAATTTATGTGCACGGATTTCTCAACTATAGTTATAACAACCCAAACTTTTGTTATAGAATATGCTGAAAATTATGTTGTAATGCCTGTTATTGGCACATGCTCCCCTATAGACCAAAGAGTTGGCCCAGTACAAGAATGATGGCTCTTTACTGTTCTACGAATACGAGGGTGGTCTGAAAAGTTTCTGACCTAATAAAGATACAAGACATTTTTTCAGAATTTTTTTTTTATTTTTCAACATAGTCTCCTTGTAACTCTACACACTTTCCCAGTAATGCTCCCATCTCTGTAACCTGTCCAAATAGTACTCGGCATTTTTCTCTGCAAAATAATTGTTCACGAAGGTGATTGCCTCTTCATTTGACGAAAATCTCTGTCCTCTGAGCGCAATTTTCAGATGAGGGAACAAAAAGAAGTCGCTTGGGGCTAGATCTGGTGAGTATAAGGCAGATGGTCAAGTAGTTCAAACCGTATTTCGTGGATTTTTGCCATTGTAACCGCTGAGGTGTGAGACGATGCGTTGTCTTGGTGAAACAGGATTTTCTTTTTCTGCAAATGTGGCCGTTTTTCCGCAAGTTCTGCCTTCAGCTTGTCAAGTAATGATGCGTAGTATGCTGCTGTAATGGTTTTTCCTTTTTGAAGATAATCGATTAAAATAACTCCATGACTATGCCAAAAAACAGTCGCCATCGCTTTCCCAGCCGAAAAAACAGCTTTTGCTTTTTTTGGAGCCGGTTCCCCTTTGCAGTCCATTGTTTGGACTGTATTTTTGTTTCGGGATATAATAGTGTATCCAAGTTTCATCTACAGTAATTAATCAGTGCCAAAACTGCGCCAGTAGTGCGTTGGAAATGTTCATTCGAACACATTTTTGGTCAAATGTGAGCAAATGTGGCACCCAACGTGCGGACAGCTTTCTCATGTCTAAATGTTGATTTAATATGTGACAAGCACGTTCTTTTGACATGTTCATAGCCTCTGCTATCTCTCTCACTTTAATTCGGCGGTCGTCTAGTACCATTTGGTGAACTTTGGCGATGTTTTCGTCGGTAGTTGGAGTTTTTGGACGTCCCGAATGTTCATTGTCTCCCAAGCTCTTATGGCCACGTTTAAATTCAGCTGCCCAAAATTTCACTGTGGTAAATGATGGTGCAGAGTCCTCATACACAGAATCCAACTCATCTTATATTTGCGTAGGTGTATTGCCTTTCAAAAACAAATATTTAATGACAGCTCGATACTCGATTTTGTCCATTTTCATAAAAACACTCACATCACCTCACTCAAATGACTAACATAACAACTGAGCATCCAAAATGGCTGAAACTTTGGTGAGTAACTGTCAAAGATGAACAACGAAATTCACTAGCTTTTATTTACGAGTGGCCATCTTCATGTTGAGGTCGGAAACTTTTCAGACCACCCTTGTATACGTATAGGTTACATATTTCCCATTGCACATTTTCTGCTGACTCAATCACGATTCTAGTTTAGTTTTATACCACTTTTACTAGTACTAGCACAATTTTGTTTCTTGCATAAGTCTACCATACCACATAGAATCACAATTGTGAGAGAAACAATACTGTAAAAAATGACAGAACATTTTGTCATGTACTGCTCACCAGCAATGGAGCTCTGTTTCAGGGCTTGTAGGGAGAAGGAAGAAACAGTGCAAGTTGACCTTAAAGCAAATTTTAAGCTGACTCTTTAATTTAATGTTGTGTATACTATTCAGCATTTTATCAAAAATGTTTTGGAATGTAAGGTAGATGGTGTCTATTTCTCTCCTGTACATCAAAACACATTATAAAGGAAAGATTAAAATGCCAATAATTGCTGTAGACAAATAATGTTGCTTAGATTTTCTCATTGTAATTCTACGTAATTCTTAATATTTTATTTTGCTTTTTAGCTTCAATTGCTAATTTGTGTTAGCAGAAAAACTCTAAAAAGAAATAAGCTAGAGAATTTTAATTTAAGTTCAAGAAATTTTGCTTTTGCTTTCTGTTTTCCAATTTTCTTTTATGGCTTTTGTTTTCATTAAGATGTCCCGCAACCTGCAGTGCAGACTGTAGTGATTGCCCCTCAACCGGTTCATCAGTCATATCCAACACAACCTCCACAAGAATACTCACTGCCTCCAGGAATGCACCAAGTATATGCAGGTAAACTATTTAAGTATGATCTTTTGTTATCAGTACCATTTCTGTAATAAAAGTAATATTTATTATTTTACCAATACTGTAACAACAAACCCTTTTAGGTGCCTACATTACTGCAGAGCAGGAACCTGCAGTTTCAATGGCAGCACTGCTAAATGCATGCATATTGTTGTCATTAACTAGGTGAAATGTCATTTAGTGAAAAAGTTACTATCCTTCTGCCTTTACTCAACAGGTGATTGAAGTATTGTATTCCACTCAAAAACTTGATATCCATATTTATCTGCAAATACATGTTTTGAGGGCCCCAAACAAAAAATACGTTTTTCGTTACTCAAAAACAAATGTTTATATTTAAGTTCAGCATCTTTCAAGGATAAGACACAAAAAATTTCAGGAATATCCTCCCATCCTAAACTACACTTTACATGGAAAACTTTTCGTTATTTTTGACTTCTCAAAAACAGCTCTTAATGATTTTGATTAAATATCATGTTTAATATATTTGAATGACAAAGAAAGTACACATTTGGAATTCTGTGAATAACCTGTGAAGACCTTTTCATTTGGAATTAATTTTGCATAATTTTGTATAACTGGTAAACCATAAGAGCTTAACAAAAGCTTACTACACAAACAATATAGATCCCCTTAAAACACAAAAATTGTGTTAAATGTTTTGTGGTATTAATCATTTCTGAGATATTCTTACTCATTGGTTTAAGTTTTCAAATACTTTACACTTTTTAAAAGTGCTAAGTCACATGGCTCATGGTGAAGCAAAAAGTAGCATGCAAATAAGTATAGCTTAAAACACAAAATCTTGGAATGTGAAAATACTTTAGAATATCACTTTCTACATTGCTTACGTACACCAGAGATAATATGAACATATTATTGACGATGAAATGATGATAACCAAAGAAGCCATGCACCCATTATGCCTCATATTTTGGCATTACTCTATTTCGATGGTACGTATGAAATGGCCACATCCTTGATATCTGCCCTTCTTATCTCCTCAGGTTCCAAGGAAAAGGACCCTAAGGATACATACTTATGCACAGTGAATCCTTCGCATTCGCATAGTATATGCTGTGAGATCTCAAAGTCACTCGCACATTTCCTACGTAAAGGGTCTTGTGTGTAAGATCCATTATGCATAGATGTCTGCGCAGGCTGTTGTAGCCTGTAAGAAAGCCCACAACCCCTCTGAGCTTAACCCTGTTCAAATTCAGGAGAAACTCACTCATTTTCCGTTCAGGCCCTGATATCAAATCATGGGTCTGCCTGGCAGTGGTTTGCTTACTCCAGATCTCAATATAACCCTCACCATGAGCTGGGTTATCTCATACTTGACGTTACTAGCAGACACTCCACTAAAGGGCTCAGGCCCAATAAAATCAAGCCCTGATCCCCTCCTTGCAAGAGTGCCTGCCATCTCATTTCCCCTAGTACCAACGTGCCCTGGGACCCAAAAAAGTGTAAACGGGCAACTGGTACATAGTCTATCCAACATCCTCTGACATTACTACACCAGTCTGAACGTGGTTTTAACTGCTCTAAGGGCTTTCAAAGCTGCCATACTATCTGAGCAGTGTACACATCCCCTCTCTGCATGGCATATTAAAAAATATGCATAGCACAGGCTAAGATCGCATAGACCTCAGCCTGGAAAACCGTGGCATATCGCCCAAGGGGAATGACAAGCGTGGTTCTAGGGTCATAGGCCCCATCCCCCGTCCTGGACCCAAGGCAGGAACTGTCCGTGAACCATATCCTGTCTCCTGCCTTTAGGAGAGACCCGGTCTCTGGGTCCCACTCCTCCCTGGAAGGTATTACCACTGTATAGGATGGACTTAGGTTATATCTAGTCCCCATAAAATCCCTGATCATCTGGGTTATAGGACACTTCTCTGGTAATTCAGAAAGGATCAGTGAGTGCCCTTTATGGGGTAGCTTAAAACACCAGCCCCTTACAGTTCAGAGGTTCACTTATCCTGGCTACCTCCTCTGCGAAAAATGCAAAGGAGTAAGGTTCACTAAAATCTCTAAGGCAGACTGACGAGTTGTCCACACTGCCCCTGTAATCATCGTGCATGCCAATCTTTGCAGTGAATCTAGCCCAGCAGCCACCACCTTTACATGAGTTCAGGCCACCAAACCAGCACGCATAAGTTATTTGTGGTCTTATGACCAAGGTATATAGCCATTTGATCACCTTGGATCTCAAGCCCCACCTCGGTTCTATGGATCTTCAACAGGAAGCATTGTAGGTCTTCTTGACTTTGTAATCAACATGCTTTTTCCAGCTCAGCCCAGCATCCAGAATAACTCCTAGATACTAGACCACTCCGGAAAGCTTCAACTTCTTCCCAAATAGATGGGACTACACCAAACCTGGCAGCCCATCCTCCTTGTGAAGATCATTTTTCAGCTCTTGTCCAGGTTAACAGATGAATCCGTTTCTCTACACCATTCCTTTAGAGCTTGTAGGGAGCCCTGTATGAGTTCCAAAACAGTACTCAGGAATTTTACACCTGCTACAAGGCAAATGACATTGGCATAGCCTTGAGCATGAATTCCTCTCCTATTAAGTCTGTCCAGCAGTACATTTACCACCAGACAATACAGATTACGTGACAAAACTCCTCTTGTGGGCAGCCTCGGGGCACTGTTGCCCTCATGGACTCACTCCCCAGAGTCGCCATGGCCTGTTGACCCTCCAAGGAGGTCATGATCGAGTCTGTTAGAACCGGATTGACTCCCCTGCTCTCCAGACATTTCTGAATGGCACCTAAAGTCAAGTTATTAAAGACACCTTCGATGTCCAGGAAAACTGCCATGGCGATTTTTTTCACAGTCCAGTGCCCTCACCAACGGGCTGATGAAGCGCCATATCCATGGATATACTCAGCCAACAGGCATACTGATGAGGGTGTATGGTTCTTTCCACCAGTACTCCATCTCCCAGAAATCTATTTACCAGTTCCAGAGCCTTTAACAGAAAGGATGTTAGACTGATAGCACAAAAATCCCTAGGTCTGTGGCAGGATTGCCTACCTGGGTTATGTATAAACACCACTATGGCCTGCTTCCAGAGACAAAAAACATGCCTCTTAGCCAGACAGGTCCTGAATATTCTCACTAAATGGGATGAAGCGATTCTCCCAGCCTTCCTAAAGGAGAGCCAGGAAGAACCCATCCACACCTGCACTTTTATAGGGCTCAAAAGTGTAAATGCCCCATTTAAGTTTTTTAAAAGTTACAATCTCGGTGGCCACTGCCCAGTCTTCCCGCAAAGGCCAGCATGCCCTGCCCAAGTTTGGTTCTTGCTTTGTAATGCAGGCCTCCGGGACGTGGGTCTCAAGCAACAGCCTCAAAGTCTGCCCCTCTGATTGTGTCACAGCACCGGAGGGATCCTCTATTGAGGCCAGCCGGACTCTAGCTCCAGAGACCAGTAGTTTTGGCAAGTGAGCAGCACTCGACTGCTTCTGCACATTATCACAGAAGAACTTCCAAGATTCCTCTGAGGCCTTCTTGATTTCTTTCTTATAAATTCTTTGGGACGCCTTATAGGGGGGCAGTTTCTTTCATTGGATTACACCAGTGTGTTCATAAATAACCCCACGTACCCCTCCAGGTCTTCCGCATTTCTTAGCTTGATTTGGAGTTCATTCCTCAGCCCACCTTCCAGATCCCTTCTAAAGGAGTCCCATTTGGTTCTCCTAGGGTTCCTGCACAGGCAGTTCATTCCTTTTCCCTCCAGACCAAAGCGTATATGTCTGGTCAGACAAGGAAGGTTCCAAACAAACCCTCCAGTCCTTAATCTCCTCTAGTATCCCAAAGGACACTAGTGTCAGGTCTAGGAGCTCCTCCCTTTGATAGTTAATAAAGGTCGGAACATCCCCTTGGTTCACAATCTCGAGATCTGTAGAACTCAGATACTCGAGCAGCTTCTCTCCTCTACAATTGATATCCATGCTATCCAAAATGCTATGATGGTCATTGGAGTTGCAACTAATTATCAAATTGAGGTTTCTATCCTTGCAATAAATCACAAGGTCTTTGAGCTCCCGAGAAGGTGGTGGTTCCTCAGAGTCATAGGGAAATAAGCTGAGTAGACTACCATCTGATGTGGCACTCTGCCCTCCTCATACCTCACCAAGACTGCTGCCAAGTCCTTAGTAAGAAATCCCGTCAGGCCCCAGGTATTACTGAGTCTTGGGAGGATACATGTTCTAGGTTTTATTTCAGACAAAGCTCTGAAGATAGTAAAACCTTTTATATTTAATCCCATGATATGACGCTGTTGAAGCCAGGGTTCTTGTATCATAGCGATGTCTATTTCATATCTTGTTACATTACTCAAGAGAGATCGTGAGGCAGTACTACTGTGTTGCAGGTTAGCCTGAATGAAGCGAATCATCTCAGCTTACCCTGTCCCACTTAAACATTTTCCCATTGAGTCTCGTTCTCCTAAGATCCCCAGGTCCTCTATTGAGTTATCTGAGGGATATAAATCCCCCTACCAATCCAGAAATCCCCAATGTGTGTCCATCTGGGCATGCATCATTAGGTTCCCATCGGCTTCCTTCCTTTTTGAGCAGCAGTCCTGCTCAATGAAAGGGTGGCCTGGACAAGCTGCAGAAGAGTTTTATCCTCTCTTGAGGATAATATTAGCAGAGTCATTGTCCACACTGACCACAAGACATATACCTTTCAATACCACCTTATGCTGTAGACTCTCCACTGTTTGAAGTTAATTCCTGGGTTCTGCGTTCAAACCTTTGGAAAAGAACTTTGTTCTCCACCTCTGGACCTGGGAACCAGACCAGGAATCTTTTATAGGTTGGCAGTGTATCCAACTTACTGTCTTGAGCCTGGATTCCTCCCATGCCTGCAAATTAGGCATGCTTGGTTTCAGCCATTCCGATGAAACCTCGTCATGACAGACTACTATCAGGGCTCCGTTTGCCGGGTAGCAGTCATCAAACTTCAGGGTGTCCCCCCCCCCTTAAGGAGCCCGTCATGAGCCGATTGATCGGACCTGGTTACCTTGTTCCTGTGTCAGAGCAACCTTGGGGAAGCCAGCATCTACGGTGGCCACCTTAATCCCAGATTGAACTGTCTTGACATAACTGAGAGGCCGAGTCGTCCCTGCCTTCTTGGCTTCTCTTTTTTCCATACTGGAGTTGCCTCTGTCCGATTTCTTTTGGAGGTTTCAGAAAGGCCTGGCTCTGGCCTAATTGTGGCTTCTGCAAGGTCTCTATTGCTAAGGACATGTGCTTCCTCTACGCTCCCGGCCAGTAGGCCAGCCCTTCTTCTCGTCCTCTCCTCTGCCCCACTAGCATCCTTGGGTTTCAGTTTTAAGGTGCCGACCTCTCTGGTCAGTTCCCCCAATGTTTTTCTTAGGAGGTAGGGCCTGCATCTCCACATCTTCAGGAGCCGCAGTTCCTGTCTCCTTTTATATGCCTCGCGGGACCAAGTTCCCTACTGAGGCCCCAGCCTCCATGTTTATAGTTGTGATTGATCTGGTGTCCCTAAGCAGGGAATCCAGTTTTAGGTACAGGACCTGCTTCTCCACATCTCCGGGAGTTGCAGTTCCTGTATCCTTTACCTTGGCAGCAAAGTCCTTTTTCGAGGGCCCAGCTGCCTCAACTTCAGCATTGATATTCTCGGGGTCCCCTAAAAAGGAGACCTCCAGTTTATTGGAACTTGCATCTGCTATAGTTATCATGATTAGCTAGGGATAACTCAAGTCTGCCCAGACAGATCCCCACATACCTGGGTAAGACTATATACTCTGAGAGTCGTCAGCTATCTCAGAGGCTCCATTAGTGACACATCTTCCCATGTGTCATGCACCCTATCAGTACAGATCTCTAACACCTTAGGGTTGGGGTAGTTGGTTTGCGGTCTCCTACTTGTTATTCAGAGACAGGCCTGACTCAGCATGTAAGTAGTAACTGACGCCACTGGTCAGGTGCCGGCTACCCACCACCTGCCGACACATCTGGTACCTGCTCAAGGTCCAGCTTTAGGGGCTTACAAGCTGTTAGGCCACTCAAAAGGCCTCCACTGCGGATATTATTGATGATAGTATGGCAATTATGGACAAATGAAAAATGTGGTTCTCTGAAAACAAGCATATGTGTTTAATTTTCTTAAGACTCTACAGAAGCTTCAACATAAATGATTCTTATGTTTATGAAAAGGGAGGATGAGGATGATGAAACTTTGAGTTGCCTCAATAGAAGACTGTATGTAGCCTCTTGGAGCCCTTTGTGCCTCTTGATCTAAGCATTTAATCAAGTCCAATAGTCAAATAAAACAGACCATATCCTTGATACTTGCCCTTCTAATAACCTTAGGTTTCAAGAAAAAGGAGCCTAGAGATACATATCTATACATAGCGAATCCTTCACATTCGCATAGTTTATGCTGGGAGGTTTCATATTCCCTCCCCCATTTCCTACATAAAGTATCTTGAGTAAGTCCCATTATTAATGTTAATAGAGTCAACTGAAAAATTCAATGTCACAGCTGGGATTTGAACACAGTTCTCCCGCTCTCCGTGCGGTTGCTCTAACCTTGAGCTACTGTGACAACATGCCAGTGGGACATTGAATTCCCCAATTGACTCAAGTTGTTTCCCAGACAGATCACTAAGGCATCTCACTTGAGATGACAATCTCAATGGCGACCTGCAATCACAAGTCCCATTATGTATAAATGTCTATGCAAAGTGTTGTCTGTAAGATAACCAACAACTCCTCTGAGCTTAGATCTAGTTAAATTCAGGAGAAACTGTTTTCTGCCAGGCCCTGAAGTAAAATCATGGGCTTTTCTGGTGGTAATTTGTTAGATGTCAGATGAGTCCTCACAGTAAGCTGGGTTATCTCATACTTGGCATTTCTGGGAGATATACCACAGAAGGATTCGGTTCCTATTAAATCAAGCCCCTTTTGGTAAGCATGTCTGCCATCTCACTTCTTCTAATATCAGCATGCGCTGGAATCGAAACAAGGGTAACCAAACAACTGGCACAGAATCTATCCAGTTCTTTGGACATAGTTTTGACCACCACAAGGGCTTTCAAAGCTGCAAGGTTATCTGAGCAGATGTTCACCTTTGTCCGTCTGCCTGACAAGTAAAATATGCATAACACAAGCTAAAATTGCATATATCTCAGCCTGAAAAACAGTGGCAGAATTTCCAAGGGGAATAGGAAATATAGTTCTAGGGCCCCAGGACCCAGTCCCCATTCTGTCCCCGAAGCAGGAGCTATCCATGAACCATGTTGGGCTCCCACTCCTCCCTGGAAAGTATGTCGCAGTAATCTGTTCGTGTTATCTTTTTTTACTTGGCGCCTGTTATTGTTTTACTATTTTGAATTTTGAATTCTTTGTCCTCCGGCTAGCTATTATTACTCAGTCGAGCAAATATCTCTAAGCAGGATGTGTAAACGGAAAGGAGTTGTTACTAAAAGATAACACTGATAAAAGAATATATTTTCACACTTTTATTGCCGTCACACTTAATTAATTTCACATCTTTAATCTTGATACACGCCTGACTGAAACTGTTATATTTTCGAATGTAATTACTGTCATAATAGTTTTCGCGTACCTACTTCACATTTTGTAACTAACTTTACAACGTGAGAGATTTTGTAGAATTGCGTAATGTGTACCTCGCGAGAGATTCTGTAGAACTGCGCAACGTTTACCTCGTGAATGATTCTGTAGAACTGCGTAATGTGTACCTTACGAATGATTCTTTTGAACTGCCTGATGTGTACCTCGCGAGAGAGATTTCTTAGAACTGCACGATACTTGCTTTTGGCTCAAGAATTTATACTCCCTCACCCATGAAGCCTAAACATTATAATAGAGCTGCTATTGGTTACTAAATCACGCCAACATTAGCGTCTGTTTTGTAAGCCAATCATAATTACTAAAACATATGCTCTAGGGAAGATATTCCCTCCATTTCTAAAGAAAGGCACCTACCCTGACGTCATTTGTTTGTCTCTTCTAAGTGATAAACAACTCACCCCATTGCTTCATTGTTACCCACTCCTATTGTTAGTTTCAGTGAGGCCGTGTAAACTTATTTCCTAACAATGCTTATAATTAACAAACATCTAAAATCATTGTCATACAATAATGTTAATTTACACTACAATCACTCTGGCATTCACAGTGTTGTGGTATAAAATACTGCCTCTAGTATCACCATTGTATAAGATGGACTTAGATTATACCTAGTTCCCATCAACTCCCCTACCATCAGGGTAATAGGACACATCTCCAGAAGTCTCCACTTTATACTCTGCATGCTTTGTTCAGCTTAGCCCAGGATCCAGGATAACACCTAGATACATATCTGTTCCAGATAGCTTTAATTTCTTCACAAACAGAAGGGGCTCTTCCAACCCAGAGCCTCCTCCTCTTTATGAAGATCTTTATTTCAGTCTTGTCTGGGTAAATGGACAAGTATGTTTCCATATACCACTCCTTTAGAGTTTCCAGGGAGCTCCGAATGACGTCTGAAAAATACTCTGGAAGTTTCCATTGCTAGAAGGCATATGTCATCAGCATAGTCTTGAGCATGTATCCCTCCCGTTGAGTGTTTAATAGTTCAGATGCCACAAAGTGTGTGACAGAATTCCTCCTTTGGGAAGCCCCGGGTGCTATTACGCTCATGGTCATGCTCCCCAAGGCCACCACAGCCTGACAGCCTTACAAGGAGGTTATAGTCTAACTACCAGACCGACTTCTAGGCATTTCCTAATGGTGCCGTAAGATATATGATTAAAGGCATCCTTGATGTCCAAGAAAACTGCCATAGCCAGTTCTCCAGAGTCCAGCATCTCTACAGTCTTACTATAAGCTGGTGGAGCACCGATTCTGTGAATTTACCTGGCCGATAGGCATACTGATGGGGATGTATGAGTTATGAGTTCATTAACCAACACCCTTATCTACCAGCTTTTCTGTAGGCTTCAACAAGAAGGAGTGAACTGATAGGATGAGAATCCTTAGGTCTGAGGTAGGGTTGCCTATCTGCTTAGGTATAAACACCATTTTGGCCTGCCTTCAGGGCCAAAAAATATGCCCCACTAGCATGTGGCATGATGGCTCTGAAAATCCTAACCAGGTGAAGAGAAATGATCTCCCAGCCTGCATGCCCTAACCGAGGTTGGTTCTTGGTTGATACAGATCCCTGGAAGAGGGTTTCAAGTAACAGCTCAAGGTCACCCCCTCTGATTGCATCATAGCACCAGAGGGGTCTTCTAAAGAGGCCAACCTGGTTCCACCTCCCAAGACCAGGAATTTCAGTAATCGAGC
This sequence comes from Deroplatys truncata, assembly GCA_030765065.1. NCBI lineage: Eukaryota > Metazoa > Arthropoda > Insecta > Mantodea > Mantidae > Deroplatys > Deroplatys truncata. The sequence goes on along the minus strand of CM060977.1, from coordinate 150,251,851 downwards.
AGCACTTGATTGTTTCTAAATATTGTCACATAAGTGCCTCCAAGATTCCTCGGAAGCCTTCTTAATTTCTCTTTTATATTTTCTCTGGAATTCCTTATAGGAGTCCATGTTACCTGAGACTTATTGGCCCTATGTGCATTATGAAGTCTACATGTCTTTTCTTGGTGTATCTTAAAAACAAGATCCATTTCCATTTAGCTTTTACTTGTACTTCAATATGAGGGGACAGTTTCTTTTATAAGTAGAGACCAAAGTGTTCATGAAAATCTCTACTTACCACTCCAGGTCCTATGCATTCCTTATCCTTATCTGGGATCCATTCTTAAGCCCGCCATCCAGGTCCCATCTAAATGAGTCTCAGTTGGTCCTCCTAAGGTTCCCGTACAGGTGGTCCTTTAGTTTTCCCTCAAGATCAAAGCAGATATGTCTATGATCAGATAAGAAAGGTTCCATACTAACCTGGAATCCTTAACTTCCTCTAGGATCCTGAAGGATGCTAGGGTCAAATCTAAGACCTCCTCCCTTTGATAATTCACAAAAGTTGGAACACCCCCTTAACTGAAGATCTCAAGATCTGTTCCACTCAAAAACTCGAGCAATGCCTCCTCTGTTCTACTGATGTCCACACTACCCGAAACATGGTGGGCATTGGAGTTGCAGCCAGTCAGTTAGGTGAGGTTACTACCTTGAATATGCCACAAGATTTGTGAACTCCTGAGGAGGAGGGAATTCCTCAGAATTCATAAGCGAAATAGGCTAAGCAGTTCTGTTGAGGCAGTCTGCCAAGCCTGGCAGAGCTCAAGTGTTACTGTGTCTTGTGAAGACACATGCTCTGGGTTTAACATCAGCAAAAACACTGAAAATAGAAAAACCCTTTAACTTTAGTCCTATAATATGATCCTGCCAAAGCCAAGGTTCTTGTTTTATGACAACTTCCAAATCCTGCCTTGTTATGCAACTACATAGAACACTTGAGACAGTAATACTGTGTTGAGGTTAGCCTGAATGAAAAAATTGTAGCTTACCTTACTACCCGCTTTGACCCTTTCCATTAGAGGCCAATTCTCCTGTGGAAACCTGGTCCTCCTCTATAGTTTTTGAAGGCAGGGCTTGTTTCTCCGGTGGGAACTCTGGGAGTTAAAGAGTTCCCACTTCCATTTGTTTGCTCTGGATAACAGGATTCCCTTTCGAGGCACCAGCTACCACTCCTTCAGTATTCCTTCAAAGTCTCCAGAAGGGCCTTCTGGTTTTTGAGAATGAGTATAATCTATGATCCCACAATTAGCTAGGGATATCTTTGGTCCACTAAGGAGAGCCTTGCATACCTGGGTAAGACTATATGCTCTGAGAGGTCGTATTGTATCTCAGATGTTCTGTTAATGACGCATCTCCCATGTGCTATGCACTCCTTCACCACAGGTCACTTAACATTTTGAAGTTGGGGAGTTGGTTCGCGATCTCCTATTGGTTATTCAGAGACAGGCCTAACCAGCATGTCTCTAGTTAGCAGATACCGCTGGTTAGGTCCCAAGAATCCGCTATCTGCCTGTGTCTGGTACCCACTCAAGGTTCAGCTTTAGGTGCTTAAGGGCTGTGAAGCCTCTCGATGCCCCCACTTGGAAAAAGTAAGAATACTAAATATTATTATGCACTAAACATTAAGTTTACATTATTTCCGGTTGAAAAGAATACACATGCATAATTTAAAATGTTATAATTCAAAAGGCAACCTTTTAATTTGGATGAAATTTTAAAATTAAATAGATAAACATATTCTTTAAACTGTAAAAGTTTCATCTTGAAACCTCAAAAGGAACTCAAGTTATAAAATATAAATAACTCACTGGAACCAAGGCATGTAGTCTGCAACCCACCACAACTGCCACTGAACTCATTTGACTGTTTGCACACATTATTCTGTCTGCCCACAACAAGATCTCTATGAATTTAGGAAGACAATTTCTCAAAGGATTTCACACGAACCGGAATATGTTTTTACAGCAGTGTTTTTTTCAGAAACTGGAACCACACTGTGGATGCTGCATGTTCCTGACACAGGTTTTAGTCCCATATATCTGTATATTTAATAGCTGGGCTGCTTCTTCGTGTTCCTCTTTGATTGTGAATGCAACAGAAATTCCTGTGATGTTACTTTGCACCCATTCATAGAGCTCTCTGAGGGTTGTTATCCGAGTTCCCTGAAGACTAGCATAGACAGAAATCTCTTAATTGTGCCTCCTACACTATCACAAGCAACCTTTCCATAGCTTTTGGCAAAGAAATGCTAATCAGTTGACAATTGGAAATCTGTCCTTTCACATAGCAGATTAGCCGAATATTTTTATTCTTGTATGGCCTGCTGCCCTATCACCAAAATAGTAATCTTATTTACGCATGAAAATTGCAGTTGTAGATAGGTAATCAGTTGTTTTTGAAAAAGATGAATTGCATGGCTTATGAACTACGTATTCTGATATTATTGAAAAAAACATGTATGTTCTAGATCATTGTTAGCTTTCTTGTAGAAATAACAAATGAATGGATAGTTGCTTAAGACCTGTTCCAGTAGCATCCTTGTATGACATTCTGCATAACAAAACTAATTTTCAGAATAGTCACCAATAACAATAAATTCCCCATGTTGGATTGCTGTTTTCAGATGTTTCAGCTACAATAATTTAGCTTTTGCTATGAAATTGTGTGCTTTAAATTTTTTTCAGATAAAGAAATTATTGATAAATTTTTCAGTATTACTGTTACCAGGATCATCTCTGCTTTGTCTGTTGTTTTCTGCGTCTTACACATGCCTTCTATTAGATTTTTCTCCAATAATGAATTTAGAAATTCTGAAATAATTACACTCCCTGGACATTTTTCATATCTAACTAGATAACAGTTTGAAGTGGGACCCTGACAAAACCATGTTTTGTATTAAAAACTCAACATTGAATGTGATGTAGAGCCAACTGAAAAACTCAGTGTCATAGCCAGGATTTGAACAGAAAGCAGGAGAATTGTGTTCAAATCCCGGCTTTGACATTGAACTTTTCAGCTGGCTCTATACCACATTCTCTAGTTGGGAATTCCCTAGCTGTTAAAAGAACAATTAATTAATTTAATAATAAAACAATAACTCAACACTGTTCATTTCACTTTTGTCACATTGGCTTATTTTTTGCAAACTCATTAATATCAGTTATGTGTTTTTACAAATAGTGCATACTCAAATATTATGAGTTCCAGCTGCTCCCAATACTATGCAGTATTTTGGTCTCAAGGATGCAAAATGTCAAAAATTAATTTTAATGTCTGGATGTCTGTTCTTAAATTCTCTGTAAATTTCTTTAACATCACCTAAAATCAATCATTTTTGCTTTTTCACTCTCTTGCAATCCTCTTTGACCAACTCAAAGTCTTTCATGCCAGCCAAAATTTGACTTATGTTGTCTTGATAAAAATTAATAAGTTTTATAATATCATCAGGTATGTGGCAATGATATTTTCTATCAGGCACTGACATTATACCCTTATTGTTTGAGTAATTTTTGCTGTACGAGCTAAAGGAAGAGATCCGCCAAACTCATGCAGTATTTTGTGCTCATTCCAGCTTCAAGGAAGGGTTGTAAGAATCATATGTTTCTAATTAGCCGTTTGTACTTTCACAAATTTTTCCTTAAATTGTGCAATCATTACTGCACTGCACACATTGAACACTTCATTAATAGCTCCCTTAATAACATTGGCCTTAACAAGCATATGATTTGGCATGAGGGAGTTTTTGTTTGGAAATAGGTAATTTGTCGAGAGGAGTTGGAATTTGATGTAATTATTACTGATTGTTGCTGCTGCTTCTGTTTCTGATGGTATATATCATTTTATATATCTTTTTATGGCAGGATTACGTATCACGTACAACTAAAATTAGGTAATTTATTTCACATTTGCCAATATCACACTGCAAAGTCATGAGATATTCAATATTGATCTCCAACTAGGAGAAAAGCCATGAGAAGAATATGCTCTTTCACTGTAGGCACCAGGTAACGGGTGTAGTACCACCTTCCATGATCTGTCCACCCGCTTGGTGCTTCTGGCATCAGCGTGTCCTTCGTGTGGATTCTAGGTCATGTGGGCATCTCAGGGAACGAGTCTGCCGACGCCGCTGCCAAATCGGCGATTTTATCCTCCAGATTTTTTACCTCTGTTGTTCCCTCGTCTGATTTGAGTGTTATTTTGTCACCGCATCCTCTCGCTTTGGCGCGATGAGTGGACGGCCATTCGGGGGAACAAGTTGCGGGAGGTTAAACCTCTCCCGTTAATCTGGAGCACCTCTTCTCGTTCTTCTCGTCGGGAAGAAGTGATTTTAGCTCGTCTACGAATCGGACATTGCCGTTTTAGTCATAGATACCTGCTTAGTGGTGAATCTGCACCACTGTGTGGTCAGTGTGATATGCCATTAACGGTGCATCACATTTTAACAGAGTGTGAAGTTTTAGCTCCATTGCGCGTTCGCGTGGGTCTGCCTGTTGGCATAGCCAATGTTTTGGCAGACGACACGCATGTTGTAGAATGTCTTTTACGTTTTATCACTGACATTGGTTTTAGCCGTCGCATTTGATGCGCTGAGCGCCTTTTAGCTGTTTGATTTTATATTATCTTTTAATGGGGGCACTCCTCCCCAGTGGACATATGGCGCTCATGTCCCTTGCGTTCTACAGTTCTTGACACGTCATTTTTACTCTTTTTGACCATGGTTTTAGTGTGGTAGTTTTTAGAATTTGGTATGTTGGTTTTACTGTTTTCGACCAAGCGGGTTTGTGTGTGGAATTTTAATTTTTGGCTTTTAAATTTTATGTTTTACACATTTGTAAGGGCGCTAATAACCTTAGATGTTGAGCGCCCTTAAACTCCATCTCTTCTCATCTCATCCATGATCTTGTCTTTCATCCATTGCATTGTGTCGCATGCAATTTTAAATCTTCAGCGTAAATAATCCTTATTTTTATAATTGAACAACTACCACAATTCAGCTGGTTCCATCATGAAATTTAAATGGTGGCATTGGCATGTGTTTATCTTATAGAAAATAAAATATCAAATGGTAAAAAAGGTTGTATTTGAAAATATAAGTAATTATTTGTTTCAACATTCACTTTTCATCCATATCCTAAAGTATTATTTTTAATAATCCATAGTAGATTTTAAATATGCACAAGAGTCATTTAATTGTTTCATTTTTGGAACATGTACAAGATCATTATACATTTTTGTTTTGAGATATGCATTACAATACCTCCAAACTTCCCCCTTCACTACAGCTAAACCATTGATGTAGCAATTTTTGTATTATGTAATTTAACTTTTCTCTATGATACTGTTGACATGCTTTTAAAAGATTTGACTACTTTTTCAGCCTTATTTATCCCCCTTGTACCTACAACAAAATGTGTAATAAAAGCATTTCTCTAAACATTTATCTTGATTAACATGAAATAGATAGAAGATAATAATAAGTAATAATAAGTAGGAGAGTTGCAAAAGTCATGTGAATGCAGCAAATTGTTTTCTCTTTTTCGGTTATGTATTTTAGAACTGCTTACAAAGTCATTCCCTTTTTAAGTGTATATTTCTTAATGTATTGCTAAGGCTTTGAAGTTGGTAGCATTCTTGTGCTATATGTGAGCTTAGATTATTAAGCTATAACCACTTTGCAATAACAGAACAGAGAAGTAAGACTAGTCGGGTAAAGTTATAGGGGCAGTCTACATACTCACCTGAATTCTGTGAACTTAAAAGCCAAACTTATGGCTGTAAATGTCCTCAGTGTGGCTTAGCTTTAAGTTTGTTGCCTTTTACAAATTGTACGAGGGGTATTTTTTAAGTAAGGTCCGGTTCGTCATTGTAAAAGAACTACGAGACATACTTTCGTCAAATATTTTTTATTCAATTCTTCATACATTCAGCTATTTCTCCACATAGCCGCCGTTGTTGTTGAGACATTTGTCGTAACGAGGGACAAGTTTTTGTAGTCCCTCGTCATAGAAGTCCGCCGCCTGCGAGGAAAGCCAATTCGTAACAGCTGTTTTCACTTCATCGTCCGTTTGGAAACGCTTGCTGCCGAGGAACCTCTTCAGATGCAGGAAGAGGTGGTAGTTGCTAGGAGCAAGATCGGGTCTGTAGGGAGGATGATTGATCTGCTGCCAACCAAAGGATCCAATGAGAGCTTGTGTCTGAGCAGCGGTGTGGGGCCTTGCATTAATGTGCAAGAGAATCACTCCGGCAGACAGCAGGCCGCGATGTTTATTCTGAATTGCACGGCAAAGTTTCCTCAAAGTTTGACAATATACGGCTGCATTGATTGTTGTCCCCGGATCCATGAACTCCACAAGCAGAATACCACATCTGTCCCAAAAGACTGTTGCCATAACCTTGTGAGTTGAGAATGAGTGCTTGAATTTCACTTTCGTCGGAGAAGTCGTGTGTCGCTACTTCATCTACTGTTGCTTGGATTCAACGGTCACGTGGGACACCCATGTCTCATCCCCCGTGATGATATGGTCCAACAATGCATCACCTTCCTCGTGGTATCGGGTCAAGAACGTCAGAGCACTGGCACATCTCTTTTCTTTGTGTTCCTCCGTCAGCTTCTTCGGAACCCATCAATTGCACAATTTTCTGTAGCCCAGGATTTCTGACAGAATTCTGTACAGAACAGACCTTGAAACCTGCGGAAAATGCAATGACAGTGTGGAAACGCTGAACCGTCGGTTGGCACGAATTTCGGTGTTTACGGCACGCACAAGATCCTCGCTAATGACAGATGGCCGGCCTGAATGCGGTTCGTCATGCACGTTCTCTCTGCCTGCCTTGAATAACCTCACCCACCTACGGACTTTGGTATCACTCATGGCTTTGGGGCCATAAACTTCACTAATCTGGCGATGAATTTTTGACGCCGTCGTATTCCTTGCTATCAAAAATCCAATGACCGATCTGATTTCACACCCGGCGGGCCGCGCGATCGTCGTAAACTTTTCCATCACACAGTACGATCCACACTCACTGCCTACCTGACTCCAACTGCTGTGTCACTGTGTGCAAGGGATCCCGGGATTGAGTGCGCATACGCGAAAGTACAGTCGCCTGATTCTTCCGACGATACGGGGCAGTGGACCTTACTTAAAAAATACCCCTCGTACCATTATATATATATGTCATGTGTGCAATATGTAACCTGCTCATGAAAAATGAGGAAAAAAAAGATGATAATAAATTATTAAAATGCCAAGACATGGAAGAATTTAGTAATTCAATGTCAGTTTATTGAGAAATTTTAGTTTTAATGAATAATTAGGTATTATGCTTCATCATTGCTTGAATGATGTTTATAGGTCAGCAGCTGCCATCTTACTCTTCACACCAAGAAGCGTACTCCAAACAAGCTCCTTATAATCCCAACTATCACAGTTAGAACACCCATTTTGTAAGTAAGAATGTACATTTTTAAAGCCATAAAATTGAATTGTTACTCTTAATTTCATTCAGTGATAGTTGTTTACTTATTAAGTCTATTGTTGTATAAGTTTCTCTTTTAATAACTTTTATTTTATTTGGAGGAGAATTAATATACTGGTGGGGGGGCAACAGAAATCTCCTTAAATACAGTTTTATTTTGGGACTTCCCATTTATTCCCCTTCCTAAAATGGATTAATTTCATTTGGAATTCTGTAATAATAAAGATAATACATAGTTCTATGCAGCTGTACAACACTGTCCAGAATTGCCTTCCAGTTTTCCAAATAGGCAATCTAGTAACTAAAGCTGTTATTTGACTGCTGAAAGGTGTTAAATGATTACATTAGACTAATAATAGCCAGTCTGCTTTAATCAGCTGTGCTTAAATATGTAAGAAATCACACCATTTATTGAAACTTCCACTGTGTTGCAAGACTGCACTATGCAGATGAATTATTATTGACAGAAAGGCAGGTCAAGCATGAGAGATGTAAGAATGCAATAAACTTTAAGGTTAACTGCCAATAAAAACCTGGACAGAGGCCTCCCAGAAGTTGAAAGGCCATATCTTGATGTTAAAATAAATAAGAACCATATTCATAGTCCTTATTGAGGGACACTCACTAATTTGTTCCTTACTCATGTGAATGCTGGTTCATCTTCACTATGACTTCCGTGGACCATTAAATGTACTCAAATATTTTAATTGAATCTTGAGTCAATGGATACACTAAAACTTCACTTACTTGAAATTAATCGAAAATGTTTCGAAAGCACTGCTTGCTTTTATCTTTAGCTTTTTTCTGATTGAGCATGTCGGGAATTCGGGTTCATAGATGTAGGTGACATGGAAGTGGTGTCATCTGGTGTGTCCTTGATTCAATTGAATTATTGTTTTGTTTCACTGTCTCTAACTTCTGAATAACACTTCAATTACTCAAATATGATATGAGTATGACGTGAGAAGTCACTCACTACAAAACCATTAAGTAACCATGGACAGAGTTATGTAGGTTGATGATTTTTGTCGTTTCCAAATCAGTATTAACTCTGAATGTTAGAGAGGATTGTGAATTTATGATTATCGCTTCATTCTCTGGATTTATAGTCTTCCACATGCGCTGTGTTGTTCATTTGTGGATTATTTTAAGTTTTTCTCCACAGAAAAAAAAAATGTGTGCTTGACACAACTTGTAGAAAATGTTTTGGAAAAAAGAAAACAGGGTATGTCAGCTTTTCAAAAAAATAAATCTACTTGGAAAATATTGGCAAAAGAATTCATTTGCACAAATTTGACACAATTTTATGTTTATTTGTATAATATTCATAAAGACAAATCACTAACAGCTCCTTTACTGCATCCTCCAGTGTTTCATTACTATGTTTTATTAATTCTACTTACATAACATAATGTATATTTAGGCCAAAATTGAGCATATCAAGGAAAAAGAGTAACATTTATTCATTTCACTGTTTTATATGAGCAACCTGATTTGTCTTTTTATGTAGAAATTAAGTCATTTATAAATTATGTCATAAATGATGATGGAAGTACTGATGACCTATAATTGCTTGTGAAGAAAATGTTCTAATATAAATGAAAAAGACAGGAGTTCAAAATGCAAAAAGTAATGAAATCATAGTTCTGGAGGCAAATTGCAAAAATATATCATACAGATCCAGTGGTGAAACTAAAATGTAGGGGGCATCCAGAAAGATGTGTAATGGTGCCCATGGTTGATTTTAAAACTCAACACTTTAAAATAATAACTGTAATTCTTAATGTTAAGCTTAAGTAGGCAGCATACAAAGACAATTTTTAAAATATATTTTAAACAGGTATATAACAGATACACTGCTTAGGCTGCTAAAATGATATTTGATTTTCTACTGTTTTACTCCTGCAGACCAGGAGTCAAGTTGAGCGCCTGTACATTGCATGCTCGTATGCATTGAGACAGCTTTCCAAAGCATTTCTATTTCAGTGCTATGAATTAGTTACCATTTTCTTTAAATTTGAGTTTGCCATGTATTTTGTTTTGTATGCTCTCAACTAACGCACTCAACCTGGCTTCTGTATTGTGCTCCTTAAATGATTTGAGATTTTAAAATGACCTTCAGCTGATGCTATGTCACTAGCAACTTAAGATATACCTGCACAGAGATCGGGTAAACTACTTGCTAAACATATGTTATCAGCAAACACAAATATTAGACTATAGTGTTCTCTGTTTTTCGACCACATCAGTATTGAAGAAAGAGTGAGCCGACTTAAGATACTCTTTGCTCCACTTATTACATATTACATGCAGGACATGTTTCGTGAGGCATTCCCCACATCTTCCGCTGCTATGCGTCTACTGACTTCAGAGTAGGATTCCAGTTCTCTGGTGCCATCTATTGACCAATTAATGAACTTAGTGATGAGATCTCTTCCCGGTGGTATTTCAAAGTTCATCGGTTGCTCTTGGAACTTTTTGATGCATATTTTCTCCCACAAGCTTAATTCTAGCGGTTTCTTGACGTACTTTAGTAATTTTGCTTCCTTTTCTATTGTGTGGTTCTCTTTCCAAAAATGGTTCGCTACAGCAGACCTTTCCAAATGTTTATAACTGATGTTGCAGTAGTGTTCCTTTAGCCTGGTTCCAGCTCTTGGAACTTTTTGATGTATATTTTCTCCCACAAGCTTACTTCTAGCGGTTTCTTGACGTACTTTAGTAATTTTGCTTCCTTTTCTATTATGTGGTTCTCTTTCTAAAAATGGTTCACTACAGCAGATCTTTCCACTAAGTTCATCAATCAGTCAACAGATGGCACCAGAGAACCGGAATCCTACTCCGAAGTCAGTCGACGTATAGCAGCGGAAGATGTGGGGAATGCCTCACGAAACATGTCCTGCATGTAATATGTAGTAAGTGGAGTAAAGAGTATCTTAAGTTGGCTCACTCTTTCTTCAATATTTGAATGCTTCACTGTGTGTAAGTACCAATTTTTCAAGAAACACATCAGTATTGTTTCAAATGTCATCCAGTTGCATTTATATTATACTGTTGCACTGACACTGAGTTCACCTCTGCATTATGTTTGGAGTAAACACACTCAATTATGAATTTGTTCTCAAATTCACTTTGTAACACCCCCCTCTCTCCTGCATTGCAGGCCTTCACTTCTAATCTTAAATAATCTCCAAATTCTAAATAAGAAATTTGCAGAGATTGACAGCAACATTCACACTTTGAACTATTATCTACATGTTTAAATGATGTTTCTGAAGCTTTTGAAGTAACCAATCCTCAAAAAAAGCATTTTGAGTATTGGGTGCTTCATCAGACTTCACTAGAAAAGTACTCAAATCTCACTCATTCCCTATTCACTTTTGAGTTGAGTTTTGTTTTGGCTCAAATATTGGCACTCAAGCAAGATTTGAATATGAATATCCCTCAAGATAGAAAGTTTGAATCTGGAACACTGAAACTTATGCAGTTGATTTTGGTACCTGCTTTCTTTGCATTATAATTATAACCTTTGTGGCTTTGGGACTAAAGGGAAATTCTTTTTACTTGAACGTTTTTCAAAAAACTCTGATTGTTTTACTAATTTTGTTCAAAAACAGCCATGGATCACTGTATCTATATGAAATGTCCTTGAATAATTTTGCTTCAGTAGCTTCATTGTCATGCTTCAAAATTGTAAAAGCTTAAAACTTCAGTTGTGTATTACAGTGTCAAGATTATATCTTAAAAAAGGGTTAAGCCTTGACCATAACTTTGTATATATATTTACCACTTTAGTAAATACAGTGGAATCTCGTTAGCACGTTCCTCATTAATACGTATTCCCGTGTATTACGTTGAATTATAAAAGTCCTGGTACCAAATCACCAAATATAATAAATAATGTTTGCTTAGTGCGTTTTCCCGGTCCCGCTTACTACGTTTGAAGTTTGACGTCCTCATTCGCTGTTTTGGCCAATCCTTGATCGGTACAGTGGATGTAGGCGTTTAACACGTTCATAGTTTGACGTCCTCATTTGCTACTTTGGTCAATCCTTGGTCACAGGGTGGATATCGGCAGCCAATCACATACATGCATTTAAATATTTGTGTGACACGATTTCTGTGGGTGGGATAGAGAATGCTTTACCTTGGCATGGTAAACGCGGTAAACGCTAACGATAGTTTCTAATGTTGAGTTATGACCAAACAACCGTAGATTGTATTGTAACTTTTCATTTACAATGAAAAAAAAGAAAGTGTAGTAGGTAAATAACCAACAGTGAAAAACTGAAAATCCTTGATGTAATACAATCCAAATATAAAACATGTCGATATAGTGCGGAAGTTAAACATTCCTCCGTCAACCTTAAACACGATTGTTAGCAAACCTAAATTGATTGAAACTGTATTTAAAGAAGGGAAAAATATTAAAACAAAACTTTTCTCTTGGAAAATAGGATCAGAAGAGGACCAGAACGAAATTTGTTGCATGGAAACACCTCCGTGTTCAAATCGTCGGCTAATCTACTGTAGTTGTGGCCCGTTGAAGTAGCTTAAATTAGACAAAGAAAAGCGAATAATTTACCTTATGAGTAAGTTTAGAAGTAGATGTGATCTGTTCAATAGCTTGTGCTCACCTACCCGCCCCTCGACGGTGTTTTACTTATATAGGTGAATCGCGTACGAAACAAAACAAGCGTAGCCTTAAATTAGCCAAAGAAAAGCGAATAGTTTACCTTGTGAGTGAGTTTAGAAGTAGATGTGATCTGTTCAATAGCTTGTGTCCACCTACCCGCCCCTCGACAGTGTTTTACTTATATAGGCGAATCGTGAACGAAACAAAACAAACGAAGCCTTAGGTTGGGATTACTTCTTTTTATATAAGCTTACGTTTCTGAATTCAGGGAAGGTTAGCCTTAGGTTAGGGTTGTTTTTTATGTAAGCTTGCGTTAACTATCCACCACTGTTACGGTAAAGCAACTTCTTTAATACATCATCGTCATCGCTGTGCGGGCCACAACTAGAGCATAATGTCGAAATTGTCTTGTATACACCAAAGATAATATCGTCTATTGTACTCGTAACACGATGCACACTCATAATTTTTTCTTTTTTAGCAGAAATTGTTATCACGTGTGTAATAAAACACACAGCAAAACCACTATTGCCGCTTCCACAATTCGCAATTTATTTTCTCAAAAACATTCATAACCTAAAAAATCCAAGTTGACCAAAATAAAAGCTTGAATTATTTATTCTCAGGCCTTGTGTATCCAAATCCATTTAAACATATTGAATTTAACATGGAAACGCGGATCATATTCAGTATGAAATTGTACTCAAAATCGATTTAAATTGCCCATGGAGACGTAGTAATTATTAGATTTTTATTATCTATGTTCTTAAATTGCAGATTTTGCATTTTCGTTAACACGTTTTCCCGCCTATGACGTCCAAATCCTTAGGTCCCTGCAAAAACGTACTAACGAGATTCTACTGTATTTTAAAAAAAAACAATACTATGCAGCGTAAAAATCTTAAACAAGCATTGTTCTATACAATGTTGTTCTTTGTAGCAGTAAGTTAATGATGTTGTACAGTGACAGAGTTATCTCATTCTTTGATGAAATAATTAAGGGAATATAAGACATGCAGCATATACTTTAATTGCATTCTTTGCTCTACTAACCTATGATGTTATAAATTTTGAACATCATTTTCTACATTTCAGTAAGCAAATCTGGTAGCTATATGTAGAGAACCCCTAAAACCTATGTAAAATGCACACAATATTACTTAAGAACCATATGGTTATATGAGAGCATAGTTATTTGAAAAATACTTGACTGTTCTCAAACACTGTGCATAGCTGTATTCTGTTACATTTTAAAGCCAAGAATTACAGGAAATTTTAAAGGATTGGGAAATATTCAAAATAGTTTTAGTAGATTGGTTGCTTTGATTCATTCTGTTGTGATTTAGGTGAATTGTCATTTCTTAATATACATACATCTGCATGAGAATTACATTAATTTAATGTTTTGTTGCATAAATTTCATGTCATTGAGGAAAAGTTTGAGATTTTAGCATAAAAATCTCTACCTGGACTAATCCTATTGTGTATAATTTTGTACTCAATTTGTGCACATTTTATACTAATGTTAAATTTTTTTATTATCTGTAATCAATTTTCATCAGCACCTTTGTAAAAGATGTGATGTAATTATTTTGAACTGTTATAGGTTCAATGCATTATTATTGTGATGATGGTTTAGTTTCTCTGAAGATGTAATAAAATTGTGTCTTTTAATTACTATTTTTGTATAAAAGAAATAAAAGTAAATTAGTTACATTGTAGTGAAGTTTTAATAACAATAGTAATATTGTGTTTTGTTTATGTAAATGAAAACAGAGCACAAAGGCAGGGAATTACAACAATAATAGTTGATCACCTGTTATCCTAGTTGCCTTATTGTGGTGCTTAGTCCAAGTACAAAATTATATTGACTTTGTCAAAAAAAGTGGAATAAAGAGACCAGTTTTCTATGCAAGATTTCATAGCTACAAAGGCATCTATCTCAAAAGTTGTCACCTCATCTGGGGAGGGACTGACTGATGAAAGCTGGATATAAAGTTTATGCTTTACAAAGAAAAATACTATAATTTAACATTGAATTAGCTCTTCTGTTTCTTTTCCTTTCATTGCTCAATATAATTTTAACTCCAATCAGGCACCAAGTCCTACGCTTAAGTTTGCTACCCCTATCCTTCTAATTACCTTCCATAATGTACTAATTGCCTTAAAGAAAATTTCCGCAATTCCTCTCCCATGTATCATGAGTTTATGCAAATATGAATCATGTTTTAGTTTACGTTGGATTAGCTATTCAGATTTATTGCCTAAATGAAGAGGAGAGTGAATAAGTTTTTTTGTCTCAGCACATTGTCATTGGGGAAGTGGCACAGATCATACTGTGCAGACATGTTGCACTACATGGCTACCAGCTGGAGTAATCTATTGAAAGGCTGCTGTAATCCTGTGTTACAAGTCAGCTTCATTCTGTTCTGTGTGTGAACACTGATAACTTGACAAACCTCACGGACAAAGATAAAGTTTGAGCTATTTACAGGCCATGGGATAGGTCCGCCAGTGATTGTTGAATGCTTGGTTAAAAGTAATCATGGCAGAGCTCCTTGAAAGATAATGATCTTCAGTACTCCATCTTGCTATAATTGAGGTAGGTAGTTGACATAGCAAACAATCTCCTCAATAAAGGAATGGCCATAGACTTTCTCACAGGTCACTCTCTACCACACATTCACTTTAGGACTGGCTCATTCGAGTTCATATGACACATCTGGATTCTAGTTTTCTCAAGGCATACAGCTATGTGTGATGGCTTGGTCAGTCACATGAAATGTAACACAAATCTCAGTTGTTTTTTTCCCCCTGTTTGCAGGCCGCAGATTGCATATTTGGCCATGTAGAAAAAGGGCTGCAAGAAAATTTCGGAAATTTTTAATCATAACTGATTATGAGAAATTGTACAGAAATGTAGGAAACACTTGAGCCCTGGGAAAAGACTAGATGGTGAAAGATTACAAAAAACTTGCACAAGTTTTGGGGGAAAAAAATGGAATAAGTGGTGTATAAAGAATTTGTTTGCAAAAGTATGGATTTTGAGACAAAAGGGCTGTTAAAATCAAAACTGAAGTAACTTTATTCTGGAGCTCTGTGAATTTCAGATCCATGACAAAGCGATGTTAACCCTTTCACTGCTAAGGTATTGACAAGCTCACAGACTGTCCTTGCTGAGTCATTTTAGCTACACATTAGTTAGTAAATTGTGTATAATGTCATGCAGAATTAACATAAAATATCCTGAAACACTCACCAAAGTTGTTGTAGATGACTGCTAATGCAGCACATTTAAAAAATAAAGAGTTTTGAAATCGGAAAAAAATGCCACATAACAAACACTTTACAAAGGGTTGTCCATGGGCCCAAAAAAGAAAACATTAATGGAAAGCTGTTATGTAACATTCTAAATCATAAGGTCTTACCTTTTAAGGCTACACTTTGCCAAAATATTAATGAATAGAAATTGATTAACATTTAGGGGTATCCGAACTTTAATGTACAAAGAATTCTTTCTACGAGTATGAGGCAGATATGGCTATAAATTATATACAGTAAGAAATTACCACCTCTACATAATAGTTTCAAAATCCGACTTGCATATGTAATTTCGAAGCAGAGGAGTAAACATAACTCACTTCGCATTTTACTCACATGTATTTTGTCTCTTTTCTTTTTTCTGGCCAAGAACGGTGTTGGGGCATACGTTACATCTTCTGGAAGGCTTTTTTTATTTGGTGTTAATGGTATAAGTGAGATAAAATACCTTTCAGTCAGTGTTAGGGGTTGCTCACCAGATAGGCCTCCCAGGTTTACTGGTTAGTCTTGGTATATGGAATTCTTGGAAAGGTTCAGTAATTACAGTAAGTTGAAAGTCAGCCAATATGTGACATTCTTATCAGTTTTGATGTTATATAGTGAGTGTGAATTTAGAAGAGTCATGTCTAATAGATGGAAGAAGAATTTTCTGTACACTTCAAAGTCTTCCTTACCACTCAAGGGAGCCTATCATCATGTCTGTCCTGTCCATGGCATCTATATTCTTATTTTAGTCCAAAATACGGTCAGGTTATTATTTGCGTATTTGTCTTTTTGTCAACTTTGCCTGTTGGTCTCATTGAGTCTGTATGGAAAGTAGTTAGCATACACACCTCTCATCTGTCCTTCCACTTTAGCGCCATAATATTGCTTGTATGTGCAGATTCTACTTGTCCCTTGTCTAATTTTGCTGTCAGTCTTGGCGTTTCTTTTCTGTTTCTTCTATCAGTGCCCAAGCATTTTTTCCATTTGCATGTAACCAGTTATAAAGAAGAAGACTGGAGTACCAATTATATTATCTGACCACAAGTTGTGCCCTTAATGCAGGTACTTTGTAGCGAGGGTTTGTACCACAGCCCCAGACAGCCCAAGGTCGCGGCCCTCAACAATTTCTGTGGTGATTCCTGTGTACACAATGAACCAGTATGTACCCAGTCTCACAAACACTTTTATACTGAACCTGTGTCTTTTGGGAGGGATGTATTGTTTGAACAAAGGGCAACCTTTGAATAACATAAGGCTTTCATCAATGCACAGATTTGAAAAGGTGTTGTGAATAACTCGCTGAAAGTACACCTGAAATGTTCATTAACAGGTCTCAGTTTATGCGGTCTGTCTCCTTTAGCCTTGTTTTGTTGTCATTTATGCAAAAGTCTTAGAAGTAAAAGATATTGATTCCTAGACATGTAGTCCAAACATTGCCGAGTGGCAATGAGGGGATTTTTTTGTCCAATATTCTGTTATTGTATGTTTCTTTATTCTGATCATAAGCATTGTCAAGCCAAAGAAAATGTAAAGTTCTTCAGAAGTATCTGTACAAGTCTGTAGCCAAGAATGGAGGCTTGGTGACAATTTCTCACACAAGAAAGTAAAATACTTATTACCCTCATTTGCAACATGATATGCAATGGAAAGAAAATTTGAAAGTATCAGCCACTGTGAAATTTTCATTCAAATCTGCTTGCTTACCTGAATTATGATCATCAAAAGTATGAATTACTGGTCTGAATATACCCTGTTGCCATTGGAAGGAAGAATCAATGCATCTTCTTTTAGCATGTTGTGTGGGTTCTGATTGTACATCACTGCCCTCACTCTCACTATTTATAACATTATCTTCAATACCACTTTCTTCTCAATGTTATCAAACTCAAAATATGAAAAATCAGATAATAACGCTTCAAATTTTGCCAGCATCCTGCACAATACACATCTGCTTGCTGGAAGAAGCCATTTTGTACATCCACGATTCCCAAAGTCATGTGATGAGCTTCTACGCCATGCAAATGTCAGGAAGAAAGTTACTGTGCAGAGCTTTAGATTTTCTGCTATAGATTGCACCACATGGCAGAAAAAGAGTTGCAGCTTGAGTATATACAACCCCAATAGATGGCAGGCACCTGTTTAGAGAAGACTGTGTTAGTCTATGGACAAAACAATGTTATGTCTTCCTCTTTATGCACGAGTTGTTTTGTCGAGATCAATGGGTCGGCAGTACTACAACATTCACAAAGGAATAGTGTAACTGTTTATTATATGTTCTTAATGTTATCAGTGGAAATACCTATGAGGGAAAATAATGGTGATAATGCTAAAAATATGTATCTTTATAGCAAAAGACCTGTTGAGAGACCGTAAGAACTTCATAAATCAGGGGATAACCATATGTGCCAAAAAGATGGAGGACAGGATCCTTTATTGGAAATCAAGGATTTAAATAATACTTTTTGAGCAATGAAAGCATCAGAAGTCTTCAAAACTTTTTTCACAAGCTGCTTTGGAATTTTGTGTGGAAAAATCATCAAATATCGATGAAGTGTACCATGGACTAACAACTCATACCTCTAATAAGCCTCATTGGGACTCTGATGGCAGATAGAGTGATATATGAAAACCTGTACCTGAGAAAAATTATGAAAAGTGAACAAGTTAAAAAGCAGCTTATTTCAAGGGTCACATTTATGCTATCATGCAAAAGGAAGTAATGCTAGGAATGAGAGACATTCAGTAAGTTCCCTACGTGGTATCTTGTATAATTGTTAGAAAACTGAGCAGGCATACATAGGTTGGGACATGATGTAGATTGCAATATGCACAGTTATAAATCAGTTTGCAACAAGCACTTGAGTGAAAAGCAAAATGTGTCTACCAAAAAAATTAGAAATTTGAAGCATAATTCTGAGATTAAATCCTTTGCAAAGAAGGGGAAGAAGCTTGAGGAAATCCAGGAAAGGATGAATACTGTAGATGACGATGACGATGAAGACAGCAACCATACTACAAAGTAAAGTTTTGGATCAACCAATTTAAATGTGGCAAAGAATCAATTGGAGATGATATATGTTCAGGTAGACCCGTGGAAGCATCTTCAAAGGAAATAAATGAACCAAAAAGTGAACACCATGATTTTAAAAGTCTTTCATGTTAAGCTCGCTCACTATTATAGCTCATGAACTGGGCATTTCATTTGACATAATTTTCAGTATCATTCATACAATCTTGATAATGTCAAAAGTGAACTCCACGGATGTTCACATCCAAGGATAAACTTGTTCCCAACTGTTTAGACAAGAAAATGTTGACATCCTTGTAAAAATCTAGATGACTTATTATAGGAGATAAAACATGGGTTCACCATTATGATTCTGAAACCACGTGATAGTCCATGCAATGGAAACACAAGGGTTCTCCCACTCCCAAGGAATTTATGTGTAACATAACAATCAGCTGAAAAGATCATGACAACAGTTTTTTGGGACACAGAAAGTAATCTGCTTTTAGAATTGATGCCATACAAGTCAAAACATATTTATGACACATGTGCTTCCACATCAATGGCATTACACTAACATTGTTACAGAAACATCATGGCAGTTAGTTGGCTGGTGTGTTTCTGCTCTACAACAATGAGTCCACAACAAGTCGTACAAATCACAGGCTGTTCTCGAAGAATGTGGCTTCACAGATAAGATACTTTAGAGCATAATCATTCCCACCTATAACTTAGTAGCTGTCAAAACAAAATACCATGGAATTGGTATTTAGCATTAGGAGCAAATTTGGAACACGTTTGCTTCACTTACCCTGTAATCTATACAAGACATCTTGTGATGCAGTAATTTGTATCACAAATTACTTAAATGTAAATAATGATTGTAGTATGAATATGCATTATTATGTGACATTGATTTGAGATGTTTATTGATTGTAATTATTGTTGAGAAGTAAGTTTATACTGCCTTACTGAAACTGACAATAATAGCGTGCAATAATGCAGCGAGGGGGTGAGCTGTTTATCATTATTGGAAACGAGGAAGTTACGTAATATTGGCGCGTGTTTCTTTTAGAATCTTCTGGAACATTTCCCTAGAGCATATGTATTCATAATTTTCAGTGGATATAAAAATAGACGCTAATGTTGGCGCGTTTTATTAGCCAATTGCAGTTCAGTTATAATCTTTAGGCATATCTGGGTGAAGGAGTATAAAAAGAGTAGGTTAGAGGTAGACCCCGTCAGTTCATCAAAATTCTTTGTACACTACACGTCGCATTCACGTCAGTTCGTCGAAAGTATTTGTACGGCACACTTCGGATATCAATTTGCAGGTTACGCGTAACAGAGTTATGAAAAATCTCAAGTGTTATAAAGTTAATTATACAAAAAGTTGAAGTACGCGAATTAAGAATTATCAGTAATGAAGTTATTATAACAGTTTCAGTTTGGCGAGTGTCAAGATCAATGTGTAAATGTGATAGTTAACGTGTTCGACAATAAAAGTGTAAAACAAACTTCTTCATCAGTGTTATCTTTGGATAAAAGATTCATTTCCGTTTACACCTGTATATAGAGAAGTGCTTGACCAAAAGGATAATAGCTAGCCAGAGGACAAAGAACCAAAAATTAAATAAAATAACAGTAGCATTTTTTTTTCAAACAAAAAAAACTAATACTGCCACAAATTGCTAACACCAGATGGAGCTACAAACCTAACAAAGAATCACGTCACAAGATGGCTTCAACGCGTGAAGTAAACACAAATACACAAACATTATAAGAAATACACCCGCACTTGTTGCAAACGTCCGACTAGTAAAGGTGTGTTAAGTTCTGTTTTAGATATTTTATTTGCAGAATACCCAAAAGTGAACCTAGTTTCAAATATTGTCTAATTCAGACACCTTTTATAATGTCCGTTAACTCAGTTATTCAAAGTATTTTACTTATAGTCTTTGCTGCACCATTTTGTTTTGTATCCCATTGTGATGGTTTTGACACTTCTAATCAGTTGACAAAATTGAGATAGAAATTAAGAATAGTTATACATTTCTGGCTTCTACAATCACTAAGGATGGGTACAGCCAAAAGAAAATTAAGAGATGTATATCAACAGGAAGAAGAACTTTGACAAAGTTGGAGAAAATCACCAAAGGCAGAGATATTAAGACGCAAACTAAAATATAGTGAGTAGAAACACTTATAGTTTCTACAGTCACCTATGGCAGTGAAAGTTGGACCACAAGTAAAAGAGAAAGGAAAAAGCAGTGTTTTAGAATTATGACATGGAGGAGAATGATCAGAATTCTTTGGACGGACAAAAGGACAAAAAAATCAATGCTGTAAGATAAAAACCACTCATTCCTAGAGACCACTGTGACGAAGAGGAGACTGAAACACTTTAGACATACAATGACAGCGAAGGCTCACTGGAGAAAGATATCGTGTTGGATTTAGTGGAGAGATCAAAAAAGAGATGGAAAGCAAGAATACATTAGCTCGATAAAGTGAAACAAGTCACCGGATTCAAATGGCCAGAATTGAAAGAAATAGTGCAGAATAGGGAGGAATGTCGGAGGATTATTAAATTGAAAACTAGAAGTAGAGACCGAACAAATTTACTCTAGATCACAGCAGAAGGCAAGGACCAACCACTCCTTAAGAGACCATGCCTGTCTAGAAAATCTGGGATTGAATCATCACCAAGAGTCTGTCTGACTCGAAGGATTACTACTACTACTACTACTACTACTACTACTACTACTGCCACCGCCGCCAACCACCACCACCACCACCACCACCCACCCCAGTTGAATAAGACCTTAATACTGTTGGGGAAAGCAGTATCGCAGAATTTTGAGTTAGATAAAAGCGTGACACATTACTCGACTTTGTACTGTATGTTTCAAATATTGTGGCTTACCTCTTTTGTTTGTAGCTGGAGGAGGCATCCGTGTGGTGATGCTGGCTCCATTTCGATTTTCTGTTCTTTAGTTTGGCGGCGCCGTGATCGCGCTTAGAGGATTCGCCCAGTTGGAGCTCATGAAGAGCTTTGAGTTGAATTTCGTCCTTCAAGAAAATGCATTGGGAGTATTGCTTGTAAACTAATCTGCTATTATTGCCTTTTCAAATGTAGTATTGGCAAATTCATATATCTGATCGTGTTAATATTTTCTGTCCATTCTCACGTTTATTTTGCGATACACATAATTGTATATTAATACATCTGGTCTTTAATTGGGGAACATTTTTCTTGTTAATTATACTTTTCCTTTTTAAATTTTACGGTTTTCTTATTCTTAAGCTGGGTGATGAATGGGTCATTATAGTGTTCACATTTTATGGAAATTGATCTCGACGTTATTGAGATGGGTCTTTTGCTAGTTAAAGAGGTTTGTATTTAGTTTTAGTCTGGGCAATTATGATTTAAATGTGTTTTTATATGAGAGCCTAAATATGTATTCACTCTAAGGGCTCCTTACCTTTGCCTTTATGAATATATATTAGTGATGAAGTGCTTATGAAAAGTGAAGCTTAGAACTGAATAAATAGACTGAGAATACCCGCCAAAAAGGGGAAAATATTTGTAAAACAAGAAACACCTTATTGTATTACTTATATTGAAAGGTCGCAATTGTGAGTTGTATAAATATATTTGTTGTAAACCAGATTTTGGGGGCGTTCACCTTTTTAAGATTTATTCTAAGTGCATCGTTACGTTTACCTTCATGAATATATAATGGTTATGAAGTGCTTATAAAAATTGAAGCTTAGAAATGAATAAATAAACTGAATAAATACCCGCCAGTACTGGGAAAAGGTTTGTAAAACAAGAAACACCTTATTGTATTACTTATATTGAAAGTTCTTGCAGTTGTAAATTTCAAAAATATATTTGTTGTAAACCAGATTTTGGGGACATTCACCTTTTTAAGATTTATTTTAAGGGCATCGTTTCCTTTACCTTTATGAATATATAATGGTGATGAAGTGCGTATAAAAATTGAAGCTTAGAACTGAATAAATAAACTAAGGATACCCACCAGTACTGGGAAAAAGTTTTTAAAACAAGAAACATCTTATTGTATTACTTATATATAAGGTCTTGCAATTGCGAGTTTCACAAATATATTTGTTGTAAACCAGATTTTGGGCACATTCACCTTTTTAAGATTTACTGTTTCCTTGAGCGTTCTTTGTTTTGGTTTCCTATCTAGTTACTCTTTTAAATGAGCCAGGAGTATTCTTAGCACAAAACGTCTCGGAGGGGAGCCAGGGCAACTCAAATTCCACAGTCCGCATTGTGGTAGATACCTCGGACTGCATGCCCCGCACTGGGCAGGAAAGTCCTTTGTTCGACACACTAGATCAAAAGAGACAAGAGGCTGAGTTGCGCGAATGCGAATAGTAGTGCTACGCGGAGAGAAAAAAGATCGTAGCTAGAGAAAGAGCGGATGAGGCTCCAGTGTTAAATACCATAATGAGAGTTTATACAATAAAGAAGAGGGAGAAATTAAAAATCCGTGTATTGGAAAGCTAACTAATTTACGGCGGATTGAACTATTGTAACAATATTAAATGGAAAGTGAGTAAGAATTTTATTTAAGGCTATTTTAGAGTATAGTAGCCAAAAAGTTCAGTTATGAGAACTAATTTTTAATAATACAACAACTTCGTATACCTGCGTTTAATGATGGTATAACCAATAGGCATATAACTACGTAAATGCAACCTTACAAGAATTTTGCAACCAACAGGTTCCGAAATTACCTGGCGAGATATAATAACTCCGAGTTTTTATTTATTTAGCTATACGGTATATTACAGAACACGACCTATAGATGTATGACTCTTGGACCCTTGCCTTACAATAACTTTATTCGTGTTATATAAACATAACTGAAGAGTGTTCATCTCTTCAAAACGAAGGGAAGTGAGCAGAATGAAGAATCTGGTGCTGTCAGTTGAAGAGTTCTCGCTCCAGAGGATTCGGGCGGAAGTGACACTTAAATGTCGTAATAGCTGACATAATTGGTGAACATCGGCATACGAAGATCCTCATGCAGTTGTGCATTAATGATATAATCTGCGCCAGTGATGGTTCGACCTACCGACAGTTGGATCCCATTGAGTTTTGCAAGCTGTCTTGGATGCGCTGTCCGCTAGAAATTCGCAAGCATAAGTAATATACGATCTAAGCACCTAATGAAGTGTTCAGAAGTTGTTGGATTTTCAAAGGTATAAAATAAAGACAGGATATAGTGCCCGAATCGTCGGAATATTCTGTCCCGTACAGTTTGCAGGTGCCGTCTGTAGGTTATACGACTGTCCAACAAGACACCGGATAGCGTGCTGTTGTACTGAAAGAAGTGTGTTTATGCTGGATGGAGGAAAGGTTCCTTAGCCGCGGAAAGCGTTTGGTAAACACCACCGTTTTGAACTTATCGCCGTCGATTTCAGTCTCCATCTTGTGGACCATTTCGTCAACTCATCTAAGGCGGCCTGAAGTTGTTGACAAGTGTAATCAAGGTCGTAGTGTTTGGTGCAAATAACCGTGTCGTCGGCGTAAAATACGTATTGGCAATTTGGAGCGCATGTCATATCTTGTATGTAAGAGAGATAAAAAAGTGGGCTTAAAATGGAACCTCGAGTGTATGCATTAATATTTTGGAATGTGGAGCAGATAGTGATCATGGCGCATTCGAAAAGTGCCATTTCGTATGCATTTTGCAAAGAAATGTAATAGACACATCTGGGACCAAAAGTTTCTTTAATTTAAGCAGAAGAGCATCCTACCACAATATGTCAAAATCCTGTTGAATATCCAGAAATCATGCTACTGTATGTTCAAAATACTTGTATCTGTCTCCAATGGTGTTGATTAATTTGTGTAGCGGTTCTTTAGTTCAGTGTAGAGCTTTGAATCCAAACTGATTTTGATTGATGTATTTGAATTAGTAAAGAAACAATGTAGGCGAGTGACCAGAAGTTGTTCAAGGATTTTTTCCATGAAGTCTAGCAGACTAATTGGGGTGTAGCTGGTAGGTAGAGTGGGATCCTTTCTTGGCTTAGCAATCATAATGACTGGCTTCGTTCCATGCCTGAGGTACATATATGAGTTTAAAACAGGAGTTATAACATTTTAAAATGAATGAGTATTCGCATAAGTAGCCACCCTAGTGCCATTGAGAAATACTACCTTATTAATAAAAAACTTTTATTTCCCGGAGGTTGTGAGTGAAATGCATTCTATTGGAGGATTATGACGGGAAGATTGCGACTCACTATTTAGGACATTATTAATGGGTCGAAGTAATCTGGATGGGGCTGAAAGTGAAGATACAGCGAGTCTGCAAAATCTTCTGCAAGGGATCATACTCCTTTTGATGCTCGGAGTCTTCTAATGGGGTGCTTGTCTGTGACTTGTTTTGGTCAAGTAGTCTTTTGGTAAACGACAATCACTTTTTGCTGGTATTAGTGATTCCATTTCTTCTGCGAACGAAACATTTTTGATGATTTTGTGTTTTCGACGTAAAGCTCGTTGATATCTGTAAAAGTTAGCCTTTCTTGTAACTCCGGTGATCCTACTGTTATTATGCTGCGCTCTAGTTATCGAAACTGGAGTGAAGCCATACACACGCATGCTTTCTCTAACCGAACATCAGTTTCTATAAGCACTACAACCGGTACGACATTAAGCAACCAGCTGCCGTTACATTTTTTCCGGTAAATCACAAGGCGTTCTCAAATTTGTTTTGAGATAATATACCCCAATGGAAAATTCCAATATGGTAAGTACTTTAAGTACCGAACTTCACAATTAACTACTTTTAGGTCAATCAATGTTACTTAATTCTTCTTCATATATTTCATAAGTAGGCTCAAGTTGTCACGAGAGTGAAAAGATTGTAAACACGCTACTTTTAGCAGAAAATTGATTACTTGCTATAATAATAAATTTTATACCATTTAAGTTGATTATAATGCATTTAAAATTATATATAATTTAAGCTTAAACAAGATAATGACCTAGCTCCCCTTCATCCTAAAGTATTACCAATGCTGAGGCTACTAGTTGCATATAAATGCTGCTACACATTAGTAATTCCTTTGATGTGTTTAAATTAGTTTAGATTCATTAGCAATAGTGGGCCTAGGTAATATAATTGCAAGGTGTTTGTAACCACAAGTTTTCCCCTGCATGCAAATGGGTCTATCTTCTCAAAAACCTACTTTTAAGAGTATTTTAAGCACCTATTTTTATTTCTAGAACATAATACAGTGGAAATTTAAAGCTAAAGTATTCCCGTGATTGTAAAATAATGAGTGTAGAAGCTATAAATAAGTCGCGCCTGTTTGTGTCCAGTGATGGTGCATCGAAACAGGGCGTAAAAATCCTTAGCATGGCTTCCTTCGGAAGGGAAGTAAAGCCGGTGATCCCGTGTCGTAGATTTACGGCACGATAAAGAACCTCAGGCCTGATAAGAGAGGCCTCTGAGCAATATTTCCAGTCTTTCACGCCCAATATAGAATGGGACGCTAAGGACCACGGCAGTTAAAGAGCGTCCTTAAATAAAACTTAATTTAATTCTGTTGGTGATAACTTCCAGTGAAATTTTAGTTATTTATCGGTGCTCTTTACCCACTATGGCCGTTAGCGTCCCATTCTATACGGTCGTGAAAGGTCGAAGATTTTGCTCACTGACCCCTTTATCAGGCTTAAGGTTCTTTTACGTGCCGTAATTCTACGACCCAAGACCACCGGCTTTACTTCCCTGCCAAAGGAAGCCACGCTAAGGATTTTTACTCAAAAATCCATCGCCCTCCGTCGAGTTTGAACCCATGACCTCGGGAACCAGAGGCTAGCATGGTACCCCTAGACCACGTAGGACGACGTAGGTCTAAGAAGTTTCTTGGTTAAAAATGAAAAGAAGGTATTCATGTTAGTTACGCAAGTATGTCAAATTGTGTTGTGCTATGCTATCCGCAAAGTAGAATGAAATAACAGTGTCAAATATGTGTCATTCTCTCCATTTACCTGTCAAATTCCACATCCTATTGTTAGTTGGTTGCGAGTTCACACAAAACTTGGAGGCAGTTTAAGGGGGTTCATTAAGACTTACCCTGAAAATGTTAAAATTCCTCATATTCATGTTTCTTTTTACCAATAACTATTAAGTGTAGAAAGCCGAAATGTTTACATATATTCTTGGAGAGCTTTATAAGCCTTTGATGGTAGAATTTTTAAAATGGTTTCCCGAATTTTGAAATATTTTTAAACATTATCCTACATAACAAAAGTAATATTTTAATATTTTTTACTTTTGAAACTAATGGCATAATTAAGAAGCCGGTTTGTTAAAAATCCCACATATATGCAGGAAACATGCAAAACAATACTGCCGTAAATCTACGACACGGGACCAACGGCTTTACTTCCCTTCCGAAGAAAGCCATGCTAAGGATTTTTACGCCAAAAAAAAAATCCGTTGCTCTCCGCCGGGTTTGAACCCGCGACCTCGAGAACAATAAGTTAGCATGGTAACCACTACACCACGGAGAAGATCCAATTTACAGTATGCAATGATTCGTTGGGGTACTGTGTTCCACCATGATGACACTTATAAGTTCTGTATCAGCTAAATCTTTAAATACTTTTTTTTCATTTCAATCATGCAGGAGAAGGAAGATGAAAGTATTCTTTATGGTCATATTCTTCTTCATCTTCCTTTGTTTTCAAATATTTGCCCCGGGTTGCATCACAAAGTCCATAGATAAAAATAAACAACTCAAACAGCTTTCCTCGTGCTATGAAGGTCTGTAACGTTTCATATGATTGCCAACCCATAATATACGAGGCGTATTCCGAATCTTAGGTCCATTTGGCCGTAATAACAACATCGCTCACGAGCCAGCATTTTTATTGACAGTAATATGTGCTACATATATAATTTACTTTTCCACATAGTTCCGTTCACATCCACATACTTGTAACGCCGCTCCAGCTTCTTTAACTCCTCGGCATAGAAGTCTGCTGCCTGGGACTTGAACCAGTCGGTAACGCTCGTCCTGAGTTCATCGTCGGTTTGAAATCGTTGTCCACCCAGTCACTGTTTCAAATGCAAGAAGAGGAAATAGTCGCTTGGCGCCAAGTCGGGACTTTACGGAGGGTGGTCAAAGAGTTCCCAACGAAATTCTTGAATCTTCTCTTTGGTTTTGGTAGCGGTATCCGATCATGGTTGCCGTGCAGGAGGATGATGCCAGACGACAGTTTCTCTCAGCGAGTTTGGATCGCACGTCTCAGTTTGGTAAGCGTTGCACTGCACACTTCAGCTGTAATTGTTGAACCATGGTCCATGAAATCACTCAAAAGGACGCCCTTTCGTCTCAAAACACGGTAGCCATCATTTTGTGATTCGTGTAGGACGATTGCTTACACATTTTTGGTTCGGGTGAACTGGAACGGTGCCATTGCAGTGACTGTTTCGATTCTGCTTCGGTGTACGCTATCCATGTCTCGTCGACCGTAACAATGTGGGAAAACAAACCATCTTCATCTTGTCTATAGCGCTCCAAAAACTATCGTGAAGTACCATTCGTTGCTCTTTGTGCTGATCGGTGAGCAGTTTTGGCACCCACCTCGCGATTTTTTCGGGCGTAAAAATCCTTAGCATGGCTTCCTTCGGAAGGGAGGTAAAGCTGGTGGTCCTGTGTCGTAGATTTACGGCACGTAAAAGAACCTCAAGCCTGATAAGGAGGCCTCTGAGAAAAATTACCGATCTTTCACGCCCAATATAGAATGGGACGCTAAGAACCATAGTAGTTAAAGAGCCTCCATAAATAAAAAAACTCAATTTCAAAACCCACCTCGCACAAGTTTCCGATATCCAAGCTGTTTGGATGACAATCCTGTAAAGTGAGGCTGGAGCAGCATTTGGAAATTCAACAGCCAGACCAACAATCCTCAAACGCAGTTCACGATGTTTTTAATTCACTTGCTCAATGATGTCGTCGATCCGAAATTGAATTGAGTTTTATTTATGGACGCTCTTTAACTACTATGTTCCTTAGCGTCCCATTCTATGTTGGGCGTGAAATACTTGTAATTTTGATCAGAGGCCTCTTTATTAGGCTTGAGGTTCTTTTACGTGCCGCAAATCTATGACACGGGACCACGGGCTTTACTTCTCTTCCGAAGGAAGCCATGCTAAGTATGTTTACGCCCGAAAAATTCCATCGCCCTCCACCGGGTTTGAACCCGCGACCTCGGGAACTAGAGGCTAGCATGTTAACCACTACACCACGGAGGACAACAGGTCTCAATACTGGGTCTCCACTCCGATGTTCATCGTGCACATTTGTGCAGCCATTTCGAAATTCTCGACACCAGTGTCGAAACTGTTTGTCAGTCATTATGTCCAGCCCATACACGAGGCATAACTCACGATGGATGTCCGCAGCTGTCGATCCTTTTGCTAGCAAAAATCTTATTTCACCGCGCACTTCACAACCGGCGGGATCTACGATTGCGATCTGCTCTCACCGACTGGCAAACGCCTACTGCGTCACACCAGCACTGCGGTAGATTCTTCAGGAATCGGTAGGCGTGAAACGTCATTCAGACCTACCATCTGTTAAATATCGTCCACCGGACCTTAGTTTTGGAATACGGCTCGCATTTGAATTTTAAGAATGTCGCTGTCTGTAGCTGGATTTACACCACCAAATGGTTTACCATCACTTAGAATTTTACTGCGTAAACTTATTTTTAAATTTCTTAGTTTTGTTCCCATTCTTTTCTATATGTGACATATGCACTCTACTTTTTAATGTTTATGCTTTTCCCCGCTGGACGTCTTTGTTAAACTTCGTATCTCCATCTCCCAAATACCCAACATACCTTACATTACATTGTGCCATTGAGTACCTGAAAATATTCTTGGTACCCTCAACTTCCATTCTTCCACTTATCCCTTGTTAATTGGCAATGCAATTATTTTCATGGATTTGTTGTAACTTATTCTTGTACCTTCAGAACGCATTCTTTATAGCGAAATCTACAACCTTACCAGTCTCCACAAGTTGTTGTCACTCCGATCTGTGAAGAAAATCCTCGTCTTTGGTAGGTAGCATCTACAGCAACAGTTATGTCCCTGCTTCCTTAATTAAATTCCACAGCTTCTTCAATAGGCTCTTTCATACTTTCCTTACACACATCTTCAACAGCGAACCAAGAGCAATTACATAATTTGTAAACTAGATTGGAGGTTTTATGTAGATACATTATTCCACAAACAATTTTTGCTGCTTTTGGACCTTTCAAAAAAACGTCCTAAGCCATAAACTAAACGTAAGCTGAGGTTTGTTCCAACATACGGTTCTGAACGCGTTCCGAACTAATTCCAATACATGCTAATGTACATGCGCCAGTCCGGTACGCTCACAGAACTAATTCGGAATTTTGTGTGGTTGGATAGCTAATTGAACCGTTCGCGTTCTGTCACGGCCTTCTTCGTTGCACGGTCAATTAGACGACGAAAAAATAACCTAGACTTGCTCAGTACATCGTGGAGAATCTGTCTGGTATAGCTTTTTACTTTCTCTGCTACGTATAGTAAGTAAGTAGGGGAAGTATTGTATTCCACCCAAAAGTTCGATACCCAGATTTCACCGGAGATATATGTTTTGAGACCCCCTGAATGAAAAAGTTTGATGTCTTACACTCACATGGCTTTCTCTACTCTTGTACAAACTATTTTTATAAACGCTTATTCCCCATATGCTTCATGTTAATCGAGATATCGATATGTTAATCTTATTGCTAATTTTCTTGCAGATGCAAGGGGAATTGGTAGGCTTTAAGCTATAGTCAAATATTTTAAGAGCTGGTTGCTATGTGGAGTATTCCATTCTCTTTGCATTAACAGGACAAAAAATCAATAACGAATTTGAGAAAAAGTATATGTATTGGAAAATTTAAGGGTATAACAAGCAATATCTTGAAAATGGTTCACTTAACAAAAACAATGTATATTACATAAATTGTGTATTTTAACGCGATCTAAATTTTTTCTTTAGTAAAATTTTGTCTATCTCTTATGGTTTACCAGTTATGCAAAAGTCGTTCTCAATGAAGAATACTTTTGGAGACATTCCCAGAAAATTGAAGATATGCATTTTATTTGCCATGAAAATATCTTAAATATATATATTAATCAAAATCGTTAAAGCCATTTTTGAGAAAATTAAAATTTTCGGAAAATGTTCCACGTAAAGGGTAATCTGAGGTAGGGGGATTTTCTTGAAAACAAGTGTCGCATCTCTGGAAGATACTGAACCTAAATACCAAGTTTGGTGTTTATCAACTGTTCGTTTCTGAGTTATGCTGTTCACAGACACACACACACACACACACACACGGGCATGTTTCCAAAAATGCTTTTTACTTTCTCTACTACGTATAGTAAGTAGGGGAAATATTGTATTCCACCCAAAAATTCGATACCGAGATTTCACCGGAAATATGTGTTTTGAGGCCCCCAGAATCCTAAAAAAGCATTTTTGGAAACATGTCCGTGTGTGTGTCTGCTATTCCGTTTTGAGAAATAAACACGCATGGAGGAATAAATTACATATTCAAATTTATTCCCCATAATGAGGAATTTTCTACTGAATACAGAGAGTATATAACTTTTTCAATACTCTCTGGCAAGTTTGTTCCAAGCGATTAGAATCGATTCTGAGTTAATTGAGCGCTGTAGACTATACAATTTGCGCATGTCCGGAATTTTCAGTTCCTACTTTTCATCAAGAACCGATTTCACTCGTTCCGAACTAGTTCACAAATACGTTGGAACAGCAAATTGGAAATTCATAATTAGTTCTGAACTGATTCTCTGTCGTGTTGGAACGCCACTTAGCTATTGCGCACACTCAGATAATTCAGAAGCGATTCTGAATCGTGTGGAAACAAACCTATTATCACGCATTATCAGTGTTTTATCTTGGTTATGGAATTCTTTTGTTTCTGAGTTCATGAAATCATGCTTTCTGTCATGCTTATTACAATTAAATATCATTTTACTGGCCAAACCAACATTTTTCCCACAGATATTCTAAAAGGGCTATAACAGATTTTTCAACAAGCAAATTCATTTAGTGCAGCTTGTAATAATACATTTTTATATTTCATATTCAAAGTCACTGTATTCATCTGCTTTGATTATTTCATGTTGCTCTATTTGGGGGGGGGACAGGAATAAAGGTTTAAGGAAACATGAATATATGGGTATGTGAGACGGAAAAACGATGAGGGAGAGAAAGGATCTTGTTCTGTTGTGTACCTATTTATTAGTATAACTGTGATATTGTGCAGCCCGGTACCGCAGGTTCAAAGGAGTGCTTATGGGTAATTGTAATGGGTGGTGAGATTCTCCGCCGTGGCGTGCATGTATCTGACATGGCCGAGCTCCTGACAGAGACTTGTGATCTGTAGCGTTTTAATTTTGCAATTGTTGCTCCGTACCCGGGCCTGTTACCTCCGGGCATTGGTTCTTTTGTGGTATGATGGAGGCAGAGGAAGCTGCTGTGTACTCTCGATGGGTCTGGTATTTTGTTCTCGGTGTCAATCATACAGCAGCAAAGAATGTCCTTCGTATTGTTGATATCGTTGCATACTTCCTCGTTGTGGTTTTCAATTGCTGCGATGCCATTGCGACTTCGGAGAAGATCTTTTGCATATGATTGGTGAGGCTTGGGTGGTAACGATGCATACTTATTCTATGGCACCGGTGACAGTAGTCATCTGCGTATTGAGGTGTTCTTCCAGTGCGTTTAGGTGACTGTTCAAGTTCAGGACCTCAGTGTGGAGGTTCTGAATTGTATCGATGATGTTGGTAGTACTTGCTGTGTGCTGTTGTAGAAGGTTGTTGGTGTATGTGAGCTGGCGTTCTATGCGTAGTGTGTCAGCTGTGGAGGTGGTGTGAAGTTCTGCGATGGCGTGGCTGTGTGGTCTCTCAGATGAGTCCTGCGAGGACAGAGCTGGCAGATGTTCTGACCGGTGTAATGCCCCTTGGCTCCACAAGAGACACAGAAGCGGCGCCGTTTTGTCAGGTTGTGTGCCTGGTAGTCAGTAGTGAGTGTCCCATTACCGCAGTAGTGGCAGCGGTGTTCGGTATCATATGTGTCGACGGTGAGCCCACACAGGAAGCATCGGCGGAATGGCGTTGGGGGACACTGCGGCTGGCCTCGAGCGGCAGAGGTTGCCCTAAAAAGCGCAGACCCGCGTTCAGGGCCGCCGAGAACTCACTCTCTTCCATGAATTCGAGTCTGGCCAGCTGTGTTGGACCTCGTTCATTCTTTACCTGACGGCGGGCTGACGGCCAGAGGAGCTGAAGCGCAGCATGGTCGGAAGTTGACGATGTACTCCTCGGACAACAGCGGAGAAGCGCTCAGTGGTGAGTGGATGTGTGGATTGGTCGGCGAGTGGGTGCTAGCCGCTTCGGCTGACGGCGGCGAAGTGGAGGGAAATTGGCGGTAGCAAAGCTAGTTGTCTTCTTCTTTCCCATGTTGACTCTCTAAAGTCTCTAAAAAAAGGTTTCAGCTTTTTAGGGGATGAGCTATATCCAGAAGCATTAACTTCATTTATGATCAGGTTAGGGGTGATATTCTAACATTTAGTGTGCGGAGTTTGGTTTACCCAATTTTCTTTTCTTCCTAAACACTTTCGTGCTTCTTGGCATGTTCCTATTTAAAAAATAACAGAACAAATAGCAGGAAGAAATAGCCCAATTACGCAAAATCAACGAAATTATTACAAATCTGGTACCATGAGCTTCATTCACAAAAATGTAAACAAACAAATACCACGTTGAAGTATGAAAAAGTATTGTTCTTCAACTTGCAGTTTGTAGGTTACGTAATTATTTGGAGGAGTTTGCCCCACAGTTGTACGCCAATTTGCGGGAGGTTTTTGGTTACGTAAATATTATTAAGGTTACGTAATGAAGATACACTTTGATGTTGTTTGATTTTTAGGACCCCAAACTTTATAGTGAAGATGATGCTTGTTTTTATGTAATATTATTAAAGTTATTTGCCTCGGCTGCTTTCAGTCGCACTATAGAAACACGAATTCTTGTAGAGTTGTGAAGACTTAAATTATAAGACGCCACACAATTTACTTTTTAATTTTTTTTTACTTCTTTTTATTTCACTTTATATTTGCACGTTTTAAAAACACTTTATAATATAAAACTGTGAGCACTTAATACATTTTTGGCGGAGAACACAAGTTTTATCATTTATACTTTACAACATTTTAACCCACGACTTTCACGTGCACTCTCTACAACTTCATGTCCGCGACTCTTACGTCTGCTGTGTACTACATCTTGCCCGCGACTTTCACGTCTGCTCTGTCTAATATATTGCCCGAGACTGACTAGATTCAACGGTAAAAACCTTTAGCTTTGGTAATGTCATTCTCTTATTGGCTAAATCTAGTCCAATAGAATTTAAGTATTCAAACTAAAAATCTTTCTTTACTTTTGATTGGCTAATTCCAAACTGTAAGCGTAATTACGTTATTACCGATCTTTTTATAACCAGTATTTTTTTTAAAACTGCAGACACACTATTGTCACCAAAATTACATTATTGCCTCATTATTAACATCCTAAAACATAGTATTCTCACAGCTTTTGCACTATTAGAGTATATAAATATTTACTTGATATTAACAAATACGTTTACAGTAAAAATAAGTATTTACAATGACTTTACATGCAATTTATATAATAATTATATACAAGGTGGGCTGTTATTGAATTTAATTAATAAAAAATACAACTAATATCATTTAGGCATTAAAATACTGTCTTAAGTAATTCGCTCAAAGGCTAACCAAATCAAAATAGTGAAGAAATATCCCTATATACTGAGGATTTCATCCCGATATCTTTTACAGAAAGAAAGTTACAACGTAATAAAAAATTTGGTTTTTTCTGTCGGTTTACTGTCATTTTGACACATGCAGCACATTATTAAAAATATAGTATTAGATAATGTAAAAGATAATAAGTGCTATACATCATTTTAATTGTTAATTTCCAAGGAACAAGAATAAGTTAAACAAATCTTATGTGTTACACTCACATGACTTTCTCTACTCTTGTACAAACTATTTTTACAAACGCTTATTCTCCATCTACTTCATGTTAATCGAGATAAGCATTTGCAGACTCTATCTTATTGCTAAGTTTCTTGTAGATGCAAGGGGAATATATATTTACAAGGGCAGTATCGAAATACAGTAGCCTTTAAGCACATACATATCTCTTAATAGCTGGTTGCTAGGTGCAGCACCATTCCCTTTGCCACAGAGTAATACTCTTTGCATATCCAAGACAAAAAAATGAATAACGAATTCCCATTTGAGAAAATAAGTATTGAAACATTTAAGGGAATAACAAAGCAATATCTGGAAAATGGTTCACTCAACAAAAAAAATGTATATGACATAAATTGTGTATTTTAACGCGATCTACATCTTTTGTGTAGTAAAATTTTGTCTATCTCTTATGGTTTGCCAGTTTACCAAAAGTCGTTCACAATGAAGAATACTTTTGGAGACATTCCCAGAAAATTCAAGATATACATTTTATTTGTCATGAAAATACCTTAAACATATGATATTTTAATCAAAATCGTTAGAGCCATTTTTGAGAAAATTAAAATTTTCGAAAAATGTTGCATGTAAAGGGTAATCTGGGGTGGGGGGATTTTCTTGAAAACCTTCGTGTCGCATC
Source organism: Deroplatys truncata (assembly GCA_030765065.1). Classification (NCBI taxonomy): domain Eukaryota; kingdom Metazoa; phylum Arthropoda; class Insecta; order Mantodea; family Mantidae; genus Deroplatys; species Deroplatys truncata. The sequence continues at coordinate 150,216,579 of CM060977.1, read as the reverse complement.
TCTGGAAGATACTGAACCTAAATACCAAGTTTGGTGTTTATCCGACTGTTCGTTTCTGAGTTATGCTGTTCACAGACGGACAGACACACAGACAGACACACACACGGACATGTTTCCAAAAAAGCTTTTTTATGATTCAGGGGATCTCTAAACATGTATTTCCGGTGAAATCTCGGTATAGAATTTTTGGGTGGAATACAATACTTCCCCTACTTACTATACGTAGTAGAGAAAGTAAAAAAGCAATTTTGAAAGTTTAGAATTTTTGGCTTAATGAACTTCCTTAAGGACCCTTGATAGAGATTGCAGGGTATTTTTGCGCTGTTTTGCAACTGAAAGAAAGCCAGTTTTCTCCGGAATTACACCATCTAGAACAATGGACGTTTCACTGCTTATTAAAAACAATTTTTTGAGTACACCGGTGTCAAAATTGTTTAGCTAGCTTTAAATCTTTTAGTTTTAAAAATATTTAAATGTAAAACAATTTCTAAACAAATTGTACTTTCATTTATATGTAAACTTTTCTCTCAAAATAAAGATTATAACTCCGCCAGTTTTTTTAATTATGAATGTTTTATAGGTATCTTAAGATAGCCAGTTAACTATTTATCCATTTGACGGAATAATTTAATTGTTAAAAAAATAGTCTTCGGAAAATAATTTTTTTCTGTGGTCTTTTTATATTTATAATTTTTTCGCGGAAACCATTCAATTTAGAATCAAAATATTTAACCTATTAAATGAAACTAAGCATTCTTTACAACCACAAAGAATTTTTAACTTCTAAGTTAACCCGATTTTGAGAAAAGTGTACCCGAAGTTTAAAAAGGTAGAACTTGCGGGTAATGGCAAAAAGGCAACAACAAGGTGAACACATTGTTACATATCAATATAGTCCAGAGCCATATTTAGAGGGGTGATTTTAGGGTTCAAACCCCCCTGAAACTTCTGACAGCTTTATTTATTTAAATTCATATCAAAACAATATGGGAAAATGTCATTAGATAACAGTAGGCCTACTGCTAGTAACACATTTACAAGAAAAAGGGAAACTTAATATTGTCACCTTACATAGGTAAGGTGATCATACATTCCGGTTTTCGAAGCAGTCTCGATGTTTTGTGCTGTAAGGTAGAATATCTTCATTCTGGTGAGATTTTCCTGTGTCTATAACGTCTCTAAGAAAGTTTCTTATCTACGTAACGTCTATATACTATGGAGTAGGTACATGGTAACTGTGTGGGTACTGTTAAGTTCAGATCTAGTTATGGAAAACCCTCACCGAAAATTTTTTTCTGGGTAACGGCTATCATATACTCTAACATCTCTTGGCCATAAAAGTCCTTTAAAGGACCAAATAACAAATAATTACATAGGTATGATCCTTATACTATTAAAAATCAATTTTTTGAACCGAAATATCTACCATATGTCCTTAAATACAAAAGACTTTCTTACGCAGCTTGCAGAAAAATATTACAAGGTGCTTGAACTTTTCATTCAGTCTCAAAAATTGAGATTAAATGTGTGACAATTATGTATTATGGCATAGAAACATTCCTGTTAACAAATTAGTGACTTGAACTAGCAATTACCATAAGCCCAGTAATATATAAAAGCAATTTGTGTACGACTAATAATTAAATTACTACTGCCCGGGCTTGTAGGCCGTGGTCTAGAAGGCATCGTGGATACCGACGTTTCGCCAAGTACAGCGCTTGGCTCTTCAGAGTGAAGTGGAAGGCCGTGAAAGCCAGTATGTACAATTTATGTACAGATTCCACAATTTAAATAAAAAGAATTACACAAAAATAAGCAGCTGTGTTTTTCATACTAGCTTACCTATTAGGTGTTCAGCCGATCACAATTATGTTCTAATACTGTATTGTTATAGATTATAATGACAAGTTTTTTTTATGGTAGCTTTAATCGATCCCTTTAATCTCAATTTGAATAACTCAAAGTGTAATCACGACTGGGGTCGTAAGCTCATGTAATTAACTTTATACGTCATCAGTAGTGATACGGTATTAATTTATCAACTGAACGAGACAGCTAATCAGATATGAAAAATACAACTTGAATAATAGTCTATATTCCTATGTTTAATAGCTATACCAGTATCATCAGAATTCTGCAGCCTTAATTTTCACTGTTTAGTTCCGTCCTAGATCACTACGCACGCTGTGACCACGTTCGTTCTGTGTTTAACACTGGGGTTGCACTTCTGTTATTTGATATTCGTTGCATTACAGCAACAAAAGTGTGTACCGGTGAAAGCTTATGTTTCTAGACGTTTCTAGAATTTCGAAGTGTGTTTGCCTTAGTGTACGTTATTAAAGAAAAGATCATGGACCAGGTATTTATATAATCAATGAGTACGCACTAATTGTAAGAATAATGCTTGGGCATTATAAAATACACAAATGGCATGAAGTAAAGAGTTGAATGCATTAAGGTTAGGTGGTAATTGAACAAATGCTTGGGTAATCTTACTTGCATATTTTACAGGTGCCTTTACTGAAAGATAAGGGAAATATAGCCTTGCAGGCAGGAAAATTCGATGATGCAGTGAAGTACTATTCGCAAGCTATTGCTCTGGACAGTAATAATCATGTGCTGTACAGCAATAGGTCTGCTGCCTACGCTAAAGCCGGTCGTTACAGCCAAGCTTTGGGAGATGCAGAGAAAACCATACAGTTGAAACCAGACTGGGGAAAGGTGTGGTGTTTTTATTCTAATGACATAATTATGTACATTCTGTAAGCTCATAAACTTAAGTGTGCACTTACTAGGCCTCAGTAAGTCTATAGAAGAAACCCTATAGTTGAAAAGGGTTATATTCATGAGAAATTTGTTTTGTATACATGCAACCGGAGAAGAGAATGTCTTTTGTTTAATATAAAGCCTTGTAAATTAACTTGAGGGGCTAACCATGGTTAATTCTTAGATAATATTTACTTTAGCACCTGGTGACCGCTTCGCTCTAAACCATGCTTAACATGTTCTAATTGATGCCCTAACGATGTTTTGGGTGTCATTTTTGGGGCGAAAGCTTAGTTTCAGAAATAAAAAGGGATAAACATTTTATACCAACACACTTGCACCTTGCAACTCAAGCTTTCACCCTCATTTCCTCATGTACCCCTTAACCCCTTGCATCACATTCTCATTCTGATATTTACACCATACCTTTGTTCATTTAGTCACTTTGGTATCATCTGGAGGGATATGAAGATCGTTGTTGGTCGTTCCTCGAGCAATCTCGGTCGTTTCGTCACGTTGCGATCCTACCCTTCCAAATGGACCTTTGTATTCATCTTTGCAGTTCAAATCCATCCATAAACCACTTTTTTTCTCCAAGGTGCATAGTTTTTTTTAAAGGAAATCATAAGAAATTATGTTTATCTGATTTTATATGCTTATTGTGTGAGAAAGTATTAATGTGAATGAGGGGATATTCGTTTAAGTAGTATTGGTGCAGGAAAACCTTAACAACCAAGAAAGGCATTGAATTCTGGGTGGAACAAATCTGCAAAGAGTGACACATGTGAATGCTCAGCGAAGAAGCAGAACAATGTTGGGGAACCTATGTTATCTTAATGGCAGATATTTTGGACTTCAGAGAAATAAACCTTAGGCAAGTTCAGATACATTGCCTTGCAAACGTCTTTTGTCTTCCTGTGTATTCTTATGTGGGAATAGTTGACACATGCACCTTATAATACTATCACTGCTTTTAAACATATACTATTGCAATCTAAGCTTTCGCCCCAAAAATGATATGCTAAAATGTCAGTAGGGTATTATTTAATGTTACACTAAAATGTCATTAGGGTATTACTTAGCATATATTGAAAAAGATTTGAAACAAATAGCTACTGGGTGTTAAAATAAATAATCAGCAATTTTTGCAGTATTGGAGCTGGTTGGATGTGTTATAATTTTTAACGTAAGTTAAAACATTTTTCTTTAGGATATTGTTAAAAACATTCTGACAAACTGCTTTACTTGTCACCCCTGATTAGTTTGCACTTCCATAAGTTGGTGGTGGTGGAGTGAAGTTTAAGGGCCCGTCGACAAGTAGGTCATTTGGGCCCCAAGTAAAAACATAAAAAACAGTTAACAGTTAAAACTTAAAACGGTCGAGCTAAAACGCAGAAGAATAAGTTAAAAACGAAATAGCCAAAAGACCATAAATGAGGTTAAAATAGAATAAAATCCAGGACTAAAAACATGACTGTAAAAAGGAAGAAAATCTAGGCCAAAAAGACTAAAAATCTCCAAAACTAAAAGACAAGTTATACTTGTGTAATAAACCCGATTTTGGCAATGAACTGCAGGGTCTGCCTTACAGCCACTGGATCATCGCCTAAAACTGAGGGCAGTGTAGAACCCAGGCCAAAAAACTGACGATCACGGGCGTACCTCGGACAATCAAAGAGAACATGTGACACGGTAAGCAGCATGTCACACGGTGAACAGACAGGGGCCAGGGCACCACGCAGAAGATGACCATGTGTGGCCCGCGTATGGCCGATTCTTAGGTGGGTGAGAACTACTTCTGACTGCCGTGATTCCCTGCAGGAAGTAGACCAGTGTTGTACGGTGTCTTTGAGTGTCCGAGTTGAGTGCCAGCCAATGCCTCCCATGATTGATGCCAGCTGAAAATAGAGGACGACGGAAGTACCACTGAACATCCGTTAAAGACACAGTTTTGATGGAAAACTCCGGCAAACGTCATGCAGCTTTAGCAGCCGCATCCGCCTCCTCATTGCCAGTAATTCCCACTTGGCCTGGAGCCCATGTAAGAACGAACTGGTATCTGTGACAGAGCAGCTGAGATAAAAGTGTTTGTATTTTTAAAATCAAGGTGGAGGAGCCGATGAACTGTTGCAGAGCCTGGATGGCGCTCAGAGAGTTGGAGCAAATAATAAAACGGCTTGGGACAAACGTGGAGATAAAAATCAAGAAATAAAAGATGGCAAACAGCTCGGACTTCCATCAGTAGGGGCTAATTTGTGCCTCTTGTAGTTCATGCAGTTCAGATCTGAAGAGCAACCAACACTTGAAACTATGAAGCAACCACCAACATTTGAGTGAAAAAAACACCAGATTGAAATTAGCAACGAGTAGGAGGTGAGCCACAGTAAACCGACAGGTTCGGGTTTTCAAAAATTAGTCCGAGGTTATGCTTATGATGTCTAGGTTAGTGTGCGTGCATATGAACAGGAGTCAAATAATGGGTTCTCATGTATTACACTTGTTCACTTGCGTTGGCAGTTCTTTCTGTGCATTAGCAGTAGTAACAAGATAGTCCTTTGTTGACATTTCGTGATCTTGTTATTAAAGAAACTTTTTAAAAGGGAGAGTGGGAGGATTACAGGCTGTACAAGTACTCGCATCTTCTCTTAAAGGAGAACTGAACTAAAAATCTACATGTCTATTTTATTTAATATTTTACAAGATCTTAGGTTGTGCATAATAATTTTGAAAACCAGAACAATGTATGACTTACCATTCAGGATCTGCAAGGTATTTTCCACACCATGAGTGCACTGCGGTGATGCCATTCTTGAAGCAAGTATCTCCTGCCAGAACAGCTAATCACTCATAGCATTAAGTTTCAAAGGGAATGTCGAATATTTTCATAAGGGATTTAGCGAGATGCCATACATAAAATTCACGGTGTATATGCAGACATTTCTTTTTCATCAGTGTTCTTATGCATTTGTCTATCAAATAATTTTATGAGCATGTTTTCATTCATAGAAGTCAGTATATATTTTGCAAGCAGTTTTCTCAATATAACCACTTAAAGCTCCCCTCTGTACAATTATGAAATCTAATAACCTATTTTACTTGTTGCCAAATTCATTATAGAATATGTCGCATATTTAGCAGAAAATTCTGGGGAGTCATCCCCATATAAACATAAATTTAAATCATTTTTGGCAATTGCAAAATTACTCCTTTTTTGTCAGAAGGGAAGACAAATTTTTTAATCAGTCTATAAAAATATGATTCAGAAAAAAACAATAGTTTTATTGCTTTTGAGAATGTCAAGAAATGGTTAAATGTCATTCCGCAAAGATATATGGCTGAAGCTGTGCACACATTACCTCTACTTTCGTCTTCAGAGCGCCGCTCATATTAACGCTTGTTCACACAATGAGCAATGAGATATAATTAGCATTAATGCCCCTCATGTACTAGGTTTTCTTTCAGTGACAGTCACACCACATGTGTGATAAACACTAGATAGTGCAAGGGGAGCATTTGCACACAAACACAAATTAATATTTTCTGGACATACCTACATCATTTACAGCTAAAGATTTGCCTTTCTCATCAGCCAAACTTTGGTTCACATTACCGCCGTTTATGGCACTAAAAGTTTGCACAAGCACTGCACACAGGCATTCTTGACCAAACTCTTCACAGAACACTAGGAAATAAAAACTGTTCCATAATCACAATATAACAACAGGAATTAAATGCAATGCAAGTGACATGAGTAGCGTGGCGCGATCCTAGCCTCATGACCTCACCACGAGGTGAGCATTAAACATAAAAGTGCTTCCAGAATGAAAAACAAGAGGTTACAGAACCACTCGGTTTTCAACAATGTGCTCAGAATTGCTTATGCTTTATTCTTAGAAGTCTAAAAATTTAGTTCATTCTTCCTTTAATGCTCCTCTTTTATGAGTTTTAATGTAATCTCAGTTTTTTAACATTATTTTCAGGTGACAAGTACACTTAGCTTTACCAAGCATTCATGATTTAGTAAAATGTGAATGAAATGGCATTAAAGAAATGCAACATCATATTTTGTTTATTTCTGCAATGTTATATAGTATGGTAATGCTAGAGTAAGACCTGACAGCAAAATATTTAACAAGCCAAGGAAAAATGGATAAACCTGTAAATCATTTACTGGATGTTAGCATGCTTAAATTGGCTCTAATTCAAGTATATGGCGTAAGCTGTATCAGATATCTACTTTAGCATGCTTTAAATGCCTATTTATATTTTAAAAGTGTATAATTTGAACTGATTTGGTTACAGTAATAGTAGTAGTAGTAGTAGTAGTAATAATAATAATAATAATAATAATAATAATAATAATAATAACAACAACTTTCGTTTGTGCAAATTAATTGATTGAGCTGCCCTCTGCATGGGGCTTGTTTTTTTCATCTACTATAGTAAGTGCTATCTCTTATACCCTTCCCCATAAAGGCCATACAGAGTGAATTGGTTTAGTACTAGTATGTTTGTGTGTAGTGCCATAGACGTATCCATAATGCCTGAAATATAAAATATGCACCTATAGTATTTTCACTTCCACCAGACATGTCACTATTCACTTTCCCTCCTATACAGGTGCAATCAACTGGTCACAGCTGGTATGTGAATGTGTATACCAACAATCAATTACTGCATTGTCTGCTGTTTTACCATTAGTTTATTATTCAGCTATTGTGTATGTAGGATTATGAGATACATTCTTGCTTAGAAGGCATGATAAAATTTCAATTTTCCTAGGGGTTTTTTCCTTGAGTGATGGCTAGCATTGTTCCATCTTTATGGCACATTCTTCTTCCAGGTCCCAAAGGAAATTTCTAAACCATTTGCTAAATACGTTATTCTTGAGGATAATCTCATCACATTTTGACTGATAAGGTAAATCTGTCTCTTCTATGAAACCATATTTGGCTGATATGCATGGCATATTATTAGATGTGATCCTTTACCTAATGGAATCTTTATACCCGCATTTCTTTTAGAATCCTGTCAGATAAAACTTTTAGCATGGTTTTTGTTTACCAAGTTTTATCAATTTAAATAATAGGATGAGGGTGGTCTTTTTTTATGTCATGCATTGTTCTTAAAAATGAGGTCCTTGCTACAATATCTTTTCTGTAAAAGAAATTGTCGCCCATTATTACATTTTGATATAGGTATAAACGTAAGTTTTCTCAAAATGTTCCATAAAGAAGTAATACTGTGGTGTCTATTTGTCTTTTAAAACCAGTTTAAGCTTTTAGGTATAGGTTATTCATCGTGATTATAAAACTGCTGCACTGAGCAACAGATTATATTTATCTGGAAATCATCTAACGTTGTGATAAATTTTTAATGTGTAATTTTTTCTTCTTCTTCTTTCTTGGAGAGGAAAAGCACAGCCTTGGATTCTCTTCATTTTCAGTTGCACTTTTCTGAGCTTCCCCACATATATGTTGCACTGTTCTTGCAGACAGTTGACATGCTTCTGCAGTTATATTTTATATATCTCTAAAAAAAATCACTAAGCATTTCCTTGCAGTTTTCCAGTGGTTTAAAAAAGTTATACACTTTATACACAATGTTTTTTGACTTCATGTAATACTGCTCAAATTTGACGTTATTATCCACAAGTAGAACATGCATAAATTCATGCACAATTGGAGAAAAACTAATTGCAGGAACTACAGTAGGGAGGACTGTTATGCTGATCGAGGGGGAAAAAGCCATTCGAAAGGGAGTGATCAAGTGAGGTGCAGAGTGGAGGACAAATTCCTTAGCTCACCTGGTCAGAGTGAAAAAACTATAATTTAAACTGGCCATATGCGTGACTCAACTTTCTTATAGAATTCATTCTCATGAATGAAGTCAATAAATACCCGTTACATTCCAAAGGAAATAATATAAAACCAAATTTCAAAAACTGAGATAATTTAAACACAATAATTTAATAAAGCATTATTCTATTACCAAGCATGAGTTTAGTAACATTATATTCAAACGTACATATTTCACGGGGCAACGGTTCCATATATAACTTGCAAAAAAAAAAAAAAAAAAAAAAAAAAAAAAAAAAAGGAATGTAAATGCATATATTAGTGGCTTTAAGAGATGTAAACACTTAGCCTATAGCCTACCCACCCTCCTTTTTTAAAACACGTTCTTATATAGTAAATTGAAGTAAGTGTTTTGTTTATGATTTTTGCACCACGTATGGGAGCCAACTTGAGAAGATTTGTGCTTACGTAATAAATTACGTAAATTATTTTATCAACTTGAAGGTTATGTTGTGCTGCTTTTGTTTTGTTTGGTTACGTAAATATGTGTACTGTTATTACGCAATATGCTGCTACATGCGAGAAGGTTATTTTACAATGTAATTTTGTTGTTACACTCAAAGATTTGCACTATAATATTTAACTTTGTTATTAAAACTGCTTCTATGTATATTATTCATGTTTGAATTTGCCTCGGCTGTGTCAGTAACGTTTGTAGAGTCATGTATCTTAATCAAGGCGTGGTGTAACAAGAATGTAGACATCACAGAATTTAACTTTTTAAATTCGCTTCTTTTATTAATCCTTGCACATTTTTATAAAGCATTACACCTTTTAAGAACTGTGAGAATCTTTAATACTTTCACTTAGCGCGTATACATATTTTACGATTCACACGTAATATTTCTGTAGAGAACACATCTTCCATCTGTTCACTACCAAGGTTTGCCAGCAACTGAGCAACTTTCAAAAAACCCGTAAGTATTTCAAGTCTCTGGTTGGCTAATTCTAGTCCAATAGAATATCTGCATTTTACTTAAAGCTTTTCTTTGCTGTTGATCAGCTAATTTTAAACTATTACAGAGAAATTACATTATCGTTGCTTTAATTAGACTAGTAATTTTCAAACTCTAAAACTTATTATTGCTACAAGGTTACCTCATTATTACCTCATTGTTAGCAACTTAAAACTTATTATTCTCACAGCTCTTGCATTATTAGAGTATATAATGTATTCACATAACATTATTAAAACATGTTTACAATAAAAATAAGCATATGCAATGACTGTTACATACATTTTAAATAATTGTTACATACATATTGTTTCAAGGCGGGCTACTATTGAATTTACTTATTATAAAATACAATTGAAATTATTCAGGTTTTAAAATACTGCATCAAAATTCATTGTGAAATGTCAACAAAATACTCCATTTTGTTAATTCTGTGCATGCGTAGAAGAAAGTTCCAACCCAACTGGACTAGCATAATCTGCAAAAATAGTTCTTCCATTATTTGAAACTAATTCATATGCACACACACACTAACCTAAACCTAACCTCAAAACCAGAGGATCCTGTCCATTTACTGCAGCTCAAGGCATCATGACCTCCGCTTGTCTCATACTCATTTCTTCCTTTCAATTTACATACTTTCATATGGTGTTTTTCGTTCAGATATTGGTGGCTCTTCTGGATGAACTCTTGCTGGCCAAAGCATGAATTAATTAGCCAGGGTAGAAATGGAGAAAAGTCTTTTTATGGACTGTGATACTACATCAGCATACTAAAGACTCTATTTTCCTGTAGAATGAATTGGTTTTTCTAAGTGCATGCGGAAAAGTATACCTTAAATAAAATGCGGTAAACTGTTGTGCTTCTTTATGTCCATGTAATTTAAAAATATTTTTGAAGGAATGGAAGGGGAAATTGCTCCAATGCTAGACACTTGCAGTGGAAAAACAAGGGATAAATAATTAAAGCTGAAGTTGAAATACAAAGGCTGTTGCTTGGCCAGGAGCCAAAGGCCCTTGTTCAACGTGCAGCCTCCAACATTTCTCAATGAATCCTGTAATCTTGTCACCGCTGGAACATGTCACCAACCTGATGTGGAATTTGTGGAAACTGCTTTTCCATATTGGTTGTCAAAGAGAAGAAATACGAATGGTTCATAAAGTCCAAACAAAATAAATTTATGCATGCAATTAAAAAGTCCTAAAGAGGAATATTAACCCTATTCAGTTTGAATGTAGGCATAAGCTGCATGAAACATCTCAGAAGTAGCCACTTATCAAATTCACAAGCAAAGTAAAAATTGACGTACTGGGGAAGAAAATTGAAGAGCAGCACAGCCAACATTTGAAGTTAATCTACTAGACTTTGAAGGCCTGTTATTATAGTATTCAACATCCATGAACTAAGTGGTCCTCCATGGTCTAGGGGTACCATGCTAGCCTCTAGTTCCCGAGGTTACAGGTTCAAACCTGGCAGAGGGCGATGGATTTTATCGCATGTAAAAATCCTTACATAACTTCCTTCGGAAGGGAAGCAAAGCCAGTGGTCCCGTGCCATATATATTTAAAGCACATAAAAGGAAGCTCAAGCCTAATAAAGAAGCCTCTGAACAAAATGCCTGGTCTTTCACGCCCAATATAGAATGGGATGCTAAGAACCATAGTAGTTAAAGGGCATCCATAAATAAAACTCAGTTTAATTGTTTCCATTAACTACTGAGAATATGGCAGAAACCATAATGAAACTGTAACTGTAACGCAACCTTGGTGAAGGATTAGTGACACTTAAATTCATTTTCAAAACAAAACCTCCCATAACCTCTTAGGCGAGCTGACTCCTGGATATTGGAGAGTTATTGCAAAGAGAAAAATAAAATTAGGTTGAAACATATGTAGTGTAGAAAATTACTTAAAGCTTATTAGATGCTTCAAATACTCTGGGTACAATCACACAGCTTGGTATTACATAGGACAAGCTCATCCAGGAAAGCACACAATGAAAGATGCCAAGCAGATAACAAATGAGTAAACTATAATACACCAGATATGACAAAAGCAAATGAAATCACTCGTTATTTAATAAAAGTTGTCCATGTGCAATAAAAATACCAAATACTAATATAGCAGGCTTAGTTTATTTTAGAAGAATACAAGTAGCAGTTAAATTAAACATACCAGTGTCGATACACTCATTAATTGCATGCAATTGAGAGTAGCAGTAATAACTTAATGTATTTATTGATACTTGACATGGGCTTCATATTCTTCCAAGAACCATACATCGTGAACAACCAGAAATGTAGAACTTTTACGTCGTGAGGTAGCAGAACAACAGCAGCAATAATTGTGATAAACAAGTGGATAGATTTTATTTGAACACCTTTCTGATGATGCAGTAACAGTGGAGTTTGAGGTTGATGATGCAAGATTTTATGCTGTGAGCAAGAGTTGGATATAAAAAATGACGTATATTGCGATCTAAGTAAACTTGATTAGATACTATGGGCCGCTTGCAAAAATTATGCACTGTTTAAGGATTTAAAACACTGTTCCGTTAAACATCATCTAAATGTTGTCTAACTTTGCATTACTAAATACTTGTCTAGATGGTATTCAGCTAAGCTGCATTTAAAGTGCCATTTCACCCAAAAGTGAATGCAGCAGTACTGCACTTTCAAGCTTTCCTATTTGGACATCAAGCAGCGATTCTGGAAATAGCGGAAGATAATGAAACGACTTTGAGTGGCCTCAATAGAATCCTGCATGTAGGTTCTTGGAGCCCTTTGTGCCTCTTGATCTGGGCATTTAATCAAGTCCAATGGTCCAGATAAAACACATCACATCCTTGATATCTGTCCTTATATGCTGAAGTTCAAGAAAAAGGAACCTAGGGATCTATGCATAGTGAATCCTTTGCATAGTATATGTTGGGAGGTTTCATGTAGCCTCTTACATTTCACACATACAGGGTTGTAAGTCCCATTATGTATAAACGTCTACGCAAAGTGTTGTGGGCTGTAAGATAGCCAACAATTGCTCTAAGCTTAGTTCTAGTTAAATTCAGGAGAACCTCACTCTGTTTTCTGCCAGGCGCTGAAATGAAATCATGAGTTTGTGGTCGAATGAATGGATTTATTGTACAATTTGTTCTACAGTTTGGTTTACAATATATACAATGTATATTCGTATATCATTATACCCCTACATCTATTGTACAGTTTGTCTGGTGCTTGTTTTCCTATTGGGCCACTCAGATTGCTTGGCTTCCTGGCCTTTTCACTCACTGAGCGGCCCTTGCTTCTCTTACTTTTCTAGACCATTTTTTCCTTTACCTTCCTTAATATTCTCCCATGTCCTTGATTTTGTTTCTTAGAACCTTTTATTGAGTCAGTCATATCTTTAAGATTTCACCTTCCTTCATTTTCATACATCTAACCAAAATTTTTAAACTTCTTTCTACTATTGCATTGCTTTTTGTAACCCTATTATCAATATGGCACCTACCATAAAATCGTCTGCGTATAATGAAAACCTGAACCTGGAATCTCCTTATCTCTTATTACTGGACAAGCTAATTTCTTATTTTTACTCCTTCTGATATATCATCTATGAATAGGTTAATAATATTGAACTCAGTTTACATCCCTGTCTTAATCCTATATTTTATTGCATGTCAATTTACTCCCTTTCCCTATTTGTTCTTTGTTTTATCCTGATACATAAATTTCTCCATTGCTTTTCTAAGTCTAGTACGTCTGGATATCAGGTCGACACTTTCCTCCCCTTGTAGCATTACCCTCCCTTCTCTCAAATCTATTATTTTATACCCTCCCCCCTTCTTGCAATTTCTTCCGCTTCACTAACTGTTCTCACTCTTATTACTTCCCCACTTCTCACTCGTATCACTCCCTCCTCCGCATACATATTTCTTGTTGCACTGTTAATCATCTATTCTCTTGGCTTCTCCCCACTTCTTCTTTGCATCTCTTCTCGCTCCACCGCTGCAACCAATGTTAGCTCCTCCCTCTCCCTAGCTGCTGCTTCCTGTTCTGTCGGCTTCTCCCCACTTCTCCTCCTTTGCATCTCTTCCCGCCCCACCACTGCAACCAATCTTAGCTCCTCTTCCCCCTCCATGGCTGCTGGTTCTTCTTCCCTATTTTCTTCTGTTCTCCTTTTATGACTGTTTCTCGCGTCTGTCGAGTTTGTGATTTGATCAGCTGTTTTCTGCTCCTTTCTCCAAACTACCGACTCAGCTATTCTCTCGGTTCTTTGACTTGTATGTGTCCTGGGCCATTGCTTCTGCTGACGTTCGCACATTTTTTCTCGTTCATTCCTCCGTATACCCATACTCCATTCTTCTCCTTCCACAAATAATTTTAAACCTTTCAAAAATGCCTTTTTCCCAGCTGCTCTTGCTTCTTTCATCCTGGCTATTAGTTACTTTTCCAAAATTTGTTCCTCTCTTGTATAGTCCTGCTGTATAAACATTTTTGAGCCTCTTAACCTCCTGGCATTCCTTAAAATTTTCCTCTTTTTCCCCATTGTTGTTATTTTTATAACCTTCTTCCTCTTTTTCTGATTCGGTACATGTCCTCTATCTCCCAACCAAATGTTTTTAATCCTAGTCCTCCTTCCATGATCCCGTACACTACTTCTAGGTTTCTGTACTCTTCTGTCACTCCGAAAATTACGCAGTTCTTTCTTCTCTGTCCTGCTTCAAATCTTTTCTCTATATCTTCAATTTTTTTCTTGCAATCTATTATCTGCTGTACCATCTCTTCTCGCTGCTTCTTCATAACCTCCTCGAGTCGTCTTGAATTTTCCTCAGATTCCATTAGCTGGTTCATTTCTGCCTGTCCTGTTTTCACCTCCACTCCGCCACTTATTCAGCTCTCGCTCTGCACAACCTTCTCCTACCGCTGTCAGCTCCAGACTCTATCAGCTTGTAGTTTGTTTACTCCAGATCTCAAGATGAGCCTCCACATTAAGCTGGGCTATCTCATACTGGACATTTCTGGGAGACACCACAGAAGGGTTGGGGTCATATTAAATCAAGTCCTGCTCTCCTCTGAGCAAGTGTATCTGTCATCTCATTTCCTCTAATACCAGAATGCCTGGGAACCTAAACAAGGGTAACAGTAAAAAGGATGGGGTCTACTCAGCTGCCCAGAGAAAGGTGTTAACTGAGTGACCCCTCCCTCCCGTAGGTTTTTCCGTTTGGTCAATATCTGATACTTAAAAAGGCCTGCTTATGCAGGAACGGAAGTGGATATGCCACTTACGCAATCAACCTCAGGCTGCTACAGAGTCTATCCAACAATGCTCAGCCCAGCATTGCCACACCAATTTGGATATAGTTTTGACTGTTATAAGGGCTTTTAAGGCTGCCAGGCTATATGAGCAGATATTCACTTCCACATGTATGTCTGGAAAAGTAAAAATATGCATAAAACAGGCTGAAATTGCTTATATCTCAGCCTGAAAAACAATGGAAAAATTTCCAAAGGGAATGGCAAGCCTGGTTCCTGGGGCCCCAGTACCTGTCCTGCTCCCAAAGCAGAAGCCATCTGTGAACCACAGTGGGCTCCCAGCCTTTAGGGGAGACCCTGTCTCTGGTTCCCACTCATCCCTGGAAGGTTATAAGTTATCTTATCACTGTATATGATAGACTTAGATTATAAATAGTCCCCATCAAATCCCCTGCCACCAGGGTAATAGGACACATCTCCTGAGGTCTAGTTAGAATCAGTGAGTATCCCTTGCAGGGTAGCTTGAAACACCATCCCCCTACTGTCTAAAGATGGTGTGCACTCACCCTTGCAACCTCCTTCGTTAACACATGCAAAGAAGGAAGGTCCATCGGATCTCATAAGGTGGATGTTGGAGTAGTCTGCACCACCATGGTTATCATCAAACATGTCAATCTTTGCAGCGAATCTAATTTGGCAGCTACTGCCTATACAAGACAGGCAGGCCACCAAACCAATGCTGCATAGGATGTTGAGAGCCTTATTACTAAGATGTGCAGCCATTTGACCACTCTTGATCGTAGGTCCTACCTCAGCCCAATGGTGCTCCTACAGACCCACAAGCATTGTGGGCCTTCTTGACTTCGTATTCCACATAATTTTTCCAGCTCAATTTGAAAAGCTTCAATTTCTTCCCAAACAGAAGGGGTTCTACCAACCCAGGGAGTCTCCTCCTCCTCATGAAGATATTATTTCAGTCTTGTTCCGGGTTAATGGACAAGCCTGTTTCCTTACACCATTCCTCTGAGTATGCAGGGATTCCTGAATGAGCTCCAAAACATTACCCGGGAGTTTACCACTTGCTACAAGGTAAATGTCGTCAGAAAAGCCTTGAGTATGTATCCGCCCCTGTTGAGTCTGTTCAGTAGTTTATCCACCACCAGACACCACAGAGTGGGTGACAAAATTCCTCCTGGTGAGCAGCCCCGCAGTCTCACTCCCAGAGCCACTACAGCCTTCCAAGGAGGTCATAGTCCAGTTTATGACCACTGATCAACTCCTCTACTTTCCAGACATTTCCTAATTGTGCCTATAATCATATGATTAAAGGCACCCTCATTGTCCAGGAAGACTTCCATGGCCAGTTCTCCACAGTCCAGTCTTACCATAAGCTGGTAGAGCACTGATTCCATGGATTTCCTGGTTAATAAGCATACTGATGATGTTGGATCTGTTAACCAACACCTCATCACTTAAATGTCTATCTACCAGCATTTCCAGAGCCTTCAAAAGAAGGATGTTAGGCTAATGGGATGAAAATCCTTTGACCTGCAGTAGGATTGTCCACCCAACTAAGGTAAACACTACTTTGACCTGTCTCCAGAGGCGAAAAGTATGCCCCATGGCAAGACAGACCCTGCAAATTCTCACCAGGTAGGAGAAACAATCTCTCAGCCCTCCTGAAGAAGAGTCAGGAAGACCCCACCCTCACCAGCACTTTTATAGGGCTCAAAAGTAAAGGCAGTCCATTTAACTTTTTTGAAAGTCACATTCTCAGAAACCACTTGCCAGCATTCCCACAAAGGTCTGTGCCCTAACTGAGGTTGGTTCTTGGTCTATTATACAGATCCTGGGAAGTGTTTCGAGTAACAGCTTCAAGGTCTACCCTTCCGATTGCATCATAGCACCAGAGGTATCCTCCAACCTGGCCCCACCTTTGTGACCAGCAGTTTCTGTAATTGAGCAACACTCTATTATTCCTGAATATTGTCACAAGTGACAATATTTGGAGACTGTCCTAATCTCTCTTTTATACTTTCTTTGGGATTCCTTATAGGAGTCGCATGTTGCTTGACACTTATCGGTCCTATATGCATTATAAGACTTGTGCGTCTTTTTATTGATGGATCTAAAAAAGGAATTCCATCTCAATTTAGCTTGAAAGAAAAGAGTACTATATATGTGCCTCATGTAAGAGTGGGCAGTTTCTTTTATAAGTCGAGACCAAAGTGAAAATCTTCATGTACCACTCCAACTCCTTATCCTGATCTGGGTTCCATTCTTAAGCCCGTTGTCCAGGTCCCCTCTAAATGAGACCCAATTGGTGCTTCTAGGGTTCCTGTATAGGTGGCCCTTACCTTTTCCCTCAAGATCAAAGCGGATATGTCTATGATGAGATAAAGAAGGTTCCATACTAACCCTCCAATCCATAATTTCCTCTAGGATCTCTAAGGACACTAGGGTTATTTTAGGATCTCCTTC
Source organism: Deroplatys truncata (assembly GCA_030765065.1). NCBI lineage: Eukaryota > Metazoa > Arthropoda > Insecta > Mantodea > Mantidae > Deroplatys > Deroplatys truncata. The sequence continues at coordinate 150,199,270 of CM060977.1, read as the reverse complement.
CTTCAATAATTCACAAAAGTGGAATGCCCCCTTGATTCAAGATCTGTTGAGCTCGGAAACGAGAGCAATGCCTCCCCTCTCCCTATATTTCTGCACTACCCCAAATGCTATGGTGGGCATTGGAGTAGCAGCCAATTAGTAGACCAAGCAGACTAATACCTGTCAAGACAGTCCACCTTCTTCATACCTCACCAGGATGGCACCTCAAGCTGAAAATGGAAAAACCCTTTAATTTTAGTCCCATAATATGACCCTGTCGAAGCCAAGGCTCTTGTATTATGGGGACTTCCAAATCCTGCCTGGTTTTACAACTACATAGAACTTTCAAGGCAGTAATACTGTGTTGTAAGTAAACCTGAATGAAAGAAATCATTGTAGCTTACCTTGCTACCCAGTTTGACCCTTTCTAGTTAGAGGCCAGTTCTCCTGTGGAAACCTGGTCCTCCTTGGAGTTATTGAAGACAGGGCCTGTTTCTCCATATCTTTGGGAGTTGCAGTTCTCACCTCTATTTATTTGTTCTGAATAGCTGGGTCCCCTGTCGAGGCCCCAAGGTACCACTTGTTTAGTTTTAATTTTTTCAGAGTCCCTTGAAGGATCTACCGGCTTAGCAGAACTAGTATTATCTATGTTCCCACAGTTAGCTAGGGATATCTTTGGTCCTCCCAGGCAGAGCCTTTCATACTTGGGTAACACTATATTCTTTGAGAGATCGTCTGGTACATCAGAGGCTCCATTAACGAGACAACTCCTATGTGCTATGTTCCCCTTTGGCATGGGTTGCTTAACTCCTTGGAGTTGGGGAATTGGTTCATTGTCACCTGTTAATTGTTGGTAGTCAGCTGATAACAGCTGTGAGGTCCTGGCAATCCATAGCCCGCCAACTTGTGCAGTAGCCACTCAAGGTCCAGCTTTATGGGCTGTAATGCCACTCCAGAGGTTCCTTGCTGCAGAAAGTAGTGTAAGAAAGATTTTTTGCTAGCAGTGGCGCAGAAAGCAAAATGTGTGTAAACGAATAGAAAATTTCAGCTTTACTGGAAGAGAAACTCTCTGAGAGATTTAAGAGAGTTTGAGATTGAAGATTAGCAAGCCATTGTTCACTTTAAAAATAAGCATGTAAAAATTTTAAAATACTATAACAGTACATACATTAAAAATCTGATGTGATACACTCACATGACTTTCTCTACTCTTGTACAAACTATTTTTATAAACACTTATTCTCCATATGCTTCATGTTAATCTTATTGCTAATTTTCTTGTAGATGCAAGGGGAATTCGTAGCCTTTAAGCGATAGTCAAATATTTTAAGAGATGGTTGCTATGTGCAGTATTCCATTCTCTTTGCATTACCAGGACAAAAAAAAAAGATTAACGAATTCCCATTTGAGAAAAAGTATAAGTATTGGAAAATTTAAGGGAATAACAAGCAATATCTCGAAAATTGTTCACTCAACAAAAAAAATGTATTTGACATAAATTGTGTATTTTAATGCGATCTACATTTTTTGTGTAGTAAAATTTTGTCTATCTCTTATGGTTTACCAGTTATGCAAAAGTCGTTCACAATGAAGAATACTTTTGGAGACATTCCTAGAAAATTCCATTTCATTTGTCATGAAAATATCTTAAACATATGATATTTTAATCAAAATTGTTAGAGCCATTTTTGAGAAAATTAAAGTTTTCGAAAAATGTTCCATGTAAAGGGTAATCTGGGGTGGGGGGATTTTCTTGAAAACCTTCGTGTCACATCTCTGGAAGATACTGAACCTAAATACCAAGTTTGGTGTTTATCCGACTGTTCGTTTCTGAGTTATGCTGTTCACAGACACACACACACAGAAGACACACAGACATGTTTCTAAAAATGTTTTTTTTGGATTCAGGGGATCTCAAAACATGTATTTCCGGTGAAATCTCGGTATCGAATTTTTGGGTGGAATACAATACTTCCCCTACTTACTATACGTAGTAGAGAAAGTAAAGATTCTGAGCACATTGTGGAAAACTGCATTGTTCTACAACCTCTTGGTTTTATTCTCGAAACACTTTTATGTTTAATACATTGCAGTGACATCATAAGGCTAGGATTGTGTCACACTATTCATTGTCACTTGTATTAGTTAGCCTTGCATTGCATTTAATTCCTGTTGTTATTTTGTGACTGTAGGACAGTTTTCCTTTCGCATTGTTCTGTGAGGTATAAGCATGCAGTGCTTATGTTTGTGGAAATAATTCCAGTGTAAACAGAAATGTTGATTATTACTCATTCCCTGATAGAGATGAGAATAGGCTTGTGTTTAATAAATAGGTTGCTGCTATGAAATACAAAATCTTTGTGCCCACGAAAAATGCTAGAGTGCATGGAATTCATTTCAAAGAAAAGGATTTTAATGAGTCAGATGTTATAAAAATAGGAATAATGATGAATAAGCAATTTAAAAGTCCTGGAATGAAAGATAATGTGGTGCCTTTAAATCTTTTATGTCTAGAAGAAGAAACTTCCCAAAAAAGAAATACAAATTTTCTTAAAAGAAAGCAAACGCTACAGCTGTTCAATAATTCAGTAAGCAATTCTCAGCAAGAAAGTGAAGTTACACTAGTTTCCGAGTCTTTACACATGGAGTTGAAGATTCGTGCTGAAATACAGTGCATGTTGGGAAATGAAAATTTTAATGCTATAAACAGCGCTAATGTGAACCAAAGTTTGACTGATGAGGAAGATTATAAACATAATGAATATTTGAGGGAATTCATTGAAGGTGGAGAAAAAGATGAGCAGAAGATGTAAATATGTCCAGAAAATATTATATTTATGTTTGTATGTGTAAATGCTCTCCTTGCGCTATTCAGTATTTGTCACTTGTGGGTATGACGAGATGAGTGTTAAATACAAAACTGCCGCTTGTACACGATCAAATTTTTGTCAAATTCAATACTTTACGAGACCTTTCAAGAGTTGTCACAACTTTACAACTTTTCTTGTCAAATTGCTTCCAATACTTTAAACTCTTTAAAAGTCTTGAAAAAAAATAAGAACATGCTCTAAACGATCAAAGATTTGACAATGATTTGATAACTTTAGCCAATGAAATGCGAGTATTTACAGCACGTCACGAAATCTGCAACATGGCGGAAAGCAAAAAGTAAACAAAAATGGCTACCCGGCCAAGGTATGTTGAATGCGAATTGATTAGGTTATACATATACATAAGCTGGTCATGTTCGTATGTCTAGGACTCTGTGGGTTACCACAAGATGAAGACATATGAAGAAATAATTGCCAGGCAGATTTCCGAACTAAGTATACATTAATGCAATGTTATATAGTGTGGTTAACCTATCAGTGGGTGTTATTTCCATTGTATTCCATAATCGTAATGTGATTTCATTGGATATAATACATGAAAGTGCTACATAATATTGGTATAGAACAGTATTTCATTGCAAACTATTAATCGGTGAAGCAAATAGTAAATTGCTTTGTGCGTGATAAATTATTTATTAATGTGTTCTGAAGGGTTTCAGCTTGAAAAAAGACAAGTTGTAAGTGCACATTTATGACATTGTGAAGTCTTGTCCAATCTTGGCACGTATTGAAAAAATGTTTGACAATTTTTCTTCTAAACTCGAATTGAAAAAAAAAGTTTGATCGTGTACAAGGGCCTTAAGAATTCCACAGAATATGACAACTTGTGCAGTATCATAAGTAATGCAAAATTTTAAAGTGACGTTACATTACGCATATCAATCATTTTAATCATATGGGAAGCCTTCCTATCACAATAAGCGCTTGAAGTATGTCCCAAAACGAACACATTTTTCATTTTTAGGTATGTGTGTCAGATCAGTAGCAGCTGCTCTAGATCATAGTTTCCTCCAAAAGAAAAAAACAACAGTGGACACTTCCTTGGAACTTTCTAAATCGGCTGGAGTCTGGGAGTATAAAAATAAGTATGAAAAAAAATTCTGAGTGGAGACAAAACCTTGTAACACACATAGTGAAGTAAATGGATACGCGTTTCAATGCCGCTATATTGTACCAGGAGTTACTGACATTGGTAACATATCTCATTCGAGAAAATTAAACCTAATAAGGAGGAAATGGAAAGCTGGTACTTCTCTCGGTTTGGATTACCTCTGTGAGAAAACAGTGTGGGAAAAAAAAATTAAATGTGTAAATAATAACACAAGTTCAAAGAAGTGTAATTTCAAAGTATGGATATTCAAAGCACTACAGTATCTACATGTTCCTGTTGAAACTTAAAGCTATGACTGATCAGCTACTCTGGCAGGATACTTGCTTCAAGAATGCTGGCTGGCCATTTAATGTCACCACAGTGTACTGCCAGTTATGGAAAATACCCTGCAGATTTTGAACAGTAAGTCGTGCATTGTTCTGGTTTTCACCATTATTATGTGCAACCCAAGATCTTGTAGAATATTCAATAAAATGGATATGTGAATTTTTAATTCAGTCACCCTTTAACAGAACCACCAGTTCAAACAGCAGAATAAGTTAATGAATTATACTTCATAATTACCTCCACATAGATTTGTTTTCAGAAATGAGAATCTGATTTTAAAGAGGTTTGCATGAAATGTTATTAAAAATGAGGTTGGGTAATTTCTGGCGTATTACATTAGAAAAAAGCCTGAGCACACTTTTTTCTATTAAAATTCTGCACCTATTAGAAACCAACTCATATATATTAACCCCGGAGGAGAGGTATTGAATTATTAAATTAAATTGAGTTTTATATATGGACACACTTTAACTGCTGTGGTCCTTCACGTCCCATTTTATATTGAGCATGAAAGACCGGTAATTTTGCTCGGAGGCCTCTTTATCGGGCTTGAGGTTCTTTTATGTGCCATAAATCTACAACACGGTACCACCGGCTTTACTTCCCTTCTGAAGGAAGCGGTGCTAAGGATTTTTACACCTGAAAAAATATATTAAAGCCACATACAGTGTTGGTCAAGTTAGCAGAGCAGGATAGGCACTATTTTAACACATTAAAGCATTTTTTTCGCATATAACTGTTAAAACACGTGGAATGATGAAACAGCATACAAGAGTCACAAGGATTAATATAATTTGTATTAAATAGTCTTATGGAGGTACTAGCTGTAAGACCACTTCATTAATGAAATATGTATCTGAATTTATGTAAATTTTGCTTTGAATTCCCTTTTAGTATAGTGCTCTAAGGTATTAGAATGGTCTCTGAGTACTTTGCAGTCATATCACCCTTCGTTTGCTTTCTGGGTGCAATATTTCTTCATATCATACAATGATATCAAAGAGTTGCATAGCCTCCATCGTGTTTTTAGCTCTCACTCTGCACCTTGTGTGAAATAATACTAGCGTTTAAGGTTAGTAACAGTGTCTAAACCATCTGTTATCTAGTGTCCAAAATGGAAGTAATTTGGACACTGTTTAGCACTAAATTTACCTAAACATTGTTTTTGCAAGTGACCTTAAGAGACACAAAAGCAGCCAGCCTTTTAATTACTATGGATAGTAAAGCCAGATCTAAAACATGTTGCAATGTGATGACCAATACTTGAGGTAGGGCAATGAATGTGTTCTGGTCAACAGTACTTAATGGTGGTGAGTATACTGCATTTGAAAGCCATTGAGGAAAGAGCAATAAGGATCGAATGATTAATAATGGGAAATTAGCAATAAGGATGGAGTTATGAGTAGGAAAGCTGCTGTGATCACCAGTTCACGACATTCTCATAAACCAGCAGAATTAAACTTCAGTGGAATAAAATAATATATTAGAATGACGACAAGCTGAACATATTTACAAATAAATTAATAACATTATGAGACAGAGTGCAAGATAAAGCCGAGGTTGTCAGTTTTGCACCCTTAGGCACATAACTCAGCAGAATATTCGGCAAAGAGACCAACGCCGAAAAGATTGTCAGTGACTTTAACTATTAAACAGGAATATGCAAAACTAGTTTTGAACACTAAATCAAACAAAAAAAACCACTAAAGTATATATCAGTTGTTTGGCAGACAAAAAAGCTTAGGTTATTAGGAAAAGAAGGAATACTTTGAAAATATGTTGCCAGAAAAAGAAATACAATTTGAAATTAAAAGAATATTGGGAAAATTAGTTTACCATGAGGAGAAAAGCGCACAATTAAAATACACTGATACAGGAAAAAGAATTAAAATTCTGGAAAAAATATTGCAACTTGACATCGCTAAACAATACTTGGTACTGTGCTTATTGTATCATAAGCAGTGAAATAAGGAGCAAGATTATACTATCAACATTAAAGAAATTATATGAGTTTTATATCAAACTTGAAAGACCTTATGCAATTCATGACGGATCATTTTAGTCCAGAAGAAAAATAATTGCAAGATGATACTGTTTATTACTAATACAGTAAAACGATGAATTGTCACCCCCAGACACTAAGACTGGTGTAAGGAAATAATACATTTATTAAGAAAGTGTAAACCTTGTAAAGAGTAAACCAAACGTAATTAGACATCATTAGGGAATTGTACATATTGTGACTTTGTCCAATTTTTAACTATCACTTCACTAGGTTCACATTATCTCTTCACTAATATGATTTAGTTTAACTTTCACTGTGACTTAGTTCACACTATCACTTCACCAATGTGGTCTAGTTCAATTTTCAGCATCAGTTCACTTAATTTTCATTATCACTTCACTTTTCTTTCTGATGTAGCCGGTATTGTACACACAATGCAGCCCTTTCTTCTGTCTACTTTACATGCTGGGGAGTCGAACACAAGACCTCTATCTTTTGCAGTAGCGGCACTCACTGCATGACACAGCAGTCGCTCGGAGAACAAATCATTTTGTCATACCAGAAACACACTAACTCTCCTACTACTCGCTGACTTACTCGCAATAGCACTTGCTTATATAGCCACTGGTTAGAGTTCCAGAACGTCCTAGAGCTGGAGAGAAGGGGGAAACTTCCAGAAGATTCAGGTAATCCAATGATACTGCTTTGGGTGCTTATGCTTGCCGAGATCACTACTTAACTTTGGAATGAGAGCTGAAGCTTTCCTGGCGATGTACATACTCTAAACGTTCTCGAGCTTCTAGCCAGGTGAGGTGGTGATAAGTCATTGACATTTCAGGTATGTGCATTTCTCCCATCTTCAGGATGCTGAATGACTTGGTAGGGCAATACGGCTAATATTTATACTGTCCGCCATAGTGGCTAGCATGGATCTGGCAGAAAACATGAGGCATTTAAAGGGGTTCACTGTGGTGGACCCCGTAGAAAAACTAGATTACTCTGGCTGCTACTTACATTGTCTGTTTTTGTGTTTCCTATGTCTATTCACTTCTATTTTGATGGCTGGTTTCCATGCTGAACTGAGCTGTAACCCAGCTTCCTGGTTCAGCAGGTCTATCTTGGAGATGGTCAGCGCCTCCTTGACCCTGCATTCCCAGTAACCATCACACTTGGCCATGATGGTTGCGTTCTGGAAGTTGGCTTTATAATAATTTTCAAAGCAGTGTTCTGCTAGTCCAGACCTTTTGGGCAGCATCAGTCAGATGTTCCTGTCATGTTCTTTGATCCTGGTGGTTATGGCCCTGCCGGTTTGTCCTATGCATGGGGTCCTGCACTCACAGGGAATGCGTACACCCTCAGTACATTGAGATCTAGCTTATGTTGCACTGGCCTCACTAGGTTCTTTATTTCCAGAGGCAGTTTGTAAATCGTCCTGATGTTATGTTTGGCCAGTATTTTGCTGATGCTGTCAGATAAGTTGCCAGTGTCTGGGATGCAAGCTCTGGCAGTATGCTTGTCTGTTGGGTGCTGTGTGAGAGACTTCCCTTTTTCTGCTCTAGTGAGTGATTATGTGATGTCATAGTAGCCATTTTGGTGGAAGGTGTATTTCAAATGTTGAAGTTCTTATGCCAGGTGATTTGGATCTGAGATAGAGACTGCTCTGTGGGCCAGAGTGTTGAATACAGATGCCGTGATTTGTGGTGAAAATTGTGCATGTTCATTTATAGGTCGGTGTACAGTAGACTGGATGTCGGAGTGTACCGTTCTTTTAAAGCAGAATATCCATGAATGGCAGTACTCCGTCCTCCACTTCCATAGGGAACTGAATCTGAGGGTTGAAGGTTGCTGAGGTGTGTAAGGAAGTTTGGCAGTGTGTCTAATCCATATGGCCAGATAACGAAAGTGTCATCCACATATTTGAAGAAGTGAGGCGGTTTGAGTTGAGCCGTGGCAAGAATTTCATGCTCCAGGTGTTCATGTAGAAGTTCGCTATTGTCAGTGACAATGGATAGTCCATTGCTACACCGTCAACTTGTTCATGAAAAGTGGCACTGTGCAAGAAGAAAGTGGATGAGCTTAGCGATTTGGTTGGAAAGCATTCTGTCAGCATTGAATGGTTTATTGTAGCTGTTCGGCATACCTTGTTGTAAAAAGAAACTATGTCAAAGAAGATCAGATGAAAATGGAAGAGATGCACGCTTCTGAAAGGTCAATGACTTATCCCCTCACCTGGCTTGAAGTCCAGGTGGGGGGTAGAGTATACTTATATTTAAATTATGAATTGAGTTGGTTAGTTGCACAATACGTCACTTACTAAAATAATTTAGCTGCCGCTTTCATCAACTGAATGCCGACTGCTGCTGGAAGAGGTAGAGGCAGTGGTGGTGTTCTCAGTTTACAATGCTCTCAGATTCCTAAACTTGCAAGACCAGACAATCAAATACACTTTAGAAATAGAAGAAGATGGGCAACTTCCAGTTTTGGACTCAAAAAAATTTCAAAAATGACAATAGACAGCTTTGGATATACAGGAAACCTACACATGTTGACAATTACATAAAATGCAATAGTTTCAATCCAAAAATGCACCAATATGCCATATTCAACAGCCTTGTGCAAAGATTGATTAACATACCAATGGATAATGAAGAATATACGAGAGGAAAACAATACATCCTAATAGCCGCAATGACCAGTGGCTTCAACCAAAATATCATAGAGAGACAGATAGCAAAAGAAAAAACAAAAAAGGATTAAAAATACCAGCACACTTTCCATGGAAAAAGAAGCAATCACATATATAAAATTTACATACCATTCAAAAATCAATGAAAAATTTAAAAAAAATCTTCCAAGAACATAATGTAATGCTGGCTCCCAAGAGCAACTACTCAATCCAAAACCTACTAAATTCAAAAATTAAAAGACACCATACCCAAAAAGAACAAGTCAGAATAAATTGCAACTAGGGTGAAAAATTCTACATAGGAAAAACTAAAAGAGTTTTGGAGACCTGAGTAGAACACTTCAGAGACATAAAATGTAGACAGGAAGGTATCTGCAGTGGCAGCACATTTTTGGCAAGAGCATTACGAAATAAACCCAGAATCAGAATTAATCAAGGAAATGACAGACAACAGAAAACTTGCAACTTGGAAAAACATATTGATTTTGAAATATTGTCATAAAGTATTCAGTTTTGAAATACCTGCCGGAGGCAGCCTCACCAAACGATTGGAATCCCCACCAGAGGATACCATCACCACATCAACCTCTTCCAACAGCAGTCGGCATTCGGTTGATGATGAAAGTAGCAGCTTTTGAAACGTGTCCTGCTAAATTATTTTAGTAAGTGATGTATTGTGTAACTAACCAAATCAATTCATAATCTAATGTATTAACTACATCACTTAACTTTTTCCATGTCTTATGTTTGTTTATCTCTACGATTGCCCAGCGCCGACCTCCTGATTGCCTTGGGTTATAGCTGCTGCGCCATAGATTTAAGAAATAAATAATTGTAGAATTATTATATGTGATAATAGCAATAAGCACTTTTCAAAGGTAAGTTCTTGTAACAAATTATATGGTCGAATATAAGCAAAATTGAAGTTGTTCCAAATGTAATGTATATTATTCTGTACAGAAAGCTGAGGCAGTATTATTACTGTCTTCATTTCATGAGGTGTGTTATTAATAAAGAAAGAGAAAATGAAAGAAAAAAGACTTGCACAAACAAAAACTAGTAGGGACATATGTGGAGAGGAAAATGGTATGAAATGATATGTAATGGTAAAATGTCATTCACTGTTGTGATATTTTAATTGCCAATGCCATTCTGGGAGCCTTGTGTTCCTCTGCCTCCTTATAGTTGACCCTGCTAGTTTGCAAAGGAAAGATAGAATGTTGAATTTCATTCAGAATCTGTTTTCCTCTACTTTTCCCCTCTTTCCCAATGCTCGCAGTTTTGTTACTCTCTCTTTTTTTTTTTTTTATAGGGTTATTCAAGGAAGGGAAGTGCACTTGCCTATTTAGGGCATCACGAAGATTCAATAAAAGCATATGAAGAAGGATTAAAATATGAACCAGACAATGCTCAGTTGAAGGAAGGACTTCAAGGAGTGAAAGCACAACTTGCAGGTTTAAAAATGTCAAATCCTTTCATGGCATCAGATATATTTGTTAAGCTTCGAGCAGATCCACGAACCAGGGCATATTTGGATGATCCTGATTACATTAAACTAATTCAAGAACTTCAGACCAATCCACGTAATTTGGGGTGAGTTTGATTAAAATAGTTCATAGTAATGAAGCAAATTTAACCGTTGCTCGACCACAGCTTTTGTGCAAAATAAATCAGATTTTATTTTTGTGACCACAAAGCAAAATTCACTCTTCAGGTAGCATTAATGTTCAGAAATATAGAACCACCTTTACAAAGATTGTAATGTCTTGTAGTTTTTAAATGGAAGATGCAAGGTAAAGGTATTTTCTTAATTTACAGGTAAAGTCAGAGATTAGTCTCTAAAAATATGCACCTACTTGTAATATGGGTTTGGTTGGAACTGAACATGCAGCACTCATAATTTCAGTATGTGAGGATTTTGATGTGATTTCCTTCTTTGTCTTAACAGAATGTTTCCCATCAGAAGAGGGTTGAGTACTCATATATGGAGCGCCTAAACTAACTGGCTTAAATACTACCAGTATTTCAAATATTTTCTGGTATATATATAAATACTTATTGGTGCAAGTTGTTGGTTTGTTAGCAAAGACAGGTGCAAAAGTAAAGCCTATCTAATATTTAAACACATTAGAACCTGAATATCTGTGACTGAAGTTATATTAGTTGTCCCTGAAACTTATATTGTATGTACTACTGTGTACTTATTTGGTAATTTTAAATTCCTCATTTACGTTTACCATCAGTTTTTCTTCTCCCAACAGCTGACTCCCTTCTCAACAGCATATATTTTAATCTATGACCAAGATCACAGATTAAAGGGGAACGAAACACAAAAATGAATATTTCATTCATTACATTAATTTATCTGTCATTGGAAATAATTAGCAACACATGCCGTCCCACTCTCCTAAGATTAACACATTACAGCACCTTCCTCAATATACGTGCAACATCAAATCCTCCAGCTGCTAGTAAATAGGATAAAACAGGTATGCAGCATTATGAAGTAATGTCTCTATGTGATTTTAACTAGAGGAAGTCAAAATTTATCTCTATAAACAGAGCAGAGCTAAAAACTAAACAATTGCTTCCCATAACCCAGTTAATAATAGTTGGTAGACATCAGTTTGAACCAAAAAGCGATTTTGAAGAATTGCACCATTTTGACAGTAATTCCGAGACAGTTAATATTAATGCCGATAAATGTGCTGGTGTTATCTATTGGTGTAAAGCAATGACGTATACCTATGAACAATGATGAGGAAAATGTCTGTTTGCAAGCCAAGTCATAATGCCACAAGCAACCTTTACCAAATTGCCTTTCACCAATGTCTCTCTGAACAAGTTCAGAATCAATAATTTTGCAGAAATTTAAATCAATGACAGACTGCACTACATAAATATTTGACTCAAAATCCTGGGGAGCCATACTGACCATTCCCTACCTACTATATAGGTTTACCACTACCTTTTTATGAATCCAAGTTCTTTTTTCTTTCTTGACCCTAAAAGGTTCTAACAATGGATGTTGCCATGTTCCAAATGGTTTTGTAAATGTAGGCCACGAAAACATTGCTAAACCCAGTGATTTGTAGGACTTAAAATGTTGAAATAGCTTACAGATAATAAGGAAGTTGCTATTTAAGTATTTCTTGATAAATAGTCATGACTTCATTTCTAAACAAAACACATGCCCTCCTTGAAAAATAAAAGTAGCGATGTCCAAGTAACAATGAAATATTCCGCTGTAGCTTTGTTTCCATGTGTGGTGAAAGGAAATTAAATTGAGTTTTATTTATGGACGCTCTTTAACTGCTGTGGTCCTTAGCATCCCATTCTACATTGGGCGTGAAAGACTGGTAATTTTGCTCAGATGCCTCTTTATCAGGCTTGAGGTTCTTTTACATGCCATAAATCTATGACACGGGAGCACTGGCTTTACTTCCCTTTGAAGGAAGCCATGCTAAGGATTTTTACGCCCGAAAAAATCCATTGCCCGCTGCCGGGTTTGAACCCATGACCTCGGAACTAGAGGCTAGCAATGGTAACCACTACACCACGGAAGATGACATGTGTTGAAAGGCTCTCTTTCTTCTTCCTCACAATCACTTGTATCAGAATCTGAAGTATCAGGTTTGTAGGAACTTCATTCAGTTTTTATCCTGCTCTACCTCATTGATTACAACAACCGAGAACAGTAACCAGAACACTATTCTAATGGAAGCATTCCCAGGTCATGGAAATGGGAAAGAAGAGTTGGCCAAGTTTTAAATTTCTTGTTCCCAAGCACAGCATATGAGATCCATATTATGCATATTAGATTCTTCACTGTAGAGGTTATTCTAGGCAGCCATGACCTGAAACAGTTGCTAATGCTCTCTATAGTTGCAAGCTGGAAGAATGAAACTGGAAGAAATTAGTAGCATATGTGCTTCCTAACCTCAGATCCTGACACCCGCAGATCCATTTAACATTGGTTCTTCTAGGAAAGGGCCATCTGTATTTTATTTATATGCAACTCAAAACTGTCTATTACCTCAAAAGTAATAGCAAAAGCTACGAGTAGCACCAAAAAGCAGTAGAAATTAACAAAGAAGAATAAACCACTTTAATGTATGCGATTAAATAAAGGAATGAAAGTTGGCAGAATTAGAGGAATCGTAAATGTAATGGATGTGCATTTAGATAATGTTTGTTATATAAGATTTTATGTTAGCTGGATTGGTAGCAGGTGAAAAAATATCATTGGTCACTTAAAAACAAATGAAATCCCAATGCGTAGAATTGACTTCCTTTTTTGATCGATATGCATTCTCATAGCCGGGCTGTTTTGAACCGAAATCTTGTATCCTGCATTGCTTCCCATTCTTGTTTCCATTTTGGTTACCATTCTCAGGCTATTGTGAACCAGCCTTATTTTGTAGGTATTTTCAGGTTACAACAATATGTATTTACTTATCTCAGTACCTATTATACGGTCCAAATCTCTTGATGTCTGAGGCTTGTCCACTAATATGGCACTAGCGAATAGCAGCAGTGCAGTGTTGCCTCATATGGATAGTACACCTCGCTGCTGATAAAACTCTTAATTGCAACATCATGTGCTTGCATGCATATTTCATATTTCAGAAAAGCAACAAGTAGCTAAGATAAAAGGTGACATTTTCCTGAACAAGTACAAAAAAGAATTATATTTTTATGCCCAATTGTTCGCCATTAATTTATAGTTATCTTTTGTGATGTTTAAACAGAGACTTTTAGTTATAGTTATGCTTGTAATAGTAATAAATGCACTCCTGTCATTTTATTTTATGTATTGTTTTGTCATAGACATAATTATCACTTAATAATGTGCAATTCTCCATGTCCTAAATAAATTTAGAAATGGTTATTCCACTAGGTTTTCTAATACAGCTACAAACTCGTCTTGAAAATACTTTCAAAGTGCTCTGACGCAGCTCTACAAAACCATACATGACGTCTTTTAATAAACGTCATACATGGTTTTGTTTCACAGAATAATATATTGGAAAACCAATGTGCATAATGCCAAGTCCTGGAACCAAGCACATATCCATGAGAAGAGCATGTTGTACTTTTTACAACATTCAACACCTCAATACTTGGAATGCACTACAATAAAAAATCTGATGTATTCCACTCACATGACTGTCTCTACTCTTGTACAAATATTTTTACAAACTCTTATTCTCCATCTATTTCATATTAATCGAGATAAACATTTGCAGAAATGATCTTTTGACATGCAAAGAGAATTACGTTTTACACATAGCGACCAGTTCTAAAAATATTTGACTATCGCTTAAGGCGTACTATGTTCCCCGTGTTTTGTATTTGCAAGGGCAGTATAGAAATACAGTAGCCTTTAAGCAAAAACATATCTTAATAGCTGGTTGCTAGGTGCAGCACCATTCCCTTTGCCACAGATTAATACTCTTTGCATATACAAGACAAAAAAATGAATAACGAATTCCCATTTGAGAAAATAAGTATTGAAAAATTTAAAGGAATAACAAACAATATCTCGAAAATGGTTCACTCAACAAAACAAATGTATATGACATAAATTGTGTATTTTATCGCGATCTACATTTTTTGTGTAGTAAAATTTTGTCTATCTCTTATGGTTTACCAGTTATGCAAAAGTCGTTCACAATGGAGAATACTTTTGGAGACATTCCCAGAAAATTCAAGATATACATTTTATTTGTCATGAAAATATCTTAAACATATAATATTTTAATCAAAATAGTTGGAACCATTTTTGAGAAAATTAAAATTTTCGAAAAATGTTCCATGTAAAGGGTAATCTGGGGTGGGGGGATTTTCTTAAAAACCTTCATGTCGCATCTCTGAAAGATACTGAACCTAAATACTAAGTTTTGTGTTTATCCGACTGTTCGTTTCTGAGTTATGCTGTTCACAGACAGACACACACACGGACATGTTTCCAAAAATGTTTTTTTTGGATTCAGGGGGGTCTCAAAACATGTATTTCCATTGAAATCTCGGTATTGAATTTTTGGGTGGAATACAATACTTCCCCTACTTACTATAGGTAGTAGAGAAAGTAAAAGAGAACTTAAAGCAAAGAATCACCAACTGTCATCACATTTTCAAAAAAGCATCAACAATGGAATTCATTGCACCATTGATGTGATAGCTCAAGGTTAAAACAATGACAAAGCAAAAATACTGCTGGTATGCTTTTTACAGCGCACTTGCTGGAAGGTTAAGCGACTTGGTTGTGAATTCAAATGCGGTGTACTCAGTTTTTACAGGATAGGCTTTGTCCTAGCTTTTATAAAGTTAACTCTTTCATGAAACTGTCGCTTAGTAAGCCCAGTAGCACCAGTGGATATAACAGTAAGGTTAGAGCTGTTGTCTTCAGTATGTATAATTTCTTTAAAAAGTATGCCAAGGAACAAAAATTTTAACTTCACAAGATGTCAAGAACTTATGGTTGAGGAATGCTCATTAAGTACACCAACTGTTTCACGTGTTTGTAGGGAAGCGAAAAAGGATACAGCGCTGACTGTGCCATTTGAATAACAAAGGACACACAGAAAGGCATGGTTTTTATTTCTCTATTAGTGTATTACGTTTCCATTATTGTCTCTCTTCTTGTTTTCTTTTAGTTTTTAAGGGAACATTGCAATAGCATTTATAACAAATGCGTAACATTTAACAAAGCGAAGTGAAGTTTGGCAACCGCGCAGTCACTCCATATTGGTTGTCACAAAACGTCAAGAGATTTGGACTGCACAGTAGCTCTATTACTGTAACTATCACTACCTTCATTATCAATTTTATTGCACTTAACACTATTATCACATAGCTCAGAAACTGCCTTTAGGAGTACTAGTGTCACATTGTTCTGTCCTTGTCATTGCTGTATAGACAGTGAAAGATCAATTGTCTCATTAGTACTTGGTGTTTGGAAATCTTTTTCAATTGTCCTCATGGTAAGAATTTTTCCAGATTTTAATGAAGACTCTCTGAAATTTTCATCAGGCATAAGCCATGTTTTGCTTTCTCTGCCACATACCCAGTAGGTAGAGAAGGTATTGCACTGCACCAAAAATTTGATGCCCAGATTTCACCAGAAATACGTGTTTTGAGGCCCCCTGAATATATAAAAAGTATTTTTAGAAAAAGGTCCATGAGTGAAATTAAATCTAATTGAGTTTTGTTTATAGACGCTCTTTAACTACTATGGTCCTCAGCGTCCCATTCTATATTGGGCATGAAAGACTGAAAATTTTGCTCAAAGGCCTCTAATCAGGTTGAGGTTCTTTTAGTGCCATAAATTTATGATAAGGGATCACCAACTTTACTTCCCTTCCAAAGGAAACCATACTAAGGATTTTTATGCCCAAAAAATAATCCATCACCCTCCGCTGGGTTTGAACCCGCAACCTCAGGAACTAGAGATTAGCACGGTACCCCTAGACCCTGTATGATGACTGTGTTTGTGTACAGCGTTACTCAAAAATGAAAAGCAGATAAATACTAAACTTGGTATTAAGGTTCAGCACTTAAAAAGATGAAACACAAAAATTTTCAAGAAAACCCTCTCCTCCAAACTACCCTTTACATGGAATATTTTTCGAAAATTTTGATTTTCTGCAAAAATGGCTCTAAGATTTTGATTAATATACCATGCTTTAAAGATATTTACATGACGTATAAAATGTATATTTTGAATTTTTTGGGAATAGTCTGTGAAGCCCTCTTTATTCGGAAGGTCTTCTGTGTAAACTTGTATAACTGGTAAACGTTAAGCAATAGATGAAAACATACTATACAAAAAATGTAGATCTCTTTAAAACACACAATTTATTTTTAATTCCTATCTATTTTCAGTTGTTTCGGTAATTGCATGGAAAAGTATGGAATTTTAAGGCCAGGATATAGCGTCCAGTTCTTAAACATTTAACTCGCTATTCCCTTTGTATGCAAACAAAATTAGTGAAATAGCTATTTCTGCAAAGGCCTATCTAAATCAAAATGAAGTAGATAGAAAAATAAATTCATAAGAATAATTTGTATACCCACTGTTAAACTATAGAGGATAGAGTACGTCATGTGAATGTATCACATCAGATTTTTTAAAATCTGTGACAGTTCATAATCTGTGTCCTTTAAATGGAAGAAACAGAAATGAGCTCTGAGACCAGGCAACACATTTTCTCATTTGCAAAATTCTACCCATATCCTATATCTTTTGGGAGATTTGTCTCTCTTGGAAAATTATAAAAATCTAATGTGTTACACTCACATGACTTTCTCTACTCTTGTACAAACTATTTCTACAAACGCTTATTCTTCATCTACTTCATGTTAATCGAGATAAACATTTGCAGACTCTATCTTATTGCTAATTTTCTTGTAGATGTAAGGAGAATATATAATTACAAGGGCAATATAGAAATACAGTAGCCTTTAAGCACATACATATCTCTTAATAGCTGGTTGCTAGGTGCAGCACCATTCCCTTTGCCACAGATTAATACTCTTTGCATATCCAAGACAAAAAAATGAATAACAAATTCCCATTTGAGAAAATAAGTATTGAAAAATTTAAGGGAATAACAAGCAATATCTCGAAAATGGTTCACTCAACAAAAAAAATGTATATGACATAAATTGTGTATTGTAACGCGATCTACATTTTTGTGTAGTAAAATTTTGTCTGTCTCTTATGGTTTACCAGTTATGCAAAAGTCGTTCACAATGAAGAATACTTTTGGAGACATTCCCCCAGAAAATTCAAGATATACATTTTATTTGTCATGAAAATATCTTAAATATATGATATTTTAATCAAAATCATTAGAGCCATTTTTGAGAAAATTAAAATCTTCCATGTAAAGGGTAATCTGGGGTGGGGGGATTTTCTTGAAAACCTTCGTGTCGCATCTCTGGAGGATACTGAACCTAAATACCAAGTTTGGTGTTTATCCGACTTCGTTTCTGAGTTATGCTGTTCACAGACAGACACACACACGGACATGTTTCCAAAAATACTTTTTTTGGATTCAGGGGGTCTCAGAACATATATTTCCGGTGAAATCTCGGTATCGAATTTTTGGGTGGAATGCAATATTTCCCCTACTTACTATACGTAATAGAGAAAGTAAAAATGGGTTTCTCTGCGCCCTTTACTTTTCACATTACAGCCATATGTACTACACAAAGGCATTTTCTCTTTCACAATATTTCATTGTTTGTATAATACCTAAAGTGACTCAGTAATGTCATCACCAAAAACACCACTGCAAAGTACGCTTCTCTTGAACTTGAAATACCAGCAAAAACAATAATTATTAAAACGTATTACTGCACATGTGGCAGCGATTATCTTGTAATCCCAAAACTCTGTTTAATGTACGGCATGCACTGATAACGTATGATGCAGATTTTATTTAGCTTACACAGCGATAACAGTGCTGCAGTGTCTAGAAGTAATCATACCACTGCATTTTATAGGGCATATCCTTCGTTTAGGAAGCAAAATGATTTTGTGTTTCATTCCCCTTCATGCACAAATTCAATGGTAGGAGGTAAGGGGTCATCTATACAGTGTTTTCCTGATGATTCTGGTGAATTTTTGTTTGTGGCTGAGATTAACATCATTGGTAATGCAACTACCTACATTATCAACAGATCCACCTAATCCCACACACGGCTGCTAGCACCTCCCCTTCCTTTCCCACTTTTTATAATAAATGCCAAAAATAATCTGAATGAAGTGAAATTTTAAATAAAGTCAAAAAGTTTTAATAGTCTTTTGCTTCACTATCATAATTTGAATAATTCTGTTACTCAGCTTGGAGAGAAAAACATTAAACATACAGGTGATTTTTATTCATAGCCTGTGCTCCTCTCAATTTACCTAACTCATCTGTGGAATATACTTGTTGATTACCTTTGTTTGCTCTTGTTCAGGAGGACCACATTGAGCAATGCTTGAGGATAGTGATGGGCTTAAACATTATTTTTAGCAGTGACAGTTTACTTATAATACAGTGATTCTAAGCAGTGATCAGCAACAAAATACAGCTCTTAGGTGAAGGTGAGGTCCCAGCTTTCACTGCAGTGATTGGGGTAAGGAGCAATTTCTTGCCACACAATACTGCTATCAGCTGTTTGAAGTGCAGGGGATGTTTCACCTTCCTGTTGTGTGAGGGGTCCCAGGTTGGATTCCTGGCTGGGCTTGAGAAATTTTTCTTTAAACAAGAAGGTTTCTCGCATGCCCAGAATCTGGTGTGAGAATGTGAGTGTGCTTTGTTGTTGATTATTTAATAACCAATTTGCCCATTATATTTCAAGATTACCACTGGGCATAACCCTGAGCACACATGCCAAGTCATATATATTTATAGACAATTAATCTAAAATTGGCACAATTTATGGCACACACAAGTGCCGCAAAATTCATGAGATAAAAAAGAGAATTGATGTGTTACATTCAAATTACTTTCCCTATCTTCTTATTATTTATTAGCGAGTATACAAACTATTCTTACGAAATGGTACTTGTTCTTTGACACTAGCCATATATAGGACAAAGCTGTAAAGGTAGAACCAGACTGAAAAA
The DNA here is from genome assembly GCA_030765065.1 of Deroplatys truncata. Classification (NCBI taxonomy): domain Eukaryota; kingdom Metazoa; phylum Arthropoda; class Insecta; order Mantodea; family Mantidae; genus Deroplatys; species Deroplatys truncata. The sequence continues at coordinate 150,179,647 of CM060977.1, read as the reverse complement.
TCTGGGATTTGAACCATGGATCTTCCCATCTAGTTGCTCTAACGAACTGAACTACCATGGCAGCATGCCAGCACAACATTAAATTCCTGAATTTTGATTGACCTAATAATTGGTTAACTATGAAGCCCAGGTATTTGCAACATTGGGGTATTACATCTCAAAATTAAGAGTTCTGCTTGTTGAATTTGGAAGTGTCACACTATCTTTACACAAACCTTCACTTACTAAGTTTTTGAAAGCTTTTGAGTTTGCTTCTGGTTTACCAGACAAATTGAAGTTGGTTATTGTCCTTTTACGTTATTTTTAGCACCATGCATGGCGCCAATTTGAAAAAGTTATTTTGTTGTAGGAGTTGTATTGTAGTTCAACTGTTTGGGAGCCAAACTTGAAGTTCGTTGCAACCGCACGTATGGTAAAAAGTTTCCGATAGCCTTTGCCACAAATGTACTTTCCGGTGGCCTTTGCCCCAAATGTTTAAAAAGTATTAACTTTGTAATTTTGACTGTTTCTTTAAATATATGTTTGCCTTGGCTGCGTCAGTATTTTTGTTAGAGACTGATGGTGCGACTGAAGAATGTAGGCTTACACAGGTTATAATTTTAACTCACTCCTTTTTATTAATTCTTGACACAATTTAAATAACACTTCACTGATATAGAGAGCTGTAAGATTCTTTTATTAATTAATTACTTGCACTTTTTAACACGTAAAACTATTTTCATCTCACACGAATACGTATTAAATTCCTCAAGGACGTGTCTCGCGTCTGACTAGGAACGCTGTCAACAACCAACGTGCCCAGTTATGAGCACTGTCTACAAGTAACTGACTTGATTTCAACCGCCTAAATTTGTAAATTTCTGTATTTCAAGTCTCTGATTGGTTATTCCTAATCCAATAGAATACTTTTATTTAACTTAAGCTTTTTTCTGGTTGTTGTTTGGCTATTTTACAAACTGTCACAAAAATTACATTATTGTTGCTCCAAGAATGATTAGTAGCATTATTACACTTTCTTATTCACTATTGCCTCAAGGTTACCTCATTGTTAGCAACTTCTAACCTATTATTCTCACAGCTCCTACATTATTAAATTAGGTAATACATTCACATAACATTATTGAACATGTATACAATAATATAAACATTTACAATGACTGTAATATACACTTTTTATATGTTGTTACATACACATATTGCTTTAAGGCGGGCTGTTATTATATTTTTTTATTACATAATTTGACTGAAATCATTTAAGTGTTAAAAATACTGCCTCAAAATGCAAGTCAGTTGGGGAATTTAATGTTGTGCCAGCATGTTGCCATGGTAGCTCAGTTGGTTAGAGCTACCAGACAGAAACTGGAAGATCCGTGGTTCAAATCCTGACTATGCATTTAAATTTTTCAATCTGATTCTATTCTTACGAAAGTTAATGTTTCTATCTGCTTAATTTTAATTGAGATAAACTTCTGCAGAAATGCCTACATTATGCATTTTGTTATAGATGCAAAGCGAATAGTGATAGTCAAATGTTTTAGAACTGGGACTATATACCGGCTTTAACATTCCACATGCTTTCCATGCAATTGCAAGAAACATCTGAATATCGCATGACTTAAAAGGCATAATAAAGTATTGAAAATTTGAACCATTAATAACAGATTTCTCAGAAATGGCTTGTGCCACAAAAAAGTTATTTGAAATTAATTGTGTGCATTAAAGAAATCTGCATTTTTTGTGTAGTTCATTTTTGTTATCGCTTAACATTTACCAGTTATACAAGGTTAAAAAAAAATTCCTTCCCAATGTACAGGACTTCACAAGCTCTTCCCAGAAAATTCAAGATATACATCTTTGTCATGTAAATATCCTTAGTGTATGCTATTTCAATCAAAACCATTAAGTCAATTAAAACCATTTTTTGAGAAAATTAAAAAAAAATCATGTAAAGGTAGTTTTGGGTGGGGCATTCTCATCAGAATCTTTGTGTCACATCTTTGGACGATACTGAACTTAAATATGAGCTTTGGTATTTAACTTTTTTGTTTTAAAGTTATGCTGTTCACAGACACATGCAGATCTTTTTCTAACAATATTTTTTTGGGGTGTGCTCAGAGTGTCTCAAAACTGATATTTCTGGTGAAATCTTGGTATTGAATGCTTGGGTGGAATGCAATACTACTTCTGCTTATTATAGATATTTCATTTATTTATCTCCAAAAAAAACCTATTGTACCATATGGTATGTTAGGGTTATAAATAATGCTCAAATTAAGTATTTACATTTTACAAGAACAATTACACATTAAAGTTAAATCAGATGGGACATTAACAGGAATTCAAAAAGATATTTCAATGATGGTAAGCTTATATTTCAATGCTTATTATGGGTAAGCAGTAGAGAAAGTATAAAGGGGATGTTTTCAAGGTCAACAATTGCCAAACTAAGCAAATGCTTGCCAAGCTGACATATGGGACAGTGTCATTTATACTGAGGCTAACAAAACGTAGCTAATCTTTGATAAAATCTTGAAACGAGTCGAAATCTTTTAAACATGATAAAACTCCACTTGCATGAAACTTTCCAGACCAGTTTCATGTTTTAACAATTTAATCCCTGGTTCAATATAATGATTTTCAGTCCAAAAGTGATGAGCTACAGCCAGTTTATCAGGTATTTGAATTTTAAATTTCTCATATGTTCTTTCCTTCTAGTATCTAAATTTCTCTTCATGTTTCCAATGTATATTTGCTTACAATCCTGGCAATTCATTTGATAGATCCCTGATAATTGTTTTTCAAAGGATGATTTAATAAATTCCTAATATTGATTGATTTTGTGACGTATCCAATTCTTTGAAATATCTTTTAAATGTGAATTTACAGTGTTCTGTTGTGGGTTTGTTCAATTTTTCGGGAGTGGTGATGTTTTTTTGTGCTTTTTGCCTTTTATGTTTATCAATTAATTTGTCCAAGAAGTCTGGAGTGAACCTGTTCATCTTTGCTACTTTGTGTATATCCTGTTCATATTCCATTTTCATCAACAGGATATTAATTAGTTCGTGAATCAAACTATGAAAGGTGGCATATTGATGTGGCGTTGTATTAAACTGATTCTGTTTGATGTAATTGTCTACATATGTTGGTTTTCTATAAATTCCAAACTTTAATCCCAATTGACTCCACTTGATTTTCAAATCCAAATATGGTAAATATCCTTGTGCTTCTATTTCAACTGTAAATTTTACGGATCTTTCTTGTAATTTCAACAATTTCACAGTCTTCTACTAATTTCTTAGGAACCGTTACAAAAAATGTCATCCACATATCTATACCAACATTGGAATGTATTTGGGAAAGCTAGTGTTATTTGAATTTTAAAATTACTCATAAATAAGTTTGCCAAAATGGAGACAAAGGATTACCCATGGCCAAGCCAGTGATCTGTTGATAAAATGTTTCAGTAAACTTAAAGCCATTCTGTTCAACACATAAGTTAACCAGTTTGATATATTGATTAATTTTTTCCATATTAACATTGTTTTTACATAGCCATTGTATGTATTTATTTATTCAGTGGAGACTTCGATAATAACATATATTCCGGTTGAAGAAGTAATTTTTTACCTCTATGATTATACTTATCTAATTTCCTTTATCTGCGTTAAGGTACCGTACTGGTTTTTCATTTAAACCTCTTGTTTTTCTTTTATAATTTGTGGATTTTTGTTTAATAAACATGTAACTTTTGCAGAATCCTTTTCTTTTTTATTTTACAAAAATTGAGAAGTGATGGACACGTCTGCAATATAATCGTCAAATGGAATCAGTTTAATCCAACACTACATCAATATGCCATCTTCCATAGTTTGATTCACAGACTAATTAATATCCTGTTTGCAAAAATGCAATATGCAGATTTACATGAAGTAGCAAAGATGAACAAGTTGAATCCAAGCTTCTTAGACAAATTAATTGATCAACATAAGAGCCAAAAAGTACAAAAAGACATCACCACTTTGAAAAAATTGAACAAATCCACAATGAAATACAGTAATATTTAGAAGATAGTAATATATTAAAAGAATGTATACAGTTCCAAAAAGCTGTCTTAGGAGAAGAGTGTTGGATTGGGGAAATGGGAAATGTGCTAAAAGAAATTGGCATGAGGAATATTTTCCTATTAGATAAATATAATAACAGTGAGTTTTGGAAAGAAGTGAGATTGAGGGTAGAAGACATCGAGAAACAAGAGATATGGGCTAGTTTGAGGATAAAAGATCATTGATCTTGTATAAATCAGTTAAAAGAAATTGGGGAAGGGAGAAGTATGTAGATATATGCAATCAATTTGGTAGAATAGGTCTTACGTGGATGCGCACAGAAGTAATATTTTTAAAAAGGAATGGATATAATTGTTCGAGGAGATGTATTATGTCTGATGAATCAGGTAGTACTTTTCATTGGCTAATAGAATGTGATAAGGTTAAAAGCTGGAGAGAGGTTATATGGAATAAAAAATGTGTCAAACTAAATAAAGAAGCAGTAGCATTAAGAATGTTGGGAAGCACAAAAGTAGAAACAATTAAAAAGATGGGGACATTTTTAGGCAACACAAGGGATAAGTGGATAAGGAGCTTAAGAAAGGTACAGCAGAATGGGCATAGTTTGGAAAGTGGAGAGATGGTATAGTAGCTTTATCCCATATATACAGCCTAGGGGCTAAATATGGGGGAGCTAGAAAACTGGAGCACTAGACATAAGTTTTAGATGTAAGCTTTATTTGTATTATTGTAATAATGATGAAATAAATATTACATATTACAGTAATTTCACATCCCACCTGAAATATTTTTGGAAATTTATAAAAAATTTCAAAGAACTGGATATCAAGTTAAGTGCCACATAATATATACAACATTAGGAATTTATTAAATCATCCTTTGAAAGATGCTGCAGCAAAAACAAAATTATCAGGGATCTATCAAATGAATTGCTAGATTTGTAAGAAAATATGCTTCGGAAAGATGAAGATAAATTTAGTTACTAGAAGGAAAGAACATATGAAAAATTTAAAATTCAAATACACTGATAAATTGGCGTAGCTCATCACTTTTGGACTTAAAATCATTATATTGAACCAGGATTAAATTGTTTAATATGTTAAGAAATCGGTTGAATTGGAGACATGGGAAAATATTTTCATTACAAAAATCAAAGAACTTATGAATTTTGAGATACCGGAAGTAGATGATGTCATGTTTGGCAGAGAAAATAGTTGGTATCACACCCACTGATGGAACTCGGCATGGCACGAGAGCTTCAGTCGACTCAGCAACTGAAGTTAGGGAGGATGTTACCTGAAACCAGTCTTGAAAACTTCATCATGTAAAGGCAGTTTTATTGTGTTGTAAAAGATTTCGACTTGTTTCAATATTTTATCAAACATCGTGCTCTACTGCATAAAATACTTCCTAATCCTCTACATAGCTGATCTTGTTTAAGCATTTGAATAATGTGCTTTTATTTATATTAAACAAAACTTTGATGTTACATTTGCATGACGTTCTCTACCCACTTTCTACAAACTATTCTTACCAAAGCTTATTCTTATATCTACTTCTTGGTTAATCAAGATAAATGCTTTCAGAAATATTATTGTGCATTCCATTGTAAGTACAAGAGGGGTACAATAGGCTGAAGCAATAGTCAAATATTTAAAAAACGGATTGCTATATGCTTGCTTTGACAGTCTATGCTCTTTACATGACCTTAATAAAAAAAAAAACAAATAGTGATTTAGTGCTTGAACAAACAAAAAAAAAAGCATTTGAAAATTTAAACCAATAAAAAAGCATATCTTGGAAATGGTGAATGTCACACAAATTTTATTGGACATAACTTGTGGGTTTTAATGGGGTCTTTATTTTTTGTATAGTAAGTTTTAATCTATCTCGTATGGTTTACCAGTTATGCAAAATTAATTTGTGATGAAGAGAAGGGATATACATTTCATTTGTCATGTGAGAATCTTAAACATATGGTATTTTAATCAAAGTCGTTTGAGCTATTTTTTTGGGAAAATAAAAAGTATTGAAACATTTTCCATGTAAAGGGTAGTTTGCAGTGGGGATGGATTTTCTGGAAAATCATTAAGTCATATATTCTTGTAGATGCTGTTTGGTATTTAACAGACTTTGCATTTTTGAGTTATGCTCAAATGGACATTTTTTTACTTTCTCTACTACATATAATAAGTTGGGGAAGTATTGTATTCCACCCAAAACTTCGATACTGAGATTTCATCAGAAATATATGTTTTGAGACCCCCTGAATCCAAAAAAAGCATTTTTGGAAACATGTCCGTGTGTGTGTGTCTGTGAACAGCATAACTCAGAAACAAACAGTCGGATAAACACCAAACTTGGTATTTAGGTTCAGTATCTTCCAGAGATGCGACACGAAGCTTTTCAAGAAAATTCTCCCACCCCAGATTACCCTTTACATGGAACATTTTTCGAAAATTTTAATTTTCTCAAAAATGGCTCTTAACGATTTTGATTAAAATATAAGATGTTTAAGATATTTTCATGACAAATGAAATGTATATCTCGAATTTTCAGGGAATGTCTCCAAACGTATTCTTCATTGTGAACGGCTTTTGCATAACTGGTAAACCATAAGAGATAGACAAAATTTTACTACACAAAAAATGTAGATTGCATTAAAATACACAATTTATGTCATATACATTTTTTTTGTTGAGTGAACCATTTTCGAGATATTGCTTGTTATTCTCTTAAATTTTCCAATACTTTTTTTCAAATGGGAATTCGTTATTCATTTTATGTCCTGGACATACAAAGAGAATGGAATGCGCCACATAGCAACCAGCTCTTAAAATATTTGACTATTGCTTAAAGCCTAGCAATTCCCCTTGCACCTGCAAGAAAATTAGCAATGAGATTAACATCTCGATTAACATGAAGCATATGGAGAATAAGCGTTTGTAAAAATAGTTTATACAAGAGTAGAGAAAGTCATGTGAGTGTAACGCATCAGATTTTTAAATTCATGGGACCACAATGTGTATTTGCAGTGAAATCTTAATATCAGATTTTTGTGTAGAATGTTATACTTACTATAGGTAAGTAGTAGAGGAAGCAAAAAGACTTCATAGATAGTTTCAGTTTTCAAAACTATGTGTTTTGAACTTAAACTTCACAATTAGTACTGAATTAAAGCATAAATGAAATAAATTTAGATACTCACTTGTATTTAAACATTGAACATTTTTATAGGAACTTTCATCTTCAGCAATATGACAACTGATGATCAGAATGAAAGTCACTGTTCAAATGATTTGTGTAGCTATCTGGTCGTCTGGTTGAGAATTTCACTGTTATTAACTGGCATAATTTCAAAGTTTATAACTTTATTATCATTTTTACCTTTGCTACTACTTAGCTATAGATTTTTTTCTCTCATTGGTTGTGCAAAAGTCTCCCTTTTTTAAAGGTTTTATTATCACTTAAGCCTTTTATGCCCCTCCTGTAGCTATAACAAAATGTGTAATAAAAGCATTTCTGCAAACATTAATCTTGATCAATAAGAAGTAGATAGAAGAATAATCTCTTGGAAGGTCAGTTTATAGGAATAGTTTGTAGAAGAGTGGATAGAGAAGGCCATATGTGTGTGACAGCAACATTTTTTTTTTAATGTATTTTTCTCATATTCTTTGGTGCTTTTTGCATGCTTCAGCAAGCTCATTTTCTGTTTTATGTTGTGATGCTTTGATCGAAAGTAGTGGGTTACTGTCAATTTGACTGATTAAGTTTAAATTCTTCAGTTGTTAATCAGTCTCGTTTGTGGATTCCATTTCGTTTTTCTAGTGTTTACATGTGAAGTGTTTACAGCAGATCTGATAAACTCCTAATTTGTCTGCATTTTGTATGATACCTCTTAACGAATTATTTGAGTTTGTTTTGTTTCAACAGCCAATATTATGTTATGTTCTTGGAAGTGCTTATTGAATTTATTGTAAGTCTAGTGATGAAAAGTAATAGTTGAAACCATTCTATGACACCACATTTTGTATGTGCTGGTATTCAATGTTGTATTACTAATCACTGGGAAGAGATGATGATGGTGATATTATTTAGCCTGTGTGTCAGACTGTGAAATATGGCATGCTGATGTGATTTCAGATTGTGCTTATTTTTCTTAATGTAACTGACATCAGTGTGTTTTTGGTAAATCCCAACTCATATTTTGTTCTGGCATCTAGCAATTTTAATGTCTGTGGTAGCCACCCATTTTTACTTTCTCTACTACGTATAGTAAGTAGGGGAAGTATTGTATTCCACCAAAAAATTCGATACCGAGATTTCACCAGAAATATATGTTTTGAGGCCCCCTGAATCCAAAAAAAGCATTTTTGGATTTTTGGAAACATGTCCGCACGTGTGTGTGTGTGTGTGTGTGTCTGTGAACAGCATAACTCAGAAACAAACAGTCGGATAAACACCAAACTTGGTATTTAGGATCAGTATCTTCCAGAGATACGACACAAAGGTTTTCAAGAAAATCCCCCACCCCAGATTACCCTTTACATGGAGCATTTTTCGAAAATTTTAATTTGCTCAAAAATGGCTCTAACGATTTTGATTAAAATATCATATGTTTAAGATATTTTTATGACAAATAAAATGTATACCTTGAATTCTCTGGGAATGTCTCCAAAAGTATTCTTCATTGTGAAGGACTTTTGCATAACTGGTAAACCTTAAGAGATAGACAAAATTTTACTTCACAAAAATGTAGATCGCATTACAATACACAATTTATGTCATATACATTTTTTTTTGTTGAGTGAACCATTTTCAAGATATTGCTTGTTATTCCCTTAAATTTTTCAATACTTATTTTCTCAAATGGGAATTTGTTATTCATTTTTTTGTCTTGGTTATGCAAAGGGTATTAATCTGTGGCAAAGAGAATGGTGCTGCACCTAGCAACCAGCTATTAAGAGATATGTCTATGCTTAAAGGCTACTTACTGTATTTCTATATTGCCCTTGCAAATACAAAACAAGGGGAACATAGTAAACAATAAAACATCAGGCATTGATGGTATACCAGGGGAATTTTGGAAAAAATGGATAGAGAACGGAGATAGAACTGAGATACTGGTTAATCTGATGAATATTATATTTGAAGGAGGAAAGGTGCCACATAACTGGAGGGCAAGTATAATTTTACCCATTTATAAAGGGAAAGGAAGTGTCAAAGATCCAATTAATTAGGTTGTTGTCAGTCTTAGGAAAGATATATTCAGGAATTTTTGCAACTAGATTGCAGAACTGGGCAGAGGAAGAAAATAAACTATCAATATTTCGAGGGGATTCAGAAAAGATAGAAGAGTGGACAATATTTTTATTATAAAATCAATTGTAGATAAATACTTAAGTATTAAAAGAGATAGGGTATACATGGCATTTATTGACTTAGAGAAGGCATTTGTTACTATAGATAGAGAGGCACTATGGATTAAACTGAGAAGTAAGGGACTAAGCTTAAAATTCATTAGAGCAATACAGAACATATAAGTTTTATATTAGGTTGAATGGTGATGAAATTATTGTAAAAATTTATAGTAATATGGGGTTAAGACTAGGTTGCAAACTTAGCCCTATACTGTTTAACTTATTTATTGACGATATCTTGGAAGAGTTGAACAAGGATAATTTATATTTACCCACAGTAAATGATAGAGAAATTCCAGGATTACTTTTTGCAGATGATTTAATGGTAGGCTCTATTTCAGTAGGAGGTCTAATAAAAGTGCTCCATATCATATATTTATTTTGTAAGAAATGGGGTTTAAGAAATTTTAAAAAGTCAAAGTTAATGGTATTTAAAAAGGGCTATAAATTGGAGGAGGGAATGTGGTATGTGGAAGGGGAAGAGTTGCAAATAGTAAATAAGTTTGATTATTTGGGAATGAGAATAAGCAGTAATGGAAGATAGAATGATTACAAGATAAGTGCTTTAGCTAAGGGAAGATTAGCAATGACTGCCATAAGAATGTGCTTAAAGAAAATACCAGATGTGCAAATTAAATGGTTGGAAAGGGTTTACAAAGCTGTAGTTGAAGCAAAAATGGTTTATGGATCAGAGATTTGGGGAAGTGACAAAGGATGGGAGATGATTGATAAAGTGCATAGATCGTTCTGTAAATGTATATTAGGTTTATCCATTTCATCACCAAATAGAGCAGCAATGTTGGAGTTGGGAAGAGTAGGAAGTTTGGAACTATATAGACAATTAAAGGTGGACTGGGGAAGGGAGAGGTACGTGAATGTAGGTAATAGGTTAGCAAGAGAAGGGTGGGCCTGGTCTAGATTAAGTGTCCATAGCTAAGGGAAGATAAGAAGGGAGCGAATTTGGATAGATGTCCTCTTTGTGGAGAGGCAGGTAATGATTTACATTATACAATTGAATGTGAAGAAACTAAGTTGTGGAGGGATCAGTTTTTACTTAAAGAATGGCAGAATGTTAACGAAGAAGTACTAAAAGTTAGGATAGTGAAAATACAAAAGGAGAGAGATATAAAAAGAATAGGAGAATATATGGGGAGAGTAAGAGAAAAATGGCTTAGAAAAATAAAGTGATATGAATCTGTTATGACCCACCATGCATAAATAACCACAGTGTTAAAATGCATAGTGGACTAAAGAATAAAATAGCAACTCAAAGTAATGTATGAAAAATTGTAAGATGTTTGTATAGCATTATGGAAAAATAAATACATACAAATACAAGTAAATCAATGATACAAGTGGGAGAGTTTCAAGACAAGCTTTGTTTTTGACTTCTTTAGTTGAGAATTTTGAAAATCAACTTGCTGAAAATGAGAAAGAATGCCTGAAGAAGTTAATAGCAGAACACCTAAAAGCATTACAAACTAATAAAGCACTTTTCCACCATGTCTGTTTCAGAGTTAGAATGAATAATTTCTCCTTTTGGTACTTCTAGTGAGCTCAGCATAAAAAATGCCATCAACGAGAAAAATGATTTCCTAGATTTGTCAAACGATTCTACCATGAAAACAAAATTTTTAGATAATTCTGTGCAGTTCTTTCTGGATTTGTGTGCAATGCTGATATCTCACAATTGCAGAGGGCCATAAATTTGCTGCCATTTTCAATGTCTTGCTTGTGCGAATCAGCATTTGCACCATGAAAATAGTGAAAGCTAAACAAAGGAATAGACTACTGCATTCTTGTCCTGTCAGCCTTAAGGTCACACATAGAGAAACTGTGCAGCTCCCAAGTGCACACTTCACATTAATTTAAATAGCTGAGTTTTCAAAATCAATAATAAAAATTGCATATTGGATATCCAGCATAGATAACTAGGCATTTTTTACACATATTTTGGTTTTGCTGCTCTTTTTTTATTATTTATTAGTTTTAAGAATGTTCAGTTGCATATTAACATTGGCCTATCTACTACTGTTGGAATATGTTGTTGTTAATAATAATATCATCAGCAGCAATGAATGTCTCAATATCATGGGCATTTGTAAAGTGTATTGTCCATCAAAAGAGGTGGGGAACCACTGTCTTAACATCTTCCCTAAAGTGCATTTTATAGGTCCCATAGTGTGTGCAGATACCCAATATTTGACAGGTATTTAAAAACCCAGCATGCCCTTTAAAATGTTGCAAATCTGCAAAAAAAAAAAAAAAAACCACTTGAACATTTCCTTCATTTTTATATATTTAAAGGAAACAAAAGCCGAATTAAAAGTTTATTATATTAGATGCTGCATATATAGTTTATTTCAAATAAGGGGTATCATGACTTGTAATATGTTTAAAGAAATTTGTATATTTTGTTATATTAATGGGTATACTTTGGGCACTCTCAAACATTTCCTTTCTTCCATAGAAATGTTCACTAGATGTGACGAAAGCAAAGAGCTTGTTTCTTCTAGACTGCTGATATACAGGGTGGACCATTTAAGTTGAAACTGTACAATATCTCCAAAGTTAAGTGTTATAGAAAGAAATGTCTTTAATAAAAGTAGCTTGATATTATGGGGAAAAGTAAATGCCGTTAGTCGTGTTTTGTTTGGAGGACGTTATGATAGTCATTTTAGGGTCAATTTAATTTTTAAATGGGAACTGATAAGTAGGGTCAAATTAAATTGACCTTAAAATGACCATCGCAACGTTTATTCAAGACATTTCTTTCTACAATGCTTAGTTGTACATGCTCAACTAAATGGTCCACCCTGTATAAACAGATCCATGACAATGGCAGAAAAAGGACAGCCATAAATTTCTGTGTTCCCAAAACTGTTCACTTGACTACAAAAGTTAAACATTTTCATAGTTTATTTTCAGCTTTCACCATGAAACAAAGTTCTAAATTTTGCCCCTCACAAAAGAAAGTCAGACATTAGTTCAGGTCATAGGACTGGCCAGCTTAACTGTATATAAGCCATGTACAGTTGAAGGTGTGTGTGCAGCTGATGTTACTTCCAACAGTATTGAGAACATATTTGGTTGTGACAGTGATCTTTGCATCGATGTGAGCTCTCGGACACTGGTGTTGATTTTGAGAATATCATTAGCAGTGCAAGTGAAGGCAAATTTGTTTCTGTGACAAATACTCTGTGCTGTGAAATACAGAAAATAGTCCTAATATACAATGGTATATTTTCCGGAGTGCAAACTGTGGTGTACAGCATCATACACAGCAGACTATTGAGAGCTCACTCATTGCCATGTTTACAAAACTTGTTTACTTTCAACCTAATAAATTTGATAGTTACAGTAACTAAGTATCTACAAAGAAAATGCAAACAGACCTGACCTCAGAAGGCAAGTTAGGGCCTAAGAATAGAATTCAGAAATGGTCATATGTAACACCCAATGAAGATTACCTGGTCTAATAACTTATGTTGAAAGTTTGTTGCTCTGAAGGAGCTGCTTTGATTAGAAGCAGTGTATTAAAGCCATGAGGGACACATTTTGCATAGAAGAGTTTTGACTTTTGTGAAACTTAAAACAATATATTTACAAATGTGTATTGTGAAGAAATATTATCTTTACGTTATTAGCACCACGCTTTGGGCACCAATTTGAAGAAGGTTATTGTAGCCCCACATATGGAAGCCAACTTGAAGAAGTTGTATTGTAGTTCCACCGTTGGAGAGCCAAAACTTGAAGTTTTTTTTTTATTACTGCTGTTTACTCCACATGTTGCGGGAGATATGTTTCTTGGAGTGTTTGCCTCACGTACGATACAAAGTTTCCGGTGGCCTTTGCCCCAAGTTCACTTTTCCGGTGGCCTTTGCCCCCACGTTTAAAAATCAACTTTGTAATTTGAATGTTTATTTAAATATTATATTTGTATGCCTCGACTGCATCAGTAGTAATTTGTAGAAACACGTATCTCTTAGCAGGGCTGGAACGGCTAAAGAATGAAGGCTTACACAACTTATAATGGTATTTAACTTCGTTTTACTAATCTTTCACACGATTAAATAACACTTCACAGATATATCCTACTGTAGAGCTGTGAGATTTTTGTTAATTGTACTTTTTAACTGTAAGCTTTATATTATTCACGCCGTAATGAATTTTATATGTCTCACACTGAATATGTACCGAGCAAACTGCTCAGGAACGTGTTGCCTTCTAGCATCTGTCGTCTACTGCTTAAAATTGTAAATTTCTCTATTTCAAGTCTCTGATTGGCCATTTATAAACTGTTTTAAATATTACATTATTGTTCCACTTCTTAACAGCATGAAATTATTTTAATAACAATATATATTTTCTTAACTATCTTGACAATTATATAAATATATAAAGTATTGGAATTTTCTGACCTTTTGCTCTGGCTGTGTTAGTAAACCTTTATATTCTGGTGTTCCCTCGTAGATTCTAGTTGAATTGTTGACTGCGTGCCCCGTACTCCTGAAAGAATTGTTGCTGTCCTTGGGTGAAGTTGATGATTTTGAAGTTCTCTGAAGTTCTTGCAGTTTCGTCGATTCTTTTCGCCTATTCTGGCCCCACATTTAGGTGCCAAAGTTGAGATGGAATTATCTTTACATTATTAACACCACGCTTTGGGCGCCAATTTGAAGAAGGTTATTGTAGCCCTATGTTGGGCGCCAATTTGAAGATGGATATCTTTAAATTATTAGCACCACGCTTTGGGCGCCAATTTGAAGAAGTTGTATTGTAGTTCCACTGTTGTGGAGCCAAAACTTAGTTTTCTTTTTATTACTGTTTGCACCACGTACAATACAAACTTTCCGGTGGCCTTCGCCCCCACATTTAAAAATCAACTTTGTAATTTTTAATGTTTCTTTAAATATTATATATTTATGTTTGCCTCAGCTGTGTCAGTAGTAATTTGTAGAAACATGTATCTCTTAGCAGGGCTGGAACGGCTAAAGAATGAAGGTTTACACAACTTATAATGGTATTTAACTTTGTTTTAATTAATCTTTCACACGATTAAATAACACTTCATGGATATATCCTACTGTAGAGCTGTGAGATTTTTGTTACTTGTACTTTTTAACATGTAAACTTTATATTATTCACGCCGTAATGAATTTTATATGTCTCACACTGAATACGTACCAAGCGAACTGCTCAGGAACGTTGCCTTCTAGCATCTACCGCTTAAAATTGTAAATTTGTCTATTTCAAGCCTCTGATTGGCTAATCCTACAAATAGAATACTTTTATTTAAGCTTCAGCTTTTCTAGTTTTCGATTGGCTATTTATAAACTGTTTTAAATATTACATTATTGTTCCAAGAATTACTAGTAGCATTATTAAACTTTCCAATTCATTATTGCCTCAAGGTTACCTCATTGTTAGCAACTTTCGGCTTCTATTCTCACAGCTCCTACATTGTTAAATTATGTAATACATTCACATAACATTATTAAACATGTACATAATATAAACATTATACAATGACTATAACATACACTTTTTTATATATTATAGTATACACATATTGCTTTAAGGTGGGCTGTTTTTTTATGTTATATAATTAGACTGAAATCCTTTAAGTGTTAAAAATACTACCTCAATTGGCACTTCAAGAAGATTTATGGAGGAGATAAAATGTGGGATTGTCTGGCCCTAGAGTATTGAGTCTCATGAAATGTAGCCACTTTAATTTCAGAAACTTAAGAGGTCACTGTATCTCAGAATAAAATATTTTACCTGATGAACCAAACTGAATGAAGTTTTGAGGGTTAATTCCATATGCTGCCATTACATTGGTACGAGTTTCCTCTGATAAAATTTTAACCTAGTTCCTACAAATCAATATGTACCATGAGGCAGTATTTTAATGCCTGAATAATATTTATTATATTTTATTATAATTAAATTCAATAACAGCCCACCTTGAAAACAATATGTATATAATTATTATTTAAATTGTATGTAAGTCATTGCAGATACTTATTTTTATTGTAAACGTATTTATTAATGTTATGTAATTGTTTATATACTCTAATAGTGCAAAAACTATGGGAATAATATGTTTTAGGTTGTTAACAATGAGATAATAATGTAACTTTGTGACAATAATGTGTTTAGGTTTTTAAAAAAAATACTGGTCATGAAAAGATCGGTAATGACGTAGTTTCGCTTACAGTTTTGAATTAGCCAATCAACAGTAAAGAAAAGTTTTAGTTTGAATGCTTAAATTCTATTGGACTAGAATTAGCCAATAAGTTACTGGCAATACCAAAGCTTTAAAGTTTTTACCGTTCGAATTAGTCAGTCGCGGACATCATGTGATAGAGTGCAGATGGAAAAGTCACGAGCAAGATTTTATAGTAAACACATTAAGAATGTACAAAGTTTCTCACAGTCTATTTTATAAAGTGCAGTGTTTTATATATGTGCAAGTATAAAGAAATAAAAAGAAGTGAAATTTAAAAGTAATTCTGTGACATCTTTAATTTTTGTCATACCACAACCTGAACAAGACCTTGTGTCTCTATAGTTCGACTGAAGTAGCAGAGTAAGATTTAAAATAATATTACATAAGCTTAATTAATTGAAACCTACGCACAAAGCAACAAATTAAATATAAAATCTTCAAGTTTGTGCGTAAAAATTACATTGCGCAACATTGTGTGACATTACGTAACACAAACATCATCTCCACCACTTCAAAGTTTGGCGTCCCAAGCAACAAGCATCAACCGACTTCAAAGTGTATCTTCATTATGTGGGCAGTTTTAATTAAAACTCAAACTTCATCATCTTCATAAGTTTGAAGAACATAACTTCTTCAACCATTGTTGTAAACATTATCTCATGTTGTATGTATTTGCTTTATATGTGTACCTTTTAATCTATTTGTTGAGTTACCTTTTGTTCAATTGTAATGTAAGCGTATGTGACAGTAAAACATCGTATCTAGAACAGTTCTGAATTTATTGAGTTTTTTCAATTGTTATATTTATGGAGTATATTTCCTTTTGTGTGTATTTAATACCGAGGCTACGGCTTTCCCTCCTTCCCATCCAAAACAGCTTGTTTTGTAAAATTCTATCAATTTTAGTAGTATAAATTTCTGAATTAGAAAAAGAAGAAGAAAATATGTTTTTATATAATTTTCAAACCAAAATTTGTTTCTTTGCTTCTAAAAGAATGATGATAAACCTAATGCACAGTTTATTCATCTAATTGAAGCATGCATTGAAAATCGCAGACTGATTCATAAATATTTCCTGCTAAAAGTTACACCCTGAAGTAGAAAAAGATTTTATGTTACAGTGGAAGCTATTGGTTTTAGTATGTATGGTTCAGCCATTGTCATTCTACTAAAATGTCAGTGTTTTCTGAAAAATATTTTAGGCTGCATTATTACCATGTCAAATTAAAATACGTAAATATTTTTTTGTCTTCCATTTTTGAAAGCTTTATGAGAAACTGCAATTTTGATCTCCTTAATTATTATACAAAAATAATGAAGTTGAATCTTTTTTTCTTTTCAGCCAGCGACTTAATGACACTAGAATACTAACAACTCTGAGTGTTCTTCTAAATCTAAACTTGGATGCCACAGGAGACGAAGAAATGGACACTACCCCACCCCCTAAACCAGAGCGTAAGAAGTCTGAGCCAAAGCCAGACAAAATGGATGAAGATATTCCTCTAGAGAAAAGAGAAGTAAAGAGCTTGCATTTTCTTTTAATAATAGAAAAAAATTGAATTACTGTTCAGTATATATATAATGTGATGTAATGTAATATTTATTGAGTGCCAAAATAATTACAATCATGTTGGGAGTGACTGCTTCTGGCCCTGGCCATTTTATAGTCATCTCCCCTCCTTTAGTCATAATAATAACATATTAATCTATTGAGCATTAAGTTATTACATATTAGATGTCTTCTCGGATTAATATTACATGTTAATACTATTAGTAATTCTTATATTTATTTGTATTTACATTATTTTCTTCTTTTAACCATCCATCTCCATTTATTCCTATTCATTCCATACCATGAACTTTCTTTTCTCGTAATCTCTATTTCTTTAGATACATTAATTTTATACCCTTCTATAGTTTACTCACATTATTTTCTCTAATAATTTTAGTTACTTTCTCTGCTTGTCTCTTACCCCTATTCTTATGTTAAAGTCTCCATTATTATAATTTCTATGTTCGTATATTTATCCTTTAACATTTATATATCTTTCTCTAAAAGATGGTACAGTCCAAGATTGTGAAATTGTGAAGCAGCCGGTTTGGCCTTCACAATTCCAAAATCCCAATCTCCTTATTGACTGCTATTGCGATCCCATTCTATCATGGAAAGGTGTAAACCTCTCTAAAGTTTTTTTAACTTCTCAGTTTGATTTCCTCCACTGATTTTTGCATTTCTTCCTGGAGCACCAATATACTTCCGTGCGGAGATGATATAATGTTTACTTCCCCTTCTTCCTCCAAATATCCCACTTTTCCAATGATTCTCTCCCCTTCCCTTCCCCACTACATGCTTTTTTGCACTGCTCACTACACACTGTTGCCACGCCTCTTTCCTCTTCTCTGCAAGGACGCGTACGTCTTCCCTCTCCTCTTTCCCCGGTGACACAATAATGTTTTCTTCCCTTTCTTCCTCCTAATACTCCACGCTTTACTGGCAATTCACACCACACCACTTCCCCTCCCCGCCACATGCTTTTTTACATTACTCACTACACACTGTGGCCACTCCTCTTTCCCCTTCTCCGCAAGGACAGGTGCGACTTCCCTCTCCTCTCTCTCCGGTGACACTATCTTCTTTGGCGATGATGTATGCCGTGACGTTACTGGATATATATATAATTAAGCTAATGTGCTTGGTACATAAAGATTTTCAATGGATTTTGTGTTCCTGTAATTTAAGCATTATTGGTGAAATACTGATTTCACCTTCAACGTGCAGCAGTTCCTCAGGTTCGAATATTTTGTTGGGTGAGCATGTTTATTTACACAAAGTGAGCGATGAACTCTTTGGTGATTGGTTCATGTTTGAGGTGGATCTTTTAACTTGTTCAAATAAAGCAGTCTGTTGCCAGCTTAGCTTGCATTTATTGTCCTTCACGATTTAAAGATATATTGCTCACTCACCACCACAGAAATTTATTATGAAGCTATGATAATTTACCAGTCGTTGGAGTTTCTTGCGTGAGCGCAAAGTGGTCGGACATGTAAGGTGAACGCTCGTAACTACGGAAAAGATGGGTATCGCGTTGCAGTTGTATTGAGCACGGATCGGGCTGTTCAATAAAAAGAAAAGCAAGAATATACATGGAAATAAAGGAAGTGGACCAGTTACACTAAATTTTTGGATTGCATTAGTACTGGCAGCCCTAATAATAATCGGAGGTGTGGAACTCAATCCAGTGCTGGTTATGGACAAAATAAAGGCAATACTGAAAGGTACATCAGAAGACATACAAGATATCAAACGCAGAGAGAAGAGCATGGAAGAAAAAATGGAAAAGAACATGGAAGAAATAAAATGCAGCATAAATCAAATGGAGCAAGAAACAAGAAGAACTAATGGAATGTAGAAATAGAATAGACCAACTGGAGAAATCGGCGGATGCGAATAGAAAGCTGAATGTGATGATCTTTGGAATAGAAGAACAAAGAGGCAAAAGGACATGGGAAGAAGTGCAAGGAATTATAGAAGGGAAGCTCGGCATCAAACTTACAGGTTGGGAGATATAGATTCCTTTAAAATTGGACGAAGGGATGGAAACCAAGACCGATTTTGGTCAAACTAGCAACGATGAATTTCAAGTGGAAAATTTTAAGCAATACAAAGAATTTGAAAGTCACTAGAATATTTATTGAAAATGACTACAGGAAAATAGAACGAGAAATAAGACATGAATTACTAAAAGAGCTGAAAAAAGCCAGAAACGAGAGCTTTCATGCAATTATACATCGATGGAATTCCCTTCATTCAGCACCAAGACCAAGGAACTTCAGTCAGAAAAGAGAAAAGGAGGGGAGAAGAGGCAAGCGCGCCACGGGAAGAACCATGTGAGCAGCAAACCAACCAGGGAGGTGACGTCATTGAAGAAGTTCAGCCCACAGAAACAGCTGGCAGATGAAGCAAGGAGTGACATGTTAATGGCATCAGCTGGACTTGACATTTGGAAAGACGGGGAAGGAATGAGTGTAGTGTCAACACCCGAAGGCAGTATCCTAACAGGATTCGGACACAACAGGAGGGGAGGCTAACAGAAACAAAAGCTAAACTACAACAATTTAGACTAAATAGAACAAATTCAGCATAGGATGAGCATCCCTTGGCTGTGGTTTGCTGGAAGGTGGAGCATTTATTAGACAAAATTAATAAAGGGGAATTGGCTCAGGTGTTGAAGTGGGGTGATATGATAGCAGTGGTGGAGACTTGGTTAACTAAAAACACAGTGGTAAACATGGAGTGTAAAAGAAAATGAAAGGAGGGTCTCAGCGGGGAATAGGCGAGTTCATTAGAAAGGACAGGAATTTCAGAGAGCAAAGGAAATAAAGGATATAGATCAGAGAGAATGTTGTGGGTTATGTTACAAAAGTGATAAGAAAGTGCCAAAACTTAGGTATAGGTATGGTATATAATCCGCCAGGAATACAGATTTCTATGAACCAAGGCTTTTTAGTAATGACATGGAAACCTTGTCTCAGAAGTATGATAATTTGGATGTCTTGTTATTAGGAGACTTCACTGCAAGGGTAGGAGAAGATCAATTGCATATAGCTAAATTAGAAAACCATCTATGTGGAAAGACATAGTAGTAAAGACAAAATAATTGATAGAGAAGGCAAACAATTAGTAGAATTTTGCAAAGTTAATAACCTTGTAACGTGTAATGGGGTAAGAGGGTCAGATAAATCTGGGAATTCACATTTATTAACGAAAGGGGAGAAAGTGTAATAGACTACATGTTGTGTTCGTGGGATTTAGACACTGAGCTCCTAGATTTCAAGGTTATTCACATGGTACTGAATAGCTATCACTTCCCATTAAGAGCAATTTTTAAATCAGTTGGAGTAGTAGAACAGGAATACGATGTAGAGAAAGGCAAAAGTGTGGGGAACAGAGGAGAGGGAATTATTTATTAAGAATTTGAACCCGTATAAAGGTAGGAAATCTCAAAGTGAAATTGCACAACTAATTGAGGAGGGAAAAGCTGAGGAAGCAATATTATACCTAGAATGGGAAGTGAAGGTGGCAGGAAAGACAATGAAAATTAGAAATCATAAGAAAAAAGCAAGATGGTGCTATAAATGCTTAATAGAGACGAAAAAGAAAGAGTGGGGTGAAAAAATTGGCCAAAAGGTATATGAAGCAGCAAAAGAGGAGGATAGCAATTCTATGTGGGAACTGGTAAAAGTATCTAGGACAAGAGTATTACAGAATAAAATTGTTCCTAATAAATGGAAGGAGTATTTTGAGAAATTATTAGGTGGAAGTAATGCACCATTGCAGATAAAAGTGCTAGGGAAGTTACATAACTGTGGTGAAATACTGGAGAATGAGATATCAGAGCAGGTTAAAAAACTAAAAAGTAAGAAAGTGGGATAGATGGAATACCGGGGGAATTCTGGAGGGTGTAGTATGAAGATGCTGAAAGAAGGGCACTGTTAGCAAAATTGTTCAATGTGTTACTAGAGAGAGAGAGAGAGAGAGAGAGAGAGAGAGAGAGAGAGAGAGAGAGAGAGAGAGAGAGAGACAGAGAGAGAGAGAATTTCTCAGAATTGGAAGCAGGGAGTAGTCATTCCAATTTTTAAAGGGAAAGGGGATGCGAACAACCTAAGTAGTCTATTATCAGTTATAGGCAAACTGTTTACTGGGGTACTAGCAAAGTGACTGCAGGGACGGGCAGAGAGGGAAGGTAAATTATCAGAATCATGAGGGCTGATCAATAAAGATTGAGATTGATTTTTACCTGTAGCTTTCAAGAGTTTCCTGTCTCTACCATGAATATTTGAAAAGAGCGGGGTTTCATGTATAATGTCCATAGGCGGCAGCACTCTCGTATCGGTAGGTTGGTAGTAATGCTGTATATTGTTGACCCTAGTTGAATTTCGCATACCACAAAATGAAGGTGACACAAGAGGAGCAATAAAATTTTATTTTCGTTCAAATCATACAGCCTCTGAAACTTTGGAAAAGCTGAAGCAAGCATATGGTGAAGAAGCACTACCTCGTGCAACAGTGTTTAGGTGGTTCAAAGACTTCAAAGTAGAGTGAGTCCTCTGTGCTAAGCAAGGTGGGCCTGGTGCTTCGGCTTCTGCTATGACTGAAGTCAACATCAACACCTGCTGTGATTGTTGTTCCAACTCACACCACTGTTACAGCAGCGTACTACACGTCAGTATTGGCTACACCGAGGAAGCACATTGCAAGGAAACATCCAGAACTTATCACAACAATGTGCGGCCTCACGTTGCAAATCAAGTCCAGGAATTTTTGGCTAAATTCAACATTATCTGTGTGCCGCATCTGCCTTATAGCCCCAATCTTGTCCCCTGTGATTTATTTTTATTCCCATCACTAAAGGCAAAGCTCTGGGGCATTCGATTTGAGAGCACTGAAGCAGTGCTGAAGAAAAGTGAGGCAATTCTCAAAGACCTGACAAAGAACGGCCTGTACCATGTGTTCGAGGACTGGCAGAGATTCATTCAAGTAGGAGAGGACTACTTTGAAAAAGTTCATGTCAACATTGAAATGGAGTAATAAATATCTGTGAAAAAAAATTAGTCTCAGTCTTTATTGATCAGCCCTCTTACAAACGGGGTTTAGATAAGGGAAATCTGCAGTGGACAATATTTTTATAATCAGAACAGTGATAGATAAATATCTAAGCAAGAAAAGAGGTAAGTTATATTTGTTTTTTGCAGATATAGAAAAGGCATTTGATACCATTCAAAGGGATGTACTTTGGTACAAGTTGAGAATTAAGGAAGTGAGCGAGAAATTCATAAGATTATTAGGGAGGTTGTATTCAGATAATGAATTCTGCATTAGGCTTCTCAATAACAAAGTAACAGATCAGGTAACAAATACAATTGGTCTAAGGCAGGGCTGTAAGTTATGTCCCATTTTATTTAATTTATTTATCAATGACATACTTAAAGAAATAGCAAAGGAAAATATGCATTGCCCAGCAATTAACAATAAAGATATTCCAGGTTTGCTCTTTGCGGATGACCTAGTAGCAGTGGCAATCACAAGTGGAGGCTTAAAGAAAGCAACAGGAATATACTGTAAAAAATGGGGTTTAAAAATAAAAGTAAATCCAAAATTATGGTATGTAAAAACGGGAATAAGAGAGGAGAGATGGTGGCTAGACAGGAATGAAATCGAAGGTGTAAACAAATTTGATTACTTAGGAGTAAGGTTAAATAGCAATGGAAAATGGACAGAGCAAACGGAAACTAGCTATTAATAGTATAAGAACCTGTTTGAAGAAAATTCCAAATATGAGAGTAGACTGGTTTGAGAGAATTTATGCAGCCACAATTGAATCAAGAATGCTGCATGGAATAGAGATTTTGGGGACAGAAAAAGGATGGAATAGCACAGATCAAATCCATAGAACGTTTTGCAAAATGTTATTGGGACTACCGAGAGCCGCACCTAATGGCGTAGCACTAGTGGAATTGGGAAGAGTTGGTAGAAAAGGATAGTGCTAAAATATATTAGATAGATTTATTGTACAACTTGTTCTACATGTTTACAATACATACAATGTATATTCATTTATACCCCTACATCTGTTGTACAATTTGTCTGGTGCTTGTTTCTTTATTGGGCCACTGAGATTGCTTGGCTCCCTGGCCTTTTTGCTCACTGAGCGGCCCTTACTTCTCTTACTTTTCTATACCATTTTCTTCCCTTTACCTTCCTTATTATTCTCTCAAGTTCTTGGTTTTGTTTCTTAGAGCCTTTTGTTGAGCCAATTCCCCATTTTTCACACTTTCTTGAATTTCATTTTTCGCTTTTGTAGCCCTATCAACAATATGGTGCCTACCACAAAATTGTTTGCATATATAGAACCTGAACCTGGAATCTCCTTATCTCCTATTACAGGATAATGCTAATTTCTTATTTTTACTCCTAATATCATCTATGAATAGATTACTAATATGAACTCAATTTACATCCCTGCGTTACTCTTATTTTCTTTTGTATCAATTTACTTCCTTTCCGTAATTGTTCTTTGTTTTATCCTGATATGTAAATTTCTCCATTGCTTTTCTGAGTCTAGTATGCTTGGATACCGGGTAAACACTTTCCTCCCCTTGTAGCGTTACCCTCCCTTCTCTCAAATCTATTATTTTATATCCTCTCCCCCTCCTTGCAATTTCTTCCGCTTCACTGACCGTTCTCACTCTTATTATTTCCCCACTTCTCACTCGTGCCCCTCCCTCCGCATACGTATTTCTTGCTGCACTGTTTATCAAGTTCACTCGGCTTCTCCCCTCTTCTTCTTTGCATTTCTTCTCGCCCTGCCTCTGCAACCGATGTTAGCTCCTCCCCCTCCCTAGTTGCTGCTTCCTCCCTGTATCCTTCTGTCAGCTTCTCCCCACTTCTCCTTCTTTGCATCTCTTCCCACCCCGCCGCTGCTACCAATGTTATCTCCTCTTCTCCCTCTATGGCTGATGGATCTTCCTCTCTAATTTCTTCTTTTCTCCTTTCATGGTTGTTTCTCGCATCTGTTGGTTTTTGTGACTTGGTCAGCTGTTTTCTGCTCCTTTCTCCAAACTGTCGACTCAGCTGTTCTCTCGGTTCTTTGACTTGTATGTGTCCTAGGCCATTGTTTCTGCTGACATTCACACATTTTTTCTCGTTCATTCCTCCTCATACTCCATTCTTCTCCTTCCACGAATAATTTTAAGCCTTTCAAAGTTGACTTTTTCCCAGCTGCTCTTGCTTCTCTTGCTTCTCTCATCCTGGCAATTAGTTCTTTTTTTAGAATTTGTTCCTCTCTCGTATAGTTATGCTCTATGAAAATTTTTGAGCCTCTTAACTTCCTGGTGTTCCTTAATATTTCCTTCTTTTTTTCCATTGTCGTTATTCTTATACAAATGGGTCTAGATATTCTTCCTCTTTTTCCGATTCGGTACACGTCCTCTATCTCCCAACCAGATGTTTTTATACCTAGTCCTTCTTCCATAATCGCATACACTACCTCTTCTAGGTTTTCGTATTCTTCTATCACTCCGAAAATTACGCAATTCTTTCTTCTCTGTCCTGCTTCGAATCTTTTCTCTATATCTTCGCTGAAATATTGGAATAGAATTCAATCATTGGAGGAAGGAAATATTGTCAAAGAATGTTTAAGGGCTCAAGAAATATCAAATTGGGAATGAAGTTGGCTATGTCGATTAAATAAAATTGTAAGAGAAATTGGATTGGGTGAGTTAATTAACCAGAAACAATAGGGGGACAAAGATTATGGAATAAAGTAAAAGCTAGGGCAGATGATATAGATAAACAAGAACTATTCCGTAGTTTAAGGGATAAGAGTACTCTGATATCATATAGGGGCGTTAAGAAAGCGTGGAGAAGAGAAAAATACATTGATGTTTGTGATAAAATGGAAAGAAAAGGTTTGGCATGGGCAGGAAGAGGAACAATGTTATTAAAAGGTTTAAGGGTTGATAAAGAGGTATGCCCAGGCATTGCAGATAATAAATTTCACAGTATAATGGAATGTTCGGAAACCAAAATGTGGAGAGAGCGAATATGAAAGAAAAAGAGGGAAAAGTTACACATAAAGATATTATATATAAAAGTTATTGGGAACAAAAGGAAAGAATTTATCAAACAATTAGGTAAATACATAGGGAAAGTAAGACAGAAATGGTGGAGGAAAATCATCAAAGAAAGTGAGGATCTAAAAAATGATAATGTCGATGTGGATAATTTATAGAAGAGGGAATCTAATTGAGGTTACACTTGGAGGTAAACATACATGTAAAACGTAAGGTACATATGCACAAACAACCCAGGTGTTAATTGTATATGTTACCAATTTTAAGTCAGTCGTCCTCCGTGGACTAGTGGTACCGTGCTAGCCTCTAGTTCCCAAGGTCGCGGGTTCAAACCTGGCGGAGGGCGATGGATTTTTTTCGGGCGTAAAAATCCTTAGCATGGCTTCCTTTAGAAGGGAAGTAAAGCCGGTGGTCCCGTGTCGTAGATTTACGGCACGTAAACGAACCTCAAGCCTGATAAAGTGGCCTCTGAGCAAAATTACCGGTCTTTCACGTCCAATATAGAATGGGATGCTAAGGACCATAGTAGTTAAAGAGCGTCCGTAAATAAAACCCAATTTAATTTCAATTTTAAGCAACTCTGGGGAAACAGATTATGCACATGTACAATATTTGTAATTGGAAGATGTGAAATAAATTACCTTACCAGTTGCCACTGGAGTGATTCACTTGTACATATGTGGTGCCACTGAAGTTATTCATTCATACATAACGCAACTTATTACTGGAGGACATAATATCACTACGCACCCAAACCATGACTGTTCTAAGTTTCTTAAACCCTCAGCGCACGTCCGCACGAGAAGACATTCAGGGTAGCAGTCGTCCGGCATCAGAATGACATCCTCTAAAATAACATTCCAGTGATCTCCCCTCTTATGGATGCAGAGAAGAGGCACTTTCTGGACCAAATCTGTTAGAATAGCAATATTCCCATTAGCATAATATAGCTTCGATATCCATTGCATCTATAATGTTCATTCCCCTTTACTGCTCACATCTTGTTGTTTCATTATCATACATTTATAATTATGATCTACTTTCTTTATTTATTTATCTATCTCTATATTAAATTGATTACCCCCCTATTAAAGTCTGCATATAAATCCAGCTTCAAATGAGAATTTTAGAATCATAGATCTACATTTACAGCTCTTATTAAAAGGGTTGTAATCAGCTTACTAATTTTTAATTGTTTTGTAATTTGTTCTGACAGATTTTAGGATTATTTATATAGATCTTCATTGTTAATAGTTTTGTAGTAATTTTTGTTACAATGTATCTAAAGAAGAAATAATGAATACAAATGTGCAGACATTAATCAGTATAGCCATTAAGTTCTATTTATCATTTCTTTTTATGCAGAAAAATTCATGGTTACTTTTTATATAATATTTTCACATCAACCATTTAGTTTGCTAGATGGCTACTATGGAAAGAATTTCTTCAAAACATAAAGTTGTGTACTTTAAAATCTCATAGTGCAGTTCTTATGTATTGTTGTAAAGAATTTTGTTGGCTTATAAGCATGTTATAATATTAACAACAGCTTAAAATATTTTTAAAGAACATAGTATAATATTAGTTCCTCAAAATAAATATATATATATATATATATATATATATATATATATATATATATGAAAATTTGTGAAGATTTTCTATAACAACAGCTTTTCAAAAAATAAAAAATTGGGGGATTTATTAGTTGAAGTGTTTAGATTGTGACCAAGTTTACATTGGAAAAATTAAATGTAATTTGGAAACCTGAGTGAAGGAGCAGTTTAGAAATATCAAATACAAACAAGCTGAAAAGATCAGTTTAGCAGAACACTTTGTCCATTTAATCATGAAATAAACCCAATGTTAAGGTATGGAAGCATTTAAATAAATTTAATGATTTGGGAGAAAGTATTTTTTTTAAAGAAGAAAGATTGCCTAGTGGATTTTGAAATACCACCAATTGATTCTATCATTAGATTTAGTTTGTTTGCAGCAGATGGTAATATAAGTAATTTTCTAACATATTTTAATAAGCTGTCTTCCAGATTATTTTCACATTTAGTATGGTTAATTGATTTTATAGATTTTAAACTTAGTGTTCCTAAAACACACCCTGCTATCTATAAAGTACTTATACAAATGTAAATCTAATGCAATTCACATAAGCCACAGTTTGTTTTGAGCAATTTCAAGGTCATGCACTAACATTTATAAGTAATAATAGCTAATTAAAAGTATGCAAGCTAACCTGTTAGGTTTGTAAGAAGTTTATAGTCAGAAGGAACTCCAGAAGATACAGGTAATTCAGTTTAATGTATTTTAATGAAAAAGATTTAATTTAATAAACCTAAAGAACTGGCATAAAAAAAAGGGGGAAAAAAAAGAAATCGGTGAAAGTGAGACAATCATTTACATCAGCTATAAAGCCGAAGGCATACAAGAGAAATGAAACTGTCAGAGACAAAACTGTTTATAAACAAAATGTTTCCACACAAGCCTAACAAAATCCTTTGTTCTTCCTTCCTGCAATCATAGATAATCTGCTTTGCTTTTATACTGCATTACTGTCTCATTATGGCTCCTTAAAAAGAAATGCTGTAATTTTATGTTATCTGCATGTATTCAAGATCAAAAGCAGAGCAGTGTTAATTTCATCACTTCAGTCTCTGGCAAAATGACTCGTCTCAAATCAACTCATGTCATCCAGTGTGGGGCCCAGGCTGAGAGGTTTCAAAGCTACACATAAAGATTTTTGCTAATCCTTTCAGATATGTAACTAAAATACAAGACTGATAATCAAATTTTGAGAACCTGATGTATCGATATGAATAGTTACAAACAAAGTAAGCTATAGAAATACCACTCTGTAAAGATATTCTATACGTGCGTGGCAATAAAGAGAACACTGCCTGCTCCTTGCGATAAGGCAGCCAGTCATGTCTTGTGTGTGCAAAGACATTGAACTGTATGCATAAAATTTAGTATTAGCTTTTGTTTTACGTATAGGTAAAGCTCAAAAGAATAGCATATACGGGGATAATCCAGAAAGTCCCACTACGTTTTGAAATAAACAATTAACAAAATGAAAATATCAACGTTTATTATCTACATTTGAAAGGTACACTCTTAAGCTATTTTTCTACATAATCGCCATTCAAATTGAGGCATTTATGATACCGTGGCACAAGTTTTTCAATACCCTCTCTGTAGAAATCTGCCGCCTGCGACTTCAACCACTGGTTTACACCGGCATGCAGTTCAGCGTCAGTATCAAAGCATCAATTTGATGCACCAAACTCCGTGAAATTTGGGGAAAATGTTCCGAAAGTTCTGTAATCGTGAAATGACTATTTTCACGAATTTTGTCAATGATTTGCATGGACAGTCATAAAGCTAGGCCTACCACTGCAATCCTTGTCGTGAACATTGGTATGGCCATTTTTAAAATCAATGCACCATTGCCTGACTCGGCTTTCACTCATTATTTTCTGCCCATAAACATCACAAAGTTGACGATAAATTTCAATTGGTTTGTTCTTTTTGCCAACCGCACTTCACAAGTGGTGGGATTTTCTATTGCAGTGCACATTTTAACAACTCACAGAGAGCACAGTAAGGAAGGCACAGTCCTCACGCTACCACAGCTGGATGCGTACTGAATGTAGGAACGTTCTGACACCAAGATGGCGGCTCTAGCCCTACTCATTGCCAGGAGAGGCCAAAACGTCTGGGACTTTCTGGACTGCCCTCATACTTCATTTTGTATCATAAACAGTAACGTAATGCTAAGAAGTTTATACTTCCTGCCATAGTTTTACCTTTCGATAATAATTGAATTCCCTATCAATTGGTCGCTTCCACTTCTGTTCAGTCATTCTTGTCTTGGCCGTTCTCATTTAAAATTTTGGAAGGCAGCAAACTCCAACAATTGGAAAATCTAGTATCAACATAATCTGTTTATGTAAAACATTTAAAAACATCATAAGAAAGCTTCAGCAGTGCAGGAAATAAAGATGACGACATTGCCAATAAAATAATCATTAACTGCACCACATTCTGCTTATTGAATCAATATAATTGCTTGAAGTTAGAATCTCTAGGCTGTTTTCTTTCTTTAAATGTCTTTCTAGCCCAAACTTGAAGAAAAGCAACCATTTTATTTTATTCTCCACGTTTGCTAAACAAGCGAAGCCTGGGAAAAGGCATGCTATGATTTTTCTTAGTACTGCCTATGAAGCAAACACTCTTCCTACATTTTATGCATGACATGGTATATTCTAAGGGTAGAAGTGTAACCTACTAGATCGATAATTTGCTAAGAAGAAAAGCATATACTAAGCTTTTTATGCATGCTTGTTTGTTTTTACTCTTGTCATATCATCAGGTTAGAAGCAGAGGGGATCTATCTACAGTTTTTGCACCCCACCCTTCATTTTTGGTGGCATTATAAGGTGCATGATCATGTAAATTCTATTTATAAAAAATATTTTTACATGTATCATGCTGGTTAAACTTTGTTTAAATCTACGTTTTCTCTGTGCTTTAAAATCCACCTTTGAAAAAAAAATTAATTAAAACCCTGTGGTTCTTCAGTTTTCCTTGCTATTCTTTATGTAATTCTACAAAATATGTTCTGCTCAATACAAACATAAGTTATTGTATATATTGTAATGAAAAGAAGCTAGAAACAGTGATGTGTATTGAATTTATTTAAAGGTGAGTCGACTCACCTTTAAATAAAATAAGTTATTGTGCTCACCTTTATTTTTTCTTGTAATTAAAAAAAATCTGGTTGACAAAGATTGCAAAGATTGTTATATGATGTGTTTCTCTTCTGTGCTGTGATCATCTGCAACTTGCAGAACTGAACCTTAGACCATTCTTTAGACACTATTTGGTTTATCCTGCATGTAGTGCTTCAATTTGCAAGTGTGCAACTCAGTCTCTTCCGGTTGCTCACTAATGTATTGATCTTAGGGCTCTTCTCTCCTGGCATAGACAATTGCTGCTTGCCAACGTGCTGCAAGAACTTTGTGAGGAAACAGCAAAATAACGATCAGTAGTCAGCCATCTTTGTTTTCCTGAGCAACATCTTCTAGAATAATCATTCGAGGCCAGAATGGAGGAGAATTCCCTCCTAATAGGAGTCACAGACAACTCAATGGACTGAAAGCAACACTCTCTCCAACCAACCACATGCCAGCTAGCTACAAAATCATGCCCTGCCCAAGGTGAGGCAAGCAACCAGAAATATCTGCCACTTAGTTCCCTCCTTTGAGCTGGTCATTTCCATGATATGGCACAAAGCACAAGATGCACCACGGTCAGCCTCCCTCAGGGTTGCCACTGAATGTGATATATCACATCATTGTTTTGGTTGATAACCTTATATGAACTGTCTCAGGAACATTGCAACTTTGGCAAGTTCCCTTTAATCTTCGTGGGACAATAAAGCCATGAAAGATCGCCCTCCCAGAATTGAGCATTATTCATCCAACTGTCATATCATTCCTTCATTTGATCATTTGCAGATTAGTAGTTCCCTGATGAGATAGTGGATGTCTTTCAGCTGTCTGCTAGTGCCCATAATCATTTGTTGGCTGGTCTGAATCAGAAGGCATGCCAACAACAGGTCACATGGTGGTTGTAGCTCTTATCTGAATGCCATTTTGGAAGATTTCATGCCAGAGTACTCGTGTACTGATCTTTGGTAGGGCAGGAGGGACAATGGCACATGCGCACCAATCTCGTTGTTGGCTAGATACTGGAGATGCTTTCTGGAGGTACTTCTGTACCTCTTGATATAGTGTTCCACCATCCCTTCTGACGAGTGTACCGATTTTGTGTAACCCATGGTGCTGGAGCAGTCTTCACATTAGGTTGGATTTGAAATTGGTCACTGCGGAACTCCTA